>CM076582.1:362763652-363412196 GCA_034641835.2 Pinus albicaulis
ATGGAATAGCAAAGCAAATAAAGGATTGAACAACAATTCTGAAATAGAACAGCAAGTCTAAAATGGAACAGCAATTGAATAACTAAGTCCCGCAGGTTGTAACCAAACTTAATCTATTAACTCAAATGCATTCTTTGCAATCAAATAACATTCTTTCACTCTAAAAGCAATTCACACAAATCACACTAATGGAACAGCAATAACTATTAATGAATTATGGAACAGTACTGATAAATCAGAAACGCGCACAACACGAACGTTTAGTATAACAGCTCTGTAACAAAACAGTAAGAACATGCAATTAACTCTTGAAAGGATTAATAACTTGATGCGGAGTCAACACACGATTCTATCTGTAAAAAACCTCAATGATTCAATCTTTAACAAAGCATGTAATATGAACTTATAAAGCATATCAAATTACCAAATAACAATGATAAACAAACCACACAAAAGTCAAGTCGTAATGGTACAGAAGCAAGTGTCCTTCGGGGCCGGGCCCTTAGCCTCCAAGGATACACCGCTTTAAGTTAATCCAGACGCAGAGATGAAATAATCACCAAGCTTTTATTAATGCATCGGTCAAAAATACATTGAACCAGTTCTCAACGAGACTCAATAATCAAAGTTGATGTTTTACAGAAAATTACATAAAAGCGTATCCTATCTATCAAGCTAACAGTGTTGTCCCTTTATATAAAGGTGATGGCGGAGATGTCCAAGTAACATGATAAATAAAGCAGCGATCCCTCAGGATCGAAGATCCTGAGGGATTCGCCAAACTGTTAATTCTTCATCCTTTCCTTTCTTTGGCGCCGAGCTGGTGTCTTCTCCTTCTTTTCCGAGCCGATTTGCTGTAATCTATTTAGCCTTGTTTGCATTCGGTTCTCGTTCAGAGGGACAGCAGTTATCTCGACTTTGTCCTTTCCTTTGGAACGGAAATTCCTCGTTTTCTCCTTTTCCTGTACAGAAAATAACCATTATCAGTGGCTAAGTCTTGCATATCAATTCTCACATGTTTTGTTATGGTTCCTTATTACTTTCCAAATTCATGATACAAAAAGGTTCACAAATTCTATTAAAAAGCCACTGAAATAGTCATCAAAAGCATACCTTTGCAATCAAGGAACATTCTATCATTCTAAAGGCGAATTACACAAATCATATTAATGGAACAGCAATAACGATTAATGAATTATGGAACAATACCGATTCAGTAGAAACGCACACAACACAAATGTTAATATAACAGCTCTGTAACATAACAGTAAGGATATGCGATTAACTCTTGAAAGGAATAATAACGCAATGCGGAGTTAACACACAAGTCTAGCTGTAGAAACTTCAATGATTCAAACTTGAACAGAGCATGTAATATGAACTTGTAAAGCATATCAAATAATCAAATAACAATAATAAACAAACCACACAGAAGCGAAGCTGTAATGGTACAGAAGCAAGTGTCCTTCGGGGCCGGGCCCTTAGCCTCCAAGGATACACCGCTTTAAGTTAACGCAGACGCGAAGATGGAATAATCACCAAGCTTTCATTAATGCATTGATCAAAAATACATCGAACCAGTTCTCAACAAAGCTTAATAACCAAATCTGATGTTTTACAGAAGATTACATAAAACGTATCCTATCTTGCTATCATCTATCTCTTAAACTAACAGTGCTGTCTCTTTTTATAAAGACGACGGCGGAGATGCCCAAGAAACTAGATAAATAAAGCAACGATCCCTCAGGATCTTCGATCCTGAGGGATTCGCCAAACTGTTAACTCTTCATCCTGTCTTTGCTGTTGCGCTGAGCTGGTATCCTCTCCTTCTTTCCCGAGCCGATTTACTTTGATCTGTTTCCCTATGTTTGCGTTCGGTTCTCGTCCAGAGAGACAGCAGTTATCTCCACTTTGTCCTTTCCTTTGGAGCGGCAACTCTTCGTTTTCTCCTTTTCCTGTATAGAAAATAACCATTATCAGTGGCTAAGTTATGCACATCAATTCTTACATGTTTTGTTATAGTTCCTTATTACTTTCCAAATTCATGATACAAAAGGTTCACAGATTCTATTAAAAAGCCACTGAAATAATCATCAAAAGCATACCTTTTTAGTACTCCACACACCCCCCTGCTTACCTTGTTTCATGTCCTCATGAAAACATTGTAGTTGACATGTAATGCAGTAAGAGAGTATGCTGGAGAAGGAGTCTCATGCGGAGGCCTACAACCATGTTGAGTGATTAAATAATCAAAGAACTGACCTGCTTGCCCCTCAGGCATATCATACAGGGCCTGGTATCCATGTGCAGGATGCCAAATAATTGGAGCGCGAAATCTACACCCTAACCAAGATGACCCTGCTTTCAGAAGGCTCTGGCCATAGAAATTCAAACGGTCAGCGGCTAACTCAAAGTTCTCATATTTAAATGGTTCTCTGAGCTGGATGTGTGGATCAGAGATTCGATATCGAAATTTGGCTGCATTAATGGCCAAGTCTTTGATGGAAAAGAAATACTCTAAAACCTCTTGAATGAGTGCCTCATGCATAGGCCCTAATGTTACAATGACACCTGGAGTCCTTATGTGGTTTATATGAGCTGTCCATAACTGTACTGGGTTCCTAGGCTCAGCCCTAACTCTTAAATCTAGACCATTTTCTTGACTCTGGAAGGTATCATAGGCTTTCAGCCACTTAATCTGATTAGCTCCGAATGAAATGAATGCTTGGAATTGAATATCACCAATGGAGGGACCAGGGTTCAATTCAGTCTCCTAACTTAGCACAAGGTCGTGTAAATAAAGTTCACACAACAATCTCTGGACTTTCACTCCATAATGTTTACAACAGTCGATAAAATCATTGACATTGTTGATCTGTATAGGGGTGCCTGCCTTAACAGCTTTTATTTGTAATTGTAAATATCGTTCTAATAGAAACAGAGCATAGTTTTTAGCAGGAGCCCTACATGCTAAAACATTATTATATAAAGAACACAAGTCATTCATCTGTTTGATAGTAGTATCTAGTTTACAGGTTACCTGTGTGACTTCCTCTTGTTCCTTCATCCATCCTTCAAAAACCTGTCTTTTAGATTGACTGACATCCCTTAGTTGCTGCTGCAACTCTTCATATTTTTCTAGGGGAACCGTTTGCTCTTTAAGTTGCTCCATTTCTTGCTGTGCTTGTTTCACCATCTTGTGCAAGGATTTTGTCTTTGGATCTTTCTTCCATGCATCAGTGGAGGCCGGGAGTTTTACCTGAACCTTTTTGTTATGCTGTTTGGAGTTCAGGACCCTGATTACCCCTGAGGGTGGTGCCTCCGTCTGAATTTGCTTATCATCCTTTTCTGTCTTAATCAGAACGGCAGCTGGATCCTCAGAGTCTTGGAAAACAGGCTGTTTGTTGGCCCTCTTTTTCCTCTTTACCTTCTGGTTCTTTTTCAAAATCCTAATTTGTTGCCTGAGCTGGGTTATCGTGTTTAACAGTTTAGTCTGTTCCTTCCTCAACTTCTTGATTTCCATTGATTCCTTTGAAGGAACGGCAGTCTGTCGATGGTGGACTGGATCATGACCAGTTGCTAACTCTTCCTCCTGGGGTTCTTCCTCACTGCTCTGCTCCGGCTGTTCTGGTGTATGCATCTCAACTGGTTCTGATTCTTCCTCATGGGGTTCTTCCTCTAGACTTTCCTCTTGTGACATGGGAACAGATTGTTCCCGTTCGGTATTTTCTTCCTCTTCATCATGCATAGGCATGTTCTCTTCTTGAAATTGGTCGTGGGGATTCTTTGAGCTAGAAGGTTGACCGTATTTACTCATATTGGCTAGGATGGCGGCCAAGTCATCTTCTCTTAGTAGGTCTTGTAATGGACTATTCTCCTGCTGTCCCCTTTCTTCCTCCTGTTCAGTTTCTGCTTCTTTTTCTGTTCTCGAAGGTTCGGGTACTTCTTCTTCGGGTTGCTCATCTTCAATTATTACTGGTTGGCTGGTGCTTCCCTCAAGCTGTTCCAGCCTTCCCCTTATTCGAGCCAACCGGGCTGACTTTCTGGGTTTATTTATGCTTCCTCTCATCTGAGCTAACCGAGCTGATTTCCTGGGTTCCTCTGGTTGCTCGGGTGAATCAACTACATGCTTTCGCTTTGCGGGTTCTTGGTGTGTCTCTGGTTGTTGTGATGTACTAGCAACATTTTCTCTGCGTTTTGCTGGTTGTTCTGGTGGGTTTATAGAATGTCTACGTTTCGGGGATGGTTCTGTCGATCCCCCTTCAATCAGTGCAATGAGCTCTTCCCAGCTGCTCTGCTCCTGGGTAAGACTATAACTAACAACAAGTCGAATTAACCCGTGGTGACTAACAATTGCCTCTACGTGCTGTGCCCTTTTCATACTTTGTGCAAGATCATGCAATAACGAGTTTAAGAGTGCCGGTAAATTCACAGAGCATTTCTGTTTTAGAACAGCTAAAAGTTTAAGGTGTCGTGGTCTTACCACGTCTTTTCTTCCTTCGCAAGTAATGTAGCTCTGTACTATTCTTGCTAGCTCTGTCCAGGGTTCGCCTAGGGTGGCTGGCAGAATTCCCTTCCCTTTGATTGTCAAATGCTGGCCTTCATCCTGGAAGATGTCGATGACCTTCTGTAATCGTTCCTTTTTGAATGTCCATACCGGTCCAGTAGCTGGTAGTCCTGAGACTTCTGCAATTATGGCATCAGTGACCGCTATTCGTTTTCCTCTTACTATGGAGTAGTCATCTTGTAAATTCTGCAAGAACTCCATAGCTACTGTCTCATTACCCTCCTGTAAGCGATTGAAATAGTTTAACCATCCTGCTCTTTCCAGGATTTCTCGGGCAGCAGCAGAGATCGTTAGCTGTTGAGGCTCACTACGAATTGCCTTTCCCCCCATGATTTCGTTGTGATTTCTAAATGGAACAGCAAAAAAACGTTTTCGGTTTGAAACACAGAGAGCAAGGTTTCGCAAAAGAAAACACAGAGTATGCAATAGTGCAGCAAAAACAACTTGTGCGAAAAAAAAAAAAAAAAAATATGCCATGCCGTGAAACCATGCCAAATCGTCGTGAACCAGATTTTCCGAATGATGAATTGACACGTAATACAGGGAATGATGAGGTTAACCTCCCCCCCCCTCAGTGTGATAGGTTGTCCCAGCCGGCAAATAATGGAGCGGCACCTAGTCTGTAATCAAGTCAGAAAGGAACAGCATGTGAATTTATGCCATGTTGAGAGAGGACAACAGATTACCGAAATCGAGGCGGAGGATGGATCGCGTGTTATGATTTGAGGCTGCTGTGTTATGATTTGAGGCTGATGGATAGGCATGTATCGTACTCGCCAATCTTAAGCGGTCATGGTCACCTCCGTTGCCATGATTGGTAATGATAAATATCCATGCGGTGTATAAATCAGGAAATAACATATAATTAGTGCCTAGGATATGAAAACAAAAGAGTGTTAATATCTTACCTATTGGTGTAAGCAAGGTGACTTCGATACCATTAACATTACTCTGCTGCCAACAGGTGTCCATAACCTTGGCAGAGTTGTTTTTCACCCCCGGAAACATGATCCTGTGTGTATACTTAGGACTGTTATTATGTCAGAATGTAGACCATTATGCTGGCTTGGTGACCAGTTAACCATAATGCCATTCACGAGGAAAGAGAGAAACGTGGGCAGGCCGGCTCTTAATGAGACCTCCTGTTCCAAGGTTTGTTTATTTTGATACACCTTTTGGACCATATCCCTGGTGTGGTGGCCAGAATGGGAATGCCACTTCACTTCTATCCTCATGATCATGGTAGGCTAGCTCTCGATGAGACCCCCTATCCTGCATTTGACATTTGACATGCTTTTTCTTTTTCCTTATTTATACACAAAGAGTGGTTCAGCACTCCTTAAGAGTAGGAATGGTGGAAGAAGTCTTATTATCTCAATAGGAAGATATAAACTCTTTGCTCTTATTCCCAAGTACTAATAAAAAGATTTTTAAGGAAATCAGCATGATAAAGATAACCAATCAGGGCAAAATTAGTAAAACCATGTCACAAAAGGTAAGAAATAAGTATGTCCTTCCATCTGTCCTCTTATTAATGCAGAGCCTTATAGATATAGCGATTTATGATTTGCAGATTTTCTGTATGCTGTGTTTTTATATTTCATCGCACAAATACATAGCTGAAGCTTGAAGACTAGAAAGAAGACGGGAAAAAGCATCCTCAATTTAAATCAGCAAAGAGATCAAAAGTATGCAAATGGTGTTCTCTTGAAAAAGCAACAACGATGGATAATAGAAAAAGGAACAAAACTGCAAATGCCGTTCCTTTTGGGAAAAGGAACGGCAAAAACACTCAATATGCCATTCCGTTGAAAAAGTCAACACAGAAATAAAAGAACGTTGTTTCTTTGAAGGAAAAGGAACAATGGTAACCAAAAAGGAACAGCGATAGACGTAACAATATCGTTCTTCTGAAAAAGGAACAGCAGAGATCTGAATGCTGTTCCTTTAAAAAAGGAACAGCAGAACAAGCAAAACTAAAAAATAAAAATAAAAACATACATATGCTATTAGAAGAGCAAAAATCAAACTTTGTGGAAGAAAAAGGAACAGCAAAATGACAAGAATTTATTCAAATCAAACTTATGTACAAGAATCACTCAAAAACAAAAACTTTATGTACAATTTGCAAAAAGAAATAGACCCTTAATGAATTACAGGTGAGGAAGATTTCTCTTCTTCCCCTAAGATCTCCAGATCAGTATCTCGGCGTATCTGCTGGCAGAAGGATTCCCGAGTAAGTGGTTTACGGTAGAGACGGACTCGGTGGCCATTTACCTTGAATGCATATCCAGAACCGTCAATAGTGATTAGAGTAAGAGTTCCATTATCATGTACCTTCTGGATTTCGTATGGTCCCAACCATCGAGTCTGAAGTTTTCCAGGGAAGTCCTGAAATCGAGAATCGTATAACAGAGCCCAGTCTCCCTCGTGGAAGACTTTGTTCTTAATGAGCGCATCATGCCATTTGGCTCGCTGCTGTTGAATTAATGCTGTATTTTGTAGTGCAGAGAGCCGAATTTCGTCTAATTCATTGATCTGCTGTAGTCGATTGAGTTGTGCCTCAGTTAAATCTAGGCCAACTTCCTGTGCTGTTCGCAGTGTTTGGATTTCGAATTCTATGGGAAAAATAGGTTGTTTTCCAAACACCAGTTGATAAGGTGAGTAACCAGTGGTGCTCCTCCATGTGGTTCGATAGGCCCAGAGTGCTTCAGGTAGTCGGGTAGCCCAGTCACGCCTATGTGATGCAATAGTTTTCGTTAGGATTGATTCTATTATCTTATTGCTACTTTCTACCTGCCCATTCGCCTGTGGGTGATATGGAGTAGTGATCTTATGCTGGACATGATAATTGTTAAGTGTTGTAGCTAATTCATGCCCAACAAATTGTGGTCCTCCATCTGTAATTATTTCCCTAGGAAGGCCATAACGAACAAATAAAAGGAACAGGAACTGAATGACAGAGTCCTCTTGGTAATGCTTCTGCCTCAACCCATTTGGTGACATATTCTGTTGCCACCAAAATATATGTTTTCTGATTTGATGAAGGGTTGATGGGTCCAACGAAATCCAGAGCCCACCGTTCGAATGGTTCGATGACTAACTGTGGTTTCAGAGGCATTTCATCAGCTTGACCAGGTCGTCCTGCTCGCTGGCAACTGTCACAGGCTTGGACGAACTTCTTTGCATCTTTAAAGATCGTAGGCCAGTAATATCCTGTCTGCAATACTTTATGTCCAGTCCTACGCTCAGCGAAGTGCCCCCCACATGGTCCATCGTGACAGGCTTTGAGGATGTCAAAGATTTCATCCTCTCTAACACATCGCCTGATATGCATGTCTGCTCCTATGTGAAACAAATAACCTCCAATCCACGAAAATCGAGAACTTTTCTGAATAATCTGCTTACGCTCATTAGGAGTTAAATGTTTTGGTAATTTACCTACTGCAAGGTAATTGGAAACATCATCATACCAGGGCGTTTGAACAGCAACAGCAAACAGGTGTTCATCCGGAAATTGATCTTCCACTGCTGCTGCATCGCTTGATTTTGGTATCCTTGAAAGAAAATCGGCTACAGGGTTTTCTTTGCCAGGGCAGTCCTTGATTGTGATATCGAATTCCTGCAATAAGATTAACCATCGAGTTACTCTGGCATTTGTGACAGGCTTATTTGCTAAATATTTTATGGCAGAATGATTTGTATACAAGATAACAGGGTAGCCTGTGATATAATGTCTAAATTTATTGACAGCATGTATTACAGCTAGAAATTCTTTTTCAGTAACAGTGTAATTCAATTCAGCAGGGGATAAATTTTTGTTGATGTAATATATAGCATATGGTTTTTTATCCTCTTCCTGCCCAAGGACTGCACCAATGGCTGTATCTGAGGCATCAGATGATATCTGGAACGGTAGGTCCCAGTTTGGTCCTCGAAGGACTGGGGCTGTGGATACAAGCTTCTTTAGATTCTCGAAAGCATGGTCACATTTGTCTGTCCAAAGAAAATCAACGTTACCAGTCAGTGCATATAAAGGAGCAGCAATGTGCGAATAATGCTCTATAAATCGGCTATAATAACCTGAAAATCCAAGAAAACTGCGTACCTCTGTTTGAGTAGTAGGAGTGGGAATAAGCAAAAGTATTTGGATTTTGGCCGGGTCTACCTGAATGCCAGCTGCTGAGACATAGTGTCCTAGGATAAGTCCTTCAGTCATCATCAAAAACATTTTTCATTGCTTAGGCAAAGCCTAGTAACAATGCATCGTTGTAGGACTTTCTCTAGGGTGTCTAGAGCTGGATCGAAGTCATCTCCGTATGGTGTAAAGTCATCCATGTAAACCTCAAGTCCATCATTGATTAAATCTGCAAAAATACTAAGGATAGCCCTCTGAAATGTGGCAGGAGCATTACACAAGCCAAAAGGTAAAACTCGATAGGCAAATGTTCCCCAGGGGCAAGTAAAGGTAGTTTTATCCTGGTCTTCAGGGGCAATCTGAATCTGATTGTATCCACTGAAGCCATCCAGGGAAGAAAAGAACTTCTTCCCCGCTAAAGTGTCCAATACTTGATCTATGAAAGGAAGAGGAAAATGATCTTTTTGTGTTGCCTTGTTAAGTTCCCTATAATCCACACAAATTCTCCATTTCCCATTCTTTTTTGGTACCACCACAAGTGGAGAGACCCATTTACTGTCAGAGATAAGGTAGATAAAATTCACATCTAAAAGTTTCTGAAGTTCAGTTTTTACAACATCTTTTAGATGGGGATTAAGTCTCCTTTGCGGCTGACGCACAGGTCTGGCATCTTTTTCTATGTAAATGTGATGGGTACATAACTGGGGATCAATTCCTTTCATATCAGGGTAGTCCCATGCAAATGCTTCTTGATATTTTGTTAACATATGGATGAGCTTTGTTTCTTGTTCCGGTGTGAGATTAGCATTGATGTTTAAAGTTTTCCCCGGTGCAATTTCCACAGTTTTACTATTTGCAACAGAAGTGACAGGTATTATTTGATCATGAATATCTTTCAGGGGATCTTCTTCTAATTCATTATCAAATGTTGCTTTTATCATGTGACATTGTGTGCGAGGTTCAGTTTGAGTAATGAAATTATTAATGGCATCGTCTTCTGTTTGATCTTTGAAATCGAGTGCCTCTTGTCTAGTTAATGGAGATCTAATGTTATCAGTAAGATATGATGTTGTAGTGGTGCTTATTCGCTAATCACGGGGACACTGGCTGTTGAGGATAGAACCAATTTTTGTTGCTTAGTCCTTCAAGTTATGGCTGAGCCGATGTGCCTAATGTAGGCATCTACAAGAGCGAGCTGGCACCTACCTAAAATGGCTGTGTGTCCATCAAGTCGGGTTTCTTGGATTAATTATCGTGAAATCACTTGATACCTCAGATTTTGACACAGACTGATATCACTGGAGGCCTCTGCCTAACCGCACGTCGCCCAATTTAACAGTAGGGTTCTACAGATGTAATGCCGAGCTTTTGGCAAGTTGTGGTTTTTAAAATATTAATTGCAGCCCCTAAATCAACTAAGGCATTAGGCAGGGTCTGGCCATAAATTTGAACAGTTATAATTGGGTTCCCGGGGTCTTCATATTTAAGGGGTGTTTCTCTTCCCGACAATAGGTCAGATAAGGTGCCGACTACTTGACCTCTTGGATTGTTTGTTATATTCCTCCTTGGTTTCTTTATGCACAATTCTTTTATGGTTTTGGCGTATATGGGAATGTCTTGAATGGCTTGGAGGAATGGAATTTTTATGTACAAGTTTTGTAATTCTCCCAGAATGTCGAAGTCAGGATATTGTATGGATCGAGGTATGGCTAATCGTTCTGGGAACGGGGGAGAGGTTGTGGTTGCTTGATTATGAGTTTGTTGCTTATTTACATCCTCTTGTTGTGACTGATGTTCTCTGGGTAACTGATCTTCAATATGAACTGTTTTATCTCCCTCAGTTTCAATTATACGTCCAGATCTTAACTGAAGATCATTTCACTCCCTCAGGTCGGGTCCTAGTTCTGGTGATTCTATGATTTGAATAGATTGGACCTGCCTGTTGTTTGGATTGGGATCGGGTTGGGCTGGGAGTTGCGGTCTCAGGTTAGACTGGGGATTTTGTTGTAAAGCTGGCAAAGTAGGTTGAGAGAGCGGAATAGTTCCAGCTGGGTGGTACATTGGTCTTTGCCAGCTTGTCTTCCAGGGTGAACTTTGTGAAGTAGAGGGAGTCCATTGTGAAGGATATGGGCCATTTTGCCAATATGGTGGAGTGTAAGGGAAATTTGGCCAACCAGTTTGGCTTGTTTGATTCAGCCATGGATTTGAAGAAGGAAATGATTGTGGTGACCAGTTTGTAAATGGGGTTTGAGATTGATTTTTCCACATACCATATTGTTGAGCATTATACTGTGGGTTTTGAAAGAAAGAGGTTGGGTCCAGAAACATACCAGGTTGTCTTGGCTGCCACGGGCGGCGCTGGTTGATTGAATTCACCGATTCTGGTTCTTCTTCTGCTTCCTTATATACTGCTTTCAATCCAGGAAGTGAGGGGCAGCTCTCCGTAAGGTGATCTTTTGTACAGATGGCGCATGTTTGGGCTTTATCTAATGGACACTCCTTGTGGCTGTGTTTTTTTCTGCATCGGGGGCAGAAGATTGCCATATTCTGTTCTGTCTCCAGCTGCTTCTGTTTAGCCTGCACAATATCAAGTTGTGTAGTTAGTGTCCCCATAATATCAGTTTTAAAATTCTCTAATAAATTTCCAATTTCTGCACGTGTTACTCCTTCTGCTGATACTTTGTTATCTCTTGCAAACCGATCATATTCTGCCGGTTTTATTCTTGTGCTGCCTCTCTAACTCCTGATACATAAGTCAAGGATGTCAGTAAAATTCTCTTGATAAATATCCCCTTTGCCCATAATGTTTAATGTTTCAATCCATTGTTCCTTCATACCTCTCATTAATGCAGTTTTTAACACATTATCAGGTAAAGGTAGCGATGCATAAGGAGATCTTTGTAGATTATACTGAAAACGTTCCACATACTCCTCTAATGTTTCATTTGGTCTGGCTGTCATTTGAAATATTTTGTCTTTTAATTCTCTAGACCTACAATAATCCTGGTATTTCTTTAAGAAGGATTCTTTCATTTGATCCCAATTGTTGATAACCCCGCCACCTAGCCCCAAAAACCATCTTAAAGCAGCCCCTTTCAATGTAGAGGGGAATAATTTCAATTTTTGGGGATCGGTGGTGTAATCATACCCCCGACATAACACATCGAATTCGAATAGGAATGCATCCGGATCTTCTGATGTGAGTCCGTGAAATGTGGGGATATGCTAAAGAGGGATAGCTTTCATGGGTGCATTTGCTGCAGAATCCACTATAGGATATTGTAATGTAGAGGTTTGAGTGTTTGGCTGGTTTTGAGCCATGGGATCGAATATATGCCAGTAACCTTCTGGGATATCTAGGAGGGTATTCCTAGGTTGGGTGGGAACGGTTTTGACAGGGATCTTTTTAATAGCGCTTCCTTTATCTGGAATAATGGGAATACCAGGTGTTTGAGGAGATTGAATCTCTTCAACAACAACTTTCGCAGCACTCCCCTTATCTGGGCTATCTAATGACTGATTTGTTTCAAGAGGAGATTTTGGTTCCTTGGTTTCCCCTGTTTCTTCTTCTCCTTCGCAAAGGTTGCTAGAGTTCCCTTCCTGCAATAATTCTGGAGTGGAATTTTCAACTTCTTGAAAGTCCTGCTCCTCAGTTTGACTATGCACCTCAACGCAGGCTACAGATGGTGATCCTGTGGCCTGAAGGGAACTAGTAGGCGGTTTGGAAGTGTTTTTCTTGAAGCCTACCGATGGCTGAGACTCTGTTTTCTTATAGATTTCGTCTATGAAGGTCGTTCGGCCAAGGGTCACCGGCCCCTTAGCTTTTTCAAGTTTGGATGGGGGTTTGATATTCTTTTCTGGTCTTTTCTGCTTAGTCATGCACTCAAAAATAAACTACGAACTTCTATTCAAACAAGCAACAACAAATCTGTTAGGAAAGCGGATAATGAGCAGGTCCTTTACATGCTCTGCACGTAGGTTCTTACCTTCCGTTTTTAGGATCCAACTCCTCCCTAGCAGGCTTGTACACTACTCTAAAAAAAAGACAAATGGTTACACTCTTTCCCCGGCAACGGCGCCAAAATGTAGAGCTATAAAAAGGGTCTCTTTCACCTCTAATCACCTCACATTAATATGTCAACCCGAGAGCGTTTTGTCATTACAAAGAGTGACTCAATCCGAGGCTCATTCGTCAGAGTAATGCTAGTAGTACAGTGCTTTAAGAAATACAAGAGTAAATGGATGCTTAACTGAAATCAAATTACTTTAAAGAAATAAATCACACACTCAGGAAACTCAATAACTCATCAGTCAAGGGTTCGGTAATAATAAACCATCCCTTCGGAAACTGATGGAAAAAGAACTAAAGCATAGATCACAAGCCTGGGAGCTAAACAGTGACTGATACTGCTCACTACAGTCTTAGATCATCTCTCACAGCAAACCATCAAATGCAGATAAATAGAACAGCAAAGGAAATAAAGGATTAAACCACAATTATGAAATGGAACAGCAACTCTAAAATGGAACAGCAAGTGAATACTAAGTCCCGCAGGTTATAATCAAACTCAATCTATACACTCTTTGCAATCAAGGAACATTCTATCATTCTAAAGGTGAATTACACAAATCATATTAATGGAACAGCAATAACGATTAATGAATTATGGAACAATACCGATTCAGTAGAAACGCACACAACACAAATGTTAATATAACAGCTCTGTAACATAACAGTAAGGATATGCGATTAACTCTTGAAAGGAATAATAACGCAATGCGGAGTTAACACACAAGTCTAGTTGTAGAAACTTCAATGATTCAAACTTGAACAGAGCATGTAATATGAACTTGTAAAGCATATCAAATAATCGAATAGCAATAATAAACAAACCACACAGAAACGAAGCTGTAATGGTACAGAAGCAAGTGTCCTTCGGGGCCGGGCCCTTAGACTCCAAGGATGCACCGCTTTAGGTTAACGCAGACGCGAAGATGGAATAATCACCAGGCTTTCATTAATACATTGATCAAAAATACATCGAACCAGTTCTCAACAAAGCTTAATAACCAAATCTGATGTTTTACAGAAGATTACATAAAACGTATCTTATCTCGCCATTCTAAACTAACAGTGCTGTCTCTTTTTATAAGGACGATGGCGGAGATGTCCAAGCAGCTAGATAAATAAAGCAGCGATCCCTCAGGATCTTCGATCCTGAGGGATTCGCCAAACAGTTAACTTCTTCATCCTGTCTTTGCTATTGTGCTAAGCTGGTGTCCTCTCCTTCTTGCCCGAGCCGATTCACCTTGATCTTGTTTCCCTATGTTTGCGTTCGGTTCTCATCCAGAGGAACAGCAGTTATCTCCACTTCGTTCTTATCTTTAGAGCGGCAACTCTTCGTTTTCTTCTTTCCCTGTATAGAAAATAACCATTATCAGTGGCTAAGTTATACACATCGATTCTCACATGTTTTGTGATAGTTTATTATGACTTTCCAAATCCATGATACAAAAGGTTCACAAATTGTATTAAAAAGTCATTAAAGTAATCAGCAAAATCATACCTTTTCAGTACTCCACACAAATTTTCTTCTACGCTCACAACTATCTTCTACATGTCTTCAAGTGTGGTAGGATCTCATTCTCGAAGCTGATATGCCATATCAGCATTGAAGCCATCTGTAAATTTGAGCAAAGCTAACCCCATGGGGGGTTTTAAGTTGGCCAGAATAGCATTATACACAACATTAAATCTCACACAATAATCTTGTACACTTTCACCTACATTCCTTTTAATGTTTTCATATTCTGACAAGATTTGGAGTGGATTTTTCTTTACCTCCCACCGGTCTAAGAATTATCTATGTAGCTCTTGCAAATTGTGGATAGAAGCTGTTGGTAAGGCTTTGAACCATTTTCTAACTTCACCTCCAAAGCTTTGGATAAACAATCTCGTGGTCACATTTTCTGCCTCTACCTCATGAAGGTCAAAAAATTCATTCATCTTATCAACATGTTGTTGGGTTGTGATGCTTTGAGTGGCATCAAAGAGAGGTATTTTACTTTGGTAATCAGCAAGCATATCATTCATATTCTGAGGTAAAACCAGGGGTGCATATCGAGCAGCCAAGGCTCGAGGTGGATTTACAACAGTGTTTGTGCTACTAGGATCCAAGGAAGATGTTGATGGAGGAGTCGAAAGCTGAGAATTGGCTTCTGAAAATGATGGGAATGCTGATGAATTAAGGGCGGGAAATGTTGTTTCTGATAACTCTGAAGGCTCAGGGATATTGGTTACAGTGATAGATGTTTGAGGGGAATTTAAAATATAATCATCAATTCATCTGTTTGCATTTTGAACTTCAAGACCCACAAGAAACTCAGGGTCTAAAACTGTGTCATCAAGTGCAGTTTCAGATTTGTTTCTGAACAAAGAAAGCTCAAAACACTCATCAAAAGAGATATATTCTACAAACAACCACTCATTGGGCCAGGTATAGGATCTGAGGATAGGTCTAGGGCTTATTGAACCTTCTTCTCTTCTGATTATTCGGGGAATGAGATTAGGATTTTCAAATATGGGAGGAGGATTTGGATCAGGGTTGGCCCTTGCGTATTTTATTGAAGCCAGTGTGGTCGATTTTCTACTTTACAGTATTTTATTTTCAGCCTAGCAAACTCTAAACCTCATCATCTAGAGTCCAAGAATTTATATGGAAGATATTACTGGGGTGATCAGTCTTTTGTTTTAAATGTTCCCCAGTATGGTCGCTAGGAAATGTTAGCACCTAATTTGAACCTTAGGTTGAAAGAAGGCAAATCAGGGTAGCCTCAAACCACGCTCAACCCTGTAGCTAGCCCTACAAGGTCAGGAGAGGGCTCTCTCCGTGAAAAATATTCAATGAAATACAACTGCAAATGATTTTAGGCTAGGTATAGTAGCTCGGAATGTTAATAGTTTTTCAGGGTTGTATGGATCAAATGGGGTTGGGTAGTTTGAATTTGGGGAATTAAATCAGAGATACAGGGTATTTTATGGGGCAAGGTAGGCAGGATTTTAACAACTTAGTTTTAATAATGATGGAATGTGTAAGATTGGTGAGAAGCTGAAAAGGGCATAGGAGATGGATCCTCTTCAAACAGCAGAAAACATAAAGTATTGAATGATTTTCCCAAGGCAGAGTATTATACAATGGATTCTACCTATCTATCTTGAAAAAATTCCAAACAGAAATATGAAGGAGTGAATGGAAAACATAACAATTAATAGATGATCACAAAGGAAAGAATAGTGCTAAAATCCATACCACACGGATCCCATAAATCAGTGTTGCATTTCTTCATTAATTCCTTGCCAAACTATTAGAAATGGAGCGCAGAGTGTCCTTGATGCTTTACAAACTAATCCCACTGTAACCCCCCGTTACAAATGACTCAGAAATTACATTAAATAGATCGGTTTCAAGGGGGGCGGATCCACAGAAGGAGGAGCCTTTTCATTTGCCCAGAAACTGAAACCGGAACAGAGAAAATAAACCAACAATATGCCCCTGAAAAGAAGGAGTAATAAAACATTTTGACCATCTGGAGGATTTGCTGTTACACCCACGAATGGAAGGAATAAATCTGTAGAACAAATCCCTTTTTAATCGCTGCAGAAGAAGCCAAAATGATTCTGTGTTTGTATTTAGCTCTCAGCCTTTACTTTTTGAAGAAAAACCCTTTGCCGAAAAAATTCCTTTGAAACCACTAAAAATCGAATTTGTTGCTTTAATGAAGAAAAGTCCCCTTTCATTGAAAAAGAGTGAAAGGAAAGGATGGTGGGACTAAGGAAATCGCAATCGCAATCGCAAATCGCAGCGGAAGGGAAGCGGGAGCGAAGTGCTGGTGGGGATTTTCCGATTGCGATATACGATTCATCGTAATCGCAAATCGCATTAGAAAGGGGGGGGGGGGAGGGTGTATTTCAAAATAAAGCGATGCGACGAAAAACTTGCAATGCAATGGGAGATATGTGATGGGCAGAAAGCTTTGGTGGGGCCGGGAGGAATCGCGATCGCAAATCGGCAGAGGAGTGGTCATAACACATGGTGGGGGTGAAAACGCGTGATGCGGTGGAGTATAGAACAAAGATAAGAGAGCGGAAGGAATTATTTAAAAAAAAACATAAAATGAAAATTTCCGCTTTACACAGAAAAAAAAAAAAAAAAAAAACCTTTTTCTTTTGAAAAGAGCGGAAGGCTTTTCTGGTGGGACCAGGGAGAATCGCAATCGCAAATCGGCGGAGGAGTGGTCATAACACATGGCGGGGGTGAAAAATGCGCGATGCGATGGAGTATAGACTAAAGATAAGAGAGCGGAAGGAATACTTTTTAAAACACACATAAAATGAAAATTTCCGCTTTACACAGAGAAAAAACTTTTTCTTTTGAAAAGAGCAGAAGGATTTTCTGGTGGGACTGAGGAGAATCGCAATCACAAATCGGCAGAGGAATGGTCATAACACATGGCAGGGGTGCAAAATGCGTGATGCGATGGAGTATAGACCAAAGATAAGAGAGCGGAAGGAATTCTTTTTAAAACAAACATAAAATGAAAATTTCCGCTTTACACAGAGAAAAACCTTTTTCTTTTGAAAAGAGAAGAAGGATTTTCTGGTGGGACCAGGGAGAATCGCAATCGCAAATTAGCGGAGGAGGGGTTTCAGAATTAAACGTTGCAGGAATCACTGATTGCGATGGGCGATATGCGATTAATCGCATCGGGAAATCAGAAGAGCGGGGTCATGAATTTTCGGGAACATTATGAAGTTGCGATGCGATCGGATCAGAGGAAGGAGATGTGATGCGATCGAAGGAAGGAGATGTGACACGATCAGAGGTGGGTAAATTGCATTGGAAGTTTTCATCGGAAGCGTTCAATCAAAGTGTTGAGATTTGCGACCCGTGAACTTTTGCGATGTGATCAATCGCATCGGAGGTTTGTAGGAGACGAAAATAAAAGTTTCAAAGGGGCCTTTGCGATGAAAACTTTAAAATCATATGAAAATATAGAAATTATAAAGTTTAAGGGACCAAATGAGAAAGAAGGGTAAGGTTAGGCCTTTTGGGGGATTTTATTCATTTAGGCATATCTTCCAATCCAGAAGTCAGTTTTGGGAGTATGAAATATCCTTGGAAAGCTCTTTCCGAGCTCCTTCTGATGAACATACTATGAACATGATTTATAGTAGAAATATATTGAAGAACACCTTTGACAAGCAGGGTGGTGGCTTTGTAGAGATAACAGCTTCTGACGACCTAAAATTACATAAGAAATGATAATAAAAAACAAAGTACCATGTTTTCACCTCAAAACATGTTTTGAGGTGAAAATTACATCAAGATTAATAGAACAACTCTTTGATTTTTCCAGATATTGTGCCTTTGAGTTTATTTGACCTCCTCATGACCTTGTTGATACTTATTGCACTTGACTCATTAATTTGACCATGATCAGACCCTATAACCTAATGAGACCAACCCTATGACCTAATAACATGATTTGCGGAGTGAAAGTGAATCATGACTGAAGACCATAGAGAGGAGAATCAACAAGTTTCTCATGAGGGAAAACTGATGAAAGACCACTACCATCAATGAATCCATGACCTAATGGAATGATGAAAATTTATGGTATGGGACTCCTACTATGCAAATGCAAAAGAGAAAATTTGATCACTGATGGTAGTATGACAAAACTGACACTAATAGAGGTTGCGGCTGAGCGAGCTTGTGCCGATGCAGAGGCAGCACATGCAGCGGAGGATCGCAATGGAGAAATGACTGCTTGGGTTGCAGTTCTAGAGGATGACTGGGGTCGAGTGGACCGCTTGACCCAGGAGATGCCTTCTTGGGGTTTTATGGATGATCTCCAAGAGGTATGGTTGGAGACGGTGATGGCCCAGGAGCGAGACAATCAGCCTATTTTATGTCGAGTGGTAGTCTCATTTGTGACGGCGGCTCCAGTGGTGGTACCAGGAGCAGTTGTGGGTCCAAGTGCCCCTCCTGAGGGGGCACCGAACTAGAGTATACTTGTACACGGGGAAAGCACCCATTATGAGGATGCTTCCCCTATTTTTTGATGAATTTTTGTGTATCTTTGGGCTGGCCGATTGGTCAGAAACACTATTTTTTGTACTCATACATATACATATTGATATATATATATATATATATATATATATATATATATATATCTATATATATATATATATATGAGAGATATTTTTTGTGGCTCTACATGTTGTGTCACTTGTTTCGGTTTATGGATGATGTTATGCTGATGGATATCTATGTTTTTGGTTTTTTTAAGTATGATAGTTTATCCGAGATGCATTCCAGTTTAGAATATTGTTAGTTATGCGATCAGCTATTTGGTTTTGACTCCTGGGTACATGTGTAAATGTAATATAGTCAAATTATCTGCTTAATCTTTTTACACGCAAATATTTTCTAAATAGATGTGTATCTCTTGTTTCAAATGTTTGGTTTAACTGCAAAACTACTAACTAGGAATCGAGGTAGACATGCATATGGTGTATGCTCTGATGGAGGGTGTCGCACATAAGTCCGATGATGGCGTCAGATTCTGCCTGATTTTTTGTTGCTCAACTGATGCACACACCGTTTGTGTAGATTGGTGATCGGTCTGGGTGATAGAGGACCTAGGCATCTGCTGCTAAACTTCGAGACCATCTTGATGCTCCATCAGCAAATCCAAAATGAGGCTCAGGTTGGTGATCCATGGTGGCACTTTGAGCACGTTTTGTAATAATCCCTTTGGCCAAAAAATTTTAGTGGTTGGGTTTGTGTGGGTTCACTCTAGGGAAGGGCCATCTTGGTCGTTGACAGGTCGTTGATAGGCTGTTGTAAAGGCTGTTGACAGGGTTTCTGAAGCATGTCCCATCTAGTTCCATCAAGATGTATGCCCACTGTCGGAGGCAATGTTTGATGATGTAGGGTCCTTTCCACAAGTTTTGAACTTCCCTAGCCCTATGACGTCTTTTGCAAAATCATAGCAGAGGACTAGTTATTCCTCAGTGAATGAGTGAGGGTTGATGTGGTGGTCGAATGATGCTTTTACCCTTTTCTTATGGGCCTCTTTTTGCTGCAGCGACTATCGTCGACTTTAGTAAATGATCTCTAGTTGTACTAGGCATTATTCTAGAGGTTAGGTATCATCAAGGAGTTCGATAGTGTCATGTAAATTTTGGATCTTGCGGAAATCAATGCAAAAGCGCAGGGTACCTTGATATTTTGCGATAGGAATAAGGTGGAAATCCTAGAACGTGGGGGTGGCTGCAATCCTATTTCCGATGTGTGATGATACAAATTGTATATGGTGAATCGTGTCATCGACGTTCATTGGGGGAAGAATATCCGTGATGGGAGTTTGTGTAAATGCAAGGTTGGGTTCCCCACTAGGATGGTCAATTTCCTATGGGTGGAAATTGTGCCTGCAACAGAGGTCCCTGAATGTTTCCATTAGTGGGAATATCTCCAGTGCATGGTTTTGGCCAGTGTAGATGTTGCATGGTACCACTGTGCCAACTGAGTAGATTGTATGGGAATCGACACTACTCGTTTTCCCTGATGTGGACACTTGGAAAGGATCTATTGTAGAAGAAGAGGTCTTCTGCTTCCATTTCCATATTGTTGGCTTGGGTGTGTCTAACACTTTGGGGGAGTGTAGACTCAATGCTGCTCTTGCCGCTCTTAGCTTGGGGAGATGCACACATTTAATCATATGGTGAAAGTGTGAACAAATCTGGAAATAGGTACGCGTGATCTTCTCTTGGTTAGAGAGAAGTTTTTGAGGGAGAGAAGAGACTATGTGAAAACTGTTTGCAAGGGGCTTCAATTCTCTGCACTGGTTGACCCAATGGTCATTAAAGTTTCATAGTCCGCATGTTATCCTAGACTGGGCCTAGGTCATGCTTGGTTGGTGTGTCGTCCTTGTTCGCCCATCACGCCCATGCAAGTGTGGGGTCACTGGTCAAGGGGTGATGTACTTTCTAAATCACCTAAGCTCAACATCCTGTTTCTTCTCTATGGTATGAATCATATCAATGGTGGGATGAATTCGCGAGATATAAGTACAGTTTTGTTCATAGTGATTGCCTTGACATATTAGGAAAAATAACCAATATATGGGGTCCCATCGTGCTCAGTTTGTGGTCTGGCAGCGAACTAGCGTCGTAACACTGCTAAATCAGGGCAAGTGGCTACCACATGATTGGGCGTCTTGCATAGCGTGCATGTTGATCTTCTCTGTAGAGAGCAGCTGGGGGTAACTAGGGATTCCCTGATTGGTCACTTTTCAGTTGACAAGAATAGGATGGATCTACTCGTCACATCCTCTTGGGTTGTGGAGTTGTCCGTAGATTCTGCGTCCATGTCGTCTTCTTGGGAGAGGCGGAATATGGTTGAGCATGAACTGGCAAGGGCTAGCCAGAATCAGGGGATATAGTTGTTGCATATAATGCATGCATTATTGGTACGCAATGCTTTGCCTTCGCATTTGGTGGCAGGTTCCTTTTTACAGGAACGTGGCGTCGCGATGTTTGTCTCATAGAAAGGAGTGGTTTTAATTCATCCAGCTCTGGGTAGATATGGGTAGGGTGTCCTATTATGTCGCATATGGCGCAGATTGGTGGTTCCCATTGTATGGTGGGAGTTTCCATATTATTTCCTCTTTTCTCAGTTTTCTTAGCCATAATCACCGGTTTTTATCGATGTTTACTTTGCAGGGGTGGTTTTGACCATTTCTTAGACGGGTGGGGCCTCATCGAGACTGAGGGGCTTCAAACCTATGGTAGTGATGTGTGTGGCTCTTGTTCCCGTAAGGGGGATGAGATACCAAACTAGTATTGCTAATGATATGTTTGGTAACACCAGTGTTTCCAAAACCTGCTGGGAGACGAAGCCAGCTGGGGGGTAGAGGAAAGGGGTTTGGGAAGAGACGTAGGCTAGAGAGGCTGTCGTGGCCGATGAATCGATGTCATTACTGCTTGTTTCCATGTCCTGAATAGCTTCGACGCTTGATGTGGACATCAAGCACACCGGAGCCCCTATGACATCAGGTGATGACTTAGAGATAATGGGAGGATCTCCTAGGAATGATCCTATAACAGACGACGGTTTGAACTGGCCAGAGCCATATTCTTGGTACCGTGAAAGCGCACCTGAGGATGTATCTACATAGGTTAGAATTACATCAGTGCTTGTTAGGGGTTATTTCTCGTTATGCATCAATTGGTTAACAGTAATGATTTGATCCTCGTGGGGGAACATCATAATGTGGAAGACAGAGGAGGCTATGGTTGACATGGCATACATATAACTCCGACCAAGGAGTATGTTATAGTCCAAGTGAGCATCCAAGAATTCAATGTCTATGTGGACTGTCTTTTCGGCTAAGCAAACAGGGACATTTTGGTAGAGGTCGACGGGGGTCGAAGGATGACCATCGTATGCTCTAAGTGTGATGACTGAAGGTTTTAGTTCAGGAGACACTAACTTCTGCCAAACATTTTTTGACATGATGCATGTGGATGCACCCTTGTTAATGACACATTGGTGAATGGTGATATTCTGGACCGACACTGGTATCTGAAAGGCGACCATGGAAGGAAGCCAGGGGGTGGCTTTGTCCAAGTCAAAATCCATTAAGCACGTATCGGCAGGGTCGATAACGCCTAACGCGGAAATCGGGGATTTCTGTTGTTTTGGGCATGACTGTAATACTTCCAAAGCTGACATAGTAGTGGGAGATTGCGCTAAATCGTCCATGATGCTATAATTATGGGCCACTTTGGAGTATTTTCATATTTTCCTATTGGGTCCCTTTTCCATCTTTGGCAATGGTTCGATAGGCATCTTTGAAATGGTCAAAGGTGTAGTCGGTGCACTGGTACTCGCCCCTAACACATTGGTGTCTAGTGGGGTGTCGTAGTTGCATTTTCGTGTTTGGAAAAACATCTCTTCGCCAGTAATGTATATTTCATGGGTGTTTTTTCTCGGATTCATCTGGGTTTTGTTGCTGAGTGCTTACCATCCCTTGATGGGGGGGAGTTTCCTTCATCACAACTTTTTCCTAGGAAGATCCTCCTTGTCCTCAGTTACTTGGTAGCTTCTTCAACTCACGGAGATTGGGAAAGTGGTGAGTATAATGGCCATAATCACCACATATAGAACAAGAATGGTTTGTTCAAAGAGGTTGCCTTTTTCTCTGTCGTTGGGCATTGCTTGGCTCTTGGATCTGATTCTGGTTGGATTTGCCTCCAGCCTGGGATCGCAGTGGGAATTGTTGGTCGTTTCCCCCCTGTCCAGGATTTCCTTTGGGCTTGTTTTTTCCTTTTTTATTCACCACATTAGGAGGGTATTTCTCCTGGTTATATTGGTGTGGTTAGTTTTAATAAGGCTGCAAAAATTTCACTTGTGCATTGGTCTGCATAAGTGGGTCTTGTACTAGGGACTGAGCATAACGCGGTCCCTAGTTTGCACCTAGCTGTTGGAGTGGAGCTCTTCCTTCAGTGTTTCTCTTTGCGTACTAGGTCCCCTGGGCTGGAGGATAGGGTCTTCCATGATGAAAAGATGGCTCCCTATTGTTCAAATTTTGCTGAGGCATATGATGACTTTGAAAACCAGGTTGTGGTGCATTCTAGGTAGAACCATATGTACAACCAGAGTTTTGAATACTATTGCCTAGGTAACTTTGGATCAATGATCCAATGAGACCGTCTGTAGAGTTTGACGTGCCTGGAAATTATTGATAAGTTTATAGGCACGGGGCATTCGTCAGGATATTGTAAATGTATCCTGACTGCATATAAATCAGCTCAAGTTGTTGGGCTTTGCCAATGGTGTTCTCTTCGGCTGTGGGTCTTTGTTGCACCACATCTTTTGAAATCTCTGCAGTGAGACTTTTCAGGAACAAATCTAAAAGAACCCGGTCGTCAAGTTTTTCTTTACATAAACTACAACGTCGCCTCCATTCGTGGAGATGGTCTGAGATATGGACAGTGGGGGTTTTCCTAAAATGTGTCAGTGATTCCATTCCGGAATCATGGTGAATGGGTAACTGAAAATATGTTAGGAACGCGGTGGTGAGGACGCAAAAGGTTCCATTTGAAGTAGAGGCTTACTCCACGTACCATAACCATTTCGTGGCTACTCCTATCAGAGTGCATTGAAATAGTCTCAATCGAATAGTGCCTTAAATGATATTGATCGATAAGCACCACAGGTGGAAGGTCATGACTTGGTTACCTGGTTCTTCCACTTTCTTTCCTTCGAACTTTGGAATATCCGAAGGGAGCTTCGTGGGCATGGGAGGCCATGTAGGCTTGTGCGCGATGGGGTCATTCGTTATTTTGGTTAAATCGGGTAGATTCAATGAAGCTAAGAAAGGTGACTGGGAGGTTGACGCCATTGCAACTTGTGAAAACACAAATTTCTAGTTAGGAAGAGGGTTATTCTGCGACGTACCCTGCTGTGTATTCGACTGGCTTCCTGAATGGGTCACACTCCTCTACCCCATAGGGGTCATGGGAGGAGTGGCATGTGGTGTGATGTTGGGAGACCAACTAGGGTTCCCAACTAAGGATGCCTCAATAAAGGACGAACCAATAATGGTGACAGCGTTCCATCTTTGACTCCTAAACGACGAAAGACCTATAACCCCTCTCGGTAATGGGGGAGGTCCAAAAGATGCCTAGATTGACGAGGTCCCATTGGGTCCATTCTAGTGTCGACTAGGTTCGGTTTTGGAAAAATTTGAGAGGATAGAGTCTATGATCAAAGTAAATTTCTAGTCACATACATAAAACAAAGGGAAAATAAAATAAATTTTCCCTTTAAATTAATTCTATGTGATCAAGAAATCAAAAAAGTGGTTTTTGTTTGTTTGCATATGATACTCAAATCCTAGAATAACTATTCATCCTCACACACTCAAATGTAACTGGGCCTTGAGAAGATATCTTGCAAGTGTTGGCACAACATCCCGTAAGAGCTGGCGACGCCCCCAGTTAGCCGAAGAAAATCCACCAAGGTAAAGGTAGAGGATCAAGTTCTTGCCTACACTGTCACCTATAGGGAAAGGATACCCTAGATTTGGCCACTAAGTACCACCATCCCACGTGAGCATTTGAGTATTGGGATTGTTGGTAAGTCAACTAATAGTACCGAGTATCAGCCGGGTCAGGTAGCCCCAACTGATACCGCACACACTGCGCCTAAGCCTAACCCCCTCTGAAATGGGTCTCTACCGCACTCAGGTTTTTTTTTTTCATGGGATGATAGGTGGATTTAAAGCTCCCTAAACAATCAAATTCTATTTTTCAAGATGAATAATGATCAAGGTAGCTTATTGGATGCCTACCCCCTTGATCCTAACTTAAACTATAAATTATTTTGTGGTCCCTGTGGGGAGAATTTAGTGAGTTTGGTTAAGTTAGTTTTAGGTGTCTTTGATTTTCTTAGTGGGTGGATGTGTGTGAGAAAAAAGTGGACAAGCACAGAGTTTTAACATGTGGATATGCGATGATCCTTTTCAAAATCCCCTATTTAGACTATGTTGTATTGTTCCTTGCTCAAAAGAAAAACATGCGTGGATATGGGCCACTTTCTATTTTTCCTAGTAAATATCTGTGATCAACTAAAGGGAGATGGTGAGTTGTGAATAGAGAGTGTTCATATGCTTTCCTAGGATCACCGAAGGGTGCAAAGGCAGCAGAGATTACTTTCACTTCTATCGACAATTCAATCCTAGTCCCGAAATCCTAGTGAAAAATTGAACTAAACTAATGACTTTTACACTAGAAAAAGGAAACTAGCTAAGCAAACGTGGACTTGGGCCACTTAATTTGGATAATTTATCTAGGTTTGTTGGTACCTAAATTTGCAAAAAATAATTTGTTTTTGGAATGAAAATTATTTTCCCCCTGCTTAAACTATGTGTGAACTTTGCAAAAATCAACTTGAAATAAAACTGACACTAAGCCTACAAAAAGTAGCTAAGAGTGAGCTTTAGCAAGATACATGGTACCTCAACCAGTGCTGGAAGATGTATTATGGGCTTCCAAGCACTTTAAAAGCAGGAAAAGATAGAAATGTGGGAGAAATTTCTCTTTTTGTCTTTTGCGCGCAAAAGGCTGCTATAGGTGCGATGTCTGCACTTGGGTCAGCTCTGAACGCGAACCCTGGGCACGTCTGTGGGAGGGAAAAGTGCACAAATTCCATAAAAAAAAATAAAAAAAATTGGAGTTGTTCTGCTTCAATTTGTCACTTGGGATGAACTAGGGACTGCAAGAGAAAAAAGGGGGAAATTCAGCGGGGTCTCTGCAAAAAGGCACAACCACATAAACTTGGAAATAAACGTTAGTGGAGTCACTAATCCTGTGTTAGTGTGCTTGGTGCATGCATGTACGAAATCACACCAACTTAAGGGGTGTGGTTTACCCTCTTAATTTATTGGTCAGAGGTAGAAAAAGAAGTGGAGTCAAGCAAGTTAGTGGAACAAGCTAGAATCATAAACATACTAGATAGAGAAATAGCATGCATATATAAACTAAAACTAAAACAAATAAACAAAAGCTATGAATAGAGTCAAACAACTGCAATAATCCAAACAGTGGCTCTTCGACCCCTCTTATTGAGTGCTTTTAGGAAATGAGGATGAAACTTTAACCCTCTTTCCAAAAGGCCCCTAGAACATGGGTTCTAAGTCTGGATGCAAGGATTTTTTTACTTCCAAGCTTGCTTCGGTGCAAAGTCTCCCTCTCTCTATTGTGGTGGAATGAACTTGTTGGATGGCCAACAATTGAGTCCCCTCTATCTTCAACTCTGGATCACACACTGTTGGTATTTCTTGGGAAATTATGGCCAATATAACAATGTGCTCTCAAGTTCTTCATCTCATGGTGGCCTTATATAGGAGAATTAAAATCCTCCTTCCCTCTCTTGGTACATTATGGATGGTGACCCAAGAGAGGGGGATGATTCCTTTGTGTGCCACAAATATTCCATTGTGTGCTCCCTTGATGTCTAAGGAGGATTTTGTGGTTGTCCTTAGGCAGTTTCAAGTGTGAAATCACTGTCCCGGAGTGTGCTTTTTGTGGTCTCGGAAAATGAATTTCGCCACTCCCAGGATTGCGTGCATTTCGAGTCAAAAGGCGTGCAAAGTCACTCTACACGATGGATTATTCACACAAAATAATTTATGAATTGCTCAAATTTTATTTTTCCTCAGACCTTAGAGATTTTTAAATACTTTACAAATTCTCTAATGTCTTTCAGCCCTTTAAATCCTTCTTCCTAACATTAAATAATGTCGTCTTCTTCTTGTACGATTTTCTAGTGTTAACACTATCTATGAATGATTTGTTACTTATTATATATCTGTGTAGAGTAAGATAAGGGGAAAAATTTTAGCGAGCAAAGCATCAGAGGTATAAAACTTGTCTCTGAAGAAACAACCTTTTCTTCTCTCAATAAGTCGAGATCCCACTTCCGTCTATCGAAAAATAATAAGTGCCTATGCACAGTCCTATGAAATAAAACAATATATAAAGGGTGAAAGAAGAGAAATTCTTCCTACGCATGGAGGTGAAAGAAGCGACTTCACTAGGGTACTGTCCAAGATTTTTGGCGACAAAGCAACATTTATGTTCCTGAAGCAACTTTGTTGGGTACTTTCTAGGCCTGCTGGCAACAGAGTAATGCTAGAGATGTAAAACTCACACTCTGATTTTTTTTAATTCTCCATACTATATTACCTTTACTTACATTGGCATGATAAGAATATAACTTGTTATATGTTGTGTTACGCCAAGTAATGGAATAAGGAAGATTATATATCTAACCGGGTAAGAATGGGGAGATAAGGTAACCCACTAACTGAATTGATACTTCCTGGATAATTGTGGCTTTGTGCTTATAATGAAACCATTTCAGAGAAGTTGAGGTTCACCCAGTGTGTCTCTAAGTGTTGTCGCTGCGATAACGACCCACCATAATTTTTGGCCTAAGTCAATTTTGGAGCCTACATCAGCCTTCATTTCAAGCTACTTTTTGTCCTCAAGTTGTTTGATTTTCTATTCGTACGTTTTCTCCTAGTTTCACGTCCTCCTAATTCAATATGTTCTAAACATCGTCACATAATCATTAGAAGTGATTGAGTTGTTTATTCCATGGTTAGGTGAACTTATCACTTACCTTGACTTAGAAACTTGCCTTCTCACCATGCACACATGTGAAAAACACTTTAAAACACACAAAAAGAAAACAAAATCAAGAAAATCATTCACAAAATCAAAAGAGAACCCTAATTTTGTGAATACATTCACCCTAATTGAGCGTACTCCTTTGGGTTGAAGAAGTGTGCCCTCCTTGAGTGCACTGCTTCATGCTGAGCAGGTGCACATTAGGGGAATTTTGAGGTCTAAAAAAGGCCTCCTAAGAAAAATGTGCAACCAAAATAAACTTTATAAGAACAAATAGAATTCAAAATGATGATGTCAACCATGGGGGACGATTCACCATTTTTTAAGTAAAAGGGTAAAAATATTAAAAAATAATAAAATAATAAAACTTTTTTTCAACTCGTATTTTCAACTTATCTCCCAATTTTTTTACTCAAATTTTGAGTGGGAGTACTCATTGGATGCAAAATTTAATTACTCATCCAAGGAGTACCCATGTTGCATAATTTTGATGGATCCTACCACATGAAAAATGAGAAATACATGAAAAACATGATTACAATCATGTTTTTCATGTATTTCTCATTTTTCATGTAGTAAGATCCATCGAAAGTATGCAACATGGGTACTCCTTGGATGAGGAATTAAAATTTTCATCCAACAAGTACTCTCACTCAAAATTTGAGTGAAAACTTTGGGAAATAAGTTTAAAATACAAGTTGAAAAAATAATTTTTTCCTTTTTCCCTCTAAAATTTGATGATGTAATCAAATATTATTTTATTATTTCTACTATTATTTTATAATTTCCTTAATAGGCCCATTTTAGACCTCAAAATTCCCCTAATTCCTGCCTTAATCACACTCCTTCATGCCAAAGACATGTTCTCTTCTTGGGTTCATGTATGATATCCTTGGTTGCATGTGGGCACACTATTCGAAAATAGGAGCCCACTTAATATATCTTAACTAACCCTTTCACGTAACAAAAAGTGGAAATCATGCATGAATCAATTTTGAATGTAAAATTATTTAAATCAACCCATTTAATCATTCATTTTCATAATAATTCTTAACTGAGTTAAGCACCCATCTGTGGATCAAGAAAATCTTCATCAACCATCGCTATGAGTAAGTTTTGCATGTCGAATATTTTCATTTCATTTCATGACTTCACTATCGTTCTTTCTTTTCTTGTTGACATTTCTTCATTTTTCAGTTTGTTTGATGGTGTTTATGCACAATGTTCATTCTGTAAGTGTTAATTTGATGTTGCATGCAAAAACTCTTCACATTCTTCAGCCTTTCATATTCCATTGTGAATGCGACAACATTTATATAATCTTGCAAATATTTTTTATTCTCAATATTATCATCTTATCATCAAATATTTATATTTAAACTTGTTTATGAGCTTCCAATAGGTAGAGAACACTTCTAGAACCCAAAGCCCCATCAACCATGAAAATTGTGCCCAAAATGACCATGTTTTCTTCTTGAGCACACTTCTTCACCACAAAGAACTACATCCTCCCTTGACTGCATGAGCGCATAACAAAGACTTGAAGCATATTTCTTCATCCCTTCAGAGTGTAACAATGGGCCATTCTTGTATTTGAGCACATGAGCACATTGTGAATTCCCAAAGGCTTGTAAACATGTTCCTCTGTCCCTTCGGTGTGTGATAGTATGCCCTCTTTCTCTCCTTGAGCACATGAACACATTATGAAGACCTAAAGGCCCAAAAATTCACCCCTTTGACCCTTCAGATTGCGCCAACGCGCCCTTGATGATTTTCTTCAGTTTCTTGAGCGCATGAGTGCACTACAAATACCTGAATGAATTACATCCTTTCATTATTTAAAAGTTCGCCCTCCCATTTTTCATGCCTATTTTCTCATGCACACGAGTTACTTTGTGTCGTAAATCATATATTTTCATGCCCAATTACATGTGATGGTTATTTGTACATGATTTACAATTTTTGATGCATAACTGAGTTGCTTTAAGCTAATATTGTCATTATGAGTGTGCTGCCACAAAAATGTGTTCATGATACAAGTATCGTCACCCTGTCACCATCTGTTGGAGCCATGCCTCCCTGCAAAGTGGCCTCTAAGGAACTCTAAAAAGAAAGCATTAGGGTTCCTGTTGAAGTTACAAAGCCAAACATTCCCACATTAGAGGAAATTTCAGTCTAAAAGTTGCCTCCTAAGGAAAAATAGTAAAATAATAATAAAAATAATAAAATAAGAGTTATGAATTTTGGAGGGAAGAGAGGAAAACTACTTTTTTAATTGTGTTTTCGACTTATCACCTTATAGTTTTACTCAAATTTCAGTTTTAGACACTCATTAGACGCAGAATTAAATTTCACATCCAACGAGTACCCATTATGCATACTTTTGAAAAGACCCACATTGATAAATTTTGCAAATACATTAAAAAAAATATTGAAACACATTTTTTTAATGTATATGTAATTTTTATCAAGGTGGGTCTTCTCAAAAGTATGCATAATGGGTACTCGTTGGATGTGGAATTTAATTTTGCATCCAACGAGTGTCTACACTTGAAATTTTAGTAAACCTATAAGGAGATAAGTCAAAAATACAAAAAAAAAAAAAAAAAGAAGAAGAAGAAGAAGAAGAAGAAGAAGAAGAAGTTTTTCTTCTTTTCCATCCAAAATATTTACATGTACATCTTTTTAAATTTAAATAATTTTGATTTTTACATATTATGACATGGAAATTACATGAAAATTTCATGGGCACCCTTAGCCTGAAATTTCCTCTAATGTATATGCTTACACATAGTGCTTCATTGATAAAACAACTCAGCTCACAAGGGGAAATATTAAGGACACATTCATGTAGGACAAGTTTCCCAAGGACTTAGAATATGTGCATTCATATATTAATATCAAGAAGTCTAGGATGCACATGATCGTATGCAGATTCCTAGTCATTCCATGTGCAGAGGTGATTGAAAGGATCATTACACATATGGATGCCTCACACCTTGTGCTTCTCAATGATATTGGTGGTCAAGTCGCCACCTATTATGGTGAATACATGGAGACATATTACAAGATTCTAAAGCCCACAAAATATGCAAAGGATAACTTTTACATGAGATGGGATGACCTCGAAAAAAGTGACGTTATCAAATCATGGTGTCGAGGGCCTTCCAAGTTTTGACATCACCCATCCATAGTCTATTCGACAAATATTATTAGAGATGCATATCAATATTTGATACCCATGTGTTATCGGTTGCATGGGTGCTAGAAAACTAAGGTATTCTAGGAGAATTGGATATATATGCTCAACATGGTGGTGACTCGTGGTAGAGTTTTCAATTGGGAAGAAATATTTTCATACAAATTGTAGCGTCATGTGTGGCTAGAAAAAGCATATTTGAGGGCGAACCAAGCACCAAAATTCTACATGTATGCGTTTCTCTTAGATGGAATATGTGCACAATATGCATTCCCAGTAATGAACTAGAACTAGACCCATGAAGAGGCGTATATGAAAAATTGGTTGAACGCTTATTTGCAGTTGTCTTTCAGATGATATTCGAGATTGATCCTCCCTGCATGATTGATCAGGTGAAGGAGTCACTCTGAGATATCATGAACTAGTTTGTAACTTCCAAGGGTAAATACATAAGATGTTTTGATTGCCAGATATCCCCTTATCTCATGCTGTGATATGTGACCAATAAGGTGGTCATGCAAGAAGTAGAAAATCAATTGGACAAGGGATTGTCTGGAATTCTTCATTGAAGGAAGAAATCCCCTTGGCCCACCTTCCCACTGAGGAACAAATTATATGAGTTAAAGAGCCACAAGGAAACAACAACCAAGATATAGGATCTGGACTTCTTGCACTTGAACTCTAAATACTTTCATGGATATGATCCTAGGAGAGTGTGCATGAAACATTTTTAAAGGATCGGTCACAGTACATGATGCTCGTTAATGTCCACAATAGAATATGAGAAGATAAATAATTGGTACAATTAGAACATGAAGGAACATCTAGGGATGGAGACTAGTTCACCCCAAGATACATGAGATCAAGTCTTGCAAGTGTAGGAGGAGGAAGAGATAACCCCTCAAGCAAGGAAAGTAGCTCCTAAGAAGAGGATCAGGTATAAATCGACATGTGAGAGCATCAAAAAATGGAAAGTCGATAAACTCATGAGCTATTCAATCAAAGTAGGAGAGGATAGAAGCAAAAGAAGAAAAGGAGAAGAGGAAGCATGATGAGTTTCTCCAGAATAAACAAGAAGAAGAAGAGGAGAGGATAAGGATATAGGAAGAGAGATAGAGGAAATATCAAGAGGATGAAGCAACATAGAGACTGGAAGAAGAATAATTGAATCATGATATTGAAGAAGAGTTGGAGGAAGAGGATACCATCCAACCCATGGATGATGAACCAGCCACTCCAAAGGAACCTCCCCTTATAGGTGGTCATATTCCATTTAAGGAAATGGGAATCACACCTCCACTAGCCAACAGAATCATGGATGTATGAAGTGTAATATTTGATCAACTTAAGAAGATGATCATGTAGCAGAGGAATAAATACTTTCCAAAGGATCCTCAAAATCCATTCTAAGTTTCTACTGGGAAGGTGATAACCTCCAACACTAGAAGGAATCCCATAGATATTATGGTGGAAAATGTTTCATTTTCTACAATGACATAGGATAATTTTGAGTACTTTCTAAATGAGAATGCTAGGCTGAGAAGAGAAATTGTTGCGGTAAGAAACATGCAGAAAATATTGCAACAGACAATAAATGATTGTCATCCCAAAGCTTCAACACCATCGAATGGAATTCAACCATGCAGGAAGAATTGAGTCCAATGGAGGACACCATGGCGCGATTATATGATGAGATGATTATCCCACAACAAGTAGTGGCTCCTCTTGTTGGAATTCAGAAGAATGCATAAGAAGTGGTGAAACTCTTGAAGGTATAAAACAAAGTATTTGATCATATTCAAGAGTGGTTTGTCGAGTATTTAGATGCTCCACAACATTTGGAGAAGAAATATAAGATTTCCACCTAGTTGGATAGAGTTCATTTAAGACTCCACCACCAAAACTACTACACAATGCTTTTGAGTCTCTAACATAGAAACATGGGATGCCTTTGATAGGTACACTTGAAACAATCAGAGGTAGGGAGATGATATTCCCAGAGATAAGGAAATACATTGAGCAATTCAAGCAAGGAATGAAAGGCGAAAGCTTGGAGGTAACCAAAGACATTATTCTGTAGTAAGCCATTGAACCAATCAAAGCTCATATGAAGCTTTCATGGTTGTGGAATAATGTACAATAAAACTATAAGAACATATTGACGAAGGCACTGGAGGTTAATATATGCTACAGTGAGGACTTTCCAGTTCAATTCAAATCCATGTCCATGAAGTTCATATATTGGCACACGTACATTACAACTAAGCCTTACAACTAAGCTCCTTGAGGAAGCCAATGAATTATCAATTTGAGGATTCTTTGTCCCATTATCAGTTTTGTCTTATATAAGCATCATCTCATTTGTAATTTGTTTGATGTAATAAACGATATGTAATGAAGTCCAAGGGACACATGTGGAATGTGAATGGCCACACATTGGAATGCAATGAATCATTTATAAAATATGAGTAGTCATAGAAGTAAAAGAGTCATGAGGAAGATCAAAGGTCATTGTTATTTTTTATAAGTAGCTCTTCATAACTCAAGTAAAGGACTTGGATTCCAAAGGTCTTTCCTTGGCTTCTCTTGTAATACATAGTAGTCATTATTTGGAGAAGAAATTTTTGGCTTCATGTTCCACTATTGGATACGATGTTTCACCTATCTAACAATGTAATTGGGATCTTTCACTTTTAATCATAAGTTCAATGATCTGACACTTCTTCTTACATGTATCGTAGATATAGTAGGTCTATGCTTTTTATGTTTATGGTATATGCTGCTTTAATCACATAATAAGTTAATGAACTAGTCAATTGCTTAGATATGGTTATTATTGAATGAGTGCTATTATGCTTTAACAATTGTTGTTTATTATATGGAATAATTTTCCAGTATTCAACAATCCTTTCTCTTTCTTCCCGAATCCCCCTTTAGAATAGTACTATTACTTTTCTAATAGGTGGATTATTTTCCTTACTAGCCGTGGAGGTCTTCCTCATACACCTTACATTAGGTGTCTCACAAAGCTCACATCCTTGCTTCCCCAAAGAGGTGTTGTGTTCTCTTGTGTTTGATCATAACCAAGGAAAACCTTTAAAAACCTTTCGAACAGTGGCCAGAACATATGCCCGGATATGACTCCTACAGTAATTGGTGTGAGGTCTAATTGGGAATTCACATCGGGGGTATCCCCTTACAATGTTGGTAGTATCTAACACCATCAACACCACCCATAGGGATTCCTTGCATACTGACACCCTGTACTCCTTTGTGTATTTTCCCATCTTGTTCTAGATTCCATCAAGAATAATATAGACCAAAATAATTCCCTTTTCGACACACCATTACCATCATCACATGCTCAACTTATCTGCAAGTCTTGCAAGGTCAATGACCCCCTTTCTCATGCCCTACACGAGTTCAAGTACATACTTTCTGTCCCCCATGAGGTCGTGCACATTTACCGCGTAATCAGGAAAACTGCCACAACCCACCTTCACCACCTATAATATTTCAGAGACAGAATTTCCCTACATGAAACCACATACACCATTATATGTTTATGTTAACCTCCACCTGAAACCATTTTTTATTCCAAGATTACACCGTTTTTCTATAGGGAAGAACCCTAAACCTTTACTTCTCTGATGATGAGCTTGATGAAGACACATTCCCCCTGCTCATGATCTCTTTTATGTATCTTCAATGGATCTAAAGACATATACTATTTTGAGCACCTTACTCTCTCAGTTGAATATGACTCTCCCCCTCATTTTCCAAGACATAATAGGAAAGAACCAAGTACTTCCTATTCATCCTTACAAAATAAAACTCAAGCATCTTCTATACTTCATCATGGAATGGCTCCCATGGAACATTCTTATCCATTATATTCAAGTCATGATGATGTTCACTCTATATTTTTCTTATTATCACTTGATTTTGCATCATTAATATCAGAGGATATGGTCGTCCCTAGTACCCCTTTTGAAATACCTCCTCCCTCAACCATGTTCACATTAAATGAAGATATTTTGGAGGCCCTCACTGCACCTGACTATCCCTCGGATGACATGAATCATCATTCCATGCTTCTACCCAACCCATTCAACACAATTACCAATCAAACAAGAACTATTACCTCAAAACGAGAACTGTAGCCTAAAAAAACTCAAAAAACATGAAAAAACAACCCAAAAACAAAAAAGTGTGTCTTCCAGAATGCATTTTTTTTTAGGGTCAAATTTCAACATTTTTTTTAAATTATGCTAAAAACCAATTTTTTTCTTGAAAAAAGCATTGAAAAAACTCCCTCGAAGCAAAAAGTGTTAATGGTGGAATAACATAATTTTGTGTGGGCAAAAAACAGCCTGAAAATGAAAAGTGTTGATGCTGGAATAACATCATCAATTTTTTGTGTACAAAAAATACTTTGAAAACAAAAAGTGTTAATGTTGGAATAACATCTTTGTCTTTTTTGGGTAAATTGTCAACAATTTTTAATAATGACATTAAAGATAAAATATCATGACTCTGAAAAACCTTAAAATTTCAACGATAAACATGGCATTAAAGATCAAATATCACGTCTTAAAATTCCAACGATTTTTAGGCATGGTCTTATATCTATTATTGTGTCTATAAAAAGCCTTAAAAATCCAAGGATGACATTAAAGATAAAGTATCGCATTTATGAAAATAAAATTCCAATGATTTTTAGGCATGGTATGAAAGATAAATATCACTTGTAAAAAATAAATAAATAAATAAATTTAGAAAAATAAAAAATCAAAAAATAAATAAAAAGGAAAAAAATAAAAAAAACACACAATTTAAAGAAAAAAAATAAAAAATAACCCAAAACAAAAAAACAAAAACAAAATTTATTTTTTTAGGTTAAAAAATAATAATAATAACAAACTTCATAACTAAAAAAAATGATAAAATAAAATAATTGAAAAAAAAAATTAAATTAGTTAAAATTAAAAATATATATATTAAAAAATTAATAATTTAAATTTACAAATTTAAATTAAAAATTAAAAAAAAAACAAAAAAATTAAATAATAAAAATTTAAATTAAAATAAAAAATTATATTTAAAAAAATTAATTAAAAAAAAATCTATAAATATATGAAAAATACATTTTTTGATTAAAAAAATAACAAAAAACACACACACACACATATATATATATAATTATAATAATTTTTTTTAAAATTAAATATTAAAAAAAACAAATAAATTAAAAAATATATATATTAGATTATAAAAATAATAATAATAATAATAAAAAAAAAAAAAGTGTTTGGCCGTTGCATTGGTAACATAAAGTAAACTAAGTGTTTAGTTGACATGGTATAATACAAGGTTTGTTGGGTCATTCAAAGTGGGATGACCCAATGCAAGATGTTGAGAAATGACTCAATGTAGGTTGTAGAGATCATATTCGATGAAAGAGTTCTCCACATGGCACAAAAGGAAATTTGAAGAAAATGACTAAGTATTGGGAAATTGTATGATTACCTTATGGATTGATGGAAAAGAGTTGAATGATATCAATGTAGATGCAAAGGATAGAAAAGATGGAAGGAAAGCAAAGTTATTTTTGCATCCACACGAAAAAATAATAAAATACAAAGTTTGAAACATGAAAAGATATGAACAATCCTTTTTTCATTTTTTAATCTACTTGAGTGTATTTCCTCCTACACTAGTATAATATTTTGCACAATTTGATGAAGTTTGTATGAATCCAACTTGATTGTTTGAGAAATATTTCTAGTTACATGTTTGGCCTATTTGCAATACTTTTGGGTAGAATTTCATAATCATAATTACAAAGGGAGATAGAAAGAAATGTAGAAATATAAGGAGGATTCAAATTCTTTGAATGAATGAAACAAATATGGAGTGTTTGTTGTCGCTAAATTTTTTCTTTTTTCAATACATAATTCAATATTATTTCTAGATCTTGCTTGACTATGTATTAGAATGGTGTAAAAAAATGGATTAAGAAGCCATTGGGTCCCAAAGATTTGTCCTTTTCCAAGCTCCATACAACTTGTGTAATTTCTTCCTCATTTATCTCCTTTAGTAGAGGTGAGTTGTCCTCATTATGTATAACAATCAAAATTTGTTTTAATATTTTTTAGACATGATTAATATTCCCCCTTGCTTCGTTAATGTATAGTGCCTCAAAATGATATCTAGGTGCCTCTTCTATTTTTGCAAAATTTTCCATCCTCCAACCATTATTTGAACAAAAACTTATAACATAATTACATTGTTGCCTTGCTTTAGATTACTTATGAAAGAAAGAGATGTTCCTATGTCCTGATATAAGCCATCTTCTTCTATATCCTAGTTATTTTTTTATGGTCTAAAATGACCTCATGAACAACACCTAGTAATATCATCTTATCAAGGTCCCAATTAAACATGTACTCATTTGGTATGATGATATTCACCAATACGTGAATCCAATTGCCTCTATAAAAGGGTTTTCAATGTGACAAAAATATTAATTCAAAAGGGAAAGTATATGACCTAACACTGATATAAACTAACTATATTAACTATATAATATAGTAATATACATTCCTAAATAGCTAGGAACAAATTATAAATACTTTTAGACACAAAAGGAAAAGTAATTATAAGATTTAGGTAATAATTTACCAAAAAAAATAATAAATACTCGCCATTATAATAGGTTAACTATTTTAAATAAATATTTATTGAAATAATGGATAACATATTATGTACTTGATTATTTTTGTTGAGAAATAATAAAAAAACTAGAAAGAAATTTCATGCTTTTACCCTGTGAACTTTAAATCAAACACTTAAATAAATGTAATGTGTAATATTGTTGGTTTACACCATGGATTTCTTAACAAAATCATGGCCTCCAACTTAAATTAGTTTGTTGATAAAAGTATATAATTATCATACTAATATTTCTAGCCATAAAGTCTTAAATCGTTGCTTAAACCTTGAAAATAATGTACAAGTTCATGTTCTAGATTTTTGATTGAGAGGTATTCAAAGTTATATTGAAACTAATAAAAATAAACATGATTGATTATGAATTTTCTAAACCTAGATCTATAGAAAGCATTGGTCTTTATACTAATTTATCGCTCTATTTATTCATTTAAATTCCTCAAATATTTGTTGTTACAATAACTTCAATCATTTATAAAAAGATTAATGAGAAAATCTTTAATTATTTTATTGATAATAATATTGCTATAAGTATGTTGCATCGAATATTGGACTATTAGTGGGTTCTTCTTGGGAGAAATCAAAGAAAAAGACACATTGCATCAAATAGGTGAAAGCGTAGAGATTGAAGCTTAAGATTCCCAACTTACATATGTTTGGCACGTTGATGGACATTGTAATCATATGTTTCAAAAATTCATATTTTCTTAATATTTTTTAAATTAGGATTACATTTTTTTTTTTTTTAAGAAAGCTTTTGGATATCCTATGTAGAGGTTTTTTTTTTAATAATTTGTAAAACTTTAATTCGGTGTCTAGTTCGACTATGTTATTCCAAATAACATATTTTTGTATGACAACATTGACTAGGGAGTTTTCATATTTTTTAAACATAAAATACTTATACATTCCCTAAATTTTCTTATAAGTTGGATATATTTTAAAAAAATAGTTAATGAGGTAAACTTCCACTTTGATTTACTTATTTTCTTAAAATTCATAAAAAATATAATGATCTAGGATGTCTTAAAATGGGCCAAAACAAGCATGAGAAAAGTTCTATGGTTGGCACTTCCATTAATCAAGTGGAATTATAACTTCCAACAAAATTACCATCTAATTGAGATGAATTTCAATGAAAATGAGGTTTAGTTTATCTACTTCTTAGCTTATTCCTAATTTTTATATCTAGTGACACCTTTATCTATTTATTTATATTTAAATGTTATTTTTTTTCAAAGGTGAAAAAACTATCATAACTCAATTGTTTATGGTTAATGAGGGCAAACATCACTTGTTATCTACAAATACAGGTTGACTTGTCACCATTATTTGAGAAAACCACAACACTTGGACACACTAGTAGTCTGTAAAAATGAAAACTTTCACTTTTCCGAGATACCTTTAAGCATTGGGTCATTAACCTATTTCCTTACATCCAAAAACTATCAAATTCTTGTTAATGTAAAAACAATTATAAATCATACAAAATCCAAAAAAAAATTGAACCTAAATAATAATTACAAGAAAATCAATACGCCTTCGTATCAAATTACACACTTAATGTAATCAAAATAAATTCATATTAATAATCTAAAAGAAAATCATTTTTTTTTATTACACCTTTAAAATAAATGTATATTAATACTTTAATTGAAATGTATATTATTTATATTTAAATGTTATTTTTTCAAAGGTGACAAATATATCTTAACTCAATTGTTTACTTGTAATAAGGGCAAATATCACTTGTTATTTACAAATACAAAGTGACTTGTCACCATTATCTAAGAAAACCACAATACTTGGACACACTAGTAGTCTGTAAAAATGAAAACTTACACTTTTCCAAGATACTTTTAAGCATTGGATCATTAACCTATTTCCTTAAATCCAAAAACAACCAAATTCTTGTTAATGTAAAAACAATTATAAATTATACAAAATCCAAAAATATTTTAAACCTAAATAATAATTACAAGAAAATCAATGCAACTTCTAATCAAATTAACCACCACCATCATCATCATCATCAATACCAATAAAATAAATACATATCGATAATCTAAAAAAATCAAAAATTTTTATAATCCATTACACTTTTAAAATAAATGTATAAAAATACTTTAATTAAAATGAATCCAACCTTTACCACCAACTTAGGCTTCACCTTTATTACCATCATCATAAATTATATATTAATAATCTCCAAGGAAAAAAACCCAACCTTTACCACACTACTTAACCCTTCACCACTCGGAAGGCCAAATTTGGATAAAGACGAGAGGGCCCAATAATGTTTTGCAAAATAAGATACAAGGAAACCGTTGTTGGTGACTCTTCCATATCATGAAGAGATGGACTTTTGACTCCCAACAATGCATCAAATTCCTCACCAATCCTCTATGTGCCCCCACCTAATTGTGGGCTAGGGAAGACAATGACATACTTTGTTGTCTTATATTCTTAATCCATGCTTTGTTTTCTTGTTTGTTATTTGTGTTTTGGGAACTCAAGGTTCTAAGAGAAGGAAAACACCAAGATATTTATCACCTATGAACATTTTTTTTTAAATATCTCAAAAGCTAACAATGGTGTACTGAGAAATAAATCTTTCACATTTTCCAATCATGCCCCCACCCCTTTTCACCCAGAATAATGACTAGTGTCATTTATATCTTAATGTCATTTCTCATTTCTTAGGGAGAGTCCCCAATTCTATGAAGTCTCAATATTGGAAAACCAATGTCATTTACAAGGAGGTTTCCAATTCCATGAATCCCTCTCATCACTTCTCAATCTTAGAATAATATAAAACTATAGGAGTCTCTCAATCCTAGGAGGCCTTCTCATCAATTCTCAATCCTTTCTGCCATGAGGTTCTCTAAATTTCCAATCATGTGCTCAATCCCTTGTGCATTGAAGTGACCAGGCTTTCCCTTTGGGAAATCTAAGATGGACAGTGGATTTTAAAGAAGTGGGTGCTTTATCATTTCCCTGTACATGATGGCTAATGATTCCGAGCTAGGTGTGATGTGTTTATAGGGTGGATTTTCATAATTACATGTAACATTTTCAAGACTTTTCATTATAGTGGGCAAGATGGATCAACAACTTGCTTAGATTTAGTTAGTTGTATCCAATCATGGAATTGCCCCAAAGGATCGAGAGCAAATGACCTAATAAACAAAGAAAGAAGATTAGTGGGTAGCTAAAGTTGATGAACATTTTCAATGTGTTTTTCCTTCCGCATGGGAACATGACATCATATTAAACGGTTGCCAATCATGCTCACATCCAAAATATATTTAATTCGTGCGTCTTCAACCTACAGCAACCGCAGCATAGAGCCGTTTTTTAAATTAGCCAAAAGGTTGCTGTGTATAGATTTGGTACTATGGGACTTTTGCAAAGTATTATTTATTTTTATAGAGATGGATGGTTAGCTCAATTAAAAAATAATAAAAATAATAACTCAATTCAATTTATTATATTATAATTTTATATTTTTTAATAAAATTATATTAAAAAATTATAATATGTATGTTATATTTAAACAATAATTATTCACTTTGATATTTCATAATATATAATTAAAAATAATAATAATTTTAGATATAAAAATGTGAAATAATTCTAAAATAAAAATATTAGTTACAAATTAAAATCTATTTTATTATATAAATTAAAATAATAAATAAAACACACACACACACATATATATATATATATATATATATATATATATATATATATATATATCGAAAAAAGAGATAAGTGAATAAATGTAATTATATGTGCTATCAAAGTTTAAGCCCCATGACTTTTCTTTTCATCTAAAGCCCCCTCATTTTGGTGTTATTGATGTAGATCTCATAAACTAGAGGGAATTTCTTTTGCGGCGGGGTTCTTCTCACCTCCAAAGTGATGCCACTGCACGAGATCTCTTGAACCTTTCATTCTTCATGATACTAAACTTGGGGGTACCCTTTGTATGTAGGAGACAACCACTGAATTTGTTTCTACACTCGCAACTAGAATTCAAGATTGGGCAATGATCCCTTCCATCTCAATGCAACTCCTACACGGGGGTAGGAAACTTTAGAAAGGATATTTGCTCAAAGAGTGCAATATAGCTTAGGATACCTTAATCCTCCTAATTTCAAGATTGACCAGAGGAGCCAAAGGCTAGGGTGCACCCTCTTCCTCTCAGTCATAATCCTTTAAGGATGCTCTAAATCCAATCTCTCATAGTCAACTCCCAAATATCTCTCACGGCCAACCTTCATTCTAAAAGCTTGTAGCCTTCCACAGTCCATAATAATAGTAAATTCATTTTTGGAGATCTTTATTGTGTAAGGAAAAATCATCGCCAACCTTCATTGTCAAATAGGCAGAAGATTTTCTAACTCTAGAGGTGGATGACTCTAAATCTGATCTTTCTAGCATGGCATATGAGCATAATGGAATTATTTGATGTTTTAAAGGACTTTGGCCATTGGCATCTATGATCTGGGAATGGGTGCATCAAACATGGTCCCTAAATATAGAATTGTTGTTTTTTGAAGAATTTCTTCGTGGTTTGTCAAAGGGTCTTTTATCAAGGACCTTGGTTTTGGGGCCGCTTTGGGCACTCCTTTCAACCATCATTTCCTGAATTCAACCCTTTCTCCATGACAACTTTGACCACTTTAGTTTGGGTAAGACTCCCTAATATGCCCAATCATTTGTTAAATCAAGATATCTTAGCTTCTATAGGAAACTCACTCGATTGTTTTATTAAGATAGATACAAACATGCTTCCAAGGGGTATTGTAACCTCTGCACACAGTTGTGTCAAAATAGATCTCAACAAGGGGTTGCTTGATCGAATCCTCATCAATTGGAATGTCCTAACCTTTTTACAACTTGTGGACTATGAAAACATAATGTTCTACTATAGGCCTTGTCAACAGTTGGGTCATATCTAGAATGCTTCCCCTTCTTCTCACGGGAATTCTCACCCCTCAGACACCAATAAAAAGAATCAAGGATTGAAAGACACAAAATATCCAAAAGGATCTAAGAATTCCTCAACCCAAAAGTAAGATAACATGTAACAACAAAAATATTTTATAGCCAAACCTGGTCCTTCAACCTCAACCTAGCCCCACACAGCACCGTCTCATCCTTCAGAGTTTTGGGTCCATCCCTCGAATGGAGAAGAAAGAGACACAACCATGATCTTGGCTTGTCCATGAGTGAGCACAAACGTCTTCATGAATCATATCACTCAACAATGATAACAAAGCAACTACAATTGCAGACCCTTTGAAAATGGAATTGCCTCAAGGAAATGCATCCATTGTCTCCATTCCATTTGCTCCGGACAACTGCTTGATATGGATTGATGTTCATAAGAAAAAGGGAGAAAATATGTTTGGAAAACCCCATGATCATTATTTTCCTTAAAGGATAGAATCTCAGTATAAGTTTTTATATTTTCAATCTCATTTAAGCTTGCCTTTTAGTTTTGGATTTGATTGAGTTTCCCATGTGTTCATGTAATCTCTTGTTCAGAAGGTAATACAATTTTTAATCCATAAAATAAATAAAACTAGTATATATTCATCTCAATTATGTATTTACCAAGCATGAAGAGGAATCAAATATTTCAAGGTGCAAAATTTTCGTCAAGTTTTGCACTCAAAATAATATTTACTCAAACCCTTCTTTGTTTATATTGTATATTGGGGTTTCTAAATTCCCTACTTTGAGCATATTATATATCACATAATTTGGATTCTCGTTTGGCTTGAGTTGAGGGATTCTTTATTAGTGACTCTACATCTAGAGATCTCACAGATCCTCCGAGCTCTAGTGCCCAGGCACCGACTACAATCTCCTCTTTAAACCATGCATAAGGAGGGAAGACTATTATGTGTTTTTTGTTATCAATTTTGGTCACTTTCTGAGGTGACAAGTATGAGTTGTTTCTATGATATGATTTTTAGTTGGATGTGGATGATGGTGAGATTTTGAGTGTTGGGGTAGCATCGAGTGTTTTCTAGCCTTGAAATTTTGTGGAAGGGCTAAGACACACAAGACCTCAAAAAACCAAAAAGCATTTGGAGAAATTTCATTTGGTGTGTGAGATATTAAAATAATTACTTTTTTTAATGAGGACCCTAAGTCTAACTTAGGGAATTAGAAAAATTAAAGTGAATTAATTAATCACATGTGATGAAATGTTCTAAGTGACATGGATCAAGCAGCCTTTTAATATTAGTCGTCGATAAGAGATTAAATCACGATCGTTGATGTGTCAACGAAAAAGTATAAGAGAAAGGCTTGGGGTCAGTTGGAGAGACACACAGAGGCAGATCTGAGAAAAAGTTTAAACTGCAGCAAGGGGAAGTATTGGCTAAGGGGATGATATGATCCCAGAGCCAAGAGTCGGCAAGAGGCAGAGGAGCAACAACTAGGAGCAGTGTAGAGGAAGCTAAGGCTATGCAGAAGCTGTGCAGCGTAAAGGGTTTCAACTGCTACACATGCCCAAAAAGGGCAGTGCTGAGGCTTCAAGAGGCCATCGAGGGTAGCGTAAGGACTACGTCACCCAATCTGGGGTTAAGAAATCCCCTTATAAGCATCACAAGGGCATGCAGAGGGTATCAGGGATGATGGAGGTAGCTTTAGAGCAGCGGTGGGGTTTCTAGAGGCAGAAAGGGGTTGAGTTCTGTAAATCCCGTTTGAGGGTGTGAATCAATCCAGTTTTCAATCTTCATAACAATATGTATTGCTGCAGATCTATTTTTCTCTATCGGTTTAACCAGTAAAGTGCCCAGATTTGTTGTACTCAAATTATACTTAATAATAATAAACCCTCATATATGTTGCACCGGTTTTCCCACATTGGGTTTTCCAGGGACAATTGTCTGAAAAATATGTGTGTCACTTTGTTGAATGAGCATAATATTCAGTAAATGACCTGTATGTATGTAGGCTATTAGTTGTGTTGACTTTGGTATTTTCTGAATATTTTCTGAAAATAACTTGTATAATTAAATCACAAGTAGGAGAAGCAAATCATGATACTTCAGTAGGATTTTTGTATTATGGTATTCAGAAAATTTCACATGGTATAAGAACGAGGTTGCAGATCAAGTTGAATCTCTAGCAAATCAGTTTAAGATATATTTGTTGTAGGGTAGCAGTTGAAGCAGCAGAGCATCCGGAGAAGGCAGCGCAACAGCAAGAGGGCGCAATCCCAATAGAGGTTACACAGGGGCTAATGTAGTCCCATGTAGGTGATGCAGAGACAACGTAGTTCCTTCCATAGGGATGCAGGAGCAGCTTGCGATGCGCAGTCGCTGCACAGAGGCTATGTTGAACTAGTTTGCTCACGCAGAAGCCAGACAGAGGGATGAATTCTAATTTTTGGGTTGATGTGCAGTGTTGTCATGGTCTGGAAGCAGTGCTTCATATATTCAGCAGTTGCTGGTGTTATGAAGATTCTGTCAGTGCAGAATTGTGCCTAGCTCAATTGAAAAAGAGCGGTAGGACGACAGATAATTAGTATATCTATGCTAAACAGATCTAAGATTTGATCAGGAGGGTGATCGTAGAGAACTGTTCGATTATTTTTGGCTGAATATTTCCAGGATGGAAATTAGTTGATGAAGGGAGAAGCTACTACAGAGGGTTTCTAATCACCAAGAAACCCATATCCAACATTTATATTGAGTTTTCTTAGCAGAAAAGGGGAGAAGGGTATTGTTCCGTCATATTTGAGCTAGATGGCATCTCATGGGCTGAGAGATCAAGACAGGTTGGAGGGTGTGCCCAACTTCATCATCTGGAGAGCTAGGATACTGATAGTCCTGGATGAGTACGACATCAAGAACCATGCGGATAATGTCATAGTTGTGCCTACCAATCCAGATCCTCTGAAGAAATTCAATGAAAATTAATCACGGGCTAAGCGTTTGATCATGGATGGAGTTAAATATCATGTCATACCACATATATCTGGAAAGAAGATGAAAAATGAGATGTGGATTGCTTTGGAGACGATATATCAGGGAAACTCCATTCAAAGAAATTTTTTTTCTAGAGAATCAGATGAGGTTGTTCCAGATGCAGAAGGTTGAGGAGATAGATCCCTTCCTTTTCCGACTTCAGACTATCCGAGATCAACTGATTTCCATAGGAGCAACTCCGGATGAAGGAATCTTGGTAAGGATTGCCTTGAATTCAGTCACTGAGGAGTGGGAAATGTTTTTCCAAAGCATATTGGGTAGGGGCAGCATTACCATCCTAGGCAGACATGTGGGCAATCCTTCGTTAGGAGGAAATAAGGAGATTCACCAAGAGGAAAAAAAACAGCAGTGAAACTGTCAAGGTGAAGAAATAAGAGGAATATGATGTAGCCCTTGCATCAAAGGAATGAAGGAAACAAGGGAAGAAGAAGAGGGACCTATCCAAGGTCTAGTGCTTTAACTGTGGCAAACTTGGACACTTCGCTAGCATTTTTCCTAAGAAGAAGGAAAAAGGAACTTCTGATTCCAAGGCAACAACAACAAAGGATGATGGGAGTGATGATGGCGTAGCCATGAGTGCTCATGATCCACGTAAGTGGGGCAATATGGATATGTAGAATATCTACAGATCAAGAAGGTAGGATCCTTGAGTGAGCCCAACTCTTGGATCACATACGAGTTACGGGAGCCTTAAGACGGTAGTGGGGCAAGTGGAGAGGCGGTTGCATAAGATCACAGTGAAGCAAAGGACAGTGCTGAGGTGTTGTAGAGGGAGTAGCGTAGTGCAGAGGTAGTAGAAGCGTAGAGGCAGCAGCGCAGAGGCTGATGGGACTTCAACACTGCAAAGAGGCAATGCTTACGCAGTGCAAAGTTGTAGTAGCACAAAAGTTTCAGGAGGACAACCTAGAGTAGCAACCAAGGAGCTTTAGTGATCAGATGCAGCCCAAATTTTCTTTCAACGATTGGGCAGGGGTCCTTCAATTTCTTACTTCTCAGCAACTAAGTTTTCATGCAGCAGTTAGCAGTGGCAGTGCTATGGGTAGCATGATGCAGAAATTTCAGAGGGAGCTACAGTACATATGTGGCAGTGTCAGTGGAAGTGACATGGGCAGCAATACAGAAAGCAGCAGTGTAGTGGATGGATGGCAGCAGGCCAAGAATTAGCAGTCTAGATACCAACACCGAGATCTTGTGATACATGGTGTGGATGTATTACTAAAGCACACTCTGTGCTAAGAGGGAGTGTTGATATTTTGAGTGTTGGAGTGGCATCGGGTGTGATCTAGCCCTGAAATTTTGTGGAGGGGCTAAGACACATAAGACCTCTAAAACCCAGAAAGCGTTTGGAGAAATTTCATCTAGTGCGTGAGATATTAAAATAATTAATTTTTTTAATGACCCTAAGTCTAACTTAGGGAATTAGAAAAATTAAAGTGAATTGATTAATCACAGTGATGAAATGTTCTAAGTGACATGGATGAAGCAATATTTTAATCTTAGCCATTGATAAGAAATTAAATCACGATCATTGATGTGTCAACAAAAAATTATAAGAGAAAGGCTTGGGGTCAGTTGGAGAGACACACGGAGGCATAGCTGAGAGACTAAATTGGAATTCTAGGGCGGGCTTGCTAATAATTTCCAAAAGAGTTTCAACTGTAGCAAGGGGTAGTATTGTCTAAGGGCATGATATGATCCCAGAGCCAAGAGTCAGCAAGAGGTAGAGGAGCAGTAACTAGGAGCAGTGCAGAGTGTTTCAAAGGGTTTCATGAGCTGCCACAAAAATGTGTTCATGATACAAGTATCGTCACCCTGTCACCATCTGTTGGAGCCATGCCTCCCTGCAAAGTGGCCTCTAAGGAACTCTAAAAAGAAATCATTAAGTAACCTGTTGAAGTTACAAAGCCAAACATTCCCACATTAGAGGAAATTTCAGTCTAAAAGTTGCCTCCTAAGGAAAAATAGTAAAATAATAATAAAAATAATAAAATAAGAGTTATGAATTTTGGAGGGAAAAGAGGAAAACTACTTTTTTTAATTGTGTTTTCGACTTATCACCTTATAGTTTTACTCAAATTTCAGGTTTAGACACTCATTAGACACAGAATTAAATTTCACATCCAACGAGTACCCATTATGCATACTTTTGAAAAGACCCACATTGATAAATTTTGCAGATACATTAAAAAAAATATTGAAACACATTTTTTTAATGTATATGTAATTTTTATCAAGGTGGGTCTTCTCAAAAGTATGCATAATGGGTACTCGTTGGATGTGGAATTTAATTTTGCACCCAACGAGTGTCTACACTTGAAATTTTAGTAAACTTGTAACGAGATAAGTCAAAAATACAATTTAAAAAAAAAATGGCAGTTTTTCTTCTTTTCCATCCAAAATATTTACATGTACCTCCTTTTAAATTTAAAGCATTTTGATTGGTTTACATATTATGACATGGAAATTACATGAAAATTTCATGGGCACCCTTAGGCTGAAATTTCCTCTAATGTATATGCTTACACATAATGCTTCATTGATAAACAACACACCACAAGGGGAAATATTAAGGACACGCTTTATGTAGGACAAGTTTCCCAAGGAATTAGAATATGCATGAATACATTAACATCAAGAAGTCTAGGATGCATAGGATCGCATGTAGATTCTTGGTCATGCCATGTGCAGAGGTGATTGAAAGGATCATTACACATATGGATGTCTCACACCTTGTGCTTCTCAGTGATATTGGTGGTCAACTCGCCACCTATTATGGTGAATACATGGAGACATATTACAAGATTATAAAGCCCACAAAATATGCAAAGGATAACTTTTACATGAGATGGGATGACCTCGAAACAAGTGACGTTATCAAATCATGGTGTTGAGGGTGTGCCAAGTTTCGACATCACCCATCCATAGTCTATTCAACAAATATTATTAGAGATGCATATCAATAATTGATACCCATGTGTTGTCAGTTGCATGGGTGCTAGAAAACTAAGGTATTCTAGGAGAATTGGATATAGATGCTCAACATGGCGGTGACTCGTGGTAGAGTTTTCAATTGGGCAGAAATATTTTCATACAAATTGTAGCGTCATGTGCGGCTAGAAAAAGCATCTTTGAGGGCGAACCAAGCTCCAAAATTCTACATGTATGCATTTCTCTTAGATGGAATATGTGCACAATATGTGTTCCCAATAATGAACTAGAACTAGACCCATGAAGAGGAGTATATAAAAAATTGGTTGAACACTTATTTGCAATTGTCTTTCAGATGATATTCGAGATCGATCCTCCCTGCATGACTAATCAGGTGAAGGAGTCACTCTGAGATATCATGAACTAGTTTGCAACTTCCAAGGGTAAATACATAAGATGTTTTGATTGCCAGATATCCCCTTATCTCATGCTGTGATATGTGACCAATAAGGTGGTCATGCAAGAAGTAGAAAATCAATTGGACAAGGGATTGTCTGGAATTCTTCACTGAAGGAAGAAATCCCCTTGGCCCACCTTCCCATTGAGGAACAAATTATATGAGTTAAAGAGCCACAAGGAAACAAAAACCAAGATATAGGATCTAGACTTCTTGCACTTGAACTCTAAATACTTTCATGGATATGATCTTAGGAGAGTGTGCATGAAACATTTTTAAAGGATCGGTCACAGTACATGATGCTCGTTAATGTCCACAATAGAATATGAGAAGATAAATAATTGGTACAATTAGAACATGAAGGAACATCTAGGGATGGAGACTAGTTCACCCCAAGATACATGAGATCAAGTCTTGCAAGCGTAGGAGGAGGAAGAGATAACCCCTCAAGCAAGGAAAGTAGCTCCTAAGAAGAGGATCAGGTATGAATCGACATGTGAGAGCATCAAAAAATGGAAAGTTGATAAACTCATGAGCTATTCAATCAAAGTAGGAGAGGATATAAGAAAAAGAAGAAAAGGAGAAGAGGAAGCATGATGAGTTTCTCCAGAATAAACAAGAAGAAGAGGAGAGGATAAGGATATAGGAAGAGAAGTAGAGGAAATATCAAGAGGATGAAGCAACATAGAGACTGGAAGAAGAAAATTTGAATCATGATATTGAAGAAGAGTTGGAGGAAGAGGATACCATCCAACCCATGGATGATGAACCAACCACTCCAAAGGAACCTCCCCTTATAGGTGGTCATCTTCCATCTAAGGAAATGGGAATCACACCTCCACTAGCCAACATAATCATGGATGTATGAAGTGTAATATTTGATCAACTTAAGAAGACGATCATGTAGCAGAGGAATAAATAATTTCCCAAGGATCCTCAAAATCCATTCTAAGTTTCTACTGGGAAGGTGATAACCTCCAACACTAGAAGGAATCCCATAGATATTATGGTGGAAAATGTTTCATTTTCTACAATGACATAGGATAATTTTGAGTACTTTCTAAATGAGAATGCCAGGCTGAGAAGAGAAATTGTTGCAGTAAGAAACAGGCAGAAAATCTTGCAACAGACAATAAATGATTGTCATCCCAAAGCTTCAACACCATCGAATGGAATTCAACCATGCAGGAAGAATTGAGTCCAATGGAGGACACCATGGCGCGATTATATGATGAGATGATTATCCCACAACAAGTAGTGGCTCCTCTTGTTGGAATTCAGAAGAATGCATAAGAAGTGGTGAAACTCTTGAAGGTATAAAACAAAGTATTTGATCATATTCAAGAGTGGTTTGTCGAGTATTTAGATGCTCCACAACATTTGGAGAAGAAATATAAGATTTCCACCTAGTTGGATAGAGTTCATTTAAGACTCCACCACCAAAACTACTACACAATGCTTTTGAGTCTCTAACATAGAAACATGGGATGCCTTTGATAGGTACACTTGAAACAATCAGAGGTAGGGAGATGATATTCCCAGAGATAAGGAAATACATTGAGCAATTCAAGCAAGGAATGAAAGGCGAAAGCTTGGAGGTAACCAAAGACATTATTCTGTAGTAAGCCATTGAACCAATCAAAGCTCATATGAAGCTTTCATGGTTGTGGAATAATGTACAATAAAACTATAAGAACATATTGACGAAGGCACTGGAGGTGAATATATGCTACAGTGAGGACTTTCCAGTTCAATTCAAATCCATGTCCATGAAGTTCATATATTGGCACACGTACATTACAACTAAGCCTTACAACTAAGCTCCTTGAGGAAGCCAATGAATTATCAATTTGAGGAGTCTTTGTCCCATTATCAGTTTTTTCTTATATAAGCATCATCTCATTTGTAATTTGTTTGATGTAATAAACGATATGTAATGAAGTCCAAGGGACACATGTGGAATGTGAATGGCCACACATTGGAATGCAATGAATCATTTATAAAATATGAGTAGTCATAGAAGTAAAAGAGTCATGAGGAAGATCAAAGGTCATTGTTATTTTTTATAAGTAGCTCTTCATAACTCAAGTAAAGGACTTGGATTCCAAAGGTCTTTCCTTGGCTTCTCTTGTAATACATAGTAGTCATTATTTGGAGAAGAAATTTTTGGCTTCATGTTCCACTATTGGATACGATGTTTCACCTATCTAACAATGTAATTGGGATCTTTCACTTTTAATCATAAGTTCAATGATCTGACACTTCTTCTTACATGTATCGTAGATATAGTAGGTCTATGCTTTTTATGTTTATGGTATATGCTGCTTTAATCACATAATAAGTTAATGAACTAGTCAATTGCTTAGATATGGTTATTATTGAATGAGTGCTATTATGCTTTAACAATTGTTGTTTATTATATGGAATAATTTTCCAGTATTCAACAATCCTTTCTCTTTCTTCCCGAATCCCCCTTTAGAATAGTACTATTACTTTTCTAATAGGTGGATTATTTTCCTTACTAGCCGTGGAGGTCTTCCTCATACACCTTACATTAGGTGTCTCACAAAGCTCACATCCTTGCTTCCCCAAAGAGGTGTTGTGTTCTCTTGTGTTTGATCATAACCAAGGAAAACCTTTAAAAACCTTTCCAACAGTGGCGAGAACATATGCCTGGATATGACTCCTACACTAAATGGTGTGAGGTCTAATTGGGAATTCACATCGGGGGTATCCCCTTACAATGTTGGTAGTATCCAACACCATCAACACCACCCATAGGGATTCCTTGCATAGTGACACCCTGTACTCCTTTGTGTATTCTCCCATCTTGTTCTAGATTCCATCAAGAATAATATAGACCAAAATAATTCCCTTTTCGACACACCATTGCCATCATCACATGCTCAACTTATCTGCAAGTCTTGCAAGGTCAATGACCCCCTTTCTCATGCCCTACACGAGTTCAAGTACATACTTTCTGTCCCCCATGAGGTCGTGCACATTTACTGCGTAATCAGGAAAACCGCCACAACCCACCTTCACCACCTATAAGCTTTCAAAGACAGAATTTCCCTACATGAAACCACATACACCATTATATGTTTATGTTAACCTCCACCTAAACCCATTTTTTATTCCAAGATTACACCCTTTTTCTATAGGGAAGAACCCTAAACCTTTACTTCTCTGATGATGAGCTTGATGAAGACACATTCCCCCTGCTCATGATCTCTTTTATGTATCTTCAATGGATCTAAAGACATATACTATTTTGAGCACCTTACTCTCTCAGTTGAATATGACTCTCCCCCTCATTTTCCAAGACATAATAGGAAAGAACCAAGTACTTCCTATTCATCCTTACAAAATAAAACTCAAGCATCTTCTATACTTCATCATGGAATGGCTCCCATGGAACATTCTTATCCATTATATTCAAGTCATGATGATGTTCACTCTATATTTTTCTTATTATCACTTGATTTTGCATCATTAATATCAGAGGATATGGTCGTCCCTAGTACCCCTTTTGAAATACCTCCTCCCTCAACCATGTTCACATTAAATGAAGATATTTTGGAGGCCCTCACTGCACCTGACTATCCCTCGGATGACATGAATCATCATTCCATGCTTCTACCCAACCCATTCAACACAATTACCAATCAAACAAGAACTATTACCTCAAAACGAGAACTGTAGCCTAAAAAAACTCAAAAAACATGAAAAAACAACCCAAAAACAAAAAAGTGTGTCTTCCAGAATGCATTTTTTTTTAGGGTCAAATTTCAACATTTTTTTTAAATTATGCTAAAAACCAATTTTTTTCTTGAAAAAAGCATTGAAAAAACTCCCTCGAAGCAAAAAGTGTTAATGGTGGAATAACATAATTTTGTGTGGGCAAAAAACAGCCTGAAAATGAAAAGTGTTGATGCTGGAATAACATCATCAATTTTTTGTGTACAAAAAATACTTTGAAAACAAAAAGTGTTAATGTTGGAATAACATCTTTGTCTTTTTTGGGTAAATTGTCAACAATTTTTAATAATGACATTAAAGATAAAATATCATGACTCTGAAAAACCTTAAAATTTCAACGATAAACATGGCATTAAAGATCAAATATCACGTCTTAAAATTCCAACGATTTTTAGGCATGGTCTTATATCTATTATTGTGTCTATAAAAAGCCTTAAAAATCCAAGGATGACATTAAAGATAAAGTATCGCATTTATGAAAATAAAATTCCAATGATTTTTAGGCATGGTATGAAAGATAAATATCACTTGTAAAAAATAAATAAATAAATAAATTTAGAAAAATAAAAAATCAAAAAATAAATAAAAAGGAAAAAAATAAAAAAAACACACAATTTAAAGAAAAAAAATAAAAAATAACCCAAAACAAAAAAACAAAAACAAAATTTATTTTTTTAGGTTAAAAAATAATAATAATAACAAACTTCATAACTAAAAAAAATGATAAAATAAAATAATTGAAAAAAAAAATTAAATTAGTTAAAATTAAAAATATATATATTAAAAAATTAATAATTTAAATTTACAAATTTAAATTAAAAATTAAAAAAAAAACAAAAAAATTAAATAATAAAAATTTAAATTAAAATAAAAAATTATATTTAAAAAAATTAATTAAAAAAAAATCTATAAATATATGAAAAATACATTTTTTGATTAAAAAAATAACAAAAAACACACACACACACATATATATATATAATTATAATAATTTTTTTTAAAATTAAATATTAAAAAAAACAAATAAATTAAAAAATATATATATTAGATTATAAAAATAATAATAATAATAATAAAAAAAAAAAAAGTGTTTGGCCGTTGCATTGGTAACATAAAGTAAACTAAGTGTTTAGTTGACATGGTATAATACAAGGTTTGTTGGGTCATTCAAAGTGGGATGACCCAATGCAAGATGTTGAGAAATGACTCAATGTAGGTTGTAGAGATCATATTCGATGAAAGAGTTCTCCACATGGCACAAAAGGAAATTTGAAGAAAATGACTAAGTATTGGGAAATTGTATGATTACCTTATGGATTGATGGAAAAGAGTTGAATGATATCAATGTAGATGCAAAGGATAGAAAAGATGGAAGGAAAGCAAAGTTATTTTTGCATCCACACGAAAAAATAATAAAATACAAAGTTTGAAACATGAAAAGATATGAACAATCCTTTTTTCATTTTTTAATCTACTTGAGTGTATTTCCTCCTACACTAGTATAATATTTTGCACAATTTGATGAAGTTTGTATGAATCCAACTTGATTGTTTGAGAAATATTTCTAGTTACATGTTTGGCCTATTTGCAATACTTTTGGGTAGAATTTCATAATCATAATTACAAAGGGAGATAGAAAGAAACATAGAAATATAAGGAGGATTCAAATTCTTTGAATGAATGAAACAAATATGGAGTGTTTGTTGTCACTAACTTTTTTCTTTTTTCAATACATAATTCAATATTATTTCTAGATCTTGCTTGACTATGTATTAGAATGGTGTAAAAAATGGATTAAGAAGCCATTGGGTCCGAAAGATTTGTCCTTTTCCAAGCTCCATACAACTTGCATAATTTCTTCCTCATTTATCTCCTTTAGTAGAGGTGAGTTGTCCTCATTATGTATAACAATCAAAATTTGTTTTAATATTTTTTAGACATGATTAATATTCCCCCTTGCTTTGTTAATGTATAGTGCCTCAAAATGATATCAAGGTGCCTCTTCTATTTTTGCAAAATTTTCCATCCTCCAACCATTATTTGAACAAAAACTTATAACATAATTACATTGTTGCCTTGCTTTAGATTACTTATGAAAGAAAGAGATGTTCCTATGTCCTGATATAAGCCATCTTCTTCTATATCCTAGTTATTTTTTATGGTCAAAAATGACCTCATGAACAACACCTAGGAATATCATCTTATCAAGGTCCCAATTAAACATGTACTCATTTGGTATGATGATATTCACCAATATGTGAATCCAATTGCCTCTATAAAAGGGTTTTCAATGTGACAAAAATATTAATTCAAAAGGGAAAGTATATGACCTAACACTGATATAAACTAACTATATTAACTATATAATATAGTAATATACATTCCTAAATAGCTAGGAACAAATTATAAATAATTTTAGACACAAAAGGAAAAGTAATTATAAAATTTAGGTAATAATTTACCAAAACAAATAATAAATACTCCCCATTATAATAGGTTAACTATTTTAAATAAATATTTATTGAAATAATGGATAACATATTATGTACCTGATTATTTTTGTTGAGAAATAATAAAAAAACTAGAAAGGAATTTCATGCTTTTACCATGTGAACTTTAAATCAAACACTTACCATGTGAACTTTAAATCAAACACTTAAATAAATGTAATGTGTAATATTGTTGGTTTACACCATGGATTTCCTAACATAATCATGGCCTCCAACTTAAATTAGTTTGTTGATAAGAGTATATAATTATCATACTAATCTTTCTAGCCATAAAGTCTTAAATCCTTGCTTAAACCTTGAAAATAATGTACAAGTTCATGTTCTAGATTTTTGATTGAGAGGTATTCAAAGTTATATTGAAACTAATAAAAATAAACATGATTGATTATGAATTTTCCAAACCTAGATCTATAGAAAGCATTGGTCTTTATACTAATTTATCGCTCTATTTATTCATTTAAATTCCTCAAATATTTGTTGTTACAATCACTTCAATAATTTATAAAAAGATTAATGAGAAAATCTTTAATTATTTTATTGATAATAATATTGCTATAAGTATGTTGCATCAAATATTGGACTATTAGTGGGTTCTTCTTGGGAGAAATCAAAGAAAAAGACACACTGCATCAAATAGATGAAAGCGTAGAGATTGAAGCTTAAGATTTCCAACTTACATATGTTTGGCACGTTGATGGACATTGTAATCATATGTTTCAAAAATTCATATTTTCTTAATGTTTTTTAAATTAGGATTACATTTAGGTGTTTTTTTTTTTAATTTATACTAACTAAGCTTTTGGATATCGTATGTAGAGGTTTTTTTTTTAATAATTTTGTAAAACTTTAATTTGGTGTCTAGTTCGACTATGTTATTCCAAATAACATATTTTTGTATGACAACATTGACTAGGGAGTTTTCATATTTTTTAAACATAAAATACTTATACATTTAAGTTGGATATATTTTAAAAAAATAGTTAATGAGGTAAACTTCCACTTTGATTTACTTATTTTCTTAAAATTCATCAAAAATATTATGATTTAGGATGTCTTAAAATGGGTCAAAACAAGCATGAGAAAAGTTCTATGGTTGGCACTTCCATTAATCAAGTGGAATTATAACTTCCAACAAAATTACCATCTAATTGAGATGAATTTCAATGAAAATGAGGTTTAGTTTATCTACTTCTTAGCTTATTCCTAATTTTTATATCTAGTGACACCTTTATCTATTTATTTATATTTAAATGTTATTTTTTTTCAAAGGTGAAAAATCTATCATAACTCAATTGTTTACGGTTAATGAGGGCAAACATCACTTGTTATCTACAAATACAGGTTGACTTGTCACCATTATTTGAGAAAACCACAAAACTTGGACACACTAGTAGTCTGTAAAAATGCAAGCTTTCACTTTTCCGAGATACCTTTAAGCATTGGGTCATTAACATATTTCCTTACATCCAAAAACTATCAAATTCTTGTTAATGTAAAAACAATTATAAATCATACAAAATCCAAAAAAAAATTGAACCTAAATAATAATTACAAGAAAATCAATACGCCTTCGTATCAAATTACACACTTAATGTAATCAAAATAAATTCATATTAATAATCTAAAAGAAAATCATTTTTTTTTATTACACCTTTAAAATAAATGTATATTAATACTTTAATTGAAATGTATATTATTTATATTTAAATGTTATTTTTTCAAAGGTGACAAATATATCTTAACTCAATTGTTTACTTGTAATAAGGGCAAATATCACTTGTTATTTACAAATACAAAGTGACTTGTCACCATTATCTAAGAAAACCACAATACTTGGACACACTAGTAGTCTATAAAAATGAAAACTTACACTTTTCCAAGATACTTTTAAGCATTGGGTCATTAACCTATTTCCTTAAATCCAAAAACAACCAAATTCTTGTTAATGTAAAAAGAATTATAAATTATACAAAATTCAAAAATATTTTAAACCTAAATACTAATTACAAAAAAATCAATGCAACTTCTAATCAAATTAACCACCACCACCATCATCATCAATGCCAATAAAATAAATACATATCGATAATCTAAAAGAAAATCAAAATTTCTTACGATCCATTACACTTTTGAAATAAATGTATAATAATACTTTAATTAAAATGAATCCAACCTTTACCACCAACTTAGGCTTCACCTTTATTACCATCATCATAAATTATATATTAATAATCTCCAAGGAAAAAAACCCAACCTTTACCACACTACTTAACCCTTCACCACTCGGAAGGCAAAATTTGGATAAAGACGAGGGCCCAATAATGTTTTGCAAAATAAGATACAAGGAAACCGTTGTTGGTGACTCTTCCATGTCATGAAGAGATGGATTTTTGACTCCTAACAATGCATCAAAGTCCTCACCAATCCTCTATGTGCCCCACCTGATTGTGGGCTAGGGAAGACAATGACATACTTTGTTGTCTTATATTCTTAATCCATGCTTTGTTTTCTTGTTTGTTATTTGTGTTTTGGGAACTCAAGGTTCTAAGAGAAGGAAAACACCAAGATATTTATCACCTATGAACATTTTTTTTTAAATATCTCAAAAGCTAACAATGGTGTACTGAGAAATAAATCTTTCACATTTTCCAATCATGCCCCCACCCCTTTTCACCCAGAATAATGACTAGTGTCATTTATATCTTAATGTCATTTCTCATTTCTTAGGGAGAGTCCCCAATTCTATGAAGTCTCAATATTGGAAAACCAATGTCATTTACAAGGAGGTTTCCAATTCCATGAATCCCTCTCATCACTTCTCAATCTTAGAATAATATAAAACTATAGGAGTCTCTCAATCCTAGGAGGCCTTCTCATCAATTCTCAATCCTTTCTGCCATGAGGTTCTCTAAATTTCCAATCATGTGCTCAATCCCTTGTGCATTGAAGTGACCAGGCTTTCCCTTTGGGAAATCTAAGATGGACAGTGGATTTTAAAGAAGTGGGTGCTTTATCATTTCCCTGTACATGATGGCTAATGATTCCGAGCTAGGTGTGATGTGTTTATAGGGTGGATTTTCATAATTACATGTAACATTTTCAAGACTTTTCATTATAGTGGGCAAGATGGATCAACAACTTGCTTAGATTTAGTTAGTTGTATCCAATCATGGAATTGCCCCAAAGGATCGAGAGCAAATGACCTAATAAACAAAGAAAGAAGATTAGTGGGTAGCTAAAGTTGATGAACATTTTCAATGTGTTTTTCCTTCCGCATGGGAACATGACATCATATTAAACGGTTGCCAATCATGCTCACATCCAAAATATATTCAATTCGCGCGTCTTCAACCTACAGCAACCGCAGCATAGAGCCGTTTTTTAAATTAGCCAAAAGGTTGCTGTTTATAGATTTGGTACTATGGGACTTTTGCAAAGTATTATTTATTTTTATATTGATGGATGGTTAGCTCAATTAAAAAATAATAAAAATAATAACTCAATTCAATTTATTATATTATAATTTTATATTTTTTAATAAAATTATACTAAAAAATTATATGTATGTCATATTTAAATAATAATTATTCATTTTGATATTTCATAATATATAATTAATAAATATATAATTAAAAATAATAATAATTTTAGATATAAAAATGTGAAATAATTCTAAAATAAAAATATTAGTTACAAATTAAAATCTATTTTATTATAGAAATTAAAATAATAAATAAAACACACACGTATATATATATATATATATATATATATATATATATATATATATATATATATATATATATATATATATATATATATATATATCGAAAAAAGAGATAAGTGAATAAATATAATTATATGTGCAATCAAAGTTTAAGCCCCATGACTTTTCTTTTCATCTAAAGCCCCCTCATTTTGGTGTTATTGATGTAGATCTCATAAACTAGAGGAAATTTCTTTTGCAGCGGGGTTCTTCTCACCTCCAAAGTGATGCCACTGCACGAGATCTCTTGAACCTTTCGTTCTTCATGATACTAATCTCGGGGGTACCCTCTGTATGTAGGAGACAACCACTGAATTTGTTTCTACACACGCAACTAGAATTCAAGATTGGGCAATGATCCCTTCCATCTCAATGCAACTCCTACACGGGGGTAGGAAACTTTAGAAAGGATATTTGCTCAAAGATTATGATATAGCTAAGGATGCCTTAATCCTCCTAATTTCAAGATTGACTAGAGGAGCCAAAGGCTAGGGTGCACCCTCTTCCTCTCAGTCATAATCCTTTAAGGATGCTCTAAATCCAAGTCTCTCATAGTCAACTACCAAATATCTCTCATGGCCAACCTTCATTCTAAAAGCTTGTAGCCTTCCATAGTCCATAATAATAGTAAATTCATTTTTGGAGATCTTTATTGTGTAAGGAAAAATCATCGCCAACCTTCATTGTCGAATAGGCAGAAGATTTTCTAACTCTAGAGGTGGATGACTCTAAATCTGATCTTTCTTGCATGGCATATGAGCATAATGGAATTATTTGATGTTTTAAAGGACTTTGGCCATTGGCATCTACGATCTGGGAATGTGTGCATCAAACATGGTCCCTGAATATAGAATTGTTTTTTTTTTTGAAGAATTTCTTTGTGGTTATTTCAGAAATCAAGAGAATTGTCAAAGGGTCTTTTATCAAGGACCTTGGTTTTGGGGCCGCTTTGGGCACTCCTTTCAACCATCATTTCCTGAATTCAACCCTTTCTCCATGACAACTTTGACCACTTTAGTTTGGGTAAGACTCCCTAATATGCCCAATCATTTGTTAAATCAAGATATCTTAGCTTCTATAGGAAACTCACTCGATTGTTTTATTAAGATAGATACAAACATGCTTCCAAGGGGTATTGTAACCTCTGCACACAGTTGTGTCAAAATAGATCTCAACAAGGGGTTGCTTGATCGAATCCTCATCAATTGGAATGTCCTAACCTTTTTACAACTTGTGGACTATGAAAACATAACATTCTACTATAAGCCTTGTCAACATTTGGGTCATATCTAGAATGCTTCCCCTTCTTCTCAAGGGAATTCTCACCCCTCAAACACCAATAAAAAGAATCAAGGATAGAAAGACACAAAATATCCAAAAGGATCTAAGAATTCCTCAACCCACAAGTAATATAACATGCAACAACAAAAATATTTTATATCCAAACCTAGTTCTTCAACCTCAACCCAGCCCCACACAGCACCATCTCATCCTTCAGAGTTTTGGGCCCATCCCTCAAATGGAGAAGAAAGAGAAACAACCATGATCTTGGCTTTGTCCATGAGTGAGCACAAACGTCTACATGAATCATATCACTCAAAAATGATAACAAAGCAACTACAATTGCAGACCCTTTGAAAATGGAATTGCCTCAAGGAAATGCATCCATTGTCTCCATTCCATTTGCTCCGGACAACTGCTTGATATGGATTGATGTTCATAAGAAAAAGGGAGAAAATATGTTTGGAAAACCCCATGATCATTATTTTCCTTAAAGGATAGAATCTCAGTATAAGTTTTTATATTTTCAATCTCATTTAAGCTTGCCTTTTAGTTTTGGATTTGATTGAGTTTCCCATGTGTTCATGTAATCTCTTGTTCAGAAGGTAATACAATTTTTAATCCATAAAATAAATAAAAATAGTATATCTTCATCTCAATTATGTATTTACCAAGCGCCAAGAGGAATCAAATATTTCAAGGCGCAAAATTTTCGTCAAGTTTTGCACTCAAAATAATATTTACTCAAACCCCTCTTTGTTTATATTGTATATTGGGGTTTCTAAATTCCCTACTTTGAGCATATTATATATCACATAATTTGGATTCTCATTTGGCCCAAGTTGAGGGCTTCTTTGTTAATGAATCTACATCTAGAGATCTCACAGATCCTCCGAGCTCCAGTGCCTAGGCACTGACTACAATCTCCTCTTCAAACCATGCATAAGGAGGGAAGACTATTATGTGTTTTTTGTTATCAATTTTGGTCACTTTTTGAGGTAACAAGTATGAGTTGTTTCTTTGATATGATTTTTAGTTGGATGTGGATGATGTTGAGATTTTGAGTATTGGGGTAGCATCGAGTGTTCTCTAGCCTTGAAATTTTGTGGAGGGGCTAAGACACACAAGACCTCAAAAACCCAACAAGCGTTTGGATAAATTTCATCTAGTGTGTGAGATATTAAAATAATTACTTTTTTTAATGAGGACCCTAAGTCTAACTTTGGGAATTAGAAAATTTAAAGTGAATTAATTAATCACATGTGATGAAATGTTCCAAGTGACGTGGATCATGCAATATTTTAATCTTAGCCTTCGATAAGAGATTAAATCGCAGTCGTTGATGTGTCAACGAAAAAGTATAAGAGAAAGGCTTAGGGTCAATTGGAGAGACACACAGAGGCAAATCTGAGAGACTAAGCTGGAATTCTAGGGTAGGCTTGCTAAGAATTTCCATAAGAATTTCAGCCGCAGCAAGGGGTAGTATTAGCTAAGGGGATGATATGATCCCGGAGCCAAGAGTCAACAAGAGGCAGAGGAGCAGCAACTAGGAGAAGCATAGAGGAAGCTAAGGCTACGCACCATCTGTGCAGCGCAAAGGGTTTCAGCCACTACGCAGGCCCAAAAAAAGCAGTGTTGAGACTTCAAGAGGCCATCCAGGGCAGCGTAAGGACTACGTCACCCAGTCTGGGGTTACGCAATCCCCTTCTAAGCATCACAAGGGCACGTAGAGGGTATCAGGGATGACGCAGGTAGCTTCAGAGTAGCGCTGGGGTTTCTAGAGGCAGAAAGGGGTTGAGTTCTGTAAATCCGATTTGAGGGTGTGAATAAGTCCATTTTTCAATCTTCATAATAATATGTATTACTACAGATCTATTTTTCTCTTTCGGTTTAACCAGTAAGGTGCCCAGATTTGTTGTACTCAGATTCTACTTAATAATAATAAACCCTCATATATGTTGCACTAGTTTTCCCGCATTGGGTTTTCCGGGGACAATTTTCTGAAAAATATGTGTGTCACTTTGTCGAATGAGCGTAATATTCAGTAAATGACCTGTATGTGTGTAGGCTATTAGTTGTGTTTACTTTGGTATTTTCTGAGTATTTTATGAAAATAACTTGTATAATTAAATCAAAAGTAGGAGAAGCAAATCATGATATTGCAGTAGGATTTTTGTATTATGGTATTCAGAAAATTTCACATGGTATAAGAGCGAGGTTGTAGATCAAGTTGAATCTCCATCAAATTAGTTGAAGACATATTTGCTACAGGGTAGTAGCTGAAGCAGCAGAGCATCCGGAGAAGGCAGCGCAATAGCAAGAGGACGCAGTCCCAATAGAGGTTACGTAGGGGTTGATGTAGTCTCATCTAGGTGATGCAGAGACAACGTAGTTCCTTCCAAATGGATGCAGGAGCAGCCTGCGATGCGCAGTCTTTGCACAGAGGTTGTGTTGAGCTAGTCTACTCACGCAGAAGCCAGACAGAGGGACGCATTCTAATTTTTGGGTTGTTGTGTAGTGTTACCGTGGTCCAGAAGCAGTGCTTTGGATATTCAGTAGTTGTTGGTGTTATGAATATTTTTTCAGTGCATAATTGTACCTAGCTCAATTGAAAAAGAGCGGGAGGAAGGCAGTTACTTAGTAGATCTGTGCTAAACAGATATAAGATTTGATTAGGAGGGTGATCGTAGAGAACTGTTCGATTATTTTTGGCTGAATATTTCTAGGATGGAAATCAATTGAAAAAGGGAGCAACTACTACAGAGGGTTTCTAATCACCAAGAACCCCATAACCAACATTTATATTTAGGTTTCTCAGCAGAAAATGGGAGAAGAGTATTGTTCCGTCATATTTGAGCTAGATGGCATCTCATGGGCTGAGAGATCAAGACAGGTTGGAGGGTGTGCCCAACTTCATCATCTGGAAAGCCAGGATAATGATAGTCCTGGATGAGTATGACATCAAGAACCATGCGGATAATGTCCTAGTTTTTCCTACCAATCCAGATCCTCTGAAGAAATTCAATGAAAATCAAGCGCGGGCTAAGCGTTTGATCATGGATGGAGTTAAATATCACGCCGTACCACATATTTTCAGAAAGAAGACGAAAAATGAGATGTGGACCGCTTTGGAGACGATGTATCAAGGAAACTCCGTTCAAAGAAAAATTCTTCTAGAGAATCAGATGAGGTTGTTCCAGATGCAGAAGTTTAAGGAGATAGATTCCTTCCTTTTCCGACTTCATACTATCTGAGATCAACTGATTTCCATAGGAGAAACTCTGGATGAAGGACTCTTGGTAAGGATTGCCTTGAATTGAGTCACCGAGAAGTGGGAAATGTTTTTCCAAAGCATATTGGCCAGCGTAGCATTACCATCCTGGGCGAACATGTGGGAAATCCTTCGTTAGGAGGAAATCAGGAGATTCACCAAGAGGCAAAAAAAAAACAGTGAAACTATCAAGGTGAAGAAAGAAGAGGAATATGATGCAGCCCTTGCATCAAAGGAATGAAGGAAACAAGGGAAGAAGAAGAGGGACCTATCCAAGGTCCAGTGCTTTAACTGTGGAAAACTTGGACACTTTTCCAGCAGTTGTCCTAAGAAGAAGGACAAAGGAAATTTTGATTCCAAGCCAACAATAACAAAAGATGATGGGAGTGATGATGGCATAGCCATGCGTGCTCATGATCCACCTAAGTGGGGCGATATGGATATGTAGAGCAGCTACATATCGAGAAGGTAGGATCCTTGAGTGAGCCCAACTCTTGGATCACATACAAGTTACGGGAGCCTTAAGACGGTAGTGGGGCAAGTGGAGAGGTGGTTGCATAAGATCACAGTGAAGCAGAGGATAGTGCTAAGGTGTTGTAGAGGGAGCAGCGCAGTGCAGAGGTAGTAGCAGCATAGAGGCAGCAGCGTAGAGGCTGATGGGACTTTAGCACTGCAGAGAGGCAATGCTTACGCAGTGCAGAGTTGTAGTAGCGCAATAGTTTCAGGAGGACAATGTAGAGCAACAACCAAGGAGCATCAGTGATGAGATGTAGCCCAAATTTTCTGTCAACGATTGGGCATGGGTCCTTCAATTGCTTACTTCTCAGCAACTGAGTTGTCGTGTAGCAGTTAGCAGTGGCAGTGCTATGGGTAGCATGATGCAACAATTTTAGAGAGAGCTACAATACATATGTGGTAGTGTCAGTGGAAGTGACATGGACAACAGTACAGAAAGCAACAGTGCAGTGTATGGATGGCAGTAGGCCAAAAATCAGCAATCTAAAGACCAACACCGAGATCTTGTTGTGAAACTAGCTCCAAAAATAGAAGAAAAGAGATATCAACGCCTTAGAAATAAGCCACTTTGAGGGGGCCACCTCCAATACATTACATGAATGAACAATTCTTGGATGATACAAATGAAAAAACCTCCTTTCTATATATAGGAGTATGGGGCCACAATGTAATCCTAGTGGGGCCACAATGTAACCCTAGCCGACCTAACAATAATAATGTAAGGGCACAATAATACAAATACGGGGGTTACAAGAGTACAAAAATAACAATAAGGGGGGCTACACTAACATAATAAGGGACTACACTATTAATATAGGGACTTAACATGCCCCTCTCCTTCAAACAAGTGTTGTCCTCAATGCTTGATTATTTCTTGATGCTTCTGCATAAAATTCTCATCCTCCCATGTGGAATCTTCTACAAGAAAGTTCTTACACTTGCTTAGATACTCTGAAATTGATCGTACTTGTTGAGTTCTTGTTTCTGTGACTGCTTCATAACTTCTTTCAATGTGATGTTGATCTTCTTGTTGTTTCATTATATTCTGCACCAAAGTTAGGTTATCCTTTGAGAGTTGGAGAACTTGTTGTTGATGCTCAATGTGATATTCCACTAATTTATCATCCATATTAGCTATTATTTGATCCTTCAAACCATCCAACTTAGCCTCCATTTCTACTTTTAAACCATCTATGTCATCTTCGGTTGCTCTTGTAAGATCGAAATTTGTTGTACTTGGTATCGTAATTTTGATATCTCATACTACAATTATTCCTCTTCATGCGACATAGTATAGCTTTTTTAGGTCTTAATGGGTATCGAACTATTTTTTGGAGGAATTATAGAACCCAATACTGATAAAAATTATAAAATATGCCCTTGGAATCACTTCAAACTGGTTTTTCAAACAAACGTTATGCAATTTTAAAAACCAAATACACACATTTTTCTTGCTTTTGCAGAGCTCAATATTGAAACTGAATTATCTCTGTGATTTAGGATCTTGAATATCTGAAATTCTGCCCTACGGTAGCCCTCTAAATCCTCTTTCGAATGCTATAGGTCTGACCTAATTTTGATTCTTCAAGACAAAGTTATGTCCAATCTTCCACAATGACCTAATTATGGATTAGTTCAGTAGAGTGAACTTGTACAACTTACCACGTGTCACTGTTTCCTCCTTTGGCTCTGAAATTTATAGAAAACAAAGTGCACTCCGTGTAATTCAAGCCACTTTTTATAGAATTTCAATTTGATGCTCAGAGAGAGAGTTATGAATATTTTCCCACGATCACCTCTTTGAGATGAAATTCGGGAGCCTGAAACAAACCTAACTTCCACAGATCATATCTCCGAAAATATTTCGAACCAAGCTCTGAAATTTTGCAACGATGTTCCTCCAGATTTTGGCTTCGCTCTCTAAAAATTTCAGCTTTTGACGCTTCGTAGAAAAAACTTTATAGCGAAACTTCGGCGATGACCTTTTTAAGTGAAATTTAGGAGCCTTCCAAAAACCCTAATGTCAACAGATCATATCTCTGAAACTATTGCAAACCAAGCTCTGAAATTTTGCGAAGATGTTCCTCAGGATTTTGGCTTCGTACTTTAAAAATTTCAGCTTCTGAAACTTTGTAGAAATAAATTTATAGCTAAAATTCCACGATGACCGGTTTGGAGCAGCGAAAACCCTAGAATCCAAACCTCTGATACCAAATGTTGTGAAACCAGCTCCAAAAATAGAAGAAAAGAGATATCAATGCCTTAGAAATAAGCCACTTCGAGGGGGCCTCCTCCAATACATTACATGAATGAACAATTCTTGGATGATACAAATGACAAAACCTCCTTTATATATATAGGAGTCCATGGGGCCACAATGTAATCCTAGTGGGGCCACAATGTAACCCTATCCGACCTAACAATAATAGTGTAAGGGCAAAATAATACAAATATGGGGGTTACAGGGGTACAAAAATAACAATACGGGGGGCTACACTAACATAATAAGGGACTACACTATTAATATAGGGACTTAATAGATCTTGTGATACACGGTGTGGATGTATTACTAGAGCACACTCTGTGCTAAGAGGGAGTGTTGATATTTTGAGTGTTGGAGTAGCATCGTGAGTGATCTAGCCCTGAAATTTTGTGTAGGGGCTAAGACACACAAGACCTCTAAAACCCAGAAAGCGTTTGGAGAAATTTCATCTAGTGCGTGAGATATTAAAATAATTAATTTTTTTAATGACCCTAAGTCTAACTTAGGGAATTAGAAAAATTAAAGTGAATTAATTAATCACAGTGATGAAATGTTCTAAGTGACATGGATCAAGCAATATTTTAATCTTAGCCATTGATAAGAGATTAAATCACGATCGTTGATGTGTCAATAAAAAAGTATAAGAGAAAGGCTTGGGGTCAGTTGGAGAGATACACAGAGGTAGAGCTGAGAGACTAAACAAGAATTATAGGGCAGGCTTGCTAATAATTTCCAGAAGAGTTTCAGCTGCAGCAAAGGGTAGTATTGTCTAAGGGGGTGATATGATCTCGGAGCCAAGAGTCAGCAAGAGGCAGAGGAGCAGTAACTAGGAGTAGCGCAGAACGTAGCAGCTGCACAGCGCAGAACGCAGCAGTTGCGCAGTGCAGAGGATTTCAGTTGCTACGCATGCCCAAAAAGGGTAGTGGTGAGGCTTCAAGAGGCCATCAAGGTTATGCAGAGGCCATCCAGGGCAGTGTAAGGACTGTGTCACCCAGTCTAGGGTTACGTAGTCCCCTTCTAAGCAGCGTAGGGGCACGCAGAGAGTAGCAGGGCTGATGTAGGCAAATTCAGAGCAGTGCTGGGGTTTCTAGAGGCAGAAAGGGGCTGAGTTCTGTATATCCCATTTGGGGGTGTGAATCAGTTCAGTTTTCAATCTTCAGAACAATAGTTATTGTTGCAGATCTATTTTTCTCTATCGGATTAACTAGCAAGGTGCCCAAATTTGTTGTACTCAGATTCTACTTAATAATAATAAACCCTCATATTTGTTGCACCGGTTTTCCCACATTGAGTTTTTCCAATGACAATTGTCCGAAAAATCTGTATGTCACTTTTTCGAATGAGCACAATATTCAATAAATGAGTTGTATGTGTGTAGGATGTTAGTTGTGTTTACTTCGGTATTTTCTGAAAATAACTTGTATAATTAAATCACAAGTAGGAGAAGTAAATCATGATATTGCAGTAGGATTTATATATTATTGTATTCAAAAATTTTCACAGATGAGATGGTACTTTGACCTTGTGTATTTTATGGAGGGATTTAGATTTTATGGTTAGCCCTACGCTCTTGTTTTTTTCTTGTATACAAATTTTGGTGGGCAAGGTTTTGGATCTCTTTTTGGTTTCATTGCTACAATTGAGATGTGGATAGTTCTATAAATCCATGTACTCTCTGCTTCTGTTGATATATTTACACGCCACATGGGATAAGTGCATATAATTTTGGTGCTTTGTATCTTATAAGATTTAGTGTTCTTGTTTGATCCATGTGGATATCAGTGGCCACCCGCCTATTCCACCTGTACCTCTATTCGATTTCATCATTCTTCTTGTTTATAGAAAAATTTACTATTATTTGCAATATTTTCGGGTCTTGGACTTCTATAATTTTTTTGACCCCTTAATGGTGTTTTTTAGAGGTCCAAAACAACTTTGTGCCCAGTAATCAGAGAGATATTTCTAAAAAGATAATGTACATGCCAAAAAAAGATCATATGACTAGGTTATGACCCTGGGAAGTTAGTGTCCCAACTAAACAAAACGGGGCCCACAAACTCTTGGTGTTCCATCTCCTAGGGTTAGGTTTTTGGTTGTTTAGGTTTTCCCTTTGATGTTCAATAATAAAAAGGCCCTTGAGCCTCATTGTAACACAATTTAGAGGCATGTAGTTGCCACATCTCTTCTCAAATATAAGCTACCATTGCCCATGCTAGTTTATTTCCATTCTTTCTATATGCATATTTTAGTTCTATGATATTAATCAAATGAAGTTTTATTTATGTTGCATCTTTGTGTTTATGTTTATATCCATATTTTTTTGCATTCTTGCTTAAGTCTAGATCAGTGGTATTAGAGTGGTCTTCTATTTTTCTATTTTTCTTTGCATGTCCCCAATGAGGTCAAGGTATAAGGAGTTAGGGCTCGAACTAGTTGAACCTTTGCAAGACTAGCCTCACAAACCCTGATGGCCTCCCATGGCGGAAGAAAATAAATACGAGGAAGCAGAATATCCCTTCAAATGATTGCTTGAAGAATCCCTCGAGAAACAAAGGAATGTGGTGATAGATAACTTCATCTAGATCCTTCAACAACTACCCAAAAATGACACATCTTCATCTAACAACCACTCTAGAGGCGCTACTCCCTTTAAGGTACAAGTCAACTTTGACATTACCATATTTGAAGTTCGGATAGATCCAGATTTCGTAGATAAATGGTTAAATATGTTGGAAGGATATTTTCTGGTTCATTATTTTTCCAATAGGGAAAATATTACTTTTTCACTCCTCAAAGTCACCCCCTACGTCGAGGACTGGTCGTAAACCTACTATGAGAAGAAGGAAGAGGGGGAACCCTCACTGTTTTTAGTCACGCCCACCTAGAATTATTTCTGAGATTCCATCAAGGAATAGTACTACCTTGTTGGAAGCTATGAAAATAAATACATAAAGTGGACCACGCTACAGTAGGGAAGGGACCAAGGCATGCCATAATTCACAAATATTTTTCATACCCTTAGCATGAAGCTCGGTATCAAGAATTCTGAGTGGAATTTGGTACTGAAGTTCCACGGTTGTCTACAAAAGTACATCCAAGTTGACATGGATTTCCTATACATCGGCGTCATCTATCGATACATTGTCAAGATCGAGTAGAAATTTAAACAGAAGAAGTGAAACTTTAGATGTGTGTTTTTGAAGGAAGGGAAATGTGCCCCCAAACCACAAAAAGGACAAATCCAAGGGGGGGCGACCCAAGACAACCCATCGAATCCACAAGAAAAGAAAAACACCACAAAGACAAAGAAGGATATAGGAAAATGGTGTGAGTTCCATAAGATTCTCACTCACAACGCAAGTGAGTGTCGAGCCAAGCAATCCCTGGTGGTCGAGATGAAGGCCTCTGAATTAGATGCATGTTCCGACTCTGAGTCGGAACTATTGAGCCAATCATTTTTGCTAAAATGACCAACTAACTAATTCATATTAAATTGTAAACTTGAGGTTTTTTTTTTCTATTTCAAGGTTATCAACACATTTTATGCAAGAGAATGATGGTATGACTAGTTATTTCTACCCTATTGAAAGGAAAAGTTGCAATGTTAAAGGAATCAACTTGTAATGCAATTTATAACTAAAAAAAACCATTCATAACATTAACTTCTAAATTCTTTTATGAAGGAAACAACATAGGGAAACCTATTAAGCATCAAGTTGTTACTAGGGAACATCAACTACATAATGGAAAAAAAAAACACTACAAAATCATAACATTGAAACCAATTAAGTATGCAAGATAATGATCTATGATAATCTATAGGAAATGAAAGGAAATGACGATATTCCTAAAGGACTAACTAGAGAAAATATACTCAGTAACAATATCTATGAATTTTATTTAAAACAAAGCATGTGATTTAATAAACAAGAAATGATAAATGAAGAGAAAACACAAATATAATAGCTGAAACAAAAGAACTAGACACCAATTTAATAGTACAGGTAAATACAGCGTTGCTTCCAAGATCGGGCCCAAATCACTGGAATTGAACTTCCTTATTAAAGGAATCAACCAATCAAATTAACTTGGAGTAATAAACACTCCCATTCAATTACGGGAAATAAATTATAATCGATGTATTCTCAATTTTGAACTAATGTCAAAACAATGTTACAACTTAACCCCTTTCTATGCTCAATGCTAATTTTTTATACCATGTTAGTAAGAGATAAGAATAGCCTAATATATTTTTGATAAGGAGCGATCCCGAGAATCTGATCATTCTTAGGATTATCATTTTAAGCTACAAGAGATCTTGACATATCTGGATGACCAAGTCGGAAGCCTGTCCTTAACTGATTTACTCCAAGCAAGGTTAAACAGCCAGAATATATTTGATCTCCCATGATCATTCTAAGAAACAACATTGAATTCCAATTCATCAATAGATTCTTCTCCAAAATAAGGATCTAATTGTAATTAAAGTGGTCAAATCTATTCATAAAGGTAATAAAATAAAAAACACATATAAAACACTTCTAGAATCCATACTTCATAAGTTATCATGACCTAATTGCAACAAAAATGCTTAGAAAACAATATAAAAACTAAGGAGTAAGGTAAGGAAATTATGACAATTGTGAGGCCCAACATCATCCCCCAACTCACCTTTTTGCATGAACTCATGCAAACAAATGATTAATATGTAAGGCAATTAAGGAGTAAGCTTCATAAGCTTCCTCCCCTCTATGTCTAAATCCATTTCGAATTTCGAATTCCTCAAAGGCTACATGCTTACTTGCCTATGATAAATCATAATCAAACTTATAAAAATTCTAAGGGCACCATATCATGGGACATATGTACCTGGACCCTATCCAATTGATACCTCTTTCCAATACCAAGTGAACATAGTCTTGTACTCTAGTCATGGCATACTGAAAATTATGGTATCCAAAGGGTTCTCTATTTTTTATTTCATTAGGTGATGTCTACCATCTCACTTTAGCTCCACGAAGAGCCTCATCTCTAATATCTTCCAAATATTCCAAACCTGAATGAAAAACATCATCATGAATCCATGCAAGTGCAGAAGCAATGCCAGGTTTTTCTATGAAGATACCATGAAAAATTTGTGTGTGAAAAGGGTTATTGGGCTCCCCTCTAACCCAAGGATCAAGACCATATTCTCTCCTATGGAACGTGTGATAATATTTTCCCATTTCACCTAGTTCCTAACAAATTATATAAAAGCCTGGAATTGAATGTCTCCAATAAATGGAACAATATTTTATTCTACATGTTCTTCCTAGTGTTCAGAAACAAGAGGGTTGCATTCTAGAGGGAAGTCTGTATCTCATACCTTTTTTCTCCATTTATCGTAAGACTTGTTACTTCTGCTATTGCACCTTCGTTCACTTGTAATTATGTGTTTCTTACCATTTCTATGCCATTATCTAGATTCCTTGTGAATTATTATGCTACCTCATTATCAAATCCCTGTAACCGTTAAAAATACTCCATCCATCTAGATTGGATCAAAATTTTGCACGCCTGCTCTGAGGCATGTAATTAAGTAGGTTCATATTGGAACAAATGGCCACCCATTGTTGATTGTTCAATAGGATACAACTTTGTAGCTGGAAAATACAAAATTTAAAATATATGCTAATAATAATTTTGCACGGAGTATAGAGGCTCAGTGATCATGAAATGCAATGATATTTTGAAAAATAGAATAACAAATCATATATCAGTTCCATATCCCCCCCTAATAGAATTGAAGGTCATCCGTGACCATTAATCGGGTTTTAATAGGTTGATATTTTTTACATAATTAGAGGGTAAGGTGGTATTAATGAAGCGTAATAGGGTAACCATAAAAAATAGAAAGTGGAGGGTACCTGTGACATGTGAGATAATCATTGAGATGTTTATTAATCATGAGGTGTAATGATAACTCGAATTATTATAATACATGAAAGTTTAAGAAAAATAAAGGTGTGAAGATATTTCTACGAAGGATAGATGGATGGAAACAATATTTGCATCAATGATATCATTAGAGAGAAAAGATAAATAAACAAATTAGATAGAATGCTGAATTTTTGAAAAAATTGTATCCCTACTATGTAGAATTATAATGAGTTACTCATGGACAACCAAACATCACCACTTTCTAGGAGAACTTTATAAGTGTCCATAATAAATCTAATGATCTTTCCTTTATTAATTTTGAGGGGACAAAATAGCCAACCTAAATTGTAATCTTTAATTTTACTTCAATACCACAGGCATGTCCTCTACTTCTAGCATGCGTCCATAGCCTCGACAGGGTTTCCTTTTTAACCCACTGAGATGCCATTGTCCTATTGACTAGGAAAGATTCATAACCTGTTTTTATATTTTTTTTTATCAAAGAATTTACGAAATGACATTATTATAGTGTGGTAACCGGTTAATAAAAATTACATTCACCATAGCTAATGAGGTGAACAAGCTGGCTCGTTATGAGGCCTCTTGTCCTTTTACGTGGAGAAAAAAGGCCATTACCCTTGCTTGTTGACCAAAAGTGGTAATGTCACTTCACTAGATCCTATGATCATGGTAGGCAGCTCTTGATGAGACCTATTATCCTCTGTTAAATTATTATTTTTATTTATCATAGTAGATTACTTAGTAAATGAGGCGGCATGTCAACTCAAGAGTTCAGGATGGTGTAAAAAGTATTGTAATAATTACTTTTTGGCTTGCTAATTTTGTCCTCAAAATTGGTGATTGTATAATCTTTATAAATTGGAGTGAAATAATGCTCCTTAATTGGTGATGGGAGGAATGCATCATGAGCATTTTTATATATTTCTTACAGTACTAAGGGAGTTAAAGATTAAGGAAATTTCAAAATTTTGATAATAATTTCTTATAAGCCATTGTCCAATCATAACCATTAGACAAGTTATTTATCCAACCATCATATCAAAGAAAGGTTGAAAATTTTTCCCTACCCTAAAAAAATAAAAACATTAGTAAGTTAGGGAAATAATAATCACATTCGAGGAAACAACGATTGTGGTTAAATAAACAAAAAGTTTGATTATAGAAACAACAACTGTAGTTAAGGAAACAACAACTGTGACTAAGGAAATAACAACTGTAACTTTGGAAACAACAACTGTGACTAAATAAACAATGGTTGTGATTAAGGAAACAATGGTTGTGACTAAGAAAACAACAATTGTGATTGAAATATCAATGATTTTTACATATATATCATAAAAATAAAATGAAAGTATTTACATTATGTACAAAATGAAGAATATTTCAACGAAAAATTACTTGGTTGTAACCGCAGGGACATTTCCCTGATCAACTACAACCTGCAAATTCACTTCATTATCAATTTTGTGAAGAAAAGATTCTTGAGTAAGTGGATGGTGATATAGACGAAGTTGATGCCCATTGGAAAGGAAATAAATTCTAGAATTATCAATTGTGGTAAGGAACATTGTTCCATTATCATGAACTTCAGTTACTTCATAAGGGCCAAGCCATCTTGTTTGGAGTTTCGCTAGAAATTCTTGGAATCTGGAGTCATGCCTCATATAAGGGCGCCCAATCCCCTTTCTAAAAAAATTTCTTTTTAATCAATTGATAATTCCATTTAGATCATTGTCGCTAAACTATGGCAGTGTGTTGTAAAGAAATAAGGCACATTTCATCAAGTTCATTGAGTTGTTATAAGCGATATTTATGTGCTTCCATAAGATCCAGTCCAACTTCTTTAGAAGTTCTGAGAGTCTTAATTTCAAACTCGATAAAAAAAGGGTTCCTTACAAAAAACAAGTTGATAAGGTGGATAGCCTGTAGCATTGTGCCAGGTTGTCTGATAAGCCCATAAGGCTTCCGGAAACTTGGCAATCATATCTCGGTGATTTCTGGATACTTTTTTAGTTAAAATCGCCTCTAAGAATTTGTTTTTTCTTTCCACCTACCCATTCGCTTGTGGGTGGTAAGGAGAAGTGATTTTGTGTTTAATATGGTATTTTTGTAGCGTGGCTGAAATTTGATGAGTAGTGAACTACGATCCCCCATATATTAACCCCTTGTGGAATCCCATATTGAACAAATAGTTCGAACATAAAATTAATTACTGCTTCTTCCATGGCCCTTGATATTGCTACCACTTCCACCCATTTAGCTACATAATATGAACAAACTAGAATATATGCTTTCAGATTTGAAGGTGGACTAAAGGGGCCTACAAAGTCAATTTCCAATCTTTTAAATGGTTCCAATACAATATGTGGTTGAAGGGGAATTTTTTCAGCCTAAATTAGATGAACCATCCTTTGGAAAGAGTCGCAGTTGAGGACATATTTCTTTGCATGTTTAAATATTATGGGCCAAAAATAACCCATCTGTAATACCTTGTGTCTAGTCCGCCGATCAGAAAAATGGCCTCCACGTGGCTCATTGTGACAAACTTTGAGGATATCACAAATCTCATCTTCCCTAATGCATCTTTGAATTTAAATATCAACCCCTATGTGAAAGAGGTAATCGTCCATCCATGAGAAGCTTGCATTGCACTGGATGATAAGATTCTTTTCCCGAGATAAGAATTGCGATGGTAATTTACCAGTGGCCAAGTAATTCGCAACATCAATATACCAAGGTGTCTTAATGGTTATAGCAAACAAATTTTCATTTGATAATTTATCCTCAACTGGGGAAGTATAAGATATAGCTGGAATTCTTGACAATAATTCTGCAGCAACGTTCTCTTTTCCTGGTCGATCCTTTAGAGTAATGTCGAACTCCTACAATAATAGTAACCAGCGAGCTATTCTACCATTGGTAACAAGTTTGTTAGCCTAATAAAAAATATCAAAATGATCATTGTACAAAAAAAATTGGATATCTCGTTATATAATGGTGAAATTTATTTATGGTATAAACAATAGCTAAAAATTCGTTTTCTGTCACTGTATAGTTTAACTTAGCAGGTGTGAGGTTTTTGTTGATGTAATAAATTGCATAGGGATTCCTATCCTCTTCTTGTCTGAGGACTACTCATATAGTCGTATTTGATGCATGTGAGGATATATGGAATGGTAGAATCCAATTTGGTCCTCGCAACACACTGGAGTTGTTGAGACCAACTTTTTCAGTCCAGTTAATGCATATAATGGTGTTGTAATTCTTGAAAAAATTGCTATGAAGCGGTGATAATAACCAGCATAAGCAAGGAAACTATGTAACTCTATCGGCGTACAAGTGGTGAGAAAAGTTAAGGACTACCTCAATTTTCCCTGGGTCAACGAGATTACCTGTAGTATAAATAAAATGTCCCAAAACCATTCCCTTTGTCATAATCATGTATAAATTTTCATGACTAACGCACAACCTCATAACTATACATCATGTAAGAACCTTCTCAATATTGTGCAAGGCTTGGTCAAAATCATTACCATAAGGGGTGAAATCATTCATATATAGTTCAAGTCCTTAAATAATTAAATCAGAGAAAATACTAATAATTTCCCTTTGAAAATCCGTTGGTGCATTGCACATCCCAAATGGTAAGACTCTATATGCAAATGTTCCTGATGGATAGGTGAAGGTAGTTTTATCTTGGTCTGCAGGGGCAATCTAGATTTTATTATACCCGTTAAATCCATCTAGGAAAGAAAAATATTTATTTATGGCAAGAGTGTCAATGACTTCGTCAACAAATGGAAGAGGAAAATTATGCTTCTACGTGGCTTTATTTAGTTCTCTATAATCGACACAAATTCTCCATTTTCCATTCTTTTTAGGGACTACCACTAGTGGTGAAACCTACTAACTATCAGAAATAGGATATATAAAATTAACATCAAGAATTTTTTGAAGTTCTTGTTTTAATGTCCCTAAGGTGTGGATTTAATCTTCTTTGAGGCTCGTGAATGGATTGGGAATATTTCTCAATATAGATATGATGTTTACACAACCGTGGATTGATTCCCTTTATATCAAATTATTCTGAGGTAAAATATTGTTTATATTTTTGAAGAACTTGAATAAATGTTTCACGTTGAAGGTCATTAAGATTGGTGTCAATGTTTAGGGTCTTTTCAAGCTCAATTTTAATGGGAGTTATATTGTGAACTGCAGTCGTAGGCATATGCCCAGTGTTTAAATCCTCTAGTGGATCTCCTTGGGATGCATTGTACAACAAAAATTTCAACATCTAGCATGTTGGGTTTCTTATAATGGAAGGTTGATTAATAAACCCACTAATTATGTCATTCTCAGTTTGTCTTTTAAAAATAAGAAATTTTTCTCCAATGAGAGGACAAATTAAATTTCCTTCCTGATATTCGGGAGGGAAACATATTAAATCACTAATCGACATGTTGGGTATAGCAGGTGGGTATAGGATAATATTATTAATAGCAGGTCCTTTAGTGATTGTCATACTTTCAGTTTGACACCCAACATATGGGCTTGCAGTGGCAAGCCATGGTCTACCTAATATGAGGAGTGTCCTTCTAGTTTATTTTTACGATTAAGGACCAGAAAATCTATTAGGAATTTCCAAGAATCTACAGAAACAATGATATTTTCCAAGTTCCCTTCCCACTTTACTATGGATCTATTATCTAGTACCAACATGGTTGGATTTGGTTTAAATCTAGTTATTCTAAGGAGTCCACACGTTTTGATATTCATAATGTTTATGGAAACTCCCAAGTCCACTAAGGTGTTTGGGAAATTATACCCCTGAATCTACACAGTGACTACAGGGTTTCTAGGATCATCATGTTTGATAGGTGTATGTTTTCCTAGAATGATATTAGATAGTTTCCCTAGAACATGGATTGTTGGAGAAAATTTAATCTTCCTACCATGCTTCTTAACACATATCTCTTTAATGGTTTTGGCATAAAGGGGTATTTCTCTAATAACCTGTAGGATAAAATTTAAATCTAGTTATTCTAAGGAGTCCACAAGTTTTTATTTTCATAATGTTTATGGAAACTCCCAAGTCCACTAGGGTGTTTGGGAAATTATACTCCTGAATCTACACAATGACTTCAGAGTTTCTAGGATCGTCATATTTGATAGGTGTATGTTTTCCTAGAATGATATTAGATAGTTTCCCTAGAACTTAGATTGTTGGAGAAAATTTAATCTTCCTACCATGCTTCTTAACACATATCTCTTTAATGGTTTTGGCATAAAAGGGTATTTCTCTAATAACCTGTAGGAGAGGGATTTTGATACATAACATTTGTAATTCCCCTGAGAGATCAAAGTCAGGATATACAAGTGATTTTACTATGGCTAATATCTCAGGGAATGGAGGAGAAATATCCGTAGTCTTAATGGATTCCTTTTTTTAGTTTTTTTACTAGAAAATTCTGATTCGGTAATGATTATGGTAGGAGGAGAATGTTCTCTCAAAGGATGCTCCTTAGCAGGATTATTTTTTTCTGGTTGCTCTTGATTTTTTGAAGATATTCTGGAAAGATGGTTATCCCATATCTCAGACATAGTTCGTTACATTCTAAATAGGGAGGAGGAGAAACCGAAGTTTCCAGAATATCTAATAATTGCACAAGTCTGTTATTTGGATTTAGATTTGGTTGTACAGGTAACTAAGGTCATAGTGGAGGTGGAGAATTTGGAGGTGGTTGAAGTGGAAGTTGTAATGGTGGTTGATTTTTTGATTGAGGCAACGATCACATCAATTAATTAATTGATCCAGTGTGGTGTTTCCAATTTTGGAACCACATTGGCCCTTGAGTAGGTTGATTTTCCCATTGCGGATGGTATGGATTATTTGGTGTATTATTCCATGAGGTTACGTGATACTATGGATTTTGCCAAGAAGGAACAGAAAATGACTGATCTATCTAGGGTGATGAAGTATATGGTTGAGGCCGCCATGTAGTAGGAGAAAGTTTTCGACCCTACAAATTGAATACATGAAACTATTGTCGACTAAATTGTCCAAAAAAAAACATAGAAGGGTCATGCAGCATACCTGATGGGTTATTCTTCAATTGTCATCATTGTGCCATGAAATAATTTGGCTATGGTTCTTCCTCAGATTCCTTAAATACAAACTTCAACCCAGGAAGTGAAGGACAACAATCGGTCGAGTGATATTTGGTACAAATAGTGCATATCTCGATGGTATCCAATGAGCATTATTTATGATTGTGCTTCTTTCGACAACAAGGACAAAAAATAGCTAATATCTGTTCCACTTCAGTTTATTTCTGTTTTACCTGTAAATCATCCAACTGTGTTGTCAGTGTACTAAATATATTAGTCCTAAAATATTCTAAAATATACCAATATATACTCGTATAACTCCTCCCCCTACAATTTTGGTAGATCTTTTGAGAGGATCGTGAGTTCCAAGCTTGGTTCCTGTAGTCCTATGTGAACATTTGATACACAAGTTTACTATGTCATCATATTCCTCTTTATAAATATCACCCTACCCCATTAAATTAAGAATTTCTATCCATTCATCTTTCATAACTCTAATAAAGGTAGTTTTAAACACGTCCTTGGGTAAAGTAGTATATGGTGATCCTTGTAAATTATATTGAAATATTTCAATATACTCTTCTAAGGTTTCATCCTCTTTTGACATCACCTTAAATATTTCTTCCCTTCGATCTCTAGATTGGAAGTAATCCTGGTGCTTAGTAAGGAAACCTTGTTTCAATTGATCCCATGAATTTATATTACCACCCTCCAATCCCATGAACCATCACAGTGGAACTCCCTTTAAATTAGAAGAAAAAAAATTAATTTTTTGGGGTCACTAGTATAATCATATCCATGACGTAAGACATCGAACTTAAACAAAAATTCATCGAGATATTCAAAGGCCATCCCATGAAAGTTTGGAAGGTTTTGCAGTGGGATAGGCTTCATTGGTGCATTAGCCCGCTATTCAATATTAGGGTATTCTATGGTCGATGTTTGTGTTCTTGTTATCGTATTTTCCATTTGATCAAATATATGCCAATAACCTTCAGGAATCTCATAGTTAGGAGGTACTAATTGAAAAAAATTAGTATGTTGACGAGGTTTTGAGCCTTTACCAAGTCTCATAACACTGCTCAGGTCATGAATTTTATTTTCTCTTCTCACAATGAGTGTCACAAGAGATTCTTGCTCATAAGGTTGAGGGTATGGTTCACTTGTCTCACCTCTCCCTTCCCTGAAGTTAAAAGAGTGCCCCTTACCCTTCAAAGAACTAATAATCCTAACAGAAATGCCTTGGAAGCTATGCTCAGATCCTAAATTTTTATCATGAATCTCAGTGTTAGCTGCAATGAATGAGTTTGCTACTCAAGGGGAAATGGCAGTAGAAACCTTCCTAGATACTGCTCGAGGACCTACCGACGCTTGATATTTTTACTTACGAATGATTTCATCAAAGATGGTAGTTATTCCAAGGGAAACCCAACCTTGGCTTTTTTTAATTTTCGGGCTAGATTTTTTATCTATCTCTATCTGATTCCTAGTCCTATGTTTCTTTCTAGTCATACACACTAAACAACCTAAACATATTAGCCGAGGGCAAGAAACACCACAATATTTTTACTAGGGTGTGTGCACAGGTTCTTACCTTCCGTATTTAATACCCAACCCCCATGGATACAACTAGCACTCTCTTTGACAACCTCCCCGAAAATGGTGCCAAAATGTTGAGCCAATTAATTGTTCATAAAAGGACCAACTAATTACTGCACATTAGAATTTCAACCCAAGGTTTCGTATTTTGTTTCAAGGTTATTGACATAATTTATACAAGATAAATGTTGGTATGACTAGTTACTGCTACCCTATTTAAAGGAAAAGTTGCAATGTTAAAGGAATTAACTCATAATGCAATTTATAACTAAAGAAAACCATTCATAACATCAACTTCTAAATGCTTTTTCTGAAGGAAACAACAAAGGAAAACTCGTTAAGCATCAAGCTATTACTTAGGGAACAGCAACTACAGAATGGAAAAACAACACAACAAAATCATACCATTAAAAGAAATTAAGTACACAAGATAACGATCTATGATAATCTACAGGAAATGACGATATTCCTAACAAATTAACTAAAGAACATCTATTCGGTAACAATATCTATGAATTCTATTTAAAACAAAGCATGTGATTTAATAAACAAGCAATGATAAATTAAGAGCAATTAAACAAATGGAATAACTAAAACTAAATAACTAAACACCAATTTAAAATTATAGGTAAATAAACTGTTGCCTCCAATATCAGGCCCGAATCACCAGAATCGAACTTCCTTATAAAAGGAATCATCACAACAAATTAATTTTGAGTAATAAGTGCTCCCATTCAGTTACAGAAAATGAATTTTAATTGATGTATTTTCAAGTATGAACTAATGTCAAAACAATATTACAACCAAAAAACCCTTTTCGAGGCTCAATGTCAAGTTTAAATACCATGTCGTTTAGAGATAAGAACAATGAATCTATTTCTGATAAAGAGATATCTTGAGACTCCGAAGATTCTTAGGATGCTCATTTCAAGCTACATGAGATCTTGATGTATCTAGATGACCAAGTTAGAAGCCCATCTTTGATTTACTCCAAACAAGGTTCAACGACTTGATGCTATCTAATCTCCCATGATCATTCCAAGAAATAGAATCGAATTCCAATTCATCAATAGATTCCTGTCCAAAATAAGGATGCAATTGTAAGTCAATAACGATTTAGTGGTCATATCTATTCATAAAGGTAATTAAATAACAAATACATATAAAACACTTCTAGAATCCAAACTTCATAAGTTATCATAGCCTAATTGCAAAAAAAGGTCTTAGAAAATAATATAAAAACTAAGCAGTAAGGTAAGGAAATTATGACAATTATGAGGCCCAACAAGAACCCGAAAATGGGAATGAAAAAGGGAAGAAGATTATTGATGCAGAGTCTAGTGCCACCATGGCCACCACCAAGATCCAAAATATTGAGCCTGAAGATAAAGAGGAAGGGGATAATCTCTTCCACTCACAAATGTGGGTGAAGGTTTCTCCACTACAATTCATCGTCGATAGCCGGAGTCAAAAGAACCTCATTTTAGCAGAGGTCGTGAAGAAGATGAGCTTACTGACCACATCACACCCACAATCGTACACCATTGGGTGGCTTCACCAAGGAGGAAATCTCTAGGTTAGCCAACATTGTCGCCTTCCCTACAACATTAAGCCCTTCATAGATGAGGTACTCTGTGATGTCACTCCTCTTGAAGTTTGTGATGTATTATTGGGACAACCATACTTGTGGAAGCGTCATGTTTTGTACGAGTCTAGGCCTCACACTATTATTATTACTTTGGGAAATAAATTATACAGGATACCAGAGATAGCACTACCTATCACCATCTCTTTCATCTCTGCAAAGTAATACAGTAATATCATTTCCCAAACTGGAAAATTTGTCTTCCTTATTATTCGCCCTCGGGGAAAGAATAATATTGTGGCCATGACCTCCAGACAAGGCTCCTCCGCACGGAAACAATAGATGGACAAGGTCATGGAGTATAGGGACATCTTCACATCTCCCACAGGGGTACCCCTACATTTTCAGGTCAAGCACTCCATCGATATGACCTCAAGCACGTCACTACCCAACGAACTGTTCTATTAACACTCTGTCTTAGAGAACGATGAAATCAAGAGGCAGATTTAGGACTTGTTGTAGAAAGGCCACACTAGACCAAGTTCATCACCTTGTGGGAGACCAATCATGTTGGTACAAAAGAAGAACAAGACCTAGAGACTCTGTATTGACTATCAGGCACTGAATAAGATTAGTTTCACCAAGTACCAATCGAACCCTTTGATGTGTGGAAGAATTCCTCCAAATCAAAGGAGGGAATTTTCAAATGGCTAGTCATGCCTTTCGGGTTGATGAATGCCCCCGTAACCTTCATGAGGATGATGGACGACATATTTTGGCCCTTCACCAACTCATTTGTGGTATTTTTTTGGACGACACCTTGATCTTCATCCGGAGTTGGGAAGAGCACCTCCACCACATTCGAAAGGTTCTCCAAACCCTGTGACAACACAAATTGTGTGCTAATTTGGAGAAATGCACATTTGGTATGACCCAGGTTCAATATCTGTAGTACATCATTGATGAAAAAGGTGTGCATGTGGACCCAACCAAGATACAAGTTATTCGGGATTGGCCAACCCCAACCACTCTAATAGAGCTCCACAACTTTCTGGGTCTTGCCAAATTCTACCATCGGTTCGTGTTGGGTTTCTCTCATATCACTTGACCTTTGAGTCAAGTCACCAATGGTGGAGGGAAAGAAAAAAAAATTGGTCCAAGTCCCAACAAAAGGTGTTTTCCAAGTTGAAGTTTCACCTCTACTATACAATAATTCTCACATTACCATATCTGTAGGAACCATTTGAGATTGAGACATATGCCTCTGACTATGCTATTGGTGCAGTTCTTACTCAACAGGGGAATTTGGTGGCATATCACAGTGAGACACTTTTAGACACAATTTAAAATTATCCCACGTATGAAAAATAAATGTATTCTATTGTGCATGCTTGCCGAAAATGGAAGCATTACATTCTAGGGAAGGAAACAATCATCCACATAGACCACCGACCCCTACAGTTCATACATATATAAGGAAGGTTGCAGAAAAATCACCATCAGAAATGGTCCACATACTTGAAATTGTTCCATTTGGAAATTAAGTATAAGAAGGGAAGCACCAATAATGTTGCAGTCTGCCTTAGTCGATCGTTGGTCATGGTGCTGACCACTGTTCTCGAGTCTGTGGACATGAGACTTCAGAATGGACACATCTTTATAAGAGTGATCCAAAATTCAGCACCGCATAAAATATGCTCCTGGAAGGTAAGAAAGTTCCATATTTTCACCTCGAGGACACACTATTATGCCATCTGGGATACTTTTGTGTTCCTTCAAGCGAGTGTGCCAAGATGATTTGGGAGGCACACTACAATCAAGTCGCTGGAAATTTTTGGGTATAAAATACATTGGTCATGTAGAAGTATTTTTATTGGTCGAACCATTAAAATGATGTGGGGAAGTACATCTGATCCTACACTGCTTGATCCATTTCCAAATCGAAAATCAAGAATCAATGCATGTATACTCCTCTGCCTACTCCTAGTCGACCATGGGAATCCATCTCCATGTCTTACATGCTAGGTCTTCCTTCCACCAAGCATGGCAATGACTAGGTTTTCATGGTCATCGATAGATTCTCTAAGATTTCCATTCTAGGCATGGCAATGATTGCTTTTTCATGGTCATTGACAAATTCTCTAAGATGGACATTCTAGTGGCCTACAAGAAGTGCTTCACAACAAAAGCCACTACCAAATTCTTCTTTGAACAAGTATAGGACAATTTGGGATCCCATATTCCATTGTATCAGATTGGGACAACTAGTTCCTATGTGCATTTTGGTCAAGCCTCTAGTTGTTGTTAGATATCAAGCTCACTAAGTCCACGACCTTCCATCCCCAAACTGATGGATAAACATCAATCGTCAACAAGATGATCGTGCACATCTTGTGCATGTACAACTCGAAGCACCCACACATATGGTATCATGAGCATCCCCTGTGTCTAATAGAGCTACAACAAAACTATCCACAACTCAACTAGCCATAGCCCCTTTCAGGTAGGATGGGATTCCTGCCACCTATCACATTGATGTTGCCATATCGTTTGCAACTACTTAGGCAGATTCGGCTCATGTCCAGTCTGAATATGATAGGGCTAATAACTTCAATGAGCGCATTCATCACATTCCCTAGTAGGTCCATGACATACTAGAGAGAGAAAATTCTAATTACAAATAGTGTCATGATCAACATCGGGTGCCACATAAGTTCTAGGTAGGCGACAAAGTTTGGTTACATTTGCAGAAGAAGCACCTCGTTGGGGCCCACAACAAGATTCACCTGCACTGATATGGGCCTTGCACCATCACTAAGGCTGTAGGGGGTAATGTTTCGAGCTCAACATTCCCCCATTCCTTGGCTGGAACCCAGTGTTCAATGTAGACTACCTTCGACCATACTTTCCACCATTAATGGACACATCATATATTGCAGAACAACTCACTCCAACTGAGTTAAACCTGGACTACATGGAACATGCCACAACTGATCTAATCATGGGCACGTAGATCAATACACTCACCATCAGAAGATCCAATTGTATTGGGTTTTCAAAGCTAACCAACTCCTCCACCAAGGCAAGTGGCTTACCAGGGACCATGTTCAGCAGAAATTTACTCAACTCATGCAGGATTTTCATGCAATGGGGACCATTTATTCCTAAGGGGGATGAATGATCTAGATGGATGTCAATGGTAGCCCGCCTATTCCACCTGGACCTCCAGTCGTTGTCATATATTTCCTTGTTTATAACACAATTTACTATTTTTAGCAGTTTTTCGGGTCCTGAACTTCTAAAGTTGTTTTGATCCCCTAGATGGAATTTTTTGAGGTCTACATCAGGATTCTAGCCATAGGCAGGGGCTTGCCACAAATATTATAGTACTCAAAAATATATTTCTAATGAGGTATCGTAAATGGAAATTTTAGATCATATGACCAAGTTACGACCCCGAGAAGTTGGGTGCCCAACTAACCCCAACAGGGCCCAAAAACTCTTGGTGTTCTATCTCCTAGGGTTAGGGTTTTGGTTGTTTAGGGTTTCCCTTTGATGTTAAATAATAAAAATGCCCTTGAGCCTCATTGTAACACAGTTCAAAGGAATGTACCTGCCACATCTCTTCTTAGAGATAAACTACCATCACCTGACCTAGTTTATTTGCATTTTGTCTATAAGCATATTTCAGTTCTATGATATAAATGAAATGAAGTTTTATTTCTGCTGCAACTCTATGTTTATGTTTATATCTGTATTTTCCAGCGTTCTTTCTTAAGTCCAAATGATTGTTGTAGTTTTTCATGTCGGTTGTTTCCTATACAAGGAGAAATTTAGCTAGTCCTCTTTGAGCCCAATGTATGGCTGTGTTAAGCCCTACCCTTGGAGGCATATAATGTTTAGTTTTCCTTCACTATTCTATTGTATTCAATTTTTGGATATATCAGTACGATATTTCCCTGTGCATGCCCATTTATTGTCTACTCATGGAGAAGTATAATATTTACTATTATTGCACTATTCTAATGTATTCAACTCTTGGAGTTTTTAGGACGATGTTGAATTTTTCTCTTGGACATGCAGTTCGCTATCCTGGGGCTTGTCTGCAATTATGTTCTAGGTTGTGATGGGTGTCTTTTGAAGTATGATTAGAGAAGAAGTATATTGGTTGGCACAATTCATTATTGATTTGTTTTCATTGTTTCAAAGTTATGTCAAGTATATCTTGTTGAGAAGGTGTGAGCATCCTACTTTGTGACTTGGTTGTAATTGGGCCTATGGGTTATTCTTGATTGTTGATATGCATAGCTGAGAGATATTTGTAACAATAACTTTGTAACCATATTTTTATTATGATATATAAATGTTTCAATTTACTATATATATATAACATAAAATGACAAAATAAGCTATGTTTTTCTAATAATTTATTTTTTTAATATGATATTAAAATTTTATAAATAAATTTATAAAATATAGATATTAAAATAATATTCTTGCATTAGGTTTTTAAAGAAAATGGTTATTAGTTCGCATGTAAAGACGAACATCATCCTACACCATCTATCATGTGTTTATCCTAAGATGTTTCATTTTGTGCATTCATGATGAGGGATATCAATGATTCAATTAGGCTTGAGGAGATAGGAAGTTGGCCTTCAACAGAGCATAAGCTAAATAATGAGGACAGCGATAGAAAAAATTATAAACAACACATGGAAAGTTATTGCCATGATGAGGTGATATTTCCTTCACCTTTGACTCTCCATGTTGGGTGAAATATTCTAAATAATAAACACCTTACACGTGATCAAATTATCTACTCTTCCTAGTTCCATCTTCCGCTTTTAGTTAAATATAGTCTCTTCTAGATGTGATGTTTTGGGTATTTTGGTTTTCTATATGGCTCTTTGAGCTTCTAATCATTGTAAAGCTACAACTTGCTAGATGAGGGTAGAGAAAGATGTTATCACAATGACTTTATCATTTCAACAAGTTACTCCACCCAACATTCAACACTATATTATGTTAGGCATAGTTTCCTTCATGGCGGGCATGCGCTATTTCATTTTGGACATATATTATCTATATATATATTATCTACATGCGCTTCCAAGTCATGGTAATGTTTTGACTAGTTTTATCATCTACACGTGCTAACTCGATTTATTTTACGTTTTACGTGGATTAATACACACGCTAGCTGAATTCTTTTTAGGGGGATTAGTATTATAGTATCTTTGTTTCAATTATAATTATGTATTTTCAATTTTTCAACATTTAATATTTATGTATTTTACATTTCAATATTTAATAATCATTTAGTAAAAAAGAAAAAGTTTATATATAGATGTATAATTCAAATTTATTAAAATATATTAATCATCAAATTCATTATTGTTAAAGAATCATTCAAATTAAACAATTTTAAATTTCTTTGGAAATGTTTCAAGGGTTTACACTACAAAAGATAGAGGTTATTAAGTTTATATGTTATATTTGAGGAGTATTATCTTGTGGGAAGACTCGAAATTTAAAATTGGAGGAATATTTATTTTTTAAATAATGTGAGAGGCTATTATAACTCAATTTTCAAACTGACAGTGAATTGAGGAGTATTTATGATGTGAGAAGACAATTTTTTTTGAAATTTAAATATAAATAGTTAGTTTTTATATTAAAAAAATGGGTTGTTTCTAAATTGTGTAGTATTTAATTACATAGAAGTTTAAAAAAAGGAAGATTTGGAGATTTGGAGGGAAATAATTATATTCTACAAACAAAAAGTGTAAGCCTGGAGAGACAAATAATTCCTATAGCACTTATAAGTGTACTTCTTAAGAAAATACCTCTAAAATGACTAAACATTGAAAAAAAATTGTAAAGTGTGGAGTTTTAACTTCAAATCTGGATTATGTACAATTACATCCTTTGATTGATTAAATAAGGGTCGTGTTTGTAGAAAATAATCCTCTTTAGCTACATTGTAGCTTAGTGATTGAATCCTTGGAGAACTAACCACAAAATTAGCCATTTAGTTCTTTAGCCACTAGCCCTAACTAGGAAATTTCTTCCCAAGTGTCACCAAGGTATGAAAATAAAGCCTGTTTTCTTGATCCTTTGCTTCAATTTGAATGGTCTAATCATTCTTGAGATAAATTTTATCTTTCCCATGCTAGATATTTTTTTTCTTTAGAGTGAAATATCGTTGGTCTCCATTAATGGGGCCACTGAAAGAGAATTTTTGTGACATGTTCAAAAACTAAATCGATGTAAAAGAAACAAGAGTGCAACCCAGACTAGATAACCACTGGCCTATGGAAAGAGGAAAGGGCCCAACAAGTTGAACAATGTAGCATTGAATCGATGGAAAAGATTGAAACAAATACAAAAGAGAGACAAAGGAAAGAAATCTCAAAAGAATGCATCCCAAAGAAAGGAGTGGTACCGAAGTAGAGACGAAGATGAGAACCATCAAAAGTAATCATTCGTCTAATACCAGTAAATTTCTAAAACAACCAATTGTGAAGTCACATTCAATTCAAGGAAGAATATATCCAAGGTATTATGGTAGAGTTGGGGAGGTGCATTTCCTTCACATGCATTCAAAAAATATCACATGGAAAAACCATTGTAGAATAATATTGAGTAAACATGGACCTGGTATAAGCCCTTATGTGATGACAACTAATGCACTATAAGGGAGGTAGTATGAAATATGATGGTGCATGTGCCATCATAGAAGCTTCTTAAGTCTCGAGAGGGTTGATTATTAAACTAGATGGGTCGGGGTTCTAAAAATTCCATGTTTTAATATTTGGATGCATTTTAATAATGCATGGGGAGATTATGGTGGAAATTTTCCTTTCCTCCAGAGTTAGAGCACATATTCCCTCTCTTCATGGAAGATACTTGTTTAGTGAGTTTTTCTACTCTACAATGATTTTTTTTAGCTCATGGAATAATTCTATCTCTTTAAAATTATTAATCTTGTTGAATTCAATATAATTCTTGTATACTTTCTCTTTGTAGAATTTTATTTCTTTGCTTATTATCTCAAAATCCCCTAAAACCACCATTTTTTAATCCTTTTAGCAAAATAAAAACATCAGTCTCATATATTGGTCTAGATGCTCTACTCTATTATTGGAATCATATTGTAATCCCCATGATAAAAAAAAAAAATTCTTTGTTCCTTCAAGGTTTTTCAATATCTCTCCAACTCTTGTCACCCCCATATTTACTTTAGATGAAATTTCAAAGATAATATAAGACATTCATATCTTTGTTTCCAAAATGCAAATTATTCTTCACTAAATCCTAGCTTCCAATCACTCTCTCTTGGAGAAGGAAGTGATTGTCTTTCATGAATAATCCATCTAAGTTGCAAGGTATTCATGAACCAACTTCGATTTTCCATGTTTGAAACATCAAATTACATCCCTTTAATCCTTTCTTTTTGCACCACTTTCGCTACCAAACTGCATGCCAAATTCACAACCCTTGAGGGAGAATTTTTTTCGCTATTGAAGAATAGTTTTACTATAGGCAAGCCATATAATTTCCCAACACAAAAAAATTGGGATTTTTTTCCATACATGCTAAGGAATTTAATTCTTATGAAGGGTCCTGGCATACTAATTTTTCCAATTTTGTAAACATATCATTCCATGATTTTGGGAATGTGACAATATTTTATATTTCCTTGAAACTATGGGCCCAAACTTGGAGGGATACTTTGCAATAAAAAAAATGTGGGGGACCGTTTCTCCTTGTTCAAAACACAAAGTGCACCAAAAGGGTCCTTTAATGGCTTATCTAAAAAAAAAAATCTCTATTCAACAATTTTCCATCAATTGTCACCAAGTAAAAAAACATTTATCTTTGGAAGTGAGTCACCAACCCAATTTTTTTGCCAGATCTTAGCTTTAGGGGGGGCAAAGGAGTTTGAAAGTAGGGAAGAGTAGCATTCTTTCACCATACAACATTTTATTCTCCAAACCTCAATCATCTTGGATGCTTTGATCCAATGAAACACTTCCAACTAGGTGCAAATAAAATATAATTGCTTCCTCATTTAGATTGGTATAAAAATTGATGATTTTCCAACCCTTCCATACTCCTTTTTCAATCCACTCTTAATATATATTTGAGTTTTATAATTCCCCTTTGCATGCGCCAAATATTGATAGGGAAAAGTTATTTGAAAGACAACAATGACTATTTTCCCATTATATTGTGTATCCATACATTTATGATTTTACCAATTTTGGGGATCCAAGTTAATTTAGATTGAATTAGTGTTGTCATTGTTTTGATTAAATTCCACAACGATGAACCTTATTTCTCCTTAAAAGATCTATTCAAGCATATTTTCCTTCTTCCCAAAAAAATAAAATTGAAAAGTACTTCTTTCAACCAATTTATTGGTCTAGTTACTAATCTCTATAAAATTTTCTCTCCCATGGTCGTTTTCATAAGACTTAGATCTTTAATAAATAAGCCTACTATATTTAGTGGAGATATAACAACTGACCAATTGAGTAAATAGAACATTTATCCTTAGTTTTCCCCCTTCCTATAATTTTTTTCTAATTTTGTTGGATGGGTGCACTAAAAATTTTTTAGATGCAAGAAGAGTTGAAAATTGATAAAAGAGTAGGAGAGGAGAGAAAAAAGTTTTAAAATATTATTTTCACAACAAGGTTGAACTATATAGCACCCTACCATTAGATTATTTTGCCTATTTTTTCTACAAACTCCTACCAAAATGTGGGAGAAGTATTTTTTAAGGAGATGGGTAGTTTCAGGTATTTGAATGAGGGTTGTGCCTCAATAATTGGAAGGCCAAGGATCCTTGAAATTTTTTGAAATTATTCAGATGGTATATTCCACCCATAAAATGTGAATTTTTAGATTGTTTACTTTACCTCTAGAGTCATCTATAAAACATTAAATAAAAAATTTAAATATTTGAGTTATAATTGTGGGCAATTCTTCTAGAAACAAAGTGTTATCAACGAATTGGGAATGATTAATTTCCCATACCCCCTTCTGAAATAGATACCCTCTATTTTACCTTCCTTTCTTTGTTGCTCTAGTTTTCTGCTCAAATTTTCTATCATGATTATATATAATAAGGGAGAGAGTGTACAACCTTGCCTTAAACCTTTTCAACTAGTGATAAAGGATTCTAAGAAGTCATTAATAATGCGGAAAATACAATGACATCCAATACATGCTTCTATCCAATCAATGAAATAATTTTAGAAGCTATATTTCCTCAAGACCTCAAAAAGAAAAGAATTTTGAACATGGTCAAAAGAATTAGCCATATCCATTTTTATGATCATCCATGTTATTCTCTAAGGTTGTTTAAAAGAGATAAATATAAATATCCTCTACATTTTTATAGAGGTGGCATTATAATTTCCTCACTTAAATGGAAAATTAATTTTAATCAAATAATAGTTTATCCATTCATAACATCATCACCTATAAGTGGACAAGGTGGTAAAATCCAAACCTTAAATAAACATGTTTTAATTGGAAAATAAGTGCATATTTCATCCATTCCATTAGGATCATTAATAAAATATATGAAACAAATAATTGAAGCAATACAATAGGCTAGAAAGTGAGACAATGGTCTTTCTATAGAGAAAATATATTTTCATGCAATAAATTTCATAGGATGTAAAGGAAACACATACTTGATATCTCATGCTTTAATAAAATTCAAAAATCACAAAATTTATGGTTTCTAAAATAGTTCTCTATGAATCCCATAGAAAATAATATTGATTAAAGGTTTAAAATGAAATAAAATGTATGCAAATGGATAATATAGATCCAAAATGGATCATCATATCTCTTCAAGTGTTGAATCAATTAGATGTTGTGAAATTGGTTTGGTGTGATTGATCAATGAATGCGTGAATACTATAATTGACCATCATAGAAACTAACATAATATTAACCTATCCAGAATTTGTAGTCTACATGCACTAGGTGAAGCAAGTATACTTAGCTAAAGTTTATTTCAAAGCTTTAAATATGCTTGATAGTATGATCGATAGTATGATTGACATATGTATGCCACACAATAGTTTATTTTGGTAATGAAATCATTATGTTAAATTGCTTTAGGAGATAAAATTGAGTCTACTTTGATGGAAGCATTATGCTTGATCACCGAGAAAAAGTGTTGGAAAAGACAATATTTAGGTGATTATCTCAGTGTGCTTATTAGTTTAGATGATGAAATCATATGTGATATTTGTTCAAATTCAACTATATGATCAATATTTGTACCCCTTTGTAACATGTGAGAACTTATGTAGTTGTTGGATTTTAGGCCAATGATGTAAAACACTAATATTTATCTTTTAAATGTCCTAGAAAAATTCTCATTGAAGATAAGCTGCAAGGTTTTGATTATGAACACCATACTTTTGTAGAAATGTTATCTAGTCGAAACATTGTGCATTGAGGGAATCCTTGATCCCAATATGGTATTGAGGCTGAATACACAAAAAAATGTGTTACACATAGCGTTTTCATTGATTCCAAAGGGGATCTATGAGACAACATCAAAAATGACATCCTTGATTATGAAATAAGTAGCAAGACTCTTTATGAAGTAGTATGACAGTTTGACCTTTTTCAAGGTCTCATTACATGATGATATGGACACCTAAATTTATTTAAGTTTTGGATGAAGTTAATATCATCAAAAGGTATTAAAAATAACATGGTTGTGTATTTCTCATTGATACATTTCCAAAAATTTATTCTTCTCAGAAAAAACCCTTCCTAGATGAGAGGAAACCAGCTCCAAAAAGAGAAGCAAAGAGATATCAACGCCTTAGAAATAAGCCACTTCGAGGGGGCAACCTCCAATACATTACATGAATGAAAAATTCTTGGATGATACAATTTACAAAACCTCCTTTCTATATATAGGAGTCCATGGGGCCATAATGTAATCCTAGTGGGCCACAATGTAATCCTAGCCGACCTAACAATAATAATTTAAGGGCACGATAATAACAATATGGGGGTTACAGGGGTACAATAATAACAATAAGGGGGTTACACTAACAACAATAAGGGACTATACTAGTAATATAGGGACCTAACATGCACCTCTCCTTCAAAAAAGTGTTGTCCTCAATGCTTGAGTAGCTCTGGGTGCTTCTGTATAAAATTCTCATCCTCTCATGTAGAATCTTCAGTGGGTAAGTTCTTCCACTTGATGAGATACTCTGAAATTGATCGATTTCGTAGCTGTCGAGTTCTTGTTTCCATGACCGCTTCAGGTTCCAATATGATTTTCCTTCCTCATCAAGTTCTGGCAATATTGTTTGAACTGGAAGATTTTCACCTATAACCTTCTTTAAGCATGAAACATGGAAAATTGGATGCACTCGTGAAGAAGCAGGAAGCTCCAATTTGTATGCCATAGTACCAATATTTTGCAACACCTTGTAAGGACCATAGTACTTTGGCGATAATTTATTATCCTTCTTAGCTTGCTTAAGGGACATTTGTTTGTATGGTTGTAGCCGTAAAAATACCCAATCTCCTACATCAAAACTTCTCTCGCTGCGATGTTGATCTGCCTATTGTTTCATTCGATTTTGTGCCAAATTCAGGTTATCCTTTAAAAGTTGGAGAACTTCTTGCTGATGCTCGATGTGATCTTCCACTGCTTGAACCTTCGAATTTTCCCTTAAAGATGATGTGATGGATGGTGGATGATATCCATAAAGTGCCATAAATGGGGTCATTTTTGCTGCAGTATGGAAGGAAGTGTTATACCACCATTCGGCGAGAGGTAACCACTTGACCCATTGTGTTTGTTTATCAGATACAAAACAACGAAGATATCCTTCCAAACATTTATTTACTATCTCGGTTTGACCATCAGATTGAGGATGATAAGATGAGCTATGAGCTAATTGAGTACCCAAACAAGAAAATAACTCCGTCCAAAAATTTCCAGTAAAAATGGGATCTCTGTCGCTCACAATAACCCTTGGGCTTCCATGTAGCCTTTGAATTCTGTCCATAAATGTAGTAGCAACTGTCCTTGCTTTAAATGGATGAGATAATGCACAAAAGTGTGCATACTTGGTAACTCTATCAACTACCACCATGATGACATTCTTTCCGTCGGACTTAGGTAAACCTATGATAAAATCCATTGAAATCTCCTCCCAATGTTGACTTGGAATGGATAAAGGTTGTAGAAGTCCCGAGGTCTTAATTGTCTCAACTTTATTCTGCTGGCAAACCAAACATTCCGTCACAAACTTTTGAATATCAAATTTAAGGCCATCCCAAAAAAATTCTTTCTTCACCATGTGGTAAGTTTTTAAAAATCCTGAGTGTCCTCCTAAAGGAGAAGTGTGCAATTCCAAAAGAATCTTTTGTTTTAGTTGGGAATTCTTACAAAGATATAAGCGATCTTTGTACCATAAGGAATCATTTTTCCAACTAAATGTATCGGATGTACTAGGATCTTGCTGCAACTTTTGAATGAGTGTCCATACATCTTTGTCCTTCTTCCATTCATCTCTTGCTTCGGTTATCCAATCTGGTTGGATAATAGAAATGGCACAAAGAAATGCTTCCAACTCTTCATTCTTTCTTGAGAGTGCATCTGCAACAAAATTAAGCTTTCCTTTTTTGTAGATTATTTCAAAGTCATAACCCAACATCTTTGTGACCCATTTTTGCTGCTCTTCTGAATATAGTCTTTGTTCCAAAAAGTGTTTAAGACTATCATGATCAATTTTTACCTTGAAGTGTCTTCCCATTAGGTAAGTTCGCCATTTCTTTAGTGCATGCAGTATTGCTAACATTTCCATCTCATAAATAGGTTTTTGTAAATACTTTCCTTTGATTGGACGACTTTCAAAAGCATTGGGTCTTCTTTCCTGCATTAAAACAACACCAATTCCATTTCCTGAGGCATCACATTCCACAATAAAGGTTTTTGTGAAGTCTGGCGTAGCTAAGATAGGCGCTAGGCACATTGCCTCTTTAAGATGTTCAAAAGCCTTAGTTGCTTCAGGAGTCCATGAAAATGCATCTTTCTTCAATAATGTTGTTAGAGGTGCTGCTATTCTCCCATAATTCTTAACAAACTTGCGATAATACTCTGTTAACCCTAGAAATCCTCGCAACTGCTTTATGGTTGTGGGGACTTTCCATTCCTTAATGGCTTTAATTTTGTTAGGGTCTACTTTAACACCCTCGTGAGATACGATCTGACCCAGATATTCCACCTCTTGTACTCCAAATAAACATTTGGATTTTTTTGCATATAATTGTTTCTCCTACAATAATTTGACCACCCTATCAACATGTTCAACATGATCCTTCCAAGACCTGTTGTAGATTAGTATATCATCAAAAAATACTAGCACAAATTTTCTAAGGAAGGGTTTGAAAATGGAATTCATCAACCCTTGAAATGTAGAAGGTGCATTGGTAAGGCCAAAAGGCATGACCAAAAATTCATAATGACCCTCATGAGTTCGAAATGCTATTTTTTGGAATATCTTCAGTCTTCATTCTAATTTGATGATATCCTGAACGAAGATCCAACTTGGTAAAATAAATTGCTCCATGTAATTCATCCAATAATTCATCAATCACAGGAATGGGAAATTTATCTTTAACGGTGAGCTTATTGAGCTCCCTATAATCCGGACACATTCGCCATGATCCATCCTTCTTGTGTACCAATACTACAGGAGCAGAGAAAGAACTTTGACTAGGTTGAATTATACCCACCTCTAACATTTCTGCAATCATACGTTCAATTTCGCTCTTTTGGAAGTAAGGATATCTATAAGACCTGATGTTTGGAGGAACACTTCCTGGAATCAAATGAATAGCATGATCATGATCACGAATAGGTGGGAGTCCTTTGGGAGTTTCAAACACCTTGGAATGATTGTCAAAGACTTGTTGGAGATCTGCAGAAATAGATGATTTTGATGTCGAAACTTCTAGTGAGCATAATTGTGCAATTACGCCTCGTTGTTCTTTCTTTAGAAGCTTTGTCATGACATTAGAGCTTATTATCCTTCCTGGCTTCCCTGCAATACCTCGTAATTCAACTTCCTTTCCTTCTGAAAAAAATTTCAAGAAATTTCTTGAAAATTAAAAGCTACCGTCCCCAAGGATTGTAACCATTGTACTCCGAGTACAACATCAACACCTCCCATAGGAATGGAAAGCATTGGACTAGTCAATACATATTCCCCCATGGTTAGCTTGATATTATGGCATTTCCCAGAGCAATTTATAGTTCCTTTATTTGCAACCATCACTTGGCATTCTGGTGCTGGGTATAGGAAACAATTTAATTCCTTGGCTACCTTACAATGAATAAAATTATGGGTGCTACCTTAATCAATCAACACTATTACCTTTTTCTTCTTGATCTATCCTTCTATCTTGAGAGTTTGAGGAGTGGTAATTCCTGCCAGTGCATTACATGATATGGTCGGATTCATTTCTTCCTTTTCTAGGGCCGGTTCCTAGTGTATATCCTCTTCTTGTTCATTTTCTTCTTCTTCTTCTTCACAATCTATGTAAAATAATTTCTTTTCAGCACACTTATGACCTTTAGTGTATTTGCTATCACAAATTTAGCAAAGCCCTTTTTCTATTTTTTCTTCCAATTTTTGTGGTGTCAACCTTGTAGGTTGTGGAAATCTAGGCGTAGCAACACTTCCTTCTTTATAGAATTGAGTGGTAGGCTTCCTTGTCGCCATAATTTTAAATTCAACTTTTCTTGCCAACCTGAATGCCTTCTCCAATGAATCAGGTTCCAAAACATGAAATTCATGTTGGATGTTATCCTTTAGAGTGCCTATGAAGAGATCAATCCTGTGTTCCTCTGGAATATCAGTTACCCTTATATTCAATTTTTGGAAGTCCTCAATGTGCTGCCCCACTAAACCCTTTTGCTTGAGATTTATCAATTGGCTAAAGAAGGTGTTGCTCTTTGTATCCTCGTAATGTGCTATCATTTCCTCCGTAAAAATTGACCAAGTGACAATTTTTTTATGAGAGCAAAGCCATCGATACCATACAAATGTATTTTGTTCTAAATGTAAAGTTGCAATGCAAACCTTTTGTGTGTTTTTCACGTTATGGAGATCAAAATATTGCTCCATCTGTAGTATCCATGTTACAGGATCCTTTCCATCAAACTTCCTCATATCCATCTTTGGAATATGGTGGTTATTCCCGCCAACATTAGAGTTTATGAAATCACGATTAACATTTATTTTGCTCTCATCATGAGGTTCTTATACTATCTTTTCACCATTAGGAAACCTTTCTTGTATCAACTTTGTCAAACCTTCCATGTCTGCTTTTAGAAAATTCTTCATGTTTTCCATTTTCTCATCGATCTTAGCTTCCATGTCATCCATCTTAGATTCCATGCCAACCTCCATGTCATCAATATTAGATTCCATTCTATCTATCTTAGATTCCACGCCTTTCTTCAAAACTTCCATGTCATTTTTTGCTGCTCTTTGCGAGAGCGAAATTTGTTGCACTTGCTCTTGTAATTTTGATATGTCATGTTGCCATTCTTCGTCTTCATGAGTCATAGTAGAGCTTTCCAAAGGCTTAATGGGTGTTGAATTATTTTTAGGGGCAATTTTATAATCCAATACTGATATCTATTCTACAATATGCCCTTGCAATCAATTCAACTTGATTCTTCAAACAAGACTTATGCAATTCGGAAAAAAATACACACCTTTTACTTGCTTTTGAGGAGCTCGATATTGAAATTGTATTATCTCTGTGATTGTAGCTCTTCAATAACTAAAATTAAGCACTGAATTAGCCCTCTGAATTCTCTTTTGAATTCCACAGGTCTGACTTGATTTGGATTCTCCAAGACAAAGTTATGTCCAATCTCCCACAATGACCTAATTATGGACTGGTTCAGTATAGCGAAATTGTACGACTTGCCACGTGTCACTGTTTCGTCCTTCACCTCTGAAATTGATATCAAATAAACTAAAGTCCGTGTAATTATGACCAATTTTTACGGAACTCCAATCCGATGCTCAGAGAGAGAGTTATTGAAATTTTCCCACGATCACCTTTTTGAGATGAAATTCGGGAGCCTGAAAAAGCACTACCTTCCACAGATCATATCTCCAAAAATATTGCGAAACAAGCTCTGAATTTTTTTGAAAATTTTACTTAGGATTTCATCTTTGCACCATAAAAATTTCAGATTCTGAACCTTAGTAGAAAAAATGTTATAGCGAAAATGCCACGATGACCTGTTTAGGAGCCTGAAAAAATACCTAACTTCCACAGATCATATCTCCGAAAATATTTCGAAGAAAGCTCTGCAATTTTTAGACAATATTCCTCAGGATTTCGGATTCACACCCTAAAAATTTTAGCTCCAGAAACTTTGTAGAAAAAAGTTATAGCGAAAATTCCACGGTGACCTGTTTGGAGCAGCGAAACCCTAGAATCCAAAGCTCTGATACCAAATGCTGGGAAACCAGCTCCAAAAAGAGAAGCAAAGAGATATCAACGCCTTAGAAATAAGCCACTTAGAGGGGGCAACCTCCAATACATTACATGAATGAACAATTCTTGGATGATACAATTTACAAAACCTCCTTTCTATATATAGGAGTCCATGGATCCATAATGTAATCCTAGTGGGCCACAATGTAATCCTAGCCGACCTAACAATAATAATTTAAGGGAACAATAATAAAAAAATGGGGGTTAAAAGGGTACAATAATAACAATAAGGGGTTTACACTAACAATAATAAGGGACTATACTAGTGATATAGGGACCTAACATCGAAACATTGTGCACTGAGGGAATCCTTGATCCCAATATGGTATTAAGGCTGAATACAAAAAAAATGTGTTACACATAGTGTTTTCGTTGATTCCAAAGGGGATCTATGAGACAAAATCAAAAATGACATCCTTAATTATGAAATAAGTAGCAAGACTCTTTATGAAGTAGTATGACAGTTTGACCTTTTTCAAGGTCTCATTACATGATGATATGGACACCTAAATTTATTTAAGTTTTGGATGAAGTTAATATCATCAAAAGGTATTAAAAATAACATTGTTGTGTATTTCTCATTGATACATTTCCAAAAATATATTCTTCTCAGAAAAAATCCTTCCTAGATGAGAGGTTATATCCAATTGAAAATTAGTATTAATTGGAGAAAAATTGAAAGAAGGTAAAACCAAAAACTAATTTTTTTTTAAACTGTGTGAAATTTTGGAGCATATCTACCACTGAGAATAATTATTAATGGTCACGATTGTGTGTATTTTCACACTTATTAATTTTGTTAAAGGGTGTGTGAGTTTTGGACAATCAATGTTGCTTTCAAGGAGTCAACGAACAATGAAGGTAAAGATGCTTTATTTTTAACTAGTTCAATCAGACCAACCAGATGATGACACACGAAAGTGTTTTATTTGACGATGGTTTGGACCTATCGATGAATGACACATGGAATAGTTGCACACATGGTAGGACACGTCACCAATTGACATCAGCATGCTGACATGGAACCAGTAATGAGTATCATGTGGAAAGTAGAAATGACATTTACGTCTTTCCAATACATGGCCCACTCAAGGTGTGCCACATGGCAGGTGTAAATCATTATGAAATTATAAAATGGATGCCCAATGAGCCTTAGATACCAGCGATATGGGCTTATTCTTATGGTTTTCTAGAGACTTCAAATGGTCACATTGACAGGCTGGATTTTAGTTTAGCGTACTGATCATATGGCCAGCTTTGAGGATATGGGATCACTGAAAATATATAAATAGACACATGACCATGGGCTAGAGGAAATTTCATGGTTACAAAAATATTTTGGATTTTTAGTCCCATCTAGAGGTATTTTGTGTCTGATTCTAGTCACAATGCAATGGAGAGTTTTGGTCGCGTTCGTATGGTTCTAGTTCGGTGATAAAAATTCTGAGTGGAAAAGTAGGTTTTGTTATAATTCATTAATTCTCTATGATTCATAGGATGTAGTGCTGGTTCTATTCAATGAGAGTGGGATTACATCAAATTGGTCTTTGTAATCAGCTTGGATTGCGCAGTGGAGGCAGGCTAGCGGGAGGGCAAGATCGGTGCATGGATTTGCAAGATTGTTCCTAATTAGTGTGTGACGATTGTATTGTACTGAGAGCTTGATGTACTAAGCTTTGTATGAGATTGTTAAGTGATCTCCATGATACATAATATATGATAGTTGGGGTTTTTAGCTTCAGGCTTTCCCGTTAAACAACTGTGTTATGTGTGTTTTTATTGCTTCATGTGTTTTGCAATTGTTGATTAAATTTCCGCAAGAATTATAGTGGAAGGATTTTGTATTTTGCAAGAAGATAAATATTGTGAGATCAGGAGAGTCCGGATATATACATGCATATTGTATATAATTTCTACATATGGTGACACATTGGATTGGTCATAAAATACATAATAAACAGGGTCACATTGTGGGACTGGTCGGAAACAGGTTCATTGGATATGTGGATTATCCACATGCAGAGAACGAGTTGAAGTCATGGCTAGTTATTACCACATGGTGATCTATCCACAAGGATTGCCCACATATTTGGCCTTTTTAATGTTGTACTCATTACAAAAAAATAATGTGAGAGGATTATTATTACAAGCATCACCAAGTGGTTGGGTTGGTAGAGGATTTCGATAACCTACCCAAGGTCGTAGGTTCGAAATGAAAATTTATATTTTAGATTATTTTTTACGTATTTATTATTACTATTTTGTCCCTTCATTAACATAATCCAGTGGCTAGCGCTAAAATATAATGGTATATTGAAAATTTCCTAGATAGGGGTAGTTTTTTAAACATTTACTTTCATATAGAATTTATTGTGTTTTATATGGGTTTTGGGAGTCACTATTGATCCAAATTGAAATACGGAAGAAGGTGGGTGATCAAGGCTCAAAGATGGATGCAACTAGAGGGGTTTGATGTTTTTTTTACTCTTAGTTGATGACTAGAATATATTGTGTGTGTTTGGAGGTTCTATGAGCATGACGTAGATGTCTTGTATACATGAAGTAAATAGGTTTTGAGAAGGGGTCTAAGTGAATAGAGTGATGAACTATTTGGAGCAAAGTTTGGGACAATAGTATGATAGCCAATGAAAAATATTTACATGAATTTTGTGACAATAATTATAGTTGAGATAATGGTAAAGGTTGTTTATGTAGGTGAAATGGTTGTGGGTTATATGGTAGTATAGTGGTTTCTAGTTGAGTGGCAGAGATAGTGATGGTAGAGTGGCATTATTTATAGGTTTTGTTTGCAGGATGTGGCAAGTTTTTTATATGTAGATTCAATGATAAATATTTATGGTGGATCCAGTTTTAAAATGTGATTAAATAGAGTTCCACAAGGTAGTTGAAGAGAATAGCCTTTGGAGCCTAAATCAAGTTGGAGCTTAGAGCAGTTTGGAGGCTACTCCTTACTAAGGTTGAATCCTCAATCAAGTTGGAGCCTAGAGTGGGTTGGATCTTACTCATCCTTTAAGTTGGAGCCTCAATCAAGTTGTAGCCTACAATGACAAGTTTCTTTCATTCTCAAGGTAGGTGCCTCAACCAGGTTGTAGCCTCCCACAAGTGGTAACTTGTATATTTTGGGGCCTTCAAATTAATGGAAAAAGAAATTGAAGTCTAATTAGAAGAATATTTTTTGGTTTTCTCCCATTTGGTTTTCCACCTAATAATTTGTGTCTCCTTTTGATGTGATGCCTTCTTGCGATGTTTCTATTTATACTGCTTATGCGATGATGCATTATGATAACTGATGATAGAATGTTCATTATCATTACTAAATGAATGTATCATGAATTAATATTCTAAAATCATAAAATTACCTTCACACTTATTCACCCCCCCCCCCTCCCCTCAATGTGACATTTGGGCCAAGAAGTGGTATCAGAGAAAGTGCCTTCAAGAATAGCTAATCACTATAGGGTCAAAGGTTAAGAAGAAATGGAAAATACCATAAATGTGGGAAGCATCCCTATGTTTGATGGAAAAAATTATGCATTCTGGAATATAAGGATGGATACATTTATCATCTATTTGGAAGAATAAGTTTGGTAATTTGTGTATATTGAATATAAAGCCCTCAAAGATATTCCAATTGATCCAACAGAGAAGGAATTTTACACATTTAATGCACAAGATAAACATGTTAGTTTAAGTATCTTGATAGAATCAAAAAATTTCAAAGTAATGTAGTTCAATTCAGTGCATGATGTATTTAAAAAACTCAAAACATATTACGAAGGGGATAAAAATTTAAATAAGTTAGGTTACAAACTCTCATAGGCTATTTTGAAAGTTTGAAGATGGATGAAGATGAGGATGTTGTTGCATATTTTCTTCAAGTAGAAAATATTTTCAACTCCATTGTAGGTCTTGGTGAATAAGCCAAATACAGTTTCGTTGTTAGAAAATTATGGATATCACTTGCATCAAGATTCAATCCTAAAGTATTAGATATTGAGGAACTATCAAAAGTAGAATAAATTTTCATGTATCGACTACATGCAACTCTCTCTACATATGAGTTAAGAATCAAGGAAGATCACTCAAGAATTATTGAAGAAAATTTCAAGGGAGAAAAATAAGAGAAGAAGAAAAAGGATCAAGAATATTCTTGTTCCAATGAAAAAGAAACTGAGTTTTTTCAAAAGCTCAAGAGAGGAACTGACAAGTTATTAGGTAATATTTCTTTCAATTTTTTTGAACGTGGAATAATGGGTCATTATGTATCTAGTCCTTATGCTAAGATGAACTAAACTGATGATGAATCAAGATTCAAAATCGAGTATCAAAATAATAAGCAAGTACGAAAGAAAAATAAATTTTACTCAAAGGAACAAAGTGACAGTGAAAGCAGTGCAAGCGCAACTAATGAAGATAGTAATGAAATATTATTCATACTGAGGTTGAATAACATGAAGAAGAAGTGGATCTTGCAGGAGAACTTAAGAGTGCATTAAAATAAATAAATATTCTTAGGAAAAGAGAAATTTAATTGATGCAACAAATTTAAGACAAGATTATAAATGAAGACATTGTTATTACCCTTAAAGTTTAACTAGAAGAAGAAAAAAGGGTAAAATAATTTATCTCATGACAACTAAATGAGAAGGAACAAATATGTGAAATATTGGAAGAGGAAGATGTCATCTTAAAAGAAGAATTGGATCAACTCATTTTAATGTTAAACAAAGGCACTAAAAATCTAGATTATATTCTTGGCATGGTAAGATCCCCACTTATCAAGATAGGTCTTGGATATCTAGAAGTTGAGGCATCTAAAGGAAATTTCCCCCATGGCTCATCAAATCCAGATTGATCATACTTTTATAGCATCAAGTAGAATCTGACTTGAATATCCAAAGAAAGCAGTATATGAGGCCAAGCAAGTTCATTTCATTGATTCTCAAAGAAATTTTGGAAAAGACCATAATGAAAGGAGTCATAAGGAAGAGAAAGGATCCAAAAATAGAATTAATTCAAGAAATGATCCACAAGAAATGATTGAATAGGTGCTATAAATCAAATGAATATAAGGGTTGGACAACAAGGAAGCATTACTCCACCAAGAATCATATTTAGAAGATCGAGATCTCCTTCTTTTCCTAGATACCAAGGTGAGTTTCTTGGTTATTGTTTCTAATGCACAAATTTTAGACATAAAGTGTTAGATTGTTGAACTAATGATGTGGTCAGGTATAAAGGTTCTAATCAGGTACCTATATGGAGATAGGTGAACCAAATAAAAATAATTCTGCATCCATATCTAAAAGTTTTGAAGCCCGATGTTGAATATCACATATTCCACAAAGAATGTCACATAGATCAAGATGGAAAACTTAAATCTGGATGGTATAGTAGATATATTTCCTATTAGTTATAGAATATGAAGAAGAGGTAATAGAGGACCTTGATTAGGTTTGATTCCTCAGATATAATTTCTAGAAGAAAATTTCTTCAATATCATTGCTTTCCAAATAAAAACTTGAGGAAGCAATCAATGTGTGAAGGAAGTATGTGGAATTTTTTTTGATGGTGATATCTCAAATATAAAAAGAATGCAGGGAAGATAATGTTCTCATGGGGAGTATAACAACAATGGAAACATGGTTTTAGGGGCTGAACAAGCATGCAATGGAATCATGGTCTTAGGTTATGACTATATATTAGCAAGAAAGTAGTTCCTCTGGATCATCCAGGGATATGTACTTATGCAGGATCATCGACATGGTAGGATTTATAAAGATATTTGTAACCCTTTACCCTTGACGTCAAAGGGGGAGAGATTGAAAAAAAAATTGTAGCCAGGATAGATTTCATATTGCAGGCATAACACTTATATTTTTAGTAGGAAGAGATTACAACACTTCTCTTGGAGCCCTTTATTTTCTCTGACATCCAATCAACATTAATGTCTAGGGTTGTTTCCATAAATGAAAAAAGGGGAGATTGTTTCACATAGCATTTTCATTGATGAAAACAAGATTTCATTGATGTCAAATGGTATGTATGGGACAACAACAAAAATATCATCCTTAATGATCAAAGAAGCAACAATAATCTTCATGAAACAATATGAAAACTTGACCTTTCACAAGGTCTCATTATATGAGGATATGGGTGCATGAAGTTATTTTAGTTTTTCATGATGTTAATATTCTTAAAATATCTTACAAATAGCATTGTTTCATAGTTCTCATTGATACCTTTCTAACAATATCTCCCTCTTAAAAAAAAACTCCCACATGAGAAGTCATGGCTAGTTGAAATTTTGTATTAGCTGGAGGGAAATTGAAAGGCCAAATTATAGGGTCAAACCAAAAAATATAATTTGTTAAAAAATGTTCAAGTTTGGAGTGGATATAACATTGAGAATAATGGTCAATGATCACAATTGCGTAGAGTTGCAAACTTATTAATGTCATTAAAGGACATGCAAGTTTCAAGATAATTAATGGCACTTTCAATGGGTCAATGGAAAATGAAGGTAAATATGCTTGATGTTTAACTAGTCCCATTAGACCAACCAGATGATGACAAATAGTAGCGTTTTATTTCACGATGATTTGGACCTATCTATGAATGAAACATGCCAAAATTACAAACATGGTAGGAAATTTTACTCGCTGATGTCAGAAGCACCAAGGGCTACCACGAGGTAGGTAGAAATGACATTTTCAGTTATACAATAGGGGTGAATTTGGGTGACACATGGATCACTTAGGACGCTCCATTTGGAAGGTGTGACATCATGATGATATTATAAAATGGATTCCTAATGACCCTTGGATCTTGATCATATGTGTAAACACACCCAATTACCCTTGAGGTTGTGTTCATTATACTAACCCAACTTACCTAGTACAGTTAGAGAAATGGGGTAATATTTTTTTTTACTTTCTCCCAAGTTTCTAAAACTCAATTTCAATTCCATCCTCATATTCATTTCGATGACACTTTTCCAGTGATATAAATTTTGTTCCAACCAGACTCCAGGATTACACATTATAATACTTTAAAATCTTATTAATTTATTTGCACCACCTCACCTTTACTGCCACATGGCACCCATGTTCCACGTAGCTTTACTACCACATGGTGGTGGGCTCTTAACAATCTAGTGTCTCATGCCTACGTGTCATGTCACACATGGTCACACCATCCACACACACACACACACATGCATTTTATGTTCTTCTTCCATGCAATGACCCATGTAGATGACCCAAATCAATTGTTATAATTTAAGCGCAACCCCCCTCCCTTGCTGATGTGACAAGGGGATGTCACTATTTTAGTTTTGCATCGAGGTTCTAGGCTTGAAATATGATGGTTATCTTACTCTTCGCCTCTACAACAGTTTGTGCGACCTCACCCTCCCTCATTGATGCAAGAGGGCAAGAGGTTCAAATAATATTTTGATCGTTTTTTGATTGACGACTATGATTCGGGAGGGACTTTCCCCTACCCTTGATGACATCACAAGGGAGAAGCCTCACAATACCATCAATATTTGATTGGATGAACAAATATTTGATGTTCATTTTGGGCCAAGATTCTGCCCTCAATTGTGGTATACAAAGATGAGACCCCACCCCCAACTTGGAGGTTGGTCCAATCTCCCTCTAAGACCATATACACTTGCACCTTGGATAGATGACCTTGACTTGGGTATTTGGCTTGACTCTTAACTAGAAATTCCCACAAGACTTACTTGGTGGTACTATTCGGTGAGGCATATCTTACGCCTATTTTTGGCCTTTCCCATTGGCCCTTCTGACCCCCGACTTGGCAAGTCCTATAGGTAATTTCAAGCCTATTCTACAAGCTTTTACCCTCAAAACGTTTTATGGATTTCTTCCAAGTAATAATCTCAAAGTGTTCCGACTCTTCTACATGAGAGAATACATGAACCTCATGATTTCACCATTTTTTCCAGTGCATTGATGTCGTGAAATACATTTATCTTGCATTGCGATGAATAACCAAACTCAATGAAAATTGCACAAATTTTTTGACAACAAATCCTAAAAATTAACATGCACTAAGAATAACACACAACAAATGTAAATTACAGAGAAAATCATAGGGAGCTTAAGCAGCTCCCAGCCACAGTATAGGGATGCATTTCACTCAGTCCACCATCCCACATTCTCAGAGCATTTAATGGAACACACACATAGCAATACATGATTTTGACCATGAATCTCAAACGTCTCCATTAAGGACAAAGATATTATCATCTCTTCAAGACTAAGAGATCACTAAGGAGAAAAAAACAAAAACATATGTAGGAAGTCTTAACCATACATCTTATATGGATACAACAAGTTTAACATCCCATTTCCACATAGGAAAATCACATTCCTTATCAACAATATAAACATTTTACCAACACAATAACATATACATATAATTTAAGCATGAGAATCTCATCAACACGTATCTTATATATCAAAAAAACTAGCAATTGAGAGTGGGACTTCGACTCTCCATCCAACCATAAACAATTGCGACCAATCTTACTTGTAACCCCCTATCCAATTTCAAGTGCTTTAGGTGTGTGCTTTTGTAATAGAAACCAAATAATCTTTAGTTGAAATAGAATGGCACAAGGTCACACAACCTTCATGTTAGAAACAATAGAAAACTAGAAACTACTTAGGGGGGGTGAATTAGTAGTGTGACCAAATTATAAAATTCTTGAAAATTTATATTTTCAATCACTTTCACAACTACTCATGTAATCAATGACACAACTCAATCATGTAAAACATAGCATCATTATCACCTTCAAGCACATGTTCACCATATACATAATACATCAATATTAATTTTATTTCTTTGGAAAATACAAGCTACAATTTGACACGCGGGATTCATTAGGGGAGAAATACCATACCATGTGGGTTCATATTGTGGGATATATCTTGAGGAAAAAAATGACATGATATATTGAGCATATAATAGGGGTAAAGGTTTTTTATACTGGCAAGTATAAAAATTGGACTTCAAAGTTAATAAAAAAATATAAAGGGGTATAAGAAAATTTATTGAAAAAATGGATACCTACAATATCTAGTGAAAGTAGGGGTTTTTAAATTGGGAAGGTGTATTGAGTTTGTATTGGTAGGGGGTTAAATAATGTGATTTCTAGAGGTATTTTCCAATATGTAGTCAAATTAAGGGCATTGTTTAGTATGCTATGAATGCACGTGATAAGCCAGAGGTTCATTGAGTGAAGTCCCTAGGAAACTTGATTACATAATTTCCCCATAAGATGATACATGTAAGTTTATTAGATACTACTGAAATGAACTTCTATCCTTACTCATTTATAGGACTTCATTGAAAGGGGTTGTTACCCCTGCCCATTTATCAGCCACTACTAAAAGGGACACTTTCCCCTGCTAGTTTATCAACTACTGGTGAAAGAGACTATTTCCCTTGCCCATTTACCAACTACTACTAAAATGGACTCTTGCCCCTAGAATGCAAGCTACCACTTACTAGCCATGTGATCCTTTTGTCATTAATTTTCAAACTAGAACTAATAGACCACTTCTTTCATAAAAAATAAACTTTATTACCTCAATTGATCACCAAGTTCACCATTAAACACCTTTAGCAATCCTTGATTATTAATAAAAAACCAACTCTACCACCAATCACTGATCACTAATCAAACTTCCAACTATACATACCAACAACATCACCATAAAATCCTCTTCATCAAAACACCATTTAGACCATATCACCAATTCACCTCTTCTGATATCAAATCTTATCTTTGACTCACCTTTGATGCATACCTCACTATGCATTAGGTTTCATCAACAACCTCTCACTCTTTTGTTCACAACCAATGTGGTTTCTCATCTACCTACTCATCTTGCAAATTCAATTATGCTTATAAAGAATTTTGGACTTATATTTTTGTTAATTTAACTTAGTTATCTTGCACTTTGATATTTGCATGAACCTATTATTTTTTTTTTCCTTTTTCTTATTCAGCCGAGTCTTCTAAATCTTCTCTTAAATTTATTAAAGACTATTCACTTGTTTCTCTAAGAAAAATTGATTTAATATTTTGTTTTCCTCAATTATGGTAAGTTACAATTTTTACATTAGAGGAAATTTCAGCCTAAAAGTGCCCATAAAATTTTCATTTATTTTCCATGTCATAATATGTAAACCAATCAAAATCCTTTAAATTTAAAAAGAGGCACATTTAAATATTTTGGAGGGAAAAGAAGAAAAACTACTTTTATAATTGTATTTTGGCTTATCTCCTTATAGGTTTACTCAAATTTAAAGTGTACACACTCATTGGATGCGGAATTAAATTCCACATTCAATGAGTACCCATTATGCATACTTTTGAGAAGACACAAATTGATAAAAATCACATTAAACACACTTTTGTAATATATCTATGATTTTTAGAAATGTGGGTATTCTCAACTATATGCATAATGGGTACTCATTGCATGTGGAATTTAGTTCCGCATCCAAAGAGTGTCTACACTTGAAATTTGAGTAAACCTACAAGGAGATAAGCCAAAAATACATTTAAAAAAATAGTTTTCTTCTTTTCCCTCCAAAATTCATAACTCTTACTTTATTATTTTAACTATTATTTTATTAATTTTCCTTAGGAGACCACTTTTAGGCTAAAATTTCCTCTAATGTCAGATGCTCTTCTAAAATTGGCTAAACTCCAATTTTATCTTTATTACTATATCTGGCTCGTAACTAGTTCATGCCACTAATTCAATGTTAGTGTATTTGGCATAAATTTCAATTATAAAATTTTCAATTTATCCATGCCAAAACCCGACGGATTTAACCAACAATGTTTCCTACTCGTTCATCAAATATGGGATAACACCAAAATTAGTTGTCGAGTCATCCACCGTGGGCTCTTTTTCATATAACGCAAGTGCTTTTGTCTTTAACGCTCCACTAAATGACAAAGTGCTTCACGACAAAATCAAGATGGTAGATTTTATTTTACAATAAGCCCCAAAGCACTTTAAACAACACCAAACTCACGTTGTTGACTCGTTCATACCACATCCCAAAGGCCCTTGATCATAGTACAATGAACTACATAAAAAATCGTGACCTGATGCATTTTTTGGTCATTTGATAGAACATTATCTATCATCAAAGACTCTATTTCTTGGGTCTATTACGAAAAACATTTACCTTTTTCCACCTTTGTTTGTCCTCTAGGGTTGAACCTTCCGGGATTTTATTTCTTCTAGATTTTTCTTCTTGGTTTTCCTTCTGAGATCCTGCTGGTATTTACTTCCAAGTTATTCCTTCTGAGTTTTCCAATATTTTTTCTTTTGGGCATGACCTTCTTACCTCTGTGAATACCTTGGATCCTAGCTCCCCAGCTCTCGGATCCTGGCTCCCTAGTTCCCTGACTTATACCTCTGCGTGAACTTAATGTTTCTTCTAGTTCTTGAATTTTGTCTCCTCGGCTCCTTAGCTCCTATTGTACTGTACAACAACCTTCCCCATTTCAAATTTTTTATATATTAATTTTTATAAGAAATAGGTCCCCTTTTTCTTTTTTAGATTCAATAATTTTGATTAGCATCTCTTATTTTAAAGATTAAAGAGAAAACCTTTTCCACACATGTAAATATTCAAAAGAAATTAAATAAATCATAAAACAAAGAAAAAAACCTAAATAAAAATCCTTCATTTCATTTCGCAAAAGTATGAAAGTAAAAGCTTAACATGTCACTTTTCAAAACTCCGATGCGATAAAATGAAATGCAAAATCACATATCACATTGGAATAAATTCAAAATTTTGTTTTTTTTCATCACAAAAGTTCTGATGCGACAGATCGAATCACAAAATCGCATATCACATTAGGCATAAGGTTAATTCTTCCCTTTGAAAAACTCTGATGCGATAAGTCCAATTACAATCGCAAATCAGCGGAAAACTTATTGCATCTTTATGTGTTCCTTTCAAAAGTTGCGATGCGATAACTCATCGATGATTGCTCATTGCTATCGCTCTTCGCTCATCACCATAAACATCGCTCTTTGCTCATATTCTAAACCACACCCCTATTCCAACTCATTGGCAAATTGCAATCAGAAGCTTCAAACAGTAATATTTAAGCCTAGACTTTGAAATTGCCAATCTCTGATATGCGATCATAATTGATCAGAGATCGGAAATCTTATATTGTGAATGTGTGATGTGACTTCCCATGATGGCATTAAATTGAAAAATTACGAAAGTCATTAAGGGAGATTAATGAATGAAAATCCTTTATAGATTGCTTTTCAATGTTTCATTAAAAAAGATTTCCTTACACTGCTCATTATTCCTTGTTCTATGCTTGTTTCTAAGAAAATTTTCATCATTTCCTGCTTATTTACAGACATGTGGAATAGCTATCTCTCTTACTTGCAGACCTATGAAAATTCTACCAGTTGAAGAAATGTCAAAGAAAATGAAGAAATAAAAGGTTATCACTGTCCCAAAGGAAAAGCCGGAAAAAGTAAAGTTAATAAATAATACTGCATGCGTTGGTATCGGAAAGACTTCTTGGGAAGGAATTTATAATTTTCTTGAAGCCGAAAACCCAACTGTGACACAAGAAGAAGCAATAGTACCAGATGAAGACTCAAAATCAGATAGTCCCCTCAAACCACTGGAAAACTCTTATCTTCATAGAGTAGCGTCTCGAGCAAATGTATTTCCATACAATGATTTAGTACAATGGGTGATAGAGAACATAACATTACAGATAGAAAATTTTTCACAGCTAATGGGAAGAGGTTCAGATCCTTTAAATCAAAGGATATCAAGACTATGTACCATCTACTAGAACCACAGGAGATCTACAAAAAAGCATTTCTAGAGGATTTCACTACAAAGAATGAAATAGAGTCAGACCCTATTAAAGAATGGAGAAAATTCCCAGAGAAACATAAGCATGAATCCTCAGGTATATATTATGTTGAATCCCTAGCATCTCCTTATTGATATGCTGCTACCATGATGTGCAGACTGTTTGGGACCGCTGATTCTGCAAGGTTTTCCATTGAAATGGTACCTCTAATTGAGGCCGCCACGAATTCTTATATTATGGATTGGTCGACTATCTGATCTGACAAAATGGTAAATAAAATTCTTGATTATAGAAAGAATAGGCATATGTCTACTTAGACAACACCCCCATTCTATATGTGTGCTTACATTGTAGATGCCCTATGTTTTAATTCTGAGTTTCCCATTTTTGGCTGGAAGTGGACTCCTCAGCACCCCACTCCTATTCATATCTATCATAAAATTTTGTGGAAAGCCCAGTGCAGAAAATATGTATATAAGGTTTGTCATGGATTTATACTGCCTGTTTATCAAGCCATGTTTGATAAACCCCCTCCGTGGCTATCAGATAAAGCTAATATTGACCTAACTATAATTGGGAGTTGGTTTGGAAAGGAGAACTTTACTTACATCCGAATATTCGGAAGTGTGACCGACCCTCATGTTTTGCCTCTATACATTCCTAACAAGATACTAGCTCAGGAAATTTCCTATTAGATTACTGAGAAAGGTTTTTCCACGAATATTAAAACCTCCAAGAAACAAATGTGGCCTATATTTCCTCTCAAATGTGGTCTTACACTCTCCATGATTTCAAGCATGTGGAGAAAGAAGCCTTGAAAATCAAAGAACTCAAACTAGCATTCATCACCCAAAGGAAATATGACCCAAAGAAAATTGCCTTCAATGTTACATCTACGATACAGATTGCCAAGTTTGAACATGAAGATGACAATTTTGATGATCTATTTGTCTCAACTAAGGGTTTTTCACAGGTTCAGCAACAAGCAAGCTCAAAATTGGAAAAAAGCGATATAGAGAAATTCACACTTTACAGGAACAAGAGGCTACTCACAATTCCTCTTAACCAGCTAAGAACAACTCCTCTTCTATCCAAAGAAAAAAAAATGAATAAAATAATGTTGAAATGAAAATCAATGATAAATTCAATCCTCAAACTGATAAAGAAGAAAAGGGAAAAAAGATTGATCCTCAAACTGAATAGGTAGAGACAAGAAATAAGGCTGATAGCTCCTCCGATATGGATATACAAGTTAATTCAATTTTTTTAAAATAATGGGAACAATTTGATCAGCAGATCAAAGGGCAGAATGATTTCTAGAAGCTAAGTATAACACAAACATCTGTCGTTACATTTAAAGAAACAGTTGATAATATCAACACTCAAGAGGTTGAAATTATTCCTGAGAATCCATTTGAGGAGATTGTGTTACAAATTGAAGATATACCACCCTTGGAAATTTTCTACAGTCCAAAACATAGGGCTGTGGTTAAGAAGCAAAGAAAGAAAAGAAAACTTGACCACAATCTATTATCACCTTCCCAGGCTAAATTGATGGATGTTTTTGGAAAAATTCCAAGGTTGATCCTTCAGAAGACTTAACAAAACTATCCCAGTATGCAGGAGCCTATACAACAGCAACTATTGATAAAGCCTCTGAGGTAAATTTTTTAATAAAGGAAAAATACCAAAGAATAGTGCAGCTAGAGCAGCAATTAGTTGAAGAAAAACAACAGAATAAAGAACTTAAAGAGAAATTAAATTCTGAGAGGTAAAATATTGACCAGCAAGCTATGCAAAAAGAAAAAACAACTATCCCAAGAGGTAAATGAATTACAAACATTGCTTCAAAGAGAAAAAGTGGCCAATGAGGAACATAATGAAATTTTGCAAGAAAAACTACAAAGATTTAAAGATTATCCTGAGGTAGATCAATTCAAGAAGGAAGCCCTTGAAACAAATAAAACATTATCATTACAACTTGATGTTTTATCTCAAAAGATAACAATGGTTGATCCTTTATGTGAAATAACCACCTCGCTTGCAGAGAAAACAACAAACTCAAGGCTTGAATTTGAAGACGCTTATAAGAAAATCTCAGAATTCCTCACTTGGCAAGAAACAGATCAAGGAATAGTGGCTAATTTGCCCAAAATTCAAGAAGCACATAAAGAAATTATGTTTTCAGAATGGTAGGTACAATTAATTAAAGCAGAAAGGACCACTTCCAGGGTAAGAGTTTTAATGAACAATGTGGTGGAGTTAATCAATGATAACCTACATGCCGCTAGCTTAATCTTCGATCTCATTCTAGAACAACTTCCTAAGGTCAAAGAGTTAGAAATACAATGGGAATAAGAATTGAAAAGCAGGTACCAACAAATTGATGCAATATAGGAGCTAAAATGGGACACATTTTGGTCATATCTAGTCAAACCACATAGTCAGCAATTAACTATGAAATGCCTCTCCCATGCTATCGCTAAAATGCTTCCAGAGTTTTTTTATGCCACCTACACTAGCCAACTACATTCTCGTCTGAGTCATCCGCCAGAAGTCAAAGATATGTTGTCAATATGCCAGCTGCACACATCAGATACGTAATAAGTATCTTGGATCTATTTCAATGGGAACCGCCTATCTATTTTTGTGAAATCTCATCCCCATTTTTCATGATTTGGTATTCATAACAACATCTAAGCGATGTTTAGGATAGTTTATTAAATTTTAGCACTATTTAAACCCCTTTGATGCATTTAGAAAGGGGTCCTGAATTTGTAATAATTTTTGACTTGGGAGATACACTTTTGTACTTCTAAATATATATTATTTTTTTATGATGGATCACATTCTATGATTTTATGAGGAATCATTTTTTAAGAGTCTGCACTTTTGCGTCTTGAAGATAGTTCTAAGTGAAAGAACATGATCGAAGTATCAATTGCATCAGAGAATTCCAAATATATATGGTATTTCTATCATTTATGTTTCAGTTTTCTGATGTGATGAAATATTCCTATTGAAATTTATATTGTTTATATATACGTGTTTCTAAAACATTTATTTGTTATATCATTCATGAAAATATAGAAATGTTATCTTTCATATATGTATAGAAAATATTAAAATATAAATTTGTGAATATGATATGTTATTATAACTCTGTTTAACTTCTTAAACAAAGTTATCATTATATAAAATCTTATCTTTCTATTAAATAAATAATTCATCTTTATGATTGTTTGTTTAATTTAAATAATACTTAAATCGTGTTCATCTTTAAATACCCGGGTTAGTTTAGAGTCATTTGTATTTATCAAAGCAGTAGATTAAATTAAATATCACCACCCATTATATAAACACCTCATCACCAACTCATTTATTATCGGAAAACTGGTCCCATAATATCCAGTCGGAGCCACCATTCCAAACGGATAAGGAGTTGTTCTAAGGTTTGAACCGGGTGGTTTTCCCCCAACGTTGAGCCTAAGACTTTCGGGGCCTCAACATTTTTGGTGCTAGAAGGAGGGCCATGCTATGAATGGTGAGTAAGTCCAAATCTAAAGCCCATTCCAAGAGCAATTCACCCCTATCATCTCCCCCAAATTCTCCTTCATCTCAAATCTCTAAGGAAGAAGTTGAGAAAAGAATTACTACACCCACTGCTAAAACCTTAGATATATCAGACGATCAAACCTTTGAATCCCCTGAAGTTCAATCTCTTATTCATAAAATCCAAGGATTATCATTATCTCTAGAAGATTCTGAATTATCGGAAGGCAGTGTCACTTCACAATACATACCTCCCAAACCTCTTACTAGGTCGCAAAGTGAAAAGCGTGGTATTTTACCAAAGGAATTTCCTTTACCTAGTCGAGCTAGAACTATAAAAACACCATTGGAATCAGATATTGACATCCTTTCATCATCTACTTCTTCCATACAATCACAAATTCAATCATATGTTTCTCAAATTCAAGTCACAACCCAGAAGAGTACAATTGTCTCAATAATATCTACTCAATCACCAATTGTCCCTTCAATTTCTTCTGCAGTTACTACAACAATGGCACAAATACCATGGACTAATCCAGGAGATGTTGAAATTCCTGCACCTCTCACTCCATTACCAGCTCATCCCCTGAAATGGTTACCAAAATTTAGTCCCGATATTGGCATATTAGCTAAAGAGCATATTAACAACTTTATGTTGTCCATAAAATTAAATGGAGTAACACAAGAAGATGATGTGGTCAGACCATTTCCTTATACTCTACAACGAACAATAGGATCTTAGTATTTTTCATTACCACCAGGATCTATTCATAGCTGGGATACTTTTAAGGAACAATTCTTAACTAAGTTTGGAGATGATAGATCAATAGCAACCTTGATTAACGATCTTTCTAATTTAAAATCACAATCCAAGGAACCCATCAAAGACTTTAACTCAAGATTTAACAAATTCTTGAATAAAATTCCTGCAGCATCAAAACCTAGCAAAGAAGTTCGAAGTGAATGGTATATATCCGCTTTACCTTCAAATATAGCTATCTTTGTATATAGAGCTGCTAAACCAACCCTAGCCGAAAACATGAAAGAAGAAATTGCTGTAGAAAAACGTATTATTTCCTTAGATAAAAAGAACGCTAGTGAGGAAAGAAAATCAAAGAAGGTTAGTTTCAAATATGAATCAAAGAAGAAAGCACCTAAAGATCCATATGATATGGAAGGATTACAAAATATTCTTAAAACCATGTCCAATGAAATGGTAGAAATTAAAAAACAAGTAGCTGAAACCTCCACTAAAAGGCCATTTAGGAATTTCAAAAGAAATCTACCCACTGAATCCAAACCTCCTAATGCAATATATAATGCAGAATCTGATCTAGAAGAAGATGAAGAAGAAGATGCACTTCTATCATCGGATGAAAACGAAGAAGACGAAATTGTTGAATGCCATGAGATGTGGGATTTCATTTTGACTAACTCAGATGATGAGGATGAACAAGAAGCTCTCCCAGTAACTACAAGAAGTAAGAACACAACATCATCTATTCAAAATTCCCCCAAAAATTATTCAAATCCTACTAACAAAGATAAAATTCCCACTAAAAAACGTCTCCTTTGCCTACTCAAAATCAACCATCATCTTTTAAAACTTCATCTGCATCTAAGACTCTAGTTGTGTTGGATTCTATGGATTATAATATTATATAAGACATGAAGAAAACTAGAGAAAACATTTCTTTGCATGAAATTAGTAAACTCAAGCAATAACATAAGCTTTTATTAAAATAATTGAATGCAGCTCCTGCTTCTCCTCTCCCAGTTGGTGTAGTGTCGAAAGTAGCCAAAGGATCAAGTAAGCCACCATCAGATAAAATTCATATTACCGATATGGTTTTAATTGGAGACAGATCTAATTCACATACTCCCCCTTTTCTCCTAACCTATGAAATTTTTAACAAAAATGTACATAACTGCTTAATTGACTTAGGGGCATCATCAAATATAATGCCAACTTCGGTGTGTTATAAGTTAAACATTGAACCCCAGAAATCTACAGTTCATATTGTCCAATTGGATCGGACTAAAGTTCCTGTTATTGGAGAAATCAAGTCACTCACTATCAGGTTATCAGCTGACCCTAGAATAATTCAAAGGATTGATATATTGATTGCTGAAATCCCTGAGTTTTATGGTCTAATTTTAAGCAGGGATTGGTCTGAAAAACTCCAGGGTTACATCTCTACCGATTGGTCTCACATGTGGCTTCCCTATAAAGGAAAATCAAATCAAATTAAGGTTGAACGAGAAAAACATGTGATCCATACAATAACGGAGTTTGAAAAACAAAACCAACTTGTAGCCTTCAATAACAACATTCTTGGAAGTTACTCAGCTGAAGAATTCTTTGGAAATTTCAATGCCCAACAATCACCTTTCTCTGTAAATAGTTTCACCTCACAAATCAAAAATTTCTCACATGCTGATACTTCAAGATGTATGATCGATGTGTAAATAAATCTGTAGATAAATCTTTATTTTGGTCTTTATATTTTGATGGATCAAAATCCAATGATGGTGCAGGATCAAGATGTATTTTAATTAGTCCAGAGGGGGGGAAAACTATGTTATCTTGCAAATTAGAATTTTAATGTACTAATAATACTGTAGAATATGAAGCTTTGATTCAAGGACTTTATAAAGCAATAGGCATGAATGTTAAGTATTTGAAAGTATATGGTGATTCTGAAATTGTTATCAGACAAGTTAGAAATACCATTCACTGTCTTTCAAGTCATCTTAAGCATTATCAAGACCTTGTTCAAAATCTCATAACTCATTTTCTAGCATTTAATATTTCCCCTATTCTAAAATCTCAGAATACAGCAGCTGATTTATTAGCTAATTTTGCTTCTAAACTCCTTCCAGCTGAGGATTATAGTCCAGATAGATTTTCAGTGGAATTTCTTTTTTGACCATCTATCCCTGATAATGTCACCAATTGGCGAGTGTTCAATCATGATGAAGACATCCTAAATTTCTTAACTTCAAAAAAATATTACGATCATCAAATAGCTGATGAAATTGATCATGATCTCCAAATCACATAAAAAAAAAATGAAAATCCTATTCTGAAATCTGTAGTTAAACTTGAATATCTCTATGATATCAAAGATAGATTCAAAAAGGTCACTAATGCCAAATTTCAAAGTTCCACTTTAAAGTTTGAATTAGTAAACCTTGGTACTAAGTCTAAACCACAAAATGTGAATTTAGGACTTGAGTTGACTCCAAAAGAAAGAATTGCTTTCATCAAACTTCTGAACAAGTAAAAACATGTTTTTGCCTGGAATTATGAAGAATTAAAAACTTATGATACTTATACTATTCAACATACAATTCCAATTATTTCCGATGTAAAACCAGTACAACAGAAGTTAAGGAAAATCCATCCTAACTTAGAAATTCAAATCAAAACAAAGTTGAATAAAATCTTGAAAGCAAAAATTATCTTTCCTGTAAGACATTCCAATTGGGTCTCAAACATGGTACATGTTAGGAAAAAGAACGGAGACATCAGGATTTGTATCGATTTTAGAAATATGAACAAGGAATGTCAAAAGGATAATTTCCCACTACCAACAATGGAACAGATACTTCAAACAATAGTTGGTTCTGAATTAATGTCTTTTCTTGACGGTTTTTTAGGATACAACCAGATACTGGTGCATCCAGATGACAGACTGAAAACTACCTTCAGAACCAAATGGGGAACATATGCCTACCAAAAAATTCCTTTTGGTTTGATAAATGCAGGAGCTGCTTTCCAGAGAGCCATGGATATAGCATTCAAGGGTTTGATTAATAGGTCAGTTGTTGTATATCTTGATGACATAACCATTTTTTCAAAGAAAATATCCAACCATCGACATGATTTGAAACAGATCTTTGAACAATGTATAAGGTTTGGCATTTATTTAAACCCAAAGAAATATTTCTTTGCTCTTAACGAAGGGAAACTCTTAGGATTTGTTGTGTCTAAAGATGGCATATATATTGACCCTGACAGAATAAAAGAAATTTATGATATTTCTTTGCCACATAATAAGAAATACATGCAATCATTTTTAGGACAGATCAATTTTGTAAAGAGGTTTGTTCCTGATTTTTCTCAAATAGTTTTACCTTTGCAAACTATGATTAAGAAAAATTCAGTTTTCAAATGGGGACATAAAGAAAAATAAGTGTTTGATTCAATCAAACAAGAATTTATTAATGCATCTGCATTGAATACCCCTAATTTTTCTAATCATTTCATTATGTATACTTTGGCCACTGAAACATCCTACGCTGCTATTTTGACACAACCCAATGATCAACAAGTAGAAGCACCAATCTCTTTCTTTAGTTCAAATCTGCAAGGAGTTGAACTTAGCTACTCCGATGTAGAAAAAAAACTTTTTCTGTGTTTAAATCAATCAAACACTTTAGGCCATTTCTCTTAAAAAAACATACAAAAATCATTGTCCCATTCTCTGCAGTGAGGAAATTGTTAGTACAAAAGGAAGTAGGAGAAAAAAGAGCCAATTGGGTAACGACTTTACAAGAATATGATATTGATATTAAACCAGCTAAAATTGTTAGAGGACAAGGTTTTTGCAGGTTGTTAGTAGGAGCTTCCAACATTCTAGGAAATCAAGATCAAGACAACATTGTCCAAGTGAGTGAGATAAGTATCATAGATTCTGAATCTCAATATGTTGATCTGATATTTTACTTGAAAAATGGGTATACTCCTCCTAATCTCAGTTATAAAAGAAAATGTGCTTTAATTTTAAAACCTAAATACTTTGAAATCAATGATGATGTGTTATTCAGAAGAAATTATAATTCCATTTTATTAAGATGCCTTGAAAAAGCTAAAGCACACAAAGTTTTTCACGAATTACATGATGGACCAGCAGGTGGAGATTTTGGGGGAGACACTATGACTCACAAGATAATCCATGTTGGATATTATTGGCCTACTTTGTTTAAAGATGCACATGACTATGTAAGGAATGTGAAACTTGTCAAACTGCTAGTGGAAGACAACGAAAACTAGCTTTTCCTCTACAACCAGTAAATATTGAGCAACCATTTGAACAATGGGGACTTGATATTATAGGAGAGATTATTCCACATTCTTCCAAGAAACACAGATACATCCTCATAGCTACTGATTACTTTAAAAAGTGGGTAGAATCGATTCCTCTGAAGGTAGCCAACTCTGAAGCAATCATTGAATTCATTGATCAATTCATCATTATCAGGTTTGTTGTACCTAATTCTCTTTTTTTTGACAATGCATCTTATTTTTCTTGAAATAGTATAATGGAATTTGCAATCAAAAGAGGTTTTAAATTGAAATATTATGTAAACTATTATCCCCAAGGTAATGGTTTAGCTGAATCAACTAATAAGAATCTCATTAAGATCGTTAAAAGGACAATTGATCAAAATCAAAAGAATTGGCATAAAACTTTAATTTTTGCACTATGGGTTGATCGTATAACTCAGAAGGCTTCAATAGGTACTTCACCTTTTAACCTAGTCTATGGGAAAGAAGTTGTAATACCTTCAAACCTATTGCTTCCATCCTTAGCCCTAGTTCAATTCATTGAAGAAAATCCTTCATCCTCTATCCAATTAAGATTTGATAAAATTCTTAAATTAGAAGAAGAAAGAGAGAAAGCCAAAATTGTTCATGCTAAACATCAACAACTCATAAAATCTTCTTTTGATGCAAGTTCTACTGGATCCAAAACTTTACAAACTAGTGAGCTTGTTTTGAAATGGGACAAAGAACATGAATACAAGGGTGAACATACCAAGTTTCAAAAAATGCGGCTTGGACCATTTCAAATCATTGAAAAAATAGGTTCATCAAAATTCGTATTGCAAGATCTAGCAAGAAAGAGAGAATATCTTCCTGTAAATGGGCTTATTTTGAAAAAATTATTTTCTTAAGGAGGCAACCCCTTCTTACTTGTATATATTCATTTTTGCAAGTTTGTTTTCCTTATAAATAATGTTGCAAATAGTCTTCAATTGACCCTTTACTATTGAAAAGATCGTTGTGAAAATATTGTAATTACTTTTTTATGTAGGTAGAAATTTTTAAAGAAAAGATTACATCTTTGGGAAGATTAAATAAGATACGAAGCTCTGAAAACTCATTCTTGTAAAAAAAATTTTGAAAAACTTTGAAAATATTGTAAATCATTTTAAATTTTATAAAGTTAAGAGAGGTTATTTATAAAAAGTAAAGACTTTTTCCAAAAAACTTGGCACCTAAAACTCTAAAGAGTCATCCATTAACTCTTAAGGAGAAAATCATTCACCCCATCCACTAAGTATATGATTCTTCAAAATATAATTCATTGAAAAAATATGTGTATGATATAAAAGATAAGGGGTCTCATCACAAGCCTGCTTACCATGATCATAGGAAGATAATTAGACTGACATTATCGATACTGCATACCAAAACATGGTAATGGCTTATAATTATAAGACAAGGGGTCTCATCACGAGCCAACTTATTCAGTTTAATTACAACCGGTGAATGGCATTGTTATCAGCTAGCTCTCAAACCAGAACAATGGTTTTTATCTTTAAAAAAAGTTATTTAAAAAAATAAAAAAGATGTATATGTTTGAGAAAATTATACTCTTAGATGGATGGGATAATGAATGATTAATGGTTAAAAGGTAACCCTGTCGAGACTATGGACGTTTGCTGGCAGTAGTGGCACTACCTGTGACAAAAGAGTAAAACTTCAAAGCCAAGTTGGAAAATCCCCCACTTTATCTTTATCAACCAATCAAAACTTGATTAAACCAAAATGTTTTTTATTTTTAAAGATTTTGAAAGAAATTGCAATATTTATTATATCTAGAGTTAGATTTTATCTAATTATTCTAAAATAATTTTCTTTATCTTCAAAACTTTCTATTTGCAAAAGATGTAGTGTTCACTTTATTTTTTCAGAGATAACTGTTTCTTCGAGTGAATCGCCAATTTTCGTACTGTACAACAAACTTCCCCATTTCAAATTTTTTATATATTAATTTTTATAAGAAATGGGTCCCCTTTTTCTTTTTTAGATTTAATAATTTTGATTAGCATCTCTTATTTTTAAAGATTAAAGAGAAAACCTTTTCCACACATGTAAATATTCAAAAGAATTTAAATAAATCATAAAACAAAGCACAAAAACCTAAATAAAAAGCCTTCATCGCATTTCGAAAAAATATGAAAGTAAAAGCTTAATATGTCATTTTTCAAAACTCCGATGCGATAAAATGAAATGAAAAATCGCATATTGCATTGAAATAAATTCAAAAGTTTGTTTTTTTTTCATCACAAAAGTTCCAATGTGATAGATCAGATCGCAAAAGTGCATATCGCATTAGGCATAAGGTTAATTCTTCCCTTTGAAAAACTCTGATGCGATAAGTCTAACTAAAATCGTGAATCGACAGAAAACTTAATGTATCTTTGTGTGTTCCTTTCAAAAATTTCGATGTGATAACTCATCGCTGATTGCTCATCACTATTGCTCTTCGCTCATCACCATAAACATCGCTCATTGCTTATCGCTCTTTGCTCATATTCTAAACCACACCCCTATTCCAACTCATCGGAAAATTGCAATCGAAAGCTTCAAACGGTAATCTTTAAGCCTAGACTTTGAAATTTCCAATCTCCGATATGCGATCATAATTGATCAGAGATCAAAAATTTTGTATTGTGAATGCGCGATGTGACTTCCCATGATGGCATTAAATTGAAAAATTACAGAAGTCATTAAGGGAGATTAATGAATGAAAATCCTTTGTAGATTGCTTTTCAATGTTTCATTAAAAACGATTTCCTTACGCTGCTCATTCTTCCTTGTTCTCCTCTTGTTTCTAAGGAAATTTTCATCATTTCCTGCTTATTTACAAACTTGTGGAATAGCTATCCCTCTTACTTGCAGACCTGTAAAAACACTACCAGTTGAAGAAATGTCGAAGAAAATAAAGAAAGAAAAGGTTATCACTGTCCCAAAGGAAAAGCCGGCCAAAGTAAAGTTAATAACTGATACTGCATGTGTTGGTATTGGAAATACTTCTTGGGAAGTAATTTGTAATTTGCTTGAAGCCAAAAAACCAACTGTGACACAAGAAGAAGCAACAGTACTAAATGAAGATTCAGAATTAGATAGTCTCCTCAAACCACTGGAAAAATCTTATCTTCATAGAGTAGCAGCTCGAGCAAATGTATTTCCATACAATGATTAGTACGATGGGTGGTAGAGAACATAAACATCACATAAAAAACATTTTTCACAGCTAATGGAAAGAGGTTTGGATCCTTTAAATCAGAGGATATCAAGACTATGTACCATCTACCAGAACCACAGGAGATCTACAACAAATAATTTCTAGAGGATTTCGCTGCAAAGAATGAAATAGAGTCAGACCCTATTAAAGAATGGAGACAATTCCCAGAGAAACATAAGCATGAATCCTCAACTATGTATTTTGTTGAATCCCTAGCATCTCCTTATTGCTATGTTGCTGCCATGATGCACAAACTATTTGGGATCGCTGATTCTGCAAGGTTTTCCATTGAAATGGTACCTCTAATTGAGGCCGCCACGAATTCTTATATTATGGATTGGTCGACTATCTTATCCCACAAAATGGAAAATAAAATTCTTGATTATAGAAAGAATAGGCATATGTCTACCTAGACAACACCCCCATTCTATATGTGTGCTTACATTGTAGATGCCCTATGTTTTAATTCTGAGTTTCCCATTTTTGGCTGGAAGTGGACTCCTTAGCACCCCATTCCTATTCATATCTATCATAAAATTTTGTGGAAAGCCCAGTACAGAAACTATGTATATAAGGTTTGTCATGGATTTATATTGCCTGTTTATTAAGCCAATTTTAATAAACCCCCTCCAAGGCTATCAGATAAAGCCAATCTTGACCCAACTCTAATTGGGAGTTGGTTTAGAGAGGAGAACTTCACTTACATCTGAATATTTGGAAGTGTGTCCGACCCTCATGTTTTGCCTCTATACATTCCTGACAAGTTACTAGCTCAGGAAATTTCCTATTAGATTACTAAGAAAGGTTTGTCCAAGAATCTTAAAACCTCCAAGAAACAAATCTAGCCTATATTTCCTCTCAAATGTGGATCTTACACTCTCTGTGATTTCAAGCATGTGGAGAAAGAAGCCTTGAAAATCAAAGAACTCAAAATAGCATTCATCACCCGAAGGAAATATGACCCAAAGAGAATTGCCTTTAATGTTACATCTACGGTACAGATTGCCAAGTTTGAATGAAGATGACATTTTTTATGATCTTTTTGTCTCAACTGAGGGTTTTTCACAGGTTCAGCAACAAGCAAGCTCAAAATTGGAAAAAAGCGATATGGAGAAATTCGCACTTTACAGGAACAAGAGGCTACTGAAAATTCCTCTTGACCAGCTAAGAAAAACTCCTATTCTATCCAAAGAAAAACAAAATGAAGAAAAGAATGTTGAAATTAAAATCAATGATAAAGTCAATCCTCAAACTGAATAGGTAGACACAGGAAAGAAGCCTGATAGCTCCTCTGATATGGATATACAAGTTAATTCAAAATTTTTAAAAGAATGGGAACAATTTGATCAGCAGATCAAAGGGCAGAATGATTTCCAAAAGCTAAGTACAACACAAACATCTGTCATTACATTTAAAGAAATAGTTGATAATATCAACACTCAAGAGGTTGAAATTATTCCTGAGAATCCATTTGAGGAGATTGTGTTACAAATTGAAGATATACCACCCCTGGACATTTTCTACAGTCCAAAACACAGGGCTGTAGTTAAGAAGCAAAGAAAGAAAAGAAAACTTGACCACAATCTATTATCACCTTCCCAGGCAGAATTGATGGATGTTGTTTGGAAAAATTCCAAGGTTGATCCTTCAGAAGACTTAACAAAACTATCCCAGTATGCAGGAGCCTATACAACAACAACTATTGATAAAGCCTCTGAGGTAAATTTGTTAATAAAGGAAAAATACCAAAGAATAGTGCAGCTAGAGCAGCAATTAGTTGAAGAAAAACAACAGAATAAAGAACTTAAAGAGAAGTTAAATTCTGAGAGAGAAAAGCTTGACCAACAAGCTATGCAAAAACAACAACAACTGTCCCAAGAGGTAAATTAATTACAAACATTGCTTCAAAGAGAAAAAGTGGCCAATGAGGAACATAATGCAATGTTGCAAGCAAAACTACAAAGATTTAAAGATTATCCTGAGGTAGATCAATTCAAGAAGGAAGCCCTTGAAACAAATAAAACATTATCATTACAACTTGATGTTTTATCTCAAAAGATAACAATGGCTGATCCTTTATGTGAAATAACCACCTCGCTTACAGAGAAAACAACAAAATCAAGGCTTGAATTTGAAGACGCTGATGAGAAAATTTCAGAATTCCTCACTTGGCAAGAAACAGATCAAGGAATAGTGACTAATTTACCCAAAATTCAAGAAGCACATAAAGAAATTATGTTTGCAGAATGGGAGGTACAGTTAATTAAAGCAGAAAGGGCCACTTCCAGGGAGAGATTTTTAATGAACAATGTGGTGGAGTTAATCAATGATAACCTACATGCTGCTAGCTTAATCTCCGATCTCATTCCAGAAAAAATTCCTAAGGTCAAAGAGTTAGAAATACAATGGGAACAAGAATTGAAAAGCAGGTACCAACAAATTGATGCAATACAGGAGCTAAAATGGGACACATTTTGGTCATATCTAGTCAAACCACACAGTCAACAATTAACTATAAAATGCCTCTCCCATGCTATCGCTAAAATGCTTCTACAGTTTTTTGATGCCACCTACACCGGCCAACTACATTCTCGTCTAAGTCATCCTCCCGAAGTCGAAGATTTGTTGTCAATATGCAGCTGCACACATCATATACGTAAGAAGTATCTTGGATATATTTCAATGGGAACCGCCTATCTATTTTTGTGAAATCTCATCCCTAGTTTTCATGATTTGGTATTCATAACAACATCTAAGCGATGTTTAGGATAGTTTGTTAGAATTTTAGCACTATTTAAACCCCTTTGATGCATTTAGAAAGGGGTCCTGAATTTGTAATAATTTTTTACTTGGGAGATACACTTCTGTACTTCTAAATATATATTATTTTTTATGATGGATCACATTCTGTGATTTTATGAGGAATCATTTTTTAAGAGTCTGCACTTTTGCATCTTGAAGATAGTTCTAAGTGAAAGAACAGGATCAGAGTATCAATTTCATCAGAGAATTCAAAATATATATGGGATTTCTATCATTTTTGTTTCAGTTTTCTTATGTGATGAAATATTCCTGTTGAATTTGCTATTTTTTATATATACCTGTTTCTAAAACATTTCTCTATTATATCATTCATAAAAATATAGAAATGTTATCTTTCATATATGTATAGAAAATATTAAAATATAAATAATACGATATGTTATTATAACTCTGTTTAACTTCTTAAACAGAGTTATCATTATATAAAATATCATCTTTCTATTAAATAAATAAGTCATCTTTATGATTGTTTGTTTAATTGAAATAATACTTAAATCGTGTTCATCTTTAAATACTCGGGTTAGTTTAGAGTTATTTTTATTTATCAAAGTAGTAGATTAAATTAAATATAACCACCCATTATATAAAAACCTCATCACCAACTCATTTATTATTAGGAAACTGGTCCCATAATATGCAGTCGAAGCCACCATTCCAAATGGATAAGGAGTTGTTCTAAGGTCTGGACTAGGTGGTTTTCCCCCAATGTTGAGCCTAAGACTTTCGGGGCCTCAACAGCTCCCTAGTTCCCCAGCTCCCTAGATACCCATTTCTAACCACTCATGCACACTTGAAAAATATTCAGAGGAATTTTCTTCCAGTCTATAACTCCCTGCTAGCTTCATTATGTTGTTAGATGGGCTCCATCGCGAGCCAATAGAAATTATTTCCACATGTGCATTGTTTTCTCCACATCTCCTCGATCCTCATTTATTCATTATGCTAAATTTACCATGTTTGGAAAAATTCCAAACTTTAACTTGCTCCAAAGGTCCTCCAATCACTTTAGCTATGCAATCTTTGACTTTGGGGAACCTTCCTTTGACTAGCTCTAACTTTCAATCTAGAAGGCCATTTATAATATTCCCCATACCATTGGAAAGAGTTTTTAGACATATTTCCATATAAGTGGGCCTGAAATGTGTATAAGATAATAATTTGTAAAATAAATGGCTCCAAATTCTTTTCACATTAACAAATTAGTTCCACTGATATTGTTCACCATTCATCTTGTAAACATATGAGCTTTGCAACACCTTCGACATACATGCGTTGATCTTCCTTCTTCTTGAGCTATTCTCTAATTTTCCTTTGCATAACCTATGATCTGGATACACCACCATTTACACCTATTATCATCATATTTATTTCCTTTTCCATTAATGAGAACATCACCAATGCTTTTCCTTTTCCATTAATGACTAAAACATCAATGCTTTGCCTTTTCCATCAATGAAATCATCATTAATTCCATTTTCCTTTTCCATAAATGAAAACATCATCAATTTCCTTTTCCTTTTCCATCAATGAAAACATCATAAATTTCCTTTACCTTTTCCATCAATGACAACATATTTCCAACACTTCATCCACTAGCTACTCACTTTCCCACTCAGTCTTGCAGACTTTACATACATCATTATCATCCATGCTAGGTTACCACATAAAAAAGAATTTTCATCTCACTTTAAAAGGATAAACTATTTATAGGTGGAATAAATCACCTCCCTAGGTGGTTCATCAATGAGACAAACACCAAAGCTTTAGCACCCAAGGAAACTCCTAGTGGTTCATCAATTTCACATGCACTTGAGTGATTATTCCCAAATACAGTAGGTTCTTCAATCACAACCTTATGATGGGTTCTTAATCCCTCAGGTGAGCCTCCTTTATCTATAATATTTCACCCAACAATCCTCTCTTAGATAATTCCTAAGTTGGTGTTATTTTTCCACACCTTTGATCCTTAGAGGAATTTTCACAGTTTTTATTTTTATTTTGTTTCCTCTGCCTTCCACTACAAATATCTCTAAGAATGAGATTCTCCCCATTTATTCCTCCTCTTCTTTTATTTTTTTCATGCCTCTTAATATACCAATTTTTTGTATTTTCCAAAGGCTCCATGAAGTCCCCCCTATATAATGTGGCCCATGTTTCTCTTAAATTTATTTGCGTCGTCTTTCTACTTCATATGGGAGTTGAATAAAACCTAGGTATATCACTATATGTTTATTTATGTTAATGTATATTCAACTCATTTAATCTTCTCAGCCATCCCATGGCTAGTGCATTAAAATTTTTCAATTCCTCAAGTAACCCTCCTCCCCAAGAAACTGGAATTTATGTCCCTTCTCTTAGTATTTGAGTAATGAAAATTATTTATAGTAATAAATGGTTCAACCAGGGGCTGTTACATTCACCTCCCCCTTTGGGGGGACACTATCCTTGGTGTTCTATAACCTATTGTAGGATCGAAATTCTCTGCCTCAACATTGGGGAAAACTACCCAGTCAAGAACTTAAAGAAACTCCTTTTCCATTTGGAATGATGGCTCCGGTTATGGTGACTAGTGTCCCTTAATAAAGTTATGAAATGTGAATAAGATGTATATAAGTGTAAGGCTAATGATTTGAATAGAACTAAGTGATAAAGAATGAATAAAATTAAATTATCTAACCCGGGAAAGATTTTTCCTGTATATGTGACTTTAGAAAGATCTCATATATAACTTGACAATATAGATCATAAAATCATTTACAAGGTTAAAACATATAATGACAACTAATTTAATTAAATTAGTTGGTGAATTTCTTTGCAAATATAATATTCCTTTTTTCATGCATATACTTGTAAGATTGCAACCACACACATCAATAGTGATAAATGCCTGATTTTTTGCAAAAAACATATATGAATAAACATAATTAAAATAACCATTCAACTCATAAACACATCAATAATACATATATAGTAGTACTCGATATATATTGACTCTTACGAGAAAAATAGTGGTGATTCTTCTTTCTATTAACATGAATTGAAGCTTTGAGTAGTGCAAACCAAAAGTTCTCTTGAAAAAATTAAGAATCCTTTTTCATATCCATGAAGGGAATTTATAGTTTCTAATGAGAATAAAAATATATTAAAGTATCATAAAATACTGGAGTAATTTAAGCAAACCATCCTTAAAATAAAGTGAAATACAATAATATATTCATGTTGTAACAACATGACTACAAACGAGATGAAGTTTGTTCTCCCATTTTTCGTCAAAGTTCACATATATCAGTCATTGATTTTAATTTGGGTGGATGATGAGGCTAGATGCACATATGTCCCGTGAATATTGTGTCACTGAGTGCTGGAAGGATATGAGTGGTTTTGTTGGAGAGACACCTTAGCATGAGCCACTCACTATGAGGTTTAACCAAGTAATGCTAATGTAATTCTAGGTCAACCCTTGATAGATTCTTGATGCTTTCAACCTTCTTTTTAGATAAATATTTACATGATTTGGTTAACAATTAAAATTTAGACAAAGTACCTTCAAGGCATTCTTGGATCAAGTTTGCTTGTAGTAGACTATCACTGATAGATTCGGTGAGATTGTTGGATATGTTTCTTGCACTGACGATCTCCATTTCTGCATGCTTTAGTTTGATTTCTCATTAAGTGAAAACGATCTCCTTCTGTGATTCTTCAATTCTCAGGAGATCAGATGATCTCCCTGCAACACTATCTTGTTGTAATATGTAATTAGAAATCTTCTCTTCAACCTCTTCATAGTATGTCCTCAACTCAGAAAATTGATTCATTAATGAATCACTTAATTTTCATAAGTAACTGATAGTGGCCTGTTAATCCAAGTTGTCATTCATGGAAAAAGGTTGAATGAATGAACACAATTAATGAATGTTGAAAGACTAGATGATAACATATCATTTGAAGTTCTCCTAATGATGTTGCACTATGACATATTACTGCACTATTATTGAATACATGATGCTATACCTTCATGACTTTGATGGGTACTATCATGATGACATAGATGTCCTACATGATGACACTATGATCCTATAATTGATAAGCCAAACAAAGGAGAAGCCTAGCAGTGGAAAATGCATGCTGTCCTATTCACCTCCTGCACACAAAAAATCAAAGACAACCACAAAGAAAAAATGTTTTTATCACCTTGGAAGCATCCTATCAACATGGGTCCTATACCATCTTGTAGAGTATATTTTTTCCATTCTAATGAGCCTTTACTTGCCCTAAAACTCCCAGTGTTTTGTGAGAAATTTATTTTTTAAAAGTCGTATATTCTATTGGTTACTCTAGCCGACCTATGATTCTCTACACTAGTCAATCTCCCTTCATAAGACACATCCTTCATTTCAAACCAAAAAAACTTGTATTAATATCGGATTTGTTTTATTCATTTATATCATCAATATTTGAAGGATATACATTGAAGAGAACAAGTTCACAACTCGTGAACTATTAAGGAGAATGCAAGAAAATTGAAGAAGGATTCAGACTGTGATTTCGGACAAGGAAATATCCAAATATTTTATGTAATGCCCTAGATATATGTATGTTGCATAGAATATGTTGCGTGGAGTCTAAGTATGCTGCATAGAATTGCGTGGAGCTTGATTTGCTACTCTTTACATTCCTCAGACCTGTGGAGTATATACAACAACCTATAATTCATATCAAATTTGGATTTGTGAATATACATCTCCCTCATACCTATGCAATATATATAGCTATCTCGGATCTATCTGCCACAGACCTGTGGAAGTAAATATAACAGTCTCAGACCCTTATTTTGGTACAACTGTTGGTGTAGAAGTGGTGGTGCTGTTGTTGGTGTAGAAGTGCTGATACAACTGTTGGTGCAGAAGTGGGGGCGTAACTGTTGGTGAAGAAGTGTTGGTGTAATTGTTGAAGTGTTGACACAACATAGTAGAGAATTAATGGTGCAAAATACTAAATTGATGGTGCAGAATCCGGACAAATTACAATGAACACTTTGGGGAGTGAAGCATATTTGAAATCAAATATCAAAAGAAGATAAGAGGGATTGGTGTCCTTGGGGTAGGAGCCCCTAAACACAAGGTTGGTTCCTTGAGAAGATAGGGTCAAATCCCTAGAGGTTGGAGCCTCATCAAAAGTCCAAGTTGGTGCTTGGCAATAGGTTGGTGCATGTTTCATTAAAAGGGTTAGTGCCCTCACTCATCTATTGTATACTATTATTTGAAAATGATTGAAGTTCTTATTAATCCTTAATATTATTATTATACACCTCTCTGTCTTTAATTGTGAAGAATCTAACTAGAAATAATTAACAATTAAAAATAAATACTGATTCACCCCCCTCTCAGTATTTCCAACAATTGGTATCAGAGCCAGCTTCTTCATTATCAACCTAACATTTGGAAGAAGGATTATTAGGCACAATGAAGAACATGGAAGCAATAGGGAAACTGCCTATCTTTGATGGAACAAATTTTAGTTTTTGGAAAAAGAGGATGTCCTACTATCTAATGTCTCTTAGGCCTAAAGTATGGCACTCTGTTTTAGATGGGTACAAATCTCCCTACGGTCTTCCAACTGTTCTAGATGAAATAAGAGCCTACATTGCTAATGCTAAAGCTTTAAATTCCATCACTAGTGGAATTATCGATTCCAAATTTACGAAAGTCATGAATTGTGATTCAGCCAAAGAAGTATGGGATAATTTGGTTTCTCTATATGATGGGGACTCCAAAGTTAAGAAGGAAAAGATTCAAACCTATAGAAGACAATTCGAGTTTCTGAAAACGGATGATGAAGAAGATATTGCATCATACTTCCTCCAAGTATCTGAAGTGGTTAACTCTCTTAAAGGACTAGGAGAAAATATTGAGGAAAGCACCATTGTTAAAAAAATCCTGAGATCGCTTCTTGACAGATTTGACTCCAAATTAAGTGCCATAGAAGAAATGAAGGACCTATATACTCTCAATATGGATGAACTTCGTGGAATTATTATTGCCTATGAGATGAAGAAAGGGAGTCCAAATTTCAAATAAGCATCTTTCAAAGCCTCAAGATCTACAAAAGAAGGAAAAGGATGGAATTACAACAACGATGAATCTGATACTGAAAACAAGTTAGCTCAATTTGTACGAATACTAAAAAGGGGATCTAATCTAAAAGGTAAGTACCCTCTTATTTGTTTCAATTGTGGAATAATAGGTCATTACGCTACAAAATGTCCTCATAAACATGATAGTGATGATGAAAAGGACTCTAAAAGGATGATGTACAAAAAGAAAGGGTTTAATAAGAATAAATTCTTCTCCAAACAAGATGAGTCTGATGAAGATGAATTAGTAGTCATCAAAAAGAAATCAACTATAAATATGCGTCATCACAAAGAAAGTGATGATGAATCAGATGAGGAAAGTAATTATGTTGGAAGCAAAGAAACTTTATTCATGGTATTTAAAAATGATGACTCAGAACAAGAAGATGAAATAAAATGAGAAAATGAGAATCTACAAAAGAAGATAATTTCCCTCAAAATAGAAAAAGAGTAATAAAAAAGAAGGGAATAATTCTTGAACATTAAGCTAAAAGAGAATGATGATATCTGTGAAAAATGTGAAGCTGAAATAATATCTCTAAGAAAGGAAGTAGAGCAATTCAAAAGGAGTTGGAAAAGCTCTCTAGCTCTTGAAAACATTCTTAATACTCAAAAACCTCAACAGGATAAGTCTAGAATTGGTTTCAAAGGAGAATCATCAAGTACAAATAATAATGCTAGAAGTTATGCTGACGTACTCTCTTTCCATCCAAGAGAAGAAAAGTCATCTTGTCAACAACAAATTCGCATTTCAAAACCAAGAACTGAAGAAAGAGAAACTCCAAGGAAGAATTTTGGTTCAAGCTATGGTTACTACAATAGGTATCAAACTATTTTTCTTGGGTATTATTACTATTGCAAAAATTTTGGGCATTAAGCTAAGCATTGCAAGGCTCATAAGAATGAAGCACCAAGATTGAACGATCAAACAAACCAACTACGTGGTCCTAAAGAGCAAGGACAAATCAAAACTTACAATTCCTTTAATCCTTTGGCTAAGTTTGATCCATCTTGCTCATTATGTGATAATTATGATCATAATGAACAAAATTTCCCTCTCAATAAGGAAAAAACTAAAAGCGTAAATCTCAAAACTGATAAATGTGGCCTAGCTCTATGTGCTCATAAAGAAGAAAATCATTGGTTCCTGGATAGTGGATGCTCAAGACATATGAAAGGTGACAAAAAGAAGTTTATCTCATTGAACAAGAAAAATGGAAACATATCCTTCGGAAGTGGATCCGCTAAAATCACTGGAAAAGGAACTGCTACCCTTGTCAATGGAGAAGGAAAGGCTCAAAATACCTTGCTAGTAGAAGGGCTCAAACACAATCTCTTAATTGTTAGCCAGATTTGTGACCAACGACATAATGTTGTATTTAGTACAAAAAATTGTGAAATAAGAGACTCATCCTCAGGAGAACTTGTGGCAAAAGGAGTAAGAACACCAGATAATGTTTACATTCCCAGTAGAATCCAAGAAGATAAATGTTACTTAAGTCAACCAAATGAAATTTGGTTATGGCACAAGCGATTGGGGCATACAAGTTTTGATAACCTAGTAACATCAGCAAAATTAAAGCAGTAAGGGACATTCCTAAAATGTGCAAGCCAAATCAAGTTGTATGTGGCCCATTCCAACAGGGAAAGAAAATCAGAACTAGCCACAAAACTAAGGAGTTCTCAACATCAAAACCTTTGGAAATCATTCATGCAGATTTGTGTGGACCAAAAATAACTCTAGCTCTTCAAGGTGAAAGGTGCTTTGCTCTATTTGTTGATGACTATACTAGAATTATGTGGATATATTTTCATAAAATATAAATCCGAAGCATTTGAATGTTTTAAAAATCTTAAGGCTCTCATTGAGAATGAGAAAGATTCTAAGATTAAATGTCTTAGAACGGATAGAGGAGGAGAATTCACCTCAAAATAATTTGATGAATTATGTAAAGAGCATGGAATCAAAAGAGAACTCTCTACTGCTAGGACACCTCAGCAAAATGGAGTAGTTGAAAGAAGGAACCGAACCATTCAAGAAATGGCAAGGAAAATGCTACTAGCAGCTGATTTGCAACCAAAATTTTGGAGAGAAGCAGTTGGAACCATAGTTTATACCTTAAATCAAACTCAACTAAGACCAAATAATGAAAAAACTCCTTATGAATTATGGAAAGGAAGACCTGCTTCAGTAAAATATTTCAGGGTTTTTGGAAGAAAATGCTTCATAAAAATAAATGATGACTCACCAGGTAAATTTTATTCTAAAGTTGACGAATGAATATTTCTTGGATACTCCACTAGGATCAAAGCTTACAAATGTTACAACAATCATCTACGAAGAATAGTGGAAAGCATTGATGTGAATATTGATGAAGGCCTTCCAGAAAAGAGAATTGAAGATCATGAAGTTGAGCCTTTCTTTGAACAAAATGAAGAAGAAGAACCTGAAAAAGAAAAGGAGAATGAAGAACCTCAAAGTGAACCTCAAATTTAATCTTCACAAACTCCCTCTAAGATCAAGTTTATTCAAAGACATCATCCGGAAGAACAAGTCATCGGAAATATAGATGAAGGAATTCAAACTCGAAGTAGGATGATAAGTACCCGAAGAAAATATGATGTGGCTCTATTATCTTTAATAGAACCTGAAATTTTTTCTCAAGCAAGCAAAGATCCTTATTGGATAAAGGCCATGGAAGAAGAAATGTCTGAAATCAAAAAAAATGAGACTCAGGAACTGGTACCTCGCCAAAAAATAAAAATATAATTGGAACAAAATGGGTATTAAAAAACAAGATGAATGAAGATGGACAATCATCAGAAATAAAGCCAGACTTGTCTACAAAGGATACACACAAATTGAAGGAATTGACTTCGAAGAAACCTTTGCACCAGTAGCTCGATTGGAAGCCATAAGAATGTTTTTAGCATTTACTTGCTCAAAAGGATGCAAGGTTTATCAAATGGATGTTAAATCATCATTCCTAAATGGATATCTAAAAGAAGAGGTTTACATGGAGCAGCCAGAAGGATTTGGTCTTGCTAAAGGAAGAGACTTTGTATGCAAACTAAAAAGGGCCTTATACGGATTAAAACAAGCCCCCAAAGCATGGTATGCAAAGTTGGATCAATATCTGCAACAAGAAGGTTTCAAAAAGGGAGTGGTAGGTAGCAATCTCTACATGAAGATGGACAAGGAAAAACTTCTGATCACTCTTGTTTACGTTGATGATCTAATATTTGCTAGCAATGATGAAGAAATGAGCCATGAATTTGCTCTAAATATGTCCAAAAAATTCGAGATGTCAATGATTGGTGAGTTGTCTTACTTTCTTGGGCTACAAATATCTCAAACCTCTGTAGGAATGTTTATATCTCAAGAAAAATATCTTAAAAACATGCTCAAAATATATGGGATGGAAGATTGTGCACCTATGAGCACACTGGTGACCACAGATTGTAAATTAAGCAAAGATGATGAGACCCCTCTCATATATGCAACTCTTTACAGGTCAATAATTGGAGCTCTCCTATACTTAACTGCTACAAGAACAAATATTATGCAAGTAGTAGGAATGGTAGCAATATTTCACTCAAGTGCTAAACAATCCCATCTAGTAGCTGTGAAGAGAATTCTCAGATATTTGAAAGGAACGATTGATTTCGGTCTTTGGTATCCTAAGAGTTCAACTCTTATTGTGACAACTTACTCTGATGCTAATTGGGCCAGAAGCGTGGATGATCAAAAAATTAGCAGTGGAAACACATTCTTTATGGGATATTGTCTTGTATCTTGGCTCAACAAAAAGCAATCATCTATATCACTTTCTATAGCTGAAGCCGAATATATAGCCACTACTGATTGTTGTACACAAATTCTATGGATGAAGGAAGCCCTGAAGGATGTCAACGTAGAAACTAAGAAACCAATTACTTTTTTTTGTGACAATACTTGTTGAAGATTGCAACAAGAAACAGTGAAGGAGGCATCCTGAAACATCATTTCTAATCCTAGTTGGAAATTGATCACCTAAACTAGGTGGGGCCCACATAGGTGATTTTTGGCGCAAAGTCTATTTTTAGACATGTCGATCATATTCTATGAGTTGTAGGATGTTATTTGTGGATGGTTGGTCAATTTTGAAAAAATAGATGGACTTCTATTTTTAGACATATTGGGCGGAATCTATTTTTAGATTGCCAATCTAAAAATATATATGTCGAATATTATTAGTTCTTAGTAATATTTGGACTATAAATATTATCTTATTCTCTTGGAGCACTTCAGTTAAGTGCACAGATGTGGCACAGGATCTGACAGAAGGAATTACGCTATTCCTGAGGGTTAAGTGGAGCTATTGCATGGATACTTCAGTTAGAACTCATGTGAGAGAGTTTGGTGGAGTTGATTGAGGAAGCTAATGGAGTTGTGTTCAGTTTAACTAATCTAAACATAGTTGAGCTAGTTGTATCTAGTCTAACTGATTGATACACTAGTGAGAGTGGTGTGAATTAATTATTAATTAATTCACTAATTATAAACTCATTATTCAACTAAAGAATACACGCTAACTCGGGGCATGGACGCTTCTAAGTGGAGTACTGCTGAGAGATAGTGGAAAGAGCGTAAAGGTGACTTACCGGGCCAGACTATAGTGATGCATGGTTTGCATCCAACACTCAGTAGAGATGCCTTTAAATACTGCGTGAGCAAGGCTGGGGTAATTCAAACTCATCAAGAGCTATTCTTTAGCAGGGATTGCGCAGTAGAGGCACGCTATCAGGTGGCAGAGATTGGAGCACGTGTTTTGCTAGATCTAGCTTGATCAGTGTGTAGCAATTGGAGATTGTACTAAGAGCTTGTGAGGAGATTTGTATAATGATTGTTACATGATCTCTATGACATATATAATATACAGATAGTTGGGGGTTTTCAGCTTTAAGCTTTCCCATGAAATACTGTGTTCATATGTGTGAATTTTTATGGTTTTAATGTGCGCATGCAATTGATTTTATTTCCGTAAATAATGATAAATGGTAGAAGAGATTCTATATTGTGCATACAAAAGGTTGTGATAATGAGAACTTGAATAATACATCGCTTATTAAAATTTCTGGCAATACTAGCGCTCACCAACCACACAGTGCTCCAAAGCAGATGCACTCAAGCCAAAAACATATCTCAATCAAATAATTACTATATTACTTTCTCCGTGAACAAGTTGTTGAACATGATATCAAAGTTGGAATACGTCATTAAAAAAGAGAAAATTTCGGATATCTTTCCAAAACCCCTTCCATGAGAAGCATTTGAGTATCTTCGCCAAAAGATGGGGTCATTGCTCTCGCATCACCATAAATCAAGAAACATGGCAGGGGTACAGTATGTTAGGGGGAGAAGCATGACAGGGGGATCACATTGGCACCCCATTTGCCATGGATGTCAAAGGGGGAGAGAAGAAAAATATTTCCATCCAATGACAAAGGGGGAGATTTTTAATCCAAGTTGTCATTGATGGCAATAGGTTGAATGAATGAACACACTTGAAGTTTGAAAGAATAATATCATTTGAAGTTCTCCTAATGATGTTGCACTATGATGCTATACATGATTCTATACCTTCATGACTTTGCTGGGTACTATCATGATGACATAGATGTCCTATATGATGACACTATGATCCTATGATTGATAAGCCAAACAAAGGAGAAGCCAAGGAGTGGAAAAGGCATGTTGTCCTATTCACCTCCTGCACACAAAAATTAAATACAATAACAAAGAAAAAATGTTTTTTTATCACCTTTTAGGCATCCTATCAACATGGGTCCTATACCATCTTGTAGAGTATATTTTTCCCGTTCTAATTAGCCTTTACTTGCCATGAAACTCCCAGTGATTTGTGAGAAATTGAATTTTTAAGTTGACAAATATATATTTAATTGCTAGCCGACCCATACTCTCATACACATGTCGGCCTCACTCCAAAAGGACACTTCCCTTCATTTCAAACCAAAACTTCGATGTAATATTCCCGCTATGTGCCTAATGGGAATATTGCATTTTCTTTTCAGTTTGCTTAAATCATGAATAAAAGTGTAAAGGAGGAACTCTAAAACTCCTAATCAGAAAAATAAATCAATGCCAAATGTGAACATGGAAAAATTTGGGCCATTTCAATAAAATACACGTAGGTGTGGAAAGGAATGGAAAAGGCTGACTAGGTCAACAAGACCAAATCACAGCAGTGTCTAGATGCATTGAACCTCCTTATTGATCAGTGCAATTTTAGATGGAGACCCTTCATGTGAAAGGGTTAACTCATTGGAGGTGGTTTAGGGTTTTCCAAACCCTAATGTTATAAAAGAAAGAGGAAGGACACAAGGAAAAGTAGTTGAAGATAATTCGATTTTGAGCTTGCTTAAGCAACTCAAACTCTCTGGCTGTTTAGCTAGAGAGAGGAATTTCCTATTTAGGAGTTCCTCCTCCTTCATTGAGGAGCTCTTGAAGGAGTATGTTTTGAAATGCCTCATATATAGGCTTGAGACCAAGCTTCCTCCTCCATCACAACATTATTTCTGTTGGGCAGAAATTGCTGTGTTGCAGGGTGTTGCAGTGAGGGGTTTTCAACACCACTTCCAGATTTAGTTTTGCAGAAAAGGGAGCATTCCTTTCTCTGGAAGATTAGTGAGGAAGAATTGAGCTTCAGTTCCACATCTTAGCATCAGGCCAAAGGACCTTCCAACATCATCTGCACAGTATACTTCAGAAACTGTGTCATTTTTCTAGTGCATTGCTACAGCAGGGTTTCTACCCTAGTTTGGTGCTTATTTCCTTGAGGAAGGGCCATCCCTTCTTCTGAAAAGTTTTTATTTCAGTAATCTTCTCTAATTTTGTATATTTCAGCTCATCTACTCAGAGTTTCAGTGATTCTTCATTTTCCAGATCCATATTCAGCAGATCTGATACTTGTATTTGTTCTTTCATGAAATCCCCTTTCTAGGTGATCTATTTGATGTATAAAAGGAGTTGAATCTCCATTTTTATTCATGCTAAGTTATAATAAAATTCAGATCTGATGTTTTAGACATATTTTTTCTAATGTCTTCAGAAATCATGAAATGCATGCTTCAGCCATTTTTTTCATACTCCAAGTCATGTGAAATCAACATTTTTAAGCCTATCCGGGGGTGGAGGAACTGTTTAACATAGCTAAAATGCTTTATTTGAGATGAAATTCAGAGCATAGGTCCCTCATGACCTAATATAAAATAACCTGCCATAATTTACCTTAATTTTACACATATTTCTAAATACATCTATTTTAGGGTCGAAAGAACTGCTTTTCCTCACTTTTTGGATCCTAAATTCAGATCTAAGTTGCTACTGTACTTGAAATCAGTTGTTGAGTGTCTATCAGCACATTTTGTGTATTGATAGCTCTTTTCACTTTTATTAGAGCATTTTACTTTGCTGCAGCCCCTCATTGGGCCTTCCCTTGAAGATAACTAGGTGCAGGAGATTTGTTTAACCCACCTAGTCTTATTTGTTTCAGCTCAAATATTGGATTTAGTTTGTATATTGTCTGATATAAAGGATACAAGAGTTATTTTCCTGTTCCAAAGCATATTTTTCTAAAAATGCATTTTTCAGTACATGATTCATGAGCTATTCCTAAATAGGAATACTACAGTGGTATCAGAGCATGATATCTGGCACAACATGTGAGATCAAGCTATTAGAGAAGTGAAGAGAAGAAACAGAGATCAGAATCATGGAGAGGATGAGATTACTCTCATCAGTGTTCAAATCTAAGAAGGGCCTCTCCAAAGAAGTAGATCAGAAGAGAGAAAGAAGATGCACTGAGACTCCTAGAGGGTTTCGAGAAGAAGCAAGTTACAATAAAATCTGCAAGAGGTTTCAAGAAGAGGAAGGAAGCCCCAACACTTCCTATCAGCAAAGTAGAAGATCATAGATTCCTAGATCTCCTCATAGATCCACTATGCCCACTTTCTTTGAAGAAGGTGAGAGGTATAGCAATGAAGAAGAGAGATGCAAAGAAACTCCTAAAGGGTTTCAAGATGAAAAGGAAGAACTATACACTTCCTGTCATCACAAAGCAGGGAGAATGAATGAATAAGAGATCTTATTGCTTATTTTTCAAACATTGAAGAGTATTGAAGAAAATCTCAAGGAGTTGGATGAGGAGGGGAAAAATATGAGCTACAAAGAGATATCTCCCAAGGAAACAAAGGATAATGTAAATCTTGTCACTTTGGGAAAGATATCTCCATTTTCACCATCTGCTGCTAGGGTTCTTGCAATTAGAGAAGAGGCACTTGCATCTTTTCAAGGTAGTCTTGAGCTCTTAACAATGGAGTCCCATGCATGAATCAGGAGATGCATGAGGATGAGAAGGAAGATACCAGCGTTGGTATGCTTGAAGAAAGGAGACCATCATTCTTTCCAGCAGTTGGAGGCATCATTGATCCGGGTGGAGGAACTCTTGTGTTCTTTCAAGAGGTTCCCACATATTAGTTGATCCAAGGTATGCATGAAATTTCAGCACATATTGTTTCAAGATTAATGCATAGCCAAGGATTAAATCAAAATGTTGATTTGAAGCAAAGACATGTCACAGCGCAGAGGACCCTTGATCTAATCAAAGATGAGACTAGAAACTATCCCTATGCATAATTTTTGAGCTGCATTCAATCTCTTGGGTTGAGATTTAGGGTCTCAAGAAAGGGGATTAGTACAATCCTATGTTCAATGGCTGATTGTGAGATCAGTAATGAAACTTTCTTTGAGACAGTACATGCATCACTTTGCAGATCTACAGCGTTGTCACTTAGTGACTGTGAAAAAGAGGCTTCAACACTCTTGGAGCATTCTAGAGGTAGCTTCAACCTTGAAGCAGTGGAGAAGAAGAAGATGAAGAGTAGACATATTGAGATGAGAAGAATTTTCTCCCCTCTAGATGACACTCTCTCAATGAGCATGCTACAGCTCAAAGAGAGACTTCTACTTACTGCAGATTCAAAGCCTCACTAGCTTTGGAAGGCCATATATGGAAGAAAGGTCTCACTAAGAGATATCAACAAAGATGCATTTCAATATTTCATGAGATGCAAGGTTCTTTATTGGTTCAAAGGAGATGGTATTCTACAAAGGGAGGATGCCATGATTATGCAGCACATCACTCATGTTCCATATTGGGGTGATTGGATGAGGATGATGAGCAAGAGATCACATGATTACTTGTAGACATATATGGGCTAGCAAGCTTGGTTACGTTGGTTGCCCTTGGGAGACTCCTATCACTCTCCAAAGGCACCTATTTCTCTGATCTATGCCTTGAAGAATGTTCATGAAATGAATAAGGAGGCATGGCAACGCTGGTTGCTTTGGGGTAAGCATGATCACTACCCAAATATTCTCATTCTCTCATCTCATGCTTTATGCATCATTAACAGAGTATATGAAAAGGAAGCATGGTTGATGTGGTTGTTAAAAGGAAAGTTTGGGAATCACATGTTAAATCTCATGTCCATGTATTCACCCATGTTTGAAATATGTCTCATTTATCCACATGTATTTCTGTTGGAGGTATGTTTCATGCATGAACTTTGGCTTGGGAGGAGGAATGACTCCCACATGATGTGGTATGAGGGAGCTTGCTTGCACTATGTTGATGAGACATTTCACATGTCCATCATTGTGTTATTGCTCCATGATCCACATGTTGATAAGGCAAGAGGGCTGCAAAAGTTCTTGTTGCTATGGCTGCTCTTGAGTGACTATGGTTACTACCCAATAGCTCATCATTTTTTGAATCATGCCTTGGATTTCAATGATATGTTGCAACAAGAGAAGCCATGTACAATTTTGTTTCACTTGAGAAAGTATGACCACCACATGACATCTCCTATGTCTATGTGTTTTTCATTGTGTAAAATTTGGCATATTGATCTCATGATGTGCATTGATGATAATACTTTGTATTGGGCTGATGTGAAATATCATATGTCCATTAGTATGGTTTGGTTTCATGATGAACATGAGGAGGAAAGAAGGCAAAAATACCTCTTGTTGCTTTGGTTGCTTTTAAATGAGTATGGTGACCACCCCATAGCTCATAATTTTCTGATTCATGCCCTATGTATTAAAGATGAATTGCAGCAAGGGAGGGCATGTACATCATCTTTTGGAAAGCTTGGCTTGCCCATCTTACATGGAGGAGATGGAGGATGGCAGCAAAGGGCCTTGCTCCAGTGGTTATTATTAAGGGAATATGGTTTGACATCTTTGTCCACTCATGTTGCTCCTTCACTTATTCTTTTGCATAACACTGGAATGATGGAGTTTGGATCCAACAAGGCCAAAAGGGCTAAGAATGAAAGCATAACAATGCTTAATCAAGTTCATAAAACATGGATGGAGGAATGTTCTTGCATGATGAAGCTTTTCCTTTATGGAAGGAGCTACTTTATTTTATGTCTCTCATGTGTTTATGATGGTGTTGGACATCATGTAATTGTCATTTTGTACTTCATGATAAGAAGAGGACATCTAAACTTATAGTTGGAAGTCATCTCATGCATTTGTGGAAGACAACTTTGGAACCAAACATACATAACCTATTGCAGAAAATGGAGGAAGCCTTCCTTATGTGGATGCCATTTGGAGGGGAATAGATCGTCTGCATCTACAATAAGAGTTGCTTGAGGGCAAGCAACATTTTGCATTTTATTTTCAGTTTTCTTAACTCATGAATAAAAGTGTAAAGGAGGAACTCTAAAACTCCAAATCAGCAAAATAAATCAATGCCCAATGTGAACATGGACAAATCTGGGCCATCTTAATAAAATACACTTAGGTGTGAAGAGGAATTGAGAGGATTGACTGGGTCAACAGAGCCAAATCACAACAGTGTCCAGATACATTGAACCTCCTCATTGATCAGCACAGTATTAGATGGAGACCCTCCATGTGAAAAAGGTTAACTCATTGGAGGTGGTTTAGGGTTTTCCAAACCCTAATGTTATAAAAGAAAGAGGAAGGCCACAAGGAAAGTGGTTGAAGATAATTCGATTTTGAGATTGCTTAAGCAACTCAAACTCTCTGATTGTTTAGCTATAGAGAGGAATTTCCTGTTTAGGAATTCCTCCTCCTTCATTGAGGAGATCTTGAAGGAGTATGTTTTGAAATGCCTCACATCTAGGCTTGAGGCCAAGCTTCCTCCTCCATCACAGCGTTATTTCTGTTGGGCAGGAATTGTTGTGTTGCAGGGTGTTACAGTGAGGGGTTTTCAACACCACTTCCAGATCTAGTTTTGCAGGAAAGGGAGCATTCCTTCCTCTGGAAGATTAGTGAGGAAGCCTTGAGCTTCATATTCATATCTTGGCATTAGGCCAAAAGACCTTCCAATATTATCTACGCAGTATACTTCAGAAACTGCGTCATTTTTCCATTGTATTGTTGTAGCATGGTTTCTACCCTAGTTTGGTGCTTATTTCCTTGAAGAAGGGCCATCCCTTCTTCTGGAAAGTTTGTATTTCAACCTTATTATGTAATTTTTTATATTTCAGCTCATCTACTCAAATTTTCAGCGATTATGCATTTTCCAAATCCATATTCTGCAGATCTGATACTTGTATTTGTTCTTTCATGAAATCCCCTTGCTGGGTGATCTATTTGATGTATAAAAGGAGCTGAATCTCCATTTTTCTTCATGCCCAGTTATAATAAACTTCAGATCTGATGTTTCATACATATTTTGTCTAATGTCTTCAGAAATCATGCAATGTATGCTTCAGCCATTTTCTGCATACTCCAAGTCATGGGAAATCAACATTTTTAAGCTTATCCGGGAATGGAGGAACTTTTTAATATAGCTATAATGCTTTGTTTGAGCTGAAATTTGGAGAATAGGTCCCTCGTGACCTAATAGAAAATAACCTCCTGCCATTCACCTTAATTTTACGCAGATTTCTGAATACATCTATTTTAGGGTCGAAATCATTTTTTGGATCCTAAATTAAGATCTAAGTTGCTGTTGTACTTTAAATCAGTTGCTGAGTGTCTATCAGCATATTTTATGCATTTATAGCTCTCTGCACCTTCAGTAGATCGTTTTAATTTGTTGCAGCCCCTCATTCGGCCTTCTCTTGAAGATAACTAGGTGCAGGAGATCTATTTAACCCACCTAGTCTTATGTGTTTCAGCTCAAATCTTGGATTTAGTTTTTATATTGTTTGATCTAAAGGATCCAAGAGTTATTTTCTTGTTCCAAAGCATATTTTTCTAAAAATTTGTTTTTCAATACATGATTCATTAGTTGTTCCTAAATAGGAATACTACATATTAGTATAGGAGTTGTTTTATTCATTCATATAATCAATCATTGAAGGATATACATCGAAGAGATCCAATTCACAACTCGTGAACTATCAAGGAGAATGAAAGAAAATTGAAGAAGGATTCAAACTGTGATTTTGGACAAGGAAATATCCAAATCTGTTACGTAATGCCCAGGATGTAAATATGTTGCATAGAATTCGTTGCGTGGAGTCTAAGTCTGCTGCATAGAATTGTGTGGAGCTTGATTTGCTTCTCTTTATAGTCCTCAGACCTATGGAGTATATACAACAACCTATAATTCATATCAACTTCGGATTTGTGAAGTATACATCTCCCTCAGACCTATGCAGTATATACAGCTATCTCGGATCTATCTACCTCAGACCTATGGAAGTAAATATAACAGTCTTAGACCCTTATTGTAGTAACTCAGATTCTTCCAGCACTTGTTTGTGTTGTTCACATTTTTTATAAAATTGTTGGTGTATAAGTGGTGGTGCCGATGTAGGTGCAGAAGTGTTGATACAACTGTTGGTGCAGAAGTGGGGGTGTAGATGTTGGTGCAAAAGTGTTGGTGTAATTATTGATGTGTTGACACAACATAGTACAAAATTAATGGTGCAAAATACTAAATTGATGGTGCAGAATCTGGACAAAGTACAGTGAACACTTTGGGGAGTGAAGAATCTTTGAAATCAAATATCAAAATAAGATAAGAGGGATTGGTGTCCTTGGGGTGGGATCCCCTAAACACTAGGTTGGTTCCTTGAGAAGATAGGGTCAAAGCCCTAGATGTTGAAGCCTCATCAAAAGTCAAAGTTGGTGCTTGGCAACAAGTTGGTGCATGTTTCATTAAAAGGGTTGGTGCCCTCACTCATCTATTGTATACTATTATTTAAAAAGGATTGAAGTTCTTATTAATCCTTAATATTAGTATTATACACCTCTCTGTCTTTAATTGTGAAGAATCTAACTGGAAATAATTAACAATTGAAAATAAATATTGATTCACCCCCCTCTTAGTATTTCCAACATGGCCAATTTCTGGTATAAAATGACTTTTTTCTAATAAAGGAGAGTGTTTTGTTCTCCTTCCTATTTCTTAAATTCAGCTATCTCAAGGTTCACTTTCATCTGCTCAATATTTTGTTGAAATTATTGGATTTGAGTGTCCCTACTTTTCATATCAGCTTCATTTTTTTATTTTTTATTTTTTTAATAAGACTAATTCCATTAAGCGACCATAAGGTACAAGGTGATATTACAATCAAGAGAGGCAAGAAACGGGAAAACCAGAAATGATAAACCATCAACCCCGGTCCTGAAGAGAGTAAGAGAAACAGGCAAAAGAGCCAAGAAGCTTGACTTAGAAAGCAAGAAGATAGAGGTTGGGCTCTACTCGGAATGGGCCAAAGCCTCCATGCGAAATTTTTTCCCTTTCTTTTTGTTGACTTTCACCCATTTAGCTTGGTATGGATGGGCAGGAACCATTTGTAGACTGTTATTCACTGTGGGAGGAGTCTCCTTATCAGTATCGGACGAGGAGGACCCATGAGTGCGTTTCTAAGAGATCATTGTGATTGGAGGGTCCTCTGGGACGGCGAAGGGTGAAACATTCGTCTATTTTTCCTGCTCCATATATGCATCAATCTCTTCCTCATATAAACTCGAGGACTCAGAGTAATCCACTTGGGGTAGATAACTTGGAATCCATATTTGTTATTTAGATTTGATATTGTTTTCCTTATTTCTAGCAAGGAATGTGGCGCAGGAATTCTGAAGGTGTCCTGTTTGGTGACAGTGGCGGCAAGGAAAGGTAGTGTTCTCATAATCTAGAATCTATGTCCATAGGAAGTCACCAATTTTGAGATTAATTTGGTCTGGCGGACCTTTTCTTATATCTACTTCCACACATATTCTACCATATGTGAATAGATCGTGGTACTCTGGAAGGTAATATGTAGTCACATAGCGGCCCAGAGTATTTCTTATTCCTTAGAAGACTGAGAGGTGCCATAAATGGGCTGGTAAATTTGGAAGCCTGAACCAGATAGGAATATTGGTTATTACTGCTGTGGAGGGGTCAAAATCTTGGAACCAGGGGGTGAGGAATAGCCCAAGTTTTCCCCAAAACCATAGTCCTTCTATTAAGGCCTTTTTGTATTCCTTTTTGTGATCAAACAGTACAATGAAGAAACCCTTGGAGCAGAAGTTGACCATGCCATTGTGGGTCCAGTTAGCATAGATCCATTCGTAGATATCCTTTGTGCAAGGCCAAAGACCATTGAATCTACAAATTATGGTGTTTTCTGCGAATTTTTGTAGTTGTTCTTCCAGATCTGGGTGGGAAATCTCAACGGTGGGAACATCCTCTATTTTGTCAACCATAAAAGGCTTGGCGGTAGTCAGGGTTTGAGCTACTATCTTAGGATTTGCATGGAAAACATCCTTGTAGGAGAAGGTTGGAGCATATGAGGAAGCTCCCATTGCTCCCCCTCTCAATCAAAGGGATAAGACTAGAGAAGCATCTCTTTCAATATTATAAAATTAGAGGGGAAATGAGGCATCGAGGTGTTTACCTCCATATAGAAGTCTTTGAAGAGTTGAGGGAATCCCCAGCCTATGCTCTAGGGCTTGCAAGAGATTATGGAATTTATCCGATGGGCGGACCCAAAATAGCATGGATCTTCTCGTAAGAAGAGAGATCTAGATTTTAAAGGCAGGAGAAAGTAGATCTGAGTGACCTTGGCTGTCGATATGCATTATGGAAGCTAGGTTGATGATGCTTGCCTTCTCACCGACAGCTGTAGCCCATTTTGGTGTCCTGGCGGTGAGGCTTCCGGCCTCTTTCTAAAGATTCGCGCGACAGGAGGCCTTTTTCTTCTCGATTTCATATCAGTCAGGCTACTGCTGGAGGGGAAGAGATGCATTTAGAATGCTATCTGTAATCGCTCCTCTCGCTGGTACATTTCTGTGAATGGAGAAAGGCGACCTGGTGAGTACCAAATGGCAGTCTACAGAGGCTTTCTGAAGTAGCGGCGCGACCTCAATCCGCTGGAAGCAGAGATCTCCATGGCCTGTCGGTGGCTTGACAGCATCGGCGGACAGGGGAGATGTGAAGAGGAGGCTAGGTTTCATCTTTCCCGCGGCTGGTTGGCATCCATTCATAAAGAAAAATCCATATCAGCTTCATGTTGAAGCTTTAAGTCATGAAGTTATTCTCAAGTTCTTCAAGTTGTACTTGCCATTGTTGTTCAATAATTTTCTTTTCATTTTCCATACCCTTTTCTAACTGCATGATTCTTTCATCTTTCTCTTTTAGGAGTTGATTTACTTTAGAAGCTTTGTCAATAATAATAGTGGCATATGCTCCTGCAAACTAGAGAGCCTGCTGAGATATCCTGTAGGTTCTGCTTCAGGATATTTCCAAACTAATTCAAAAGAGGCATTACCAAATACTAAGGTCTAGGTTTGTTCAAATTTCCTTCCTTTTCTCTGTCTGCTAACCAAAGCTTTATACTAAGGACTACAAAACACATCAAGAGGATGGATTTCTTCAATTTTCAAAATGACCTCAAAGGTTGGAAATACTGGGATAATTTCTAAATCATTGGTATCCAAAGCTTTATCAGAAGCCCCAGTAGTGAGAGAGGTTTTCCCTTTAACTTTATGGGTCTGTGTAATCTTTTCTTACACTGGAGTCTTCAAATCTTGAGGCTCTGTTGTTTTTATGGCGAGTTTGAATTCTTCCCATATCTTATCAATTTTGTTCCTTGTTTGAGTCTCATGAGTCTGTGTAGTGGATGAAGAAGTTGTCTCTTTGGCTAGATATGTATTAGTATATTTTTCTAAAGCAGACACGACTTTATCATGTTCTGTATCTTGTTGAGGAATTCTCAACAAATCCAAAGGAAAATGAGTTATCCTTTTATTCCTATAATGATTTAACTTAGCCAATTCTTCCAGAATAAGTTGGGTTTTTGCTAATTTCTCAACAAGTGCATAGGTATAAGTCATTTCAAATAAATCATAAAACTTGTCTGGATCATGCATAAACTGCATGATATTTTCTTGTGTTGTGAAATTATTGGAAGTATAATTAGGATCATATTGTCTATTAGGCATAAATGGGAAACTTAAATATTAAATTTCTACAATTTCAAGACCAACATGGTTGAAATTGTCAAGGGCATAAACACCACAGGAAACGGGAAAGGTAGGCCACATCATTTTTTTAGCATATATCAAAACCTCTGAAAGGTGATTTCTAACAATTTGGTAAAATATTTCTCGAGCTAAAAGCTTATCAGGAACATAAAGGGGAAAAACATGAGGGTTGGAAATATTTCCAAAGATCTAGATATAAGTAAACGATTCCTCTATAAACCATTTCCCTATTAGTAATAAATCATTGTTAGCTTGAGGGCAAAGTATAGGGGCCTTATCATCAAAGACATTTTGGTGGATAGGTAGCATAAATCCATATAAAAAATTATATAAATGAGGCTGGAATTTGGATTCTAAGAGTATGTCATGATATATATGTATAGGCATAGGGTCTTCAATGGTCCATTTCCATCCCATATATGTGAAATCAGAGGTAAAACAGAAAACATCCATTATATAGGCACTCATGTATAATGGGGGAACAATAAACTAAGATTTTTCCTATAAATTAGAATTTGGATTCTTATACTATCAGACAGTATAGTTCCCCAATCCATAATGTATCCATTTGAGGTAACATCAATTAATGGTACCCACTGGACTGAGAATTTATTGGTATCAGGGTATCCATATATTCTACATATCATGACATCTATATAACATAATGGTCTAGCAAGAGAAGCAATGGAATACACACCCTTGTCCTTGTGCTTGTGTTTTTTGGGATCTCTTATCCATTTCCTGATGGGTTCTAACTAATCCTCATTTCACTCATGAATTTATGCACAAATTGTTTGTCGTATTTATTTTGGTGTGGTGACATATTATACATTTTGTTTAAATATTCGTTGGTAAATGAACCAATGACTAACTGCTTTGGGGTTAGAAAAACTCTCTTTGAAAAAATCAAATTTTCAATGACCCATTTAGCCATGTCTGTATAAGGCAAGATCTTTGGTCGGGATGCAATTATGTGTAAGAAATCATTTGCAACATCGTTCTAGGTAGACTCAGAGGTTGAGGTAGAATCATGAGCTATAAATTTTCCCTCTACTACCCTGGGGTTTTCATCCTCAAAGAGCTTATAAATATCTTCCCATGAGGAGGGCCTGGCATCTGGAGTACACGTCGTATCTCAAATAGTGGAAGAATTTCAGTAGTCTCAGGTGGAGGAGGAACTAGTTGTTGTTGACCTACATATTTCTTCTTAGTTTTAGTTGCCTTAGATATTTCTATTGAGTTTTTTTTATCGGGACTGACCTGCAAAGAGAAAACATGAGGATAAGAGGAGAATTTCTTAATCGCAAAATTTCTTAGATCATTTAACCCAAATCATATCAATTTGTGCCTTTATGAGAAAAATCCAATGACATCAAGCTATGATAACCAAATCATTTAGAACTTCGAAATCATCGATTCGATGCATTTCTTGATTAAATGATGAAACGTGGGTTCACATGGGGTTTTGTACATGTCATCATATCGAAGGTTTTATATCGAAGAATCCATAAGGTTACATCTTTGAAACATGTGACATGATTTAATTCATATAGGCTTTAAAAATGTAACGACTAAAAACATGAGCGGGAACTGTTATCGGAGGTTTTGTATGGGAGATTTTGTATTGGGGTTTTAAAGAAGTGACATCCGATAAAAATTTGTGATATGGGAATTTCGATATGGAAGTTCTAAAATGGAAAGGAGATGGTTATCGAAGAATCAGCGACAGGAGATATTGGAGATCAGAGGAATGAGCGATAGGAAGTATAAGAGATAGGAGGATTGGAATATCGAAGGTTGGAGGAATGAGTCTATCGGAGTACCAGAGGAATGAGTGATAGGAAATATCAAAGATCGGAGGATTGGGATATTGGAGGTTTCTATGTGGTGTTCATATGAAAATTCCCAATATGAAAATTCTGAAATGCCACTTGAAAATCATGTGGGGCCAAGCCTTTAATTATTATATTTAGCAAGAAGCGCTTTATTATGTCAGGCTTTAAATAATTGAAACTTTAATCAAAGGTCTCGTATCGGAGATTTATTTATGACACCTACTAGAATCCTTTGAAATATTTTAGATAAAGTATTTTGAGTAAAATCCTAAAGGTAGCTTATTTATGAATATTACATTGTGATCCTAAACTCCGATATGAAGGTTCTGATAAGGGAATTCTCTCATTTAGTCATATTTTTGGTGACTCAAAGCTCAAATTGTATTATTTTGTTTTTAAAACTAAGGGATTTTTTTCTAAGGTTCAAAAGGGTTCCCATTATTTATTAGTTCTACTACTAACTATAATGGAGGGTTGTTGAGGACTACAACAATTTGTGACACACTGGGTGAAGCAATTATCTCTGTAATAATAGATGAAATTTAAACTTCTTAAAGAAAATTTGGAAGGATAAAAATATTTTGAAATTTAGATTAATAAGGATAACTCTAAATACTAAAGAACTCATTACTCTATATAATTATCTAAACTTGTTATAGATAAAAATATTCATTGTCTATGTCAGTCACTAATCAATTTTAAAGATAAAGTAGAATACTATTAAAACTTAACGTATTAAAATAGAATCATTTTTCACTAGTAGAGCGACTGCTGCCAGCAGGCATCAATATCCTCGACCGAAAATGAACTAGTATCCCATCCACTTATAGTAATATTCTTAAAGGAATTAATTTTTTATAACTTTTCTTTTAGAGTTACTTAGAAGCCATTATCTTGGCTTGGTGACTAGATGATAACAATGCCATTCACAAGTTACAATGAGGTTGAACAAGTCGATTTGTGATTAGATCTCTTGTATTATAATTATAGAACTACAAGCCATTATCCGAGTTTGGTGGACAGTTATGATAATCTCAACATCATTAGTTTCCCATGATCATGGTAAGTAGGCTCGTAGTGAGACCTCTTATGGATGGGGAGGTAAATTTTCTCCTTAAGATTCTTACAAGTTTTTTATTGGTAGATTTTGTTAGACCATTCCCCTGTGGGTAGTAGTTTGCAAAATATTTTAGTTTGATTACTCTTTTAAGAGAAAATTCAGTTATGGTGTTTCCAGAAAAATAAGAGGCATTGTAAAAAATAAGGGCATGAGGAAGGCCAAACTTGGTAATAATGAATTGATCAATAAATTAAATAATGCTTTCATAATTTTCCACCTTTAAAGGTATTTCTTCCACCCATTTTGTAAATTAATCTGTAGTATTCAAGATGTATTTATGTTGTTTGGATGAGTTAGAAATGATCACACCTATGAATTCCAAGCCCCATCGCTCAAAGAGTTGTTCAATGTTGACTGATTGCAAAGGCAGGGCTGGTTTATTTTGTCTCCATGTAGCAGTTTGGAAAAATTTACATTTTTTGAAATAAGCATGAGTGTCCTTAAAAAAAGGTTCCCTATAATAACCAACATGTAGGATCTTATGAGCAGTGGTGTCTCCATTGTAGTTTCCACCAGCTGGTCCATCGTGTAGCTCCTGCAAAACCTTTTATGCTTTAGGTTTTTCCAAACATCTTAATAAAATAGAATGATAATTATTTCTACATAAAACATCATTGATGAGTTGGTATTGATTAGCTTTCAGTATTAGGGATATTTTTATCTTATAATTGAGTTTCAATAAAGTATTTTGAGTAAAATCCTAAAGGTAGCTTATTTATGAACATTACATTGTGAGCCTAAACTCCAATATGAAGGTTCTGATAAGGGAATTCTCTCGTTTAGTCATATTTTTGGTGACTCAAAGCTCAAATTGTCTTATTTTATTTTTAAAACTAAGGGATTGTATCTAGGGTTCAAAAGGGTCCCCATTATTTATTATTTCTATTATTAACTATAATGGGGGGTTTTTGAGGACTACAACACTTGGTGACACACTAGGTGAAGCAATTATCTCTGTAATAATAGATGAAATTTAAACTTCTTAAAGAAAATTTAGAAGGATAAAATATTTTGAAATTTATATTGATAAGGATAACTTTGAATACCAAAGAGCTCATTACTCTATAAAATTCTCGAAACTTGTTATAGATAAAAATATTTATTGTCTAGGTCAGTCATTAATCAGTTGTAAAGATAAAGTAGAAGACAATTAAAACTTAATGTATTAAAATAGAATATTTTGTCACTGGTAAAGCCACTGCTGCCAGCAGGCATCAATAGCCTAGATAGGGTTTGCATTTAATCGAAAATGAACTAGTATTCCACTTATAGTAGTATTCTTAGAGGAATTAATTTTTCTTCTAAGTTTTCTTTTAGATTTACTTAGAAGCCACTATCTTGTCTTGGTGACCAGATGATGACAATTTCATTCACAAGTTACAGTGAGGTTGAACAAGTCGGTTTGTGATGAGACCTCTTATATTATAGTTATATAACTACAAGCCATTATCCTGGTTTGGGGCCAGTTATGATAATTTCAACATCATCAGCTTCCCATGATCATGTTAAGTAGGCTCATAATGAGACCTCTTATCCTATAAGTTTTACACATTTTTGAATTTCACTCTAAAAATGTATTATTAGTGGATGGGGAGGTAAATTTACTAATTAAGAGTTATGGATGAAAATTGGAGTCAAAATATGCTAAATTTTCTAAATAGTCTTCACTTTTTAAAGAAAACCTTTCATGACCAATCATAAGGCAAGTAGATCTTTTTAAAGTTTCAAGTTACGAGTTTTTACAGTTTAATGGATATGTAAGATTTCAAAGATTTATGATAAGTGAAATACTAAATTTCAATCTTATAATTATCTTTTCCATATTTCTTCCTTAATCGTTCAAGCTTCAACAATAATGAGAGACTACAACAAAACCAATGTAAAGTCAAAAGTGTATTACCTAAGAACTAGGGATAAAAGACATTGATATGTACATGTGATTATCTAAATATTTACAATAGAATGAGTGTTATTTAAGAAAATTATTTTTTGATCATTAGTCCATTAACATGAAGAGCATCCCTAATTCCCTATAGATCTTGCAAATTAAATATTGATGGACCTAGTTTCTCAATAATCTGAAAGGGGTCGAGCCACAACTTTTGGAATTTAGTGTGTTTACTTTTTTCTTCATGGGACTTATCCCATTTCATAACTAAATATCAAATTTCAAAAAAAATATTATTAACTAAAATTGCATCAAATGAAGACTTGAGCAATTTTTGATGATGAGCATGGACCTGTTTGGCTTTGTCTCTCTCTTCTTCTAACTTATGGATTTGGGACATTCTTAATTCTAAAGCAGAAGAAGGTTCTTCTTCAATGAATTTCACTAGGGATAGCGAGTGAAGGGATAAATCAGGATGCATGATATATTCTTTCCCATACATTAAATGAAATGGGGAAGTACCTATATATGTCTTCTGAGTGATTCTAGCAGCCCATAAAGCAAACATTAAATTTTGGTGCCAATTTCTTTGATTTTGGTCAATTGTTCGTCTGATGATTCTTATGAGTTTTTTATTGGTATATTTTGCTAGACCATTCCCATGTGGGTAGTAGTTTCAAAATATTTTAATTTGAATCCTCTATTGAGATAAAATTCAGTTATGGTGTTTTCAGAAAAATAAGAGGTATTGTCAAAAATAAGGGAATGAGGAAGGCCAAACCTGGTAATAAAGAATGATCAATAAATTAAATAATGCTTTGAGAATTTTCCACCTTTAAAGGTATTTCTTCCACCCATTTTGTAAATTAATCCGTTGCAGTCAAGATATATTTATGTTGTTTGGATGAGTTAGGAACGATATCACCTATGATTTCCAAGCCCCATCGCTCAAGTGGTTGTTCAATTTTGACTGGTTGCATAGGTAGGGCTGGTTTATTTTGTCTCCCTATAGTATTTTTACAAACTTTACATTTTCTAACATAAGAATGAGTGTCCTTAATTAAAGTTGCCTTATAATATTCATCATGTAGGATCTTACGAGTAGTGGTTTCTCCATTGCAGTGTCCACCTGTTGGTCCATTGTGTAGCTCCTACAAAACCTTTTATTCTTTAGGTTTCTCCAAACATATTAATAGAACATAATGACAATTATTTATAAATAAAACATCATTGATGAGTTGGTACTAATTAGCTTTAAGTCTTAGGGCTATGTTTCTCTTATAATTGAGTTCAAATGGAGCATAGAAAATATCGGAGATTGAAGGATTGGAATATCAAAGGTTTCTATGTGGTTTTCATATGAAAATTCCCGATATGAAAAATCTGAAATGCCACGTGACAATCCTATGGGGCCAAGCCTTTGATTATTATATTTAGAAAGAAGTGTTTTATTGTGTCAGGATTTAAATAATTGAAACTTTAATCAGAGGTCTCATATTAGAGATTTCTTTATGAGACCTACTAGAATCCTTTGAAATATTTCTGATAAAGTATTTTGAGTAAAATCCTAAAGGTAGCTTATTTATGAATATTACATTGTGAGCCTAAACTCTGATATGAAGGTTTCGATAAAGGAATTATCTCGTTTAGTCATATTTTTGGTGACTCAAAGCTCAAATTGTCTTATTTTATCTTTAAAACTAAGGGATTTTATCTAAGGTTCAAAAGGGTCCCCATTATTTATTAGTTCTACTATTAATTATAATGGGGGGTTGTTGAGGGCTACAAAAATTGGCGACACACTGGGTGAAGCAGTTATCTCTATAATAATAGATGAAATTTAAAATTTTTAAAGAAAATTTAGAAGGATAAAAATATTTTGAAATTTAGATTGATAAGGATAACTCAGAATACCATAGAACTCATTACTCTGTAAAATTATTGAAACTTGTTATAGCTAAAAATATGTATTGTCTATGTCAGTCATTAATTAGTTGTAAAGATAAAGTAGAATACTATTAAAACTTAATGTATTAAAATAGACTAATTTGTCACTGGTAGAGCCACTACTGCCAGTAGGCATCAATAGCCTCGACAGGGTTTCCATTTAGCCTGAAAATGAAATAGTATCCCATCCACTTATAGTAATATTCTCAGAGGAATTAATTTTTCTTTTAAGTTTTATTTCAGAGTTACTTAGAAGCCATTATCTTGGCTTGGTGACCAGATGATGAAAATTCCATTCACAAGTTACAATGAGGTTGAACAAGTCGGTTTGTGATGAGACCTCTTGTCTTATAGTTATAGAAATACAAGCCATTATCCTAGTTTGGTGGCCAATCATGATAATGTCAACAACATTATTTTCCCATGATCATGGTAAGTAGGCTCATAATGAGACCTCTTATCCTCTAAGATTTACATATTTTTTAATTACACTCTAAAAATGTACTATTAGTGGATGGGGAGGTAAATTTACTCCTTAAGAGTTATCGATGAAAATTGGAGTCAAAATATGCTAAATTTTCTAAATAGTATTCACTTTTTAAAGAAATCCTTTCATGACCAATCATAGGGCAAGTAGATCTTTTTAAAGTTTCAAGTTACAAGCTTTTACAATTTAATGGATATGTAAGATTTCAGATATTTATGATAAGTGAAATACTAAATTTCAATCTTATAGTTATCTTTTACATACTCCTTCCTTAATCGGTCAAGCTTCAATAATAGTGAGAGACTGCAAAGAAACCAATGTAAATTCAAAAGTGTATTACCTAACAACTAGGGATAAAATACATTGATATGTAATATGATTATCTACATATTTACGACAGAATGAGTGTTATTTAAGAAAATTATTTTTTGATAATTATTCCATTAACAGGAAGAGCATCCCTTTTTCCCTGTAGATCTTGCAAAATAAAGGTTGATGGACCTAGTTTCTAAATTATCTGAAATGTGTCGAGCCACAACTTTTGGAATTTAGTATGTTTGCCTTATTCTTCATGGGCCTTATCCCATTTCAAAACTAAATATCTAATTTATAAAATTTTATTATTAATTGAACTTGCATCAAATGAAGACTTGATCAATTGTTGTTGATGAGCATGGACCTATTTGGCTTTGTCTCTCTCTTCTCCTAACTTATGGATTTGGGACATTCTTAATTCTAAAGCAGAAGAAGGTTCTTCTTCAATAAATTGCATTAGGGATAGTGAGTGAAGGGCTAAATTAGGAGGTAGGATATCTTATTTCCCATACACTAAATTAAAGGGGAAGTACCTATATATGTCTTCTGAGTGATTCTATCAGCCAATAAAGCAAACATTAAAGCTTTGTGCTAATTTCTTTGATTTTGGTCAATTGTTCATTTGATGATTATTATGAGTTTTTTATTGGTAAATTTTGATAGACCATTCCCCTATGGGTATTAGTTTTCAAAATATTTTAATTTTAATCCTCTTTTGAGAGAAAATTCAGTTTTTGTGTTTCCGGAAAAATAAGAGGCATTGTCAAAAATAAGGGCATAAGGAAGGCCAAATCTGGTAATAATGAATTGATCAATAAATTAAATAATGCTTTCAGAATTTTCCACCTTTAAAGGTATTGCTTCCACCCATTTTAAAATTAATTTGTAGCATTCAATATGTATATATGTTGTTTGGATGAGTTAGGAACAATCTCACCTATGATTTCCAAGCCCCATCGCTCAAAGGGTTGTTCAATGTTGACTGGTTGCAAAGGCAAGGCTGGTTTATTTTGTCTCCCTGTAGCAGTTTGGAAAAAAATACATTTTCTGACATAAGCATGAGTTCCCTTAAATAAATTTTCCCTATAATAACTAGCATGCATGATATTATCAGCAGTGGTGTCTCCATTGTAGTGTCCACTAGTTGGTCCATTGTGTAGCTAATGAAAAACCTTTTCTGCTTCAGGTTTTTCCAAAAATATTAATAGAAAACAATGATAATTCTTTCTAAATAAAACATCATTGATGAGATGTATTGATTAGCTTTCATTCTTAAGGCTATTTTTCTCTTACAATTGAGTTCAGATGGAGCACAATTTTTTTTAAATAAAATATTAAATCAACATACTGAGATTCGGTGTCTATGGCACATACCTCTGATATTTGGACATTAGTACCTAAGTCTTCATCAGCTGATGTATCATGGGCTCTAGTAATCAAACTGCAAAAACTTTGGCCTCTTACTATTTTAGCAGTTTTTATCTCTACCTTATATTCTTGCAAGACAATGACCCAATTAGCTCTTTTTTCCCCTAATTATTTTTGGATAAGAAATTGTCTAACTGTTAGGAAGGGGACAATTAATTTTGTATGAGTTTTTAAGTGGAAAGGTTTGAAATTCTTAATTGACTTGAAAAATTCAAATGATTTATTTTCCACTGCTAATCAATTTAACTCGGCTCCCTGTAAGTTAGCACTAAAGAAATAAATAGGAGTTTGAACTTTTTATTCATTGGGTTGGGTCAACATTGCTACATAGGATCATTCAGAAGAAAAAGTGTATAGAATAATTTCTTTAGAAAAATTAGGGGGTTGAAAAATAAGGAGCATCTATGATTTCTTGTTTTATTGATTCAAATGCTTCGTTTTCAGCGTGTCCCTATTTGAAAATTGAATTCTTCTTGATCATGGTCTGTAATTGTAAGACAATTTGTAAAAAGTCTAGGACAAACCTTTTGAAATTTTTGATTTTCCCAAGGAAGGATTGCATTGAATTCTTATTGTTTAGTAAGGGGATTTCAGATATCAACCTAATTGTCTCTAGATCTATGCAGATTCCCTCTTTGGAAACAATAAATCCTAGAAGTCTTCCTACGCTAAGAAAAAAAAATGACTTTTAGGATTAAGGAGATTCCAGATATTTTACACCTTTCAAATATTTGTTTCAAATCATGAAAATGATTATTTCACTTTTTGGAATAAATTGTAATATAATCTAAGTATACTACAATTGTTTTTTTAATCAAACCTCTGAAACAAATGTCCATGTCTCTCTGGAAAGTAGCTCCTGCATTTATCAGTCCAAAAGGAATTTTTTGATATGCGTACCTTCCTCCATTTAGTTTTGAATGTGGTCTTAAGTTTTTCTTCCGGATGTACAAGGATTTTTTATAACCTAAAAAACCATATATAAAAGACATTATCTTAGAGACAACAACAGATTGTAGAATTTATTCCATTGGAGGCAAAGGAAAGTTATCCTTATCAAATGCCTTATTCAAATTTCTAAAATCTATGCTAATGTGGATATCTCCATTATTTTTTCTAATATGTACAAGTTTTGAAACCCACCTAGAATGTCTAATTGGAAAAATGATTTTGGCTTTAAGAAGCTTGTTTAACTCATTCTTGATCTGATTTTCCAAGTTAGGATGAATCTTCCTAAGGTTTTTCTAAATGGGTTTTTCATATGGTAGCATGGGAATGGTATGTTGAATGATGGATTGGTCATAGGTTTTGAGATCATCATAATTACAAGAAAATAAATCCTTATATATTCTTAGTAGATGAATAAAATCATATCTTTCATCAGATGTGAGTCTGAGGCATAAATTAATGTTATGAGGTTTAAGATTAGACCCTAAGTTAACCAATTCAAATCTCAAAGTTGAACTTTGAAGTTTTCAATTGGTAACCCTTTTAAACATGTCTTTCAAGTCATACAAATCTTCTAGTTTAACTACAGGCTTAGGTAAATAATTTTCATAAATAGGTATATTCAGTTTCTTATCATGATCATGTTCATTGATGATTTGGTCAGAGTAAGATCCTTCGGAAGTTAGAAATCTTAGGATATCATCATCATCATTTAACACATGACGATTGGTTATGTTATCAGGAATGAAGGGGCGAAAAATTAATTCAATTGAAAATATGTCAGGGTTGAAATCTTCAGGTGGGATAAACTTAGAAGCAACATTGGCCAAAATATCGACACTGGCATTTTGTAACCTTGGGATAGGGGCTATGTTTAAATTCAGTAAAATGAGAGGTAAGATTTTGAATCAAGGATTGGTAATTCTTTAGATGACTTGAAACATAATGAATAGTGTTTCTTACCTATTTTATAACAATTTTAGAGTCACCAATACTTTGAGGTATTTCACATCAAGGCTAATGGCTTTTTTAAATACATGTACTAATGCTTCATATTCAGTAATGTTGTTAGTACATCCAAATTCTAATCTACATGCAAGCATATTCTTTTCTCCATCAAGGTTTATTAAGATGCAACAACCTCCTACACCATTATTAGGTTTCCACCCATCAAAATAAAGAGTCCAAAATCAATTATAATTCTTAATTACATATGTCTCTAAAATATTAATACATCTATATGAATTTTTTTTAGAATAATTTTCAATTTGGGAGGAAACATAATCAATTAATTCCCAAGAATATTATTTGCAAAATCTACTGGTTTTTTTTCCTCATCTATATTAGTTACTGAATATTTCATATGCTTCTCTCTGTCTGCCCGGATTTGATTGGGTTTACCATTGTATGGAAGCCACATGTGAGACCAATCAGTTGCAAAATAACCATGTAAATTTTTGGACCAATCTCTTCTTAGAATAAGACTAAAAAATTCTGGAATTTTCGCAACCAATATGTATATTATTTTACAAACCCTTGAGTTAGAAGATAATATTATCAAAATAGAGTTCATTTATCCTAATACTTTGACCTTTGTTTGATCTAATTGGACAATTTGAACAAAATATTTATGAGGCGAGACATTTAGTTTGAGACAACTGCATAGGGCATAATATTAGATGATGCACTAGAATCCACTAAACAATTATGAACATTCTTATTGAAAATATCAAAGGTAAAAAGAAAAGGAGGTGTAAAAGAATTTGATCTATCTCCAATCATAATAGCATCGGAAGAATCGATCTTATCTGAAATATCATTTGGAGGCTTTCCTTTCCCTTTTGAGGCTTTTGTAGTAACAACAGTAGGTAAAGGGGATGCAGGAACTGCATTCAATTCTTTGAGTAATAATTTGTGTTATTGCTTTAACTTGCTAACCTCATACAAAGAAATGTTAGCTTTTACTTTTTTCATGTCTTCTACGATGTTATACTCTATTGTATCAGGGAATACCAAAGGTCAAAAGGTATAAAAGCTGAATTTTTAACTATGGGATTTTCTTTAGTTGGAGGAGTAGGGGACTTCTATTTTTGACTTGTTTAAGGAGGATCGACAGGTCCCTTACTTCTAGTGCTTACTGGCATGGCTTATTCTTCCTTTTCATTCTCTGAAGTGGTTAGAATAAAATACCATAATCCATGTACTTTAGCTAATTCTCCATCTTGTGATAATTCATAAGATAAGGTTGATTCTTATTCTTCATCATCTTTATTGGATTCTGCATTTGATATAATGGTAGGGGGTTGGGATTGTGATGGTTGAGTCTTTTTAAAATAATGGAAAGGTCTTTTTGAATATTCTCCCACTTGTTTTTTAATCTATACCATTTCATTACACATTGTTTTGAGGACCTTTTTTAATCCTTCCAAATCGAAAGGATCTTTGGGAGCTTTCTTTTTGGATTCATCTTTGAAAGTGGCCTTCTTAGTTTTCCTTTCAACGAGAGCATTCTTCTTTTCCAAAGCAAAAATGATCTTCTCCACAGATAGAGCTTCTTTCATGCTCTCAAGAAAAACTATATTATTAGCTCTGTATACAAATATTACAATATTAGAAGGAAGAGCCGAGATATACCATTCGATCTGAATATCATCACCAAGCTTAGAAGTATCAGGAATTTTGTCTAAAAATTTATTGAATCTAGAGTTAAAATCTTTGATATTCCAATTTGGATTAGCTTTAAGATTAGATAGATCATTTATTAAAGTAATTGTTGTGCGATTACCTACAAATTTTGTCAAAAAATGTTCTTCAAATGTCTCCCAATCGTTAATTTAACTTAGTGTTAATGAGAAATACAATGATCATGCATGTTAGCTCCCTATAATACTAGTGTATACCCTTATTGTCATTGTTGGTATAACCCCCTTATTGTTATTGTTGTGACCATGTAGTCCCCATATTGTTATTATTGTGCCCCATAGAATCCCACTATTGTTATTTTTGTGCCCTTACATTGTTATTGCTATGTTTGTAGGTTTTAACCCTGAACAAAAATTATCTACACACGAATCTTATAACAGAAAATAAACAATAGCGAGAGCATAAAACATAAAACAGATAAACACAGAGATTTTCCCCTGGATCCCAAATCGGGACGACCAGCTTGATTTTTCATTATATTCATTTTAGTGTTACAACACATATATATACATGCCGGAGCATACATAAACCCCAATCCATTAACCCTGGATTAGAACATAACCGTAGTTCCCTTGACCGGATCTACAAAAATACCAGGGGCCGAAAACCATTGAACCCCAAAACCATGTACAAAACCATGCACAAAACCATGGACGCAGACTACCCATCACGTGCTTAGTCGTGGAAAGAATATAACACATACCCAACATTCTCCCACTTGTTGTTTTTTTTCCACGGGGGGCCACAGGAGGGCTTAGTCATTGGCCCAATTCTTCAACACCCATTGTTTCTCTACACCAAGAGAACTTCTGAGTGCTCACAGACTTTGTCAATGCATCTGCAACATTCTTCAAAGTGTCCACCTTTACCGGCAACACCCTTTTAGCCTCAACCATATCTCTAACAAAGTGATATTGAACATCAATGTGCTTTGTCTTTGAATGATAAGCAGGGTTCTTAGCCAAGAAAATTGCACTTTGGCTATCACAGTCTATCCTTATAGCTTGTTGTACCAACCCCATACTTGAACACGATCTCTGCAACCAAATTGCTTCCTTGCTTGCATGAGTGGCTGCTATGTATTCTGCCTCTGTAGTTGAAAGAGCCACTACAGACTGTCTTTTACTCATCCAACTGACTGCGCCTCCAAATAGGCTAAACACATACCCACTTGCAGATCTTCTTTGGTCCAGATCTCCAGCCCAGTCTGCATCAACAAAACCACGAATGTCCAACATTCTTTCCAATCCTGGTCTTCCCTGGTAGCACAAGCCATAATCACTAGTGCCACGTAAATATCTGAAAACCCGCTTCACTGCTGTCCAATGCTCCTTCACTGGGTTTGACATAAACCTGCTCAATACTCCCACTGCATGTGCAATGTCTGGTCTAGTACAGACCATTGCATACATCAAGCTACCCACTGCACTTGCATATGGAACACGGGACATATACTCCTCTTCTTCTTGTGTCTTGGAACACTGTTCAGCAGACAGCTTTACACCTACAGGAATAGGAACCTTCACTGGTTTACTATCCTGCATATTGAACCTCTGCAATATAGTCTCGACATACTTCCTCTGGTTTAACCAGAGCTTCCTCTTTGCCCGATCTCTCTTAATTTCCATGCCCGAAATATAGTTTGCAGCACCAAGATCCTTCATGTCGAATTTGGAGAACAGTTGGGTCTTCAAATCTTGGATAATTTCTTTGTCATTTCCAATCAACAACATATCATCCACATACAAGACCAAATAAATAACACGGTCACCAATTAATTTAAAATAAACACAGTGATCTTCCTTGCTTATGGTGAAGCCAAGTCCCCGTATATAGGTATCAAATTTCTGATACCACATCCTTGGTGACTGTTTTAACCCATACAGAGACTTCTTCAACCTGCATACCAGTACTTTCTTACCCTTCACCATAAAGCCTTCAGGTTGCTTCATGTAGATCTCCTCTTCTAGATCCCCGTGAAGAAATGTTGTCTTCACATCCATCTGTTCTATCTCAAAATCAAATGCAGCAGCAACAGATAAAAGTAATCTAATAGAAGTAACTTTGGCAACAGGAGAAAAAATATCACCAAAATCAATTCTCGGCACCTGGGAATAACCTTTCGCTACCAACCGAGCTTTGTATTTCTCCACCTTGCCTTCTACATTCATCTTCTTCTTAAACACCCATTTGCTCCCAATGGGCTTCCTTCTAGCCGGCAACTCCACTAGATCCCATGCATCGTTTTTGTGCAAGGATGCCATTTCATCAACCATGGCCTCCTTCTATAGTTTTCCATCCTCTGAATCTACTGCCTCCCTGATAGTTCTGGGTTCATCATCAGTTATAGTTAAGGCAAAACCTGAACAGAAATTAGATGGACTATACCTTTCTGGTTGCCTTCTTTCCCGAACTGATCTTCTCAAAGTTGGAGTTTGTGGCTCTTCATCTTCTGAGTCTTCTTCTATTGTAGAGTCTGATTCATCCTCCTTTAGCTCAAACTCTATCTTCTCAGGTTCCTTTGGTAGGAATTCATGTTTAACAACATCTTTCGCTTCTCTAAACACCACATCTCAGTTGTACACAACCTTCCTTGTTTCTGGGTTCCAAAGCTTGTAACCCTTTAAACCATCCTTATACCCAATAAAGATGCACCTTTCAGATTTATTATCCAACTTGGTCCTTTTCTCCTTTGGAACATGTACATATGCATCACATACAAATACCCTTAGATGTGAAAGAGATGGTTTCTTACCAGTCCATACCTCATGTGGAGTCTTATCCTCCAACGCTGATGAAGGTGATCTGTTAACTAAGTAACATGCAGTCTCCACTGCCTCTGCCCAGAGTTCTTGTCCTAACCCGGTACCACTGAGCATGCTTCTTGCCTTTTCCATCAGTGTTCTATTCATTCTTTCTACAACTCCATTTTGCTGAGGTGTATATGGAGTAGTCTTCTATCGTGCTATACCACACTTTTTATAGAACTCTTCAAATTCATTCTTGCAGAACTCCCCACCATTATCTTTCCTCGGCGCCTTTATCTTCTTCTCTATCTGGTTTTCCACCAGAGCCTTAAATTCTTTAAATTTGTCAAAGACTTCAGATTTCTTCCTCAAGAAATATATCCATGTATTCCTTGAGAAGTCATCTATGAATGAAACATAATTACCACGAGACTTGAAATAGGCATTGCCCGGCCGAGTCCAAACACATCACTATGCACAAGTTCTAATATCTTGTTTGCCCTCTTAGCACCAGAAGGAAAACTCACCCGATTCTGCTTCCCATATACACAATGTTCAGAGAAATCGAAATCCAGAGAAAAATTAGACATACCTTCTACCATACCATCTCTATGCAGTATCCGAAGGCCCTTCTCTCCAATATGTCCAAGCCTTTGATGCCATAGCATGGTCTTTTCTCCAGAGAAAGCTAGACTTTCCGTCCCACTTTCAGGAACCACAGAACTGTTACACCCATCAATAACAGTGCTACCTTGTAGCTTGTACAGAGTTCCAGTCCGAACTCCCCGCATTAATACTAGTGCTCCTCGAACCATCTTGCAGGCATCTTTCTCGAACACTATTTTTACACCTGCATCATCCATCTTACTTACAGAAATCAGATTTCTAGCCAATGCAAGAATATGCAGAACACCAGGAAGTGTTCTAATCCTCCCACCTTGCAGCTTTAGCTTGACATTTCCACGTCCGACGATTCTGGCCTTCCTATCATCCCCTAGGAAGACATCACCACCATCATATTTCTCATACTCGCAGAACCACTCCCTATGGGGAGTGAAGTGAAAGGATGCACCTGAGTAAATCAACCATGACTCATGATCTACATGTGTATTTGAAGAAGAAGCCAAATACACATCCCCACCTTCATCCGAGGTGGTTTTTGCCTCTGCAGAAGGAGCATCATCAGATCCCTTTCCTTTCTCGGGAGCTTTAGATCTGCAGTCCTTTTTGTAGTGCCCTTCCTTTCCGCATTTCCAGCACACCTTTACAAACTTTCCAGGAGATTTAGATCTCCCTCTAGATTTGGATCTCCCACTCGAACCCTTATTCTTGTTTCTGTTCTGGGACCTTCCTCTTACAGATAAGGCATCTCCATTATGACCCTCCATATTTCTCCGTCTCATTTCCTCCGAAAGCAAGGCTGAGACAATGTCATCAAAATTCAAGGTAGTTGTATTGCTACCTATTGCAATAACCAAACTGTCCCACGAGTCTGGTAGAAAACACAACAAACTTATGCCTTTATCTTCATCTGAGATTTTAATATCATGAGATGGCAGTTGACTTCTGATTTTAAAGGCATTGGATCTTTCATCACAGGAGTCTCCATCCTTCATCACTCGGGTTATGTCTGACTTTTTCGCGGGACCAACATTCACCGAGAGACTTCCCACCATTGAATTGGTACAAAGTCCTAGCTTTTCCCACAAGGTCTTAGTAGCTTCCCCAGATACATTCAACAATACTGAATCTGATACACACAACCGTATTGTGCTTTTAGCCTTCCAATCCAGTTTATTCCAGTCTTCATCTGACATTGCCGTTGGTTTAGTACCTGGATCTACCGTGATCCACTGATCTTTATCCACCAGCAGATCCTCCATCTTGAGCTTCCACAACTCAAAACTCTGACCATTAAATTTCTCGATCTCTATCTTTCCTCCGCTCGCCATATTCTTTCACCGCAAGAATCGATCCCGCAGATCTCCCACTGCACAGGGTCTACCACAGGCCCGAGCAAAAAACCCTCAACAACAAAGGCGTCCCCTTGAAGCCGAAACAGCTCTGATACAAAATGTAGGTTTTAACCCTGAACAGAAATTATCTACACACGAATCTTATAACAGAAAATAAACAATTGCGAGAGCATAAAACATAAAACAGATAAACACAGAGATTTTCCCCTGGATCCCAAATCGGGACGACCAGCTTGATTTTTCATTATATTCCTTTTAGTGTTACAACACATATATATACATGCCGAAACATACATAAACCCCAATCCATTAACCCTGGATTAGAACATAACCGTAGTTCCCTTGACCGGATCTACAAAAATACCAGGGGCCGAAAACCATCGAACCCCAAAACCATGTGCAAAACCATGCACAAAACCATGGACGCAGACTACCCAGCGGAAATATGTGCTTAGTCGTGCAAAGAATATAACACATACCCAACAATGTTGGCTAGGATTATATTGTGACCCATTGGACTCATATATATAGAAAGAAGGTTTTTTCATTTGTATCATCCAAGAATTGTTCATTTATGTAATGTAAAGGAGGTTTCCCCCTTGAAGAGGCTGATTTCTAAGTCATGGATCTCTCTTTTCTTCTATTTTGTGAGCTGGTTTCATAACATTTGGTAGAAGAGATTTGGATTCTATGGTTCCACTGCTGCAAATAGGTCGTCATGGAATTTTCTCTATAATTTTTTTTCTACGAAGATTCATAAGCTAAAAAAAAACCCATTTGCACTAAAATCCGAAGGAACATTGTGAAAAAGTTTCAGATCTTGGTTCGCAATATTTTCGGAGATTTTATCTGTGGAAGTTATGTTTTTGCAGGCTCCCAAATTTCATCTCAAAGAGATGATCTTGGGAAAATCGTCATAACTCTTTCTCTGAGCATCGGATTGGAATTCTGTAAAAAGTGGTCGAAAATACACAGACTGTAGTTTCCTGTATATTGATTTCAGAGTTGAAGGAGGAAATTGTGGCCCCATGGAATCCTATATATATATAGTAGGATTTTTTATTTGTATCATCCAAGAATTGTGAATTTATGTAATGTAAAGGAGGTTTCCCTCATGAAGAGGCTGATTTCTAAGTTGTGGATCTCTCTTATCTTCTATTTTGTGATTTGGTTTCATAACAATGCGGATCCTTCAAAATTATAAGGGAAAATTCTGACTACATAATCATTTTCTACAACCCTATTAATTTTTATGACCAACATGAAATTATGAAGGTATTCCTCAGTAGGAAGTCCATCATCAGGATTATACTTTGGTAACCATCTCTTTGGATGTTTAGGTAGAAGATGGAGTGGTGGTTCCAATTGGACTACTCCTGGGATAGTCTAAGGTTTGTTTTCCATTCTGGGGTTTATAGGAATAGAGGAAGATGAAGATAATCCAAAGGCTGAATATGATTGTCTGTATGAAGAAGTTTCCCCTGTAGTGCTACTAGTTATGATAGCACCATCTAATTATGTGAGAGGAATGTGAATGGAAGGATCTATCAAATGGTAAGAAGAAGGTAGAGAAGGATTTGAAGAATCAAATAAAGGAGTGTGAGGTAGGGAAGATGATGTAATATCACTAGTAGAATATTTATTTTCTGAGGAAAGGAATTTCCTTGATGAGTGGGTAGTGGAAACTCAAAATGAGTTATTCTAAGTTTCTCACTCTTAGATTGGGTAAATACATGAGAAACTTGTAAGGATGATGATACACTTCCTTCAGAGACGTCGGACTGAACATGTCTTTATTTTGAAATAGAATTTCCTTCCAATGTTGTGACCAAGGTCTGAACTTCAGGTGACTTTTGAGGTGATTGTGTAGAAGTTTGATTAGCTAACTTAAGAAGTGCATTAGGATATTTTTTGGTTGTTTCAATAACTTTAGATCTAGGAGTGAGAGATTTTGAAAGGGATCTTGAAGTTGGAGGGGATTTTTAGTGGGATTGACTCTTTTAATGGCATTTTGATTTTGGAATAACCTTGTTGTCATTCATAGTCTTCAGACCCTCATTCTAGTGCCAAAAATGTTTTAGGCTCGAAAATATATACCTCAACATCAGGGAAAACCACCCGATGGAGAACTTAAAGCAACTCGTTTTTCATTTGGAATGGTGGCTTGTTATGAAACCAACTCAAAAAATAGAAGCAAAGAGAGATAAACACCATATAATTCAGCCACTTCGAGGGGGAAACCTCCTTTACATTACATAAATGAACAATTCTTAGATGATGCAAATGGAAAAACCTCCTTCTATATAGAGGAGTCCATGGGGTCACAATATAATCCCAGCTGACCTAACAATAATAATGTAATGGCACAATAATAACAATATGGGGGTTACAGGGGTAAAATAATAAAAATAAGGGGGCTACACTAACAACAATAAGGGACTACACTAGTAATATAGGGACGTAACATGCACCTATCCTTCTAAAAAGTGTTGTCCTCAAAGCTTGAGTAGCTCTAGATGATTCTGTATAAAATTCTCATCCTCGCATGTAGAATATTCAGTTGGTAATTTCTTCCACATGATGAGATACTCTAAAATTGATTGATTTCTTAGCTGTCAGGTTCTTGTTTCTGTGACTCCTTTAGGCTCCAAGATGATTTTTCCTTCCACATCAATTTCTGTCAATATTGTTTGAACTAGAAGTTTGTCACCTATAACCTTCTTTAAACATGAAACATGGAAAAATGGATGCACTCATGAAGAAGCAGGAAGCTCCAATTTGTATGCCATAGTGCCAATCTTTTGCAACACCTTGTAAGGACCATAGTCCTTTGGCGATAATTTATTATCCTTCTTAGCTTGCTTGAGGGACATTTATTTGTACGGTTGTAGGCGTAAAAATACCCAGTCTCCTACATCAAAAATTCTCTCACTGCGATGTTGATATGCCTGTTGTTTCATTCGATTTTGTGCCAAATTTAGGTTATCCTTTAAGAGTTGGAAAACTTGTTGTTGATTCTTGATGTGATCTTCCATTGCTTGAACCTTATAATTCTCTCTTAAAGATGATGTGATGGACAGTGGATGATATCCATAAATTTCCATAAATGGGGTCATTTTCACTGTAGTATGGAAGGAAGTGGTATATCACCATTCAGCCAGAGGTAACCACTTGAACCATTGTGTTTGTTTATCATATACAAAAAAACAAAGATATCCTTCCAAACATTTTTTCACTATATCAACTTGACCATCAAATTGAGGATGATAAGATGAGCTATGAGCTAGTTGAGTAACCAAACAAGAAAATAATTCTGTCAAAAAAATTCTAGTAAAAATAGGATCTTTGTCACTTACCATAATCTTTGGGTTTCCATGTAACTTTTGAATTGTTTCCATAAATGCAATAGCAACTATACTTGCTTTAAATGGATGAGATAATGCACAAAAGTGTGCATATTTGGTAAGTCTATCAACTACCACCATGATGACACTCTTTCCTTCGGACTTAGGTAAACCTATGATAAAATCCATTGAAATCTCCTCGTAACATTGACTTGGAATGGATAAAGGTTGTAGAAGACCCAGGGCCTTAATTGTCTCAATTTTATTGTGCTCGAAAACCAAACATTCTGCCACAAAATTTTTAATATCAGATTTAAGGCCATCCCAAAAAAATTATTTCTTCACCTTGTGGTAAGTTTTTAAAAATATCGAGTGTCCTCCTAAACGAGAAGTGTGCAATTCCAAAACAATCTCTCGTTTTAGTTGGGAATTCTTACAAATATATAAGCGATCTTTGTACCATAAGGAATCATTTTTTCAACTAAATGTATCTTATGTACTAGGATCTTGTTGCAACTTTTGAATGAGTGTCCACACTTCTTCGTCCTTCTTCCATTCATCCCTTGCTTCGATCACCCAATCTAGTTGGATAATAGAAATGGCATAAAACAATGCTTCCACCTCTTCATCCTTTCTTGAGAGTGCATCCGAAACAACATTTAGCTTCCCTTTTTTGTAGATGATTTCAACTTCATAACCCAACATCTTTGTGACCCATTTTTGATGCTCTTTTGAAGATATTCTTTCTTCCAAAAAGTGTTTAAGACTATCATGATCAATTTTACCTTGAAGTGTCTTCCCATTAGGTAAGGTCGCCATTTCTTTAGTGCATGTAGTATTGTGAACATTTCCTTCTCATAAATAGCTTTATTTAAATACTTTCCTTTGATTGGATAGCTTTCAAAAGCAATGGGTCTTCCTTCTTGCATTAAAACAACACCAATTCCATTTCCTGAGGCATCACATTCCACAATAAAGGTTTTTGTGAAGTCTAGCATAGCTAAGACTGATGCTAGGCACATTTCCTCTTTAAGATGTTCAAAGGCCTTAGTTTCTTTAGGAGTCCATGAAAATGCATCTTTATTCAATAATGATGTTAGAGGTGCTTCTATTCTTCCATAACCCTTCACAAACTTGCGATAATACCCCGTTAATCTGAGAAATCCTTGCAATTGCTTTATGGTTGTGGGACTTTCCATTCCTTAATGGATTTAGTTTTGTTAGGGTCTACCTTAACACCCTCATGAGATAGAATATGACACAGATATTCCACCTCTTGTACTCCAAAGAAACATTTGGAGGTTTTTGCATATAATTGTTTCTCCTCCAATAGTTTGAGCACCCTATCAATATGTTGAACATGATCCTTCCAAGACCTATTGTAGATAAGCATATCATCAAAAAATAATAACACAACTTTTCTAAGGAAGGGTTTGAAAATGGAATTAATCAACCCCTGAAATGTATAAGGTGAATTGGTACGGCCAAAAGGCATGACCAAATATTCATAATGACCCTCATGAGTTCGAAATGTTTTTTTCAGAATATCTTCAGTCTTCATTCTAATTTGATGATATCTTGAACGAAGATCCAAATTGGTAAAACAAATTTCTCCATTTATATCATCCAATAATTCACCAATCACAGGAATGGGAAATTTATTTTTAATAGTGAGCTTATTGAGCTCCCTATAATTTAGACACATGCACCATGATCCATCCTTCTTGTGCACCAATACTACTAGAGCATAGAAAAAACTTTGACTAGGTTGAATTATACCAACCTATAACATTTCTACAATCATGCGTTAAATTTCACTCTTTTGGACATAAGGATATTTGTAAGGCCTAATATTTGGAGGAACACTTCCTGGAATCAAATGAATAGCATGATCATGATTAGGAATAGGTGGGAGTCATTTGGTGTAATATTCCCACTTTAGCATACAGCTAAATGGAATATTAAAATTTTGTTTTTATCACCTGACAGCTAAATAAATGCGTAAGGAAGCCCATGCATATTAAACACATGAATAAAATCCCTCACATGTGAAAGGGGATAGTCATAAGAGCTGTATTTCACACCCTTATGTGTGAAATAGGACATTTTCATGGAGACAAGGTCAAGTTTGACCAAGTCAATAGCGTTGGGATAGGAGGTGGAGAACACTTTGATAAACATCGCAGTATGAATGAGAAGAGGGTTATTTGGTGGAGGAAACCCTAGTGAGTGGGACCCATGGAGAGAGGGCTTTCACTTGTTTAAAAGGAGGGCAAGGCAGCCATTGTTATTCATTTTTTGGATTTTATCATTGATCTTGGTCTGTTTAGACTTTGTGCATTCTCCTGCTGTTTAGCAGAGTTGCAGTGTTGCTTAGCATAAGGATTTCCTATTTAGGAATCCTTCTCCTTACTTGAGAGGCATCTTGAAGGAGTTGTACTGACTTGCCTCACATCCAGGCTTGAGGCCAAGCATCCTCCTTTAGCTACATCATTATTTCTACAGCAGAATAATGTTGTGTTGCAGGGTGTTGCAGTGAGGGTTCACAACACCACTTCCATCAGTTTTTTTTCAGAGGAGGAGGCTCTCTTTCCTTTGAGAGATAATTTTGGAAGCCCTTGGAGCATATTGTAGATCTTGGCACTTGGCCAACACTTTTTCTTTCACCTACAACGCAGTATCCATCAGTGATTGCGTTATTTTCAGTTGGTATTTGCAGTGAGGGATTGCAGTGATTGTCGGAGGGTGAGATCTTCAGTGTTAGGATCAGCCTTTCACTTGGAAGATCCATTGGAGGAGATTTACTTGTCAAATGCAGCATCTTCAGCCATCTCCTTCCATTTCCAGTTCTTGAGTTGCAGCTGCTACCCTACAACTCCGAAATTTTGCAGTTTTGCACATTTCAGCCAATCCTTCCAGGATTGTCTTGAAATAATGTTTGGGAGCATAGACCTTCTATCCCAATGTTGTATGAGCAATATATATGTATATATATGTTATTTCACATTCCCATGTAGTAGTGTACCATCTATGACTACGATGTACATTTTCATGAGCACTCTGCAATAGAGCATCATTCTACTTTTGGCATATGTATTCATGAGAGGCTTGTTTTCCTTGATCTTTTTGAGTTGTATTTCTATTATTTACTTTTGATTCATAATAAAATGGCTCTATGGTTTCCATACATTTTGGTATGATGTTTATTCACTGCTATTTCCAGTTGTGTTTACATATTGCTGATCTCCAACTTTAGAATATCTTAAGATATTCTTATTGTTGTAGAAATTCCCTATTTTGGGATATTACAGTGGTATTAGAGCATAATATTGGCTCAACCTGTGGAACTCAGCCAACATGATATCAAGGAAAGAGGAGATGAAGACTCCATTCTGTGGAGAAAGAAAGGAAGATAGGCTTACACAACTTCTTCCAAGATCTGTAAAGAGAATTCATGAAGATTTCAAGAAGATGACAAGGGAGATGTATACAGAATCTCCAAGAGGGTTTGAAACTGAGTCAAACTCTAGATTTTCTTATGGGGAGTGTGAGCATGCAGCCACACCCTATGATGCACAACGCAGTCACATGCCCAGTTTTTCCATGAGAGAAAAGGAGAAATAAGGAATGCCTAAGAGGGGCCCTCTTAGTGGTTTCTTGCATGAATATGAATCTCAAACTCAGAAGTTTAGAGATAATATCACTTTCCCAGAGTTTTGCAAGATCAAGGTGACGAGGAGCAAGCAGCATAATGTGAATATATTTCTTCTGTCTACCTTTGATGGTTCACCTACATGTTCATCCAGGGCTTGGGTGGAAGAGCTAGACACCTTCTTGTAGAAACATCAAATTTCTGAAGATGAAGCCATCAGAGTAGCAATGCTACACTTTGGAGGTAAGGCCTATGCATGGTGGATATTTGAGTCTTGTTCCTTAAAGAATGCAAATACTTTTTCCTATGCAAGGTTCATTAGAGCATTGATGAAAATATTTGATAAGAAAATTTCTAAAACACATGTGGAGAAGACAAACAAATTTAAACAAACCAAACCCTTGCATGTGATGGAGGAAACCATAGACTAAAAACCTCTTCAAAAAACCATGCAGGAGGCTAATATCTTTCATTTTACTTTGCTAGAGGCAAGACCTTCATTTTTTATTTGGGCACAAGAAGGCAAGTAGGTCCCTTTTCTAAAAGAGGATCCAATCATTGGAGGGTTTCCCATTCATGTTGAGGAGGCTAAGGGAAACAACGCTGTCAGATCTGGAGTTGATCTAGCACCTCATGCAAAGGAAGGAGGAGCACTTGCTCCAACTAGAGGGATTCTTGTATCATTGCAAGAAATTCCCCAGGATCTCACATGTGGAGATCAAGGCACAACTCATGATTCACATGTGCCATCGATGATAGGGTATGAACCTATGGAGATACAAGGAGGAGATAGGAAGGATGACCAACATCATGTGATGAGGAGCACACATCTTTGTCTATTTCATGAGGTTGATGCACCGAATAGAGAGACTAGATTGTGCAGTGAGAGAAGGGACAATTCTATCCATACATATATGCAGTCTACTCTTGATGAGGATGTCTCATTGCATGGAGACATTTCACTAAGGAGACCACCAGATTAGCAGATGATGAGATATGCTTCACATTTTGAGGCGCCATTCATTGATTTCAGAGGAGTGGAGACCTTGGGAGATAATTTTACAATGCTAAGAGTCTTGGGTAGACCCAAGGAGGAGAGAGGCATTCTCTCAACATCATCTTTACCCACTCTCATTTCAGATTCTGCGTTGTGGCAGAAGCAGCAGGGGAAGGATAGCAACCTTCCAACTTGCATCTTTGGCATGGAAGATGTCAAAGAAGATGATGACCATATGACAAGTGTTCTTCATGAGAGATCGTCAACGTTGTCACTATGGAGGATAGATCCATATTGGAACTCCCAGCTGTTGGTGGAGAATTCTAAGGATATTTTCACTTGCATGATATTGGATGACCAGTTGCATGAGGAGGTATATTCAGTCAGAGATGGGGTCATCTACTACCATGGTAGGATCTTCTTACCTAGAGATTCCAAGCTCAAGGAGAAGTTGCTACAAGAAGCTCATGGAGATTTCCTTTTCAGCCACGCTTATTCTATGAGGACATACCACACCATCATGGAGGGGTATTTTTGGGAAGGCTTTGAGGAGGAGATGTATCATCATTTGAGGAGATGCAGGGATCATGTAGAGATGGAGGAGATACATAACTCTTTGAAAAAGTTAACACAACCACCTCTTCCCTCTTTGAGGATGAGAGGAGATTCATCTATAAGCCACTCCATTTTTATGAGCAAGGTATATGGTGAGGGTATTGTTTGTTTGCATAATGATTTGTATAATGTATATATGCATCCCTTAACCATATATGTGTAGGATATTTCTCAATGAAGGAACATTATTCCTTCTAGACCTCATGGTCTACTAAAGGCCATGAGAATTATTGATGACCACTCCCTCAGGAGGATTTGGGGAGGAGATGTATTATGGAGAACATGCTCACCTTGTACCATACATCATTCACTTTCTCCAAACATATGAGGAGAGTGGGACAACAAGCAAGTGGTTGAGAAACCACATTTTTTGTCACACTCTTTTGAAGTTGAGGGTCAAACTATTTTGGTTACATTTGAGGGACCATTGTCCTTCTCCCTTGCTACATATGGCAGCAAGTATGGTTCTCATTATGGTCCCTTAAGTTGTTGTTGTTCTTGTTTTTATTGGGAGCATGATTGGGGGAATGGAACATTGGTTGGATGTGTCGCTTGGGGGAGAGATTTTCCACATTGTTTGCATTGCATGTTCTAATGGGAGCATGAGAGGTAGTATGGCCACCATAGCCAAACTATTATTCTTTTATGGGGCGAGCCATGGATTTTATTGGATGCCATATGATGGTGACTTCCAACTCATCACATATGAGGTGATTTGGGCCATCATGCTTCATAACGTTGGAAGAGAGATCCTTGGAGGTCTAATCTTCATCTTGCCACTTGAGAGAAATATTATGGCAGCCCAAGATCAGCATATACTCTGCACTTATCCTAAGTGGAGAGGAGGACAGCATGGGGTAGGCTATTTTTTCTACCAAGATCAGATTTCAAACCCACCTACATTGCAGGAGCCAAAGGTGGAAGAGTATTTTCAAGAGTTGCCATGTTGGGAGGTAACTCATTTTGTATGGATGATTGCTTGGGGATGGGAGCTTCATATGGGGATGGTAGATCCCAATTCATATCAGACCTCATGCCTCAAGAAGGCCCCTCAATTTTATCTTTGTAGTTGCTTGAGGACAAGAAAAATTTGGGAGGGGAGGACTGTAATATTCCCACTTTAGCACACAACTAAATGGAATATTAAAATTTTGTTTTTATTACCTGACATCTAAATAAATGGGTAAGGAAGCCCATGCATATTAAACACATGAATAAAATCCATCACATTTGAAAGGGGATAGTCATAACAGCTAGATTTCACACCCTTATGTGTGAAAGAGGACATTTTCATGGAGACAAGGTCAAGTTTGACCAAGTCAACAACGCTGGGATAGGAGGTGGAGAACACTTTGATAGACAACACAGTATGAATGAGAAGAGGGTTATTTGGTGGAGGAAACCCTAGTGAGTGGGACCCATGGAGAGAGGGCTTTCACTTGTTTAAAAGGAGGGCAAGGCAACCATTGTTATTCATATTTTGGATTTGGTCATTGATCTTGGTCTGTTTAGACTTTGTGCATTCTCCTGCTATTTAGCAGAGTTGCAGTGCTACTTAGCACAAGTATTTCCTGTTTAGGAATACTTCTCCTTTCTTGAGAGGCCTCTTGAAGGAGTTGTACTGATTTGAATCACATCCAGGCTTGAGGCCAAGCATCCTCCTTTGGCTACAACGTTATTTCTGCAGCAGAATAATGTTGTGTTGCAGGGTGTTGTAGTGAGGGTTCACAACACCACTTCCATCAGTTTTTTTTCAGAGGAGGAGGCTCTCTTTCCTTTGAGAGATCATTTTGGAAGCCCTTGGAGCATATTTTAGATCTTGGCACTTGGACAACACTTTTTCTTTCACCTAAAATGCAGTATCCCTCAGTTACTGTGTTATTTTCAGTTGGTATTTGCAGTGAGGGATTGCAGTGATTGTCAGAGGGTGAGATCTTCAGTGTTAGGATCAGCCTTTCACTTGGATGATCCTTTGGAGGAGATTTATTTGTCAGATGCAACATCTTCAGCCATCTCCAACCATTTCCAGTTCTTGAGTTGCATCTACTAACCTGCAACTCTGGCATTTTGCAATTTTGCACATTTCAGCTAATCCTTCCAGGATTGTCTTGAAATAGTGTTTGGGAGCATATACCTTCTCTCCCAATGTTGTATGAGACATATATATGCAGATATATATTATTCCACGTTCCCATGTAGCAGTGTACAAGCTATGACTGCGTTGTACATGTTCATGAGCACTCTGTAATAGAGAAGCATTCCACTTTTGGCATATGTATTCATGAGAGGCTTGTTTGCATTGATCTTTTTGAGTTGTATTGATATTATTTGTTGTTGATTCATAATAAAATGGCTCTATGGTTTCCATACATTTTTGTATGATTTTTATTCACTGTTATTTCCAGTTGTGTTTACATACCACTGATCTCCAACTTTATAATATCTTAAGATATTCTTATTGTTGTAGAAATTCCCTATTTTGGGACATTACATTTGGAATTTGCAAACACCTTGGAATGATTGTCCAAGAAATTTTGGAGACCTGTACAAATAGATGATTTTCATGTTGGAACTTCTAGTGAGAATAATTGTGTAATTACACCTCATTTTTATTTATCCAGAAGCTTTGTCATGACATTAGAGCTTATTATCTTTCCCAACTTCCCTGCAATACCCTGTAATTTGACTTCCTTTCCTTCCAAAAATTTTCAAGAAAATTTCTTGAAAATTAAAAGCTACCGTCCCCAAAGATTTTAACCATTGTATCCCTAGTACAACATCAACACCTCCCATTAGAATGGAAAGCATTGGACTATTCAATACATATTCCCCCATGTTTAGCTTGATGTTATGGAATTTTCCAGAGAAATTGATAGTTCCTCAATTTGCGACCATTACTTGACATTATGGTGTTGGGTATAGGAATAAATTCAATTCCTTAGCTACCTTACAATGAATAAAATTATGGGTACTACCTAAATCAATCAACACTATTACCTTTTTCTTCTTGATATGTCCTTCTATCTTGAGAGTTTGAGGAGTGGTAATTCTTTTCAATGCATTACACGATATTGTCGAACTCATTTCTTGTTTCTCTAGGGTTGGTTCTTGGTGTATATCCTCTTCTTGTGAAGTTTCTTATTCATTTTCTTCCTCCTCTTCATAATCTATGTAAAATAATTTCTTCGCAACACACTTATGACCTTTAGTGTATTTTCTATCACAACTGTAGCAAATTCCTTTTTCTCTTTTTTTCTTCCAATTGTTGTGGTGTCAACCTTGTAGGTTGTGGAACTCTAGGAGTAGAAACACTTCTATCTTTATAGATGTGAGTGGCTTCCTTGTCACCATAATTTTACATTCAATTTTTCTTGCTAACCATAATTCCTTCTCCAATGAATCAGTTTCCCAAAGGAAAACCTCATGTTGGATGTTATCCTTTAAAGTCCCTATGAAGACATCAATCATGTGTTCCTCTGGAATATCATTTATCCTTATATTAAATTTTTGGAAGTCCTCAGTGTGCTCCACCACTGAACCCTTTTGTTTTAGATTTATCAATTGGCTAAAGAAGGTGTTGCTCTTTATATCCTCATAATGTGCTATCATTTCCTCCGTAAAAATTGACCAAGTGACAATTGTTTTATGGGAGCAAAGCCATCAATACCATAAAAATGTATTTTGTTCTAAATATAAAGTTGCAATGCGTACCTTTTTTGTGTTTTTCACATTATTGAGATCAAAATATTTCTCCATCTGTAGTAACCATGTTACGGGATCCTTTCCATCAAGCTTCCTAATATCGATCTTTGGAAAATGATGGGTCTTCCATCCAACGTTTGATTTTATGAAATCACGATTAACATTTATTTTTTTCTCATCGTGAGTTTCCTCTACTATATTTTTTCCATAAGGAATCATTTCTTGTATCAACTTTATCAAGCCTTCCATGTCTGCTTTTATATCATTCTTCATGTCTTCCATTTTTTTCTTCCATGTCTTCCATGCCATTCTTCAAACCATCTATCTTAGCTTCCACGCCTTTCTTAAAACCATCCATATTAGCTTCCATGCCCTTCTTCAAACCATCCATCTTAGCTTCCATCCCTTTCTTCAAAATGTTCATTTCATTTTGTCAAACCAGGAGGTAACTCCTCAAATCAGAATGTGTATTAGCTGAAGAATGTACATGCATTTATACATGGAGGTGAGGCTATTGGGATTCATCTCCCAATGACTCTTGGCCTTCCTTATTTCCTAATATTATTTATTATGCAAAATTAAATATTCACACCCATCCCATAGGATTAGGTGTCAACATTCCCCCCTTTAATCCGAAGGGATGTTGGTGAGCCCAAGCATCAATCTGAACTTTTCAAACTTTTCTCTGCCAAGTGCTTTGGTGAAGATATCAGCAGTTTTCTCATTTGTGGAAGAATGATGTAGATGGATGGTTTTGGCCTGAACATGATGTCGAACTAGATGGTACTTTGTATTGATGTGCTTTGTTCGATCATGGAAATTTGGGTTCTTGGCCAACTTTATTGCAGAAGTGTTGTCGATCATGAGTGGTGTGGAGTATATTTGTTTCATCTGCAAATCTTCTAGGATTTTCTGGAGCCACACAATTTCCTTTTTTGCTTCAGCTGCTGCCACATATTCTGCCTCGGTCATGGAATCTGCTGGAACTGACTGTTTGCGTGATCTCCATGAGACAGCTCCTGATCCAAGACTCATGGTGTAACCTGTAGTAGACACCCCTATTTCTTTGTCGCCATCAAATTCTGAATCAGATTATCCGATCAAGATGAAGTCGCCTACCTGTGTATATTTGAGTCCAAAGTCTTGAGTCCCCTTCAAGTACCTTAACACTCTTTTTGCAGCAAACCAATGTCCTTCACAAGGTTTTTGCATGAACCTTGAGAGGATTCCAACAACAAATGAAATGTCAGGTCTGGTGGTGGTCAAGTAGATAAGACTTCCTACAAGCTGTCTATACTTAGTTGCATCCTCAAATTCCTTCCCTTCAATAGACGTGAGCTTCAAGTTTTGTTCCATAGCATATGTTAAGGAATTATATCCGACTTACTCACATTATCTTGAGTCTTTGCAAGCAAGTGGGAACCTTGAGCATATCACCTTTGATACACTTGAGAAAAAGTTTGCAGAAAGAGAGAAAGCTTTCGGGAAGATGACAGTCCCTTCGTCTTCCGAAGAGGTTGCATACTTGGCACATAGAGAAAAGAGTCATGCTCCAGATTCATCCAAAGGAAGAGGTGGCAGAAGAGGAAGAGGAAGAAGAAACTTCACAGAAAGGGGGGGCAGAAAATCTGACAAATCCAATCTTCATTGCACACGTTACAATAGAGATGGACATAATGCATCCAAATGTAGAACACCTTGGGAGAAAATTGAGTGGCAAAGAAATCAAGACAAAGGTAAAACTAATGACAAAGACAAAGGTAAAGCACCTGAATCCACTCATTATTTTCTAGCACATGTAACAATGGAGTAACTGAAGACTTGTTTGATGTTTCATTTACTTCATGGAGAGATGATTGGTTGCTAGATTCAGGAGCAACATGTCACATGACATTTAGAAAATATTTTTTTTAAGAATTCACTGACAAAGTTGATGGAGCAGTATATTTCGCAGATAAATCCAAACTCAAGCCATTAGGGCTTGGCACAATCAGGCTTAAACTGCCTGGTCTTCCAAATCATATCCTACATGAGGTTCTATACCTCCCTGAGTTGAGGAGAAACTTGCTATCCTTGGTCGAAATCCGCCAGCAAGGACACTCCATTCATTTGTTTAATGGCAAGGTAGAGATCAGAAAAGCATCAGATCACTCACTTTTCATGGAGGGAATAGAAGAAGGGAGACTCTTGAAGCTGAAAGGTTCATCTGCTCATGCTCAAAACTTTGCATTCAGTTCACATCATGATGAAGGTACATTCCCATCAAGTCTTTTATGGAATGCTAGATTTGGACATTTAAACTATGAAAGCCTTCATTTTTTGAAGAAAAATGGTGTTAATGGACTGCCTACAATTCCTAGAAAACCTAAGGAATGTGATGCTTGTATTCTAGGAAAGCATAGCAAACAGCCATTTCATGATTCACACTCCAGAGCACATAGAAAACTTGAGCTTGTTCATTGAGATTTATGTGGCCCTATGCCTATTGCTTCTGCAAATGGAAATAAATACATGATGACATTTATTGATGACTACACCAGAATGTGTTGGATTTAATTATTGAAGAATAAGTCTGATGCTTTTCAAACTTTCAAGAATTTTCATGCATGGATTGAGAATGATGCACAAACACATATTGGCTCTCTATGTACTGATAATGGAAAAGAATACACTTCAAAAGAATTTGAAAATTATCTTCGTCAACATGGAATCAAACATCAAACAACTGTGCCATCTAATCCCCAACAGAACGGTGTAGCTGAAAGAATGAACAGAATTATTTTAAATATGGTCCGCTCCATGTTATTTTTCAAGAATGTGAAATTGATGTTTTGGGCTGATGCAGTTCTATGTGCTGTTTACATAAATAATAGGTTTCCTTCCAGTTCAATTAGAAACAAAAATCCTTTTGAAATGTGGCATGGCCACATTCCTTCGGTAAATCATTTCAGGGTCTTTGGGTCCACCTGTTATGCCTTGATACCCAAGGGTCAAAGGAACAAACTTGGTGCTAGAAGTCGAAAATGTATCTTCTTGGGGTACTCCAATATCTCCAAAGGATATCGTCTCTATGATGAAGCAAATAAGAAGTTTTTAATAGCAAGAGATGTCATATTCCTTGAATCTTCCAAGAGTGACAAGGTTGTTGAGAGGCAACTTGATCACCTGGATAGATTCACACATGCAAAGTCTTTCCAAGAATTTGATAATCAGATTCCACATCTTGAAGGGGGGATTCCGATATTGAATCAAACTGTGGAATCATGTCCCGAAGCACTCTCTCCCCCACATGAAGAAACAACCACGGATGACACATTGGATGATGTGATTGACAGAATTGGGAGATTGAATCTTGAATCAATCCCAACTCAGTCAAATGACCAGCCTGGGCCATCTCAGAAAGGTCCTCCCAAATGGCTGACAAAGACACTGGAGAATGTTCATCTTGATGAGGTTGGAAAAACAGGAACAAGAAGTTCCACTCAACAAATCGAAGGTGATGTAGATAATTCTGATTCTCCTGTCGATATGGATATTGCTTGTAACTATGAATTGAGTTTGTCTACAGATCATGAACCAACTTCCTTCAAAGAAGTCGCTTCTCATGATGAATGGAAAGAAGCGATGCAGAAGGAGTATGATGCCTTGATAAAGAATGGCACTTGGAAGCTGGTTGATCCGCCTTTGGGAACGAAACCAATTGGCTGTAATTGGGTCTACAAGAACAAGTACAAAGCAAACAGCTCACTTGAAAAGCACAAGGCCAGGCTTGTGGCAAAAGGTTTTTCACAAAAAGGAGTCGATTATGAAGAAATTTTTTCTCCCACAGAAAAATGGACCACCATCCGGACTCTCTTTGCCTTAGCAGCTCAGAATGGATGGAAAGTCCATCAAATGGATGTAAAAGCAGCTTTTTTGAATGGATATCTAAAGGAGAAAGTTTATATGTCCCAGCCAGAAGGATTTGTTGTAAAGGGTCAAGAACACAAAGTTTGCAAGCTTATAAAATCCTTGTATGGCCTCAAGCAAGCACCACGAGCCTGGTATAAGAAATTAACCGAGCATCTTCTGAAACTTGACTTCAAACATTTTGATCTTGATGACGCAATTTTTTTTGTTAAGAAAGTTGGAAAAACAGTTGTATATCTTGTGGTATATGTAGATGATCTTTTGATAACAGGGAATAATGAGAGCTATATTGCATCCATAAAGAAAGAATTGAAGAAAGGTTTTGAAATGACTGATTTGGGTCATGTTCATTACTATCTGGGTATTGAAGTAATTCAACATCCTAAATTTATATTTCTTTCTCAAAAGAAGTACATTGGAGATCTCTTGAAAATTTTTGGCATGGATGACTGTAATCCCTTAACCACTCCAATGGAACAAAACTTGAAGCTCACATCTATTGAAGGGAAGGAATTTGAGGATGAAACTAAGTATAGACAGCTTGTAGGAAGTCTTATCTACCTGACCACCACCAGACCTGACATTTCATTGCAAACTTCTTATTTGCTTCATCATTCTCCAGTGTCTTTGTCAGCCATTTGGGAGGACCTTTCTGAGATGGCCCAGGCTGGTCATTTGACTGAGTTGGGATTGATTCAAGATTCAATCTCCCAATTCTGTCAATCACATCATCCAATGTGTCATCCGTGGTTTTTTCTTCATGTTGGGGAGAGAGTGCTTCAGGACATGATTCCACAGTTTGATTCAATATCGGAATCCCCCCTTCAAGATGTGGAATCTCATTATCAAATTCTTGGAAAGGCTTTGCATGTGTGAATCTATCCAGGTGATCAAGTTTCCGCTCAACAACCTTGTCACTCTTGGAAGATTCAAGAAATATGATATCTCTTGCTATTACAAACTTCTTATTTGCTTCATCATAGAGACGATATCCTTTGGAGGTATTGGAGTACCCCAAGAAGATACATTTTCGACTTCTAGCACCAAGTTTGTTCCTTTGACCCTTGGGTATCAAGGCATAACAGGTGGACCCAAAGACCCTGAAATGCTTTACTGAAGGAATGTGGCCATGCCACATTTCAAAAGGATTTTTGTTTCTAATTGAACTTGAAGGACACCTATTCTTTATGTAAACAACACATAGAACTGCATCAGCCCAAAACATCAATTTCACATTCTTGAAAAATAACATGGAGCGGACCATATTTAAAATAGTTCTGTTCATTCTTGCAGCTACACCGTTCTGTTGGGGATTATATGGCACAGTTGTTTGATGTTTGATTCCATGTTGACGAAGATAATTTTCTACCTGACCACCACCTACCATGTCAAACCAGGATGTAACTTCTCAAATCAGAATGTGAGTCATAAAGTTCTTTAGCTTGCTCAAGGCATCATAGGCATTTGAGAATGATGAAATGTGGTGACTCACCTCTTCATTTACGGAAGTTGCAATCAAGGCATAGGCCTTGCAGTTCTTGTTTTCCCAAATGGCGAGCTCTTTGTCTGAAGTGGGCTTTGCTGGTGGATTTCCTTCTTGTCTTTCACAGATTCCTCTCCACAACTCATTAAAAATGAGTGTGTGTTTAATCTTCTGAGACCATTCAAGATAGTTCTCTTTGCCGGAGAGAACCACCCCAACAATAGAGATGAGAGAATGCATTAGTTTGCTGGAAAAAATTCTTTTGAAGAGGAAAAAATTATGCTAGAAAACTTTCAACTCTGGAGATTTTCTCAATTAAAGGGGACAAAAAATCTTTGCTGTAAAATAGACTGAATTTAAAAGGACACAAACTCTTTGCTGCAAATACTGAATTCTGCACAAAAAAAATATATGTATATTTTTTTATTTTTTTTTGGAGAAAAAATTTATATGAAAAAATGGTGGAAGGGGTGGTATTGTTGATAAATGGGGCGGTATTATAAGGTGGTGGAGGGGCGGAATTATGAAAGGCGGAATGGTATTAAAAGATGGGAGGGAGCGGAATTATGAAGGGCGGAATGGTATTAAAGGATGGGAGGGGGCGAAATTTAAAAGGTGGATTGGTATTAAAAGATGGGAAGGGCGTATTAAAAAATGGGCAGTATTGAATATTATGAAGGAGGGGCGGTATTATGGAGAGCGTGTTATGGAGAGGCGACATTTGATACTGTATTGTGTGACAACGTATTATGGAGAGCGTGTTACATATATGGACAACGTATATATGGAGAGCGAATTAAGAAGACGTTGTAAGACGAGGGGCGGTATTATGGTATTACAAACGCGTGGAGCAATCAACGTATTATATATGACAGTGTGAATATTATTACATATGGTGGGAGGTATGAATATACAGGGAGGCGGTATATGGTAGTGGCACTATATGACAGAGCGCTGAATATACAGAGAGGCGGTATATGGTAGGGGCGCTGTATGACAGAGCGCTGAATATGGAGTGGTTTTATTATATGTGGGGTCGTATATTGGTGAGACAGACAGCGAGTATTGTAAACGAATGGTGTGGGGGCAGATAAAACATAATATAATATGGTGCGCTGCCATATATGATTGTGTTGTATATAATGGAGAGCCGACTGAGCGCTGCAATATATGACTGTGTTGTATATAATGGAGAGTCGGCTGAGCGCTACAATATATGATTATTGTATATAATGGAGAGCCGACTGAGCACTGCAATAGAAAAATTACCCACTAAAATCTGGTGTTGCAGGCTATTATGACCTCAGGCAGCACCTGCAAGAAATGTCGAGCATGGAGAATAAACCAGTATGGTCAGAATTTCATGGGCCACAATGGAGTGTTACAATACTATGGTCAGAAAAATACAGCGCGATGTTAAATGGGACATAGCGTTGTCTAAATGTGAGAAAGCGGTGTTATCAATTCATATGACTCTGATATGAATGACCGATGGGAGGTGTATGCAGGTGGAGTATGCAGTGAGGGGAGGGCAGGTAATGGGAAGAGATTATGTGCAGAGCGAAGGGCGTAATGATATGAGGGGAAGAAATGGGAGTGAGGGGGGTGTGCAGAGGCGTGGAGAAATGGGGTTTTGAATTGAGTGAAAAGGCGTTGGGAAAGGAGAGCGTTGGAGAGAGGGAGGCCGAGAGGCCGTTACAAAATTTAGGAATGGGATCTTTGCAGGACTGCAGAGGGGGCTGCAATTTACATTGTTTCAGGAACTACAGGATTGCAGAATCTTCAGGAGCTGCAGGAGCTGCAAATGTCAGAGCTATGCAAAGATAAAAAAAATGCAGAATAACAGTATAGCAATAAGTAGGAGCAGAAAAAATTATTATTAAAAAACTGACTGAGCAAAGGAGAGGGAGCTACACCACAGGAAAAAATTCCAATAGTGGGACTGGCTCTGATACCATGTCAAACCAGGAGGTAACTCCTAAAATCAGAATGTGTATTAACTGAAGAATGTACATGCATTTATACATGGAGGTGAGGCTATTGGGATTCATCTCCCAATGACTCTTGGCCTTCCTTATTTCCTAATATTATTTATTATAAAAAATTAAATATTCACACCCATCCCATAGGATTAGGTGTCAACACATTTTTTGTTGCTCTTTGCGAGAGAGAAATTTGGTGCACTTGCTCTTGTAATTTTGATATATCATGTTGCACTTCTTCATCTTCATGAGTCATAGTAGAGTATTGTGAGGGCTTAATGGGTGTTGAATTATTTTTAGGGGGGATTTTAGAACCCAATACTAATATCTATGCTTCAATATTCCCTTGGAATCACTTCAAACTAATTTTTTAAACAAGACTAATGTAATTTGAAAAAAAATACACACATTTTTCTTGCTTTTGAGGAGCTCTATATTGAAACTGAATTATCTCTATGATTTTGGATCTTAAATATCTGAAATTTAGTTTTGTATTAGCCCTCTGAATCTTCTTTTGAATGTCGCATGCCTGACCTGATTTAGATGCTTAAAGACAAAGTTATGCCCAATCTCCCACAATGACCTAATTATGGACTTGTTCAGTTGAGCGAACTTGTACGGTGTGACATGTGTCACTGTTTCCTCCTTCGACTCTGAAATTGATATACAGGAAACAAAAATCCATCTAATTTCAGCCACTTTTTATAGAATTCCAATCTGATGCTCAGAGAGAGAGTTATGATTATTTTCCCACGGTCACCTCTTTGAGATGAAATTCAGGAGAGTGAAAAAAACCCTAACTTCCAAAAATCATATCTCTGAAAATATTGCGAACCAAGATCTGAAATTTTTACACGACGTTCCTCAGGATTTCAACTTTTCCTGATACAAAGTTCAGCTTCTGAACCTTCATAGAAACAATGGTATAGCACAAATTCCACGATGACCTATTTGGAGCAGCAAAACCCTAGAATCCAAAGCTCTGATACCAAATGTTTTGAAACCAACTCCAAAAATAGAAGAAAAGAGAGATCAACGCCTTAGAATTCAGCCACTTCGAGGGGGAAACCTCCTTTACATTACATAAATGAAAAATTATTGGATTATATAAATGATGAAACCTCCTTCTATATATAAGAGTCCATGGGGTCACAATATAATCCTAGCTGACCTAACAATAATAATGTAAGGGCACAATAATAACAATATGGGGGTTACAGGGGTACAAAAATAACAATAAGGGGGATACACTAACAACAATAAGGGACTACACTAGTAATATAGGGACCTAACATGGCTCTGACTTAGATTATGGGACCAGTTTCCCTTAATAAAGTTACAAAATGTGGATGAGATATATATAAGTGTAAGGCTAATGATGTTAATAGAACTAAGTGATAAATAATAAATAAACTTAAACTATCTAACACGGGAAAGATTTTTATGTATATGTGACTTTAGAAAGATATCATATAAAACATTACAATATAGATCATCAAATCATTTACGAGGTTAAAACATATAATGATAACTAATTTAATTAAATTAGTTGGTGAAGCTTTGCACATATAAGATTTTGTTGTTCATGCATATACTTGTAAGACTGCAACCACACACATCAATAATGATAAATGTCTAATTGTTTTCCAAAAACATATATGAATAAACATAATTGAAATAACCATTCAAATCATAAACACATCAATAGTAAATAGATAGTAGTACCTGATATATCTTGAGTCTACTCATGAGAAAAATAGTGGTGATTACACTTTGTATTAAGATGACTTGAAGCTACAATAGTGCAAACTAAAAGCTCTCTTGAAAAAATTCAGAATCCTTTCTTCATATCCATGAAGGGGATTTATAGTTTCTAATTATAATATAGATATAGTAAAGTATCATTAAATACCGGAGTGTTTTCAACAAACCAACCTTAAAATAAAGTAAAAGACAATAACAAATTTAAGTTGTAACAACATGACTACGACTAAGATGAAGGTTGTTCTCCCATTTGTTGTCGAAGTTCGCACATATTTTTCATTGATTTTAATTTGGGTGGATGATGAGGATGGATGCATATATGTCCCGTTTATATTGCATCATTGAGTGCTGGAAGGAGATTAGTATTTATGTTGGAGAGACACCTGAGCATGATCCACGGACTGTGAGTTTTAACCAAGTAATGACAATGGAATTATAGGTCAACCTTTGACATATTATTGATGCTTTCAACCATATTTTTCGATAAATCTTTCAATAATTTGGTTAACAATTTAAATTCGGGAAAGTACCTTCAAGGAATTCTTCGTTCAATTTTTCTTGTAATAGACTGCCATGGATAGATTTAGTGAGAATTTTGGAAATGTTTCTGGCACTGAAAATCGCCATTTCTTCATGATTTAGTTTGATTTCCCATTCATTGAAAATGATCTCCTTCTGTTATTCTTCAATTCTTGGGAGATCAGCTGATCTCCCTACAACATTGTATTGCCATAATATGTAATTAGAAATATTCTCCTCGTCCTCTTCATATTATGTCCTCAGCTCGAAAAATTGATTCACTAATTAATCACTTTATTTTCATGTCACTTATAGTGGTCAATTTCTGAGATAAAATGACTTCTTTATGAGAAAGGAGAGTGTTTAGTTCTCCTGCTTCTTTCTTAATTTAGTTATCTCAGGGTTCAATTTCAGCTGCTCAATCTTCTGTTGAAGTTCCTAGATTTGAGTGTCCCTTCTTTTCAGATTAGCTTCATGTTTAAGATTTAAGCCATTTAAATAATTCTCAAGTTCTGCAAGTTGTGCTTGCCACTGTATTTTAATAATTTTATTTTCATTTTCCAGACCCTATACTAGCTGCATGATTCTTTCATCTTTTTCTTTTAGGAGTTGTTGTACTTCAGAAGCTTTGTCAATAGTAGCAGTGGCATATGCTCCTGCAAACTGTAAGAGCTTGCTGAGATCTCCTGTAGGTTCTACTTGAGGATCTTTCCAAACTACTTCAAAAGAGGCATTACCAGGGACTAAGACCTCGGCTTGTTCAAATTTCCTTCTATTTCTTTGTCTACTGACCACAGATTTATTCTTAGGACTATAAAACACATCAAAAGGAGGGATTTCTTTGATTTCTAAAATGACCTCAAAGGTTGGAAATATTGGGATAATTTCTAAATCATCAGTGTCCAAATATTTATCGAAAGCCCCAGTAGTGAGTGAGTTCTTCCCTTTAACTTCAGGGGTCTCTGTAATATTTTCCTGCATTGGAGTCTTCAAATATTGAGGCTCTATTGTTTTTATGGCTTGGCTGAATTATTCCCATATCTTATCAAGTTTTTTGCATGTTTTCATCTATTGAGTCTATGCAGTGGATGAAGAAGTTGTCTCTTTGGCTAGAGATGTATCAGTATCTTTTTCTGAAGCAGACGCGACTTTATCATGTTTTGTATTTTGTTCAGGAATTCTCAACAATTCCAAAGTCAAATGAGCTATCCTTTTATTCCTATATTAATTAAAATTAGCCAATTATTCTGGAATAAGCTGTGTTGCTACTAATTTCTTAACCTGTGCATAGGTATAAGTCGTTTCAAATAAATCATCAAACTTTTTTGGCACATGCATAAACTATCTAATCTTTTCCTGTGTTGTGACATTCTTGGTTTTATCATTAGGATCATAGTGTCTATTGGGCATAAATGGGAAATTTAAACATTGAATTTCTGCAATTTCAAGACTAGCATGCTTGAAATTTTCAAGGGCATAAACACCACAGGAAATAGGAAAGGTAGGCCACATCGTCTTTTTAGCACATTTCAAAACCTTTGAAAGGTCATTTCCAATACTTTGATAAGATATGTATTGGGCTAAAAGCTTATTAGGAAAAAAAAGGGGCAACATATGAGGGTTTGAAATACTGCGAAATATCCAAATATAATTAAAGGATTCATCTCCAAACCATTTCCATATTGGTAATAAATAATTGTTAGCTTGGGGGGGAAGTATTGGGGCCTTCTCATCAAAGACATTTTGGTGGATAGGTAGCATAACTCCATGGAAATGTTTGTAGAAATGGGGCTGGAATTGGATTCCCATAGTATGTCATTATAGATATGTATAGGATTAGAGTATTCAATGGTCCATCTCCATCCCATAGATGTGAAATTAGAGGTAAAACAAACATCATCCATTATATAGGAACTCATTTAGAATGGGGGAACAATATTCTGAAACTCAATTTTTCCTATAATTTAGAACTTGAGTTCCTATACTATCAAACAGTATAATTCCCCAATCCATAATGTATCCATCTGAGGTGGCATCAATTAATGGTACCCACTGGACTGAGAATTTTAGGTATTAGGGTATCCATATATTCTACACATCATTGTAGATATATAAAAAATGGTCCAGCAAATAGAAGAAATGGAATACATACCTTGTCCTCGTGCTTGTGTTTTTTGGGATATCTTCTCCATTTCCTAAAGGTTTCTGACTGATCCTCATTTTCACTCATGAATTTTTGGACAAATGTTTTGTTGCATTTATTATGGTGTGGTGGTAGCTTATACATTTTTCTTAAATAGTCGCTCGTAAATGACCCAATTACTGTATGCTTTGGAGTTATAAAAAATATCTATGAAATATTCAAATTATCAATGACCCATTTAACCATGTCTGTATAAGGAAAGATATTTGTTCGGGCTGCAATTTTGTGTAAGAAATAATTTTCAACATCATTTCAGGTAGACTCAAAGGTTGAGGTAGAATCATCAACTATAAATTTTCTTTCTACTACCTGGGGTTTTCATCCTCAAAGAGCTTATACATAGCCTCCTATGAGGAGGCCCTGACATTTGGAGTACATGTCGTATCTGAAAATAGTGGAAGAATTTTAGTAGTCTCGGGTGGAGGAGGAACCAGTTGTTGTTGACCTGTGTATTTATTCTTAGCTTTAGCTTCCTTATACATTTATGTTGAGTTATGTTTATCGGGGCTGGCCTGCAAAGAGAAAACAAGAGGATAAGAAGAAACTTTCTTAATCGCAAAATACCTTAGAGAAAATAACCCAATTCATATCAATTCGTTCCTTTATGAGCAAAATCCCATGACATCAAGCTATGATAAACAAATAATTTAGAGCTTCAAAATGATCAATTCGATGCATTTGGAAATTAAATGATGAAACATGGGTTCACATGGGATTTTGTACATGTTAACATATCAAAGGTTTTATATCAGATAATTCATAAGGTTGTATATTTGAAACATGTGATATGATTTCCTTCTGATATAATTTAAGAATCTAACGACTAAAAACATGAGCAAGAAGTGTTATCATAGGTTTCGTATCAGATATTTTATATCGAGGTTTTAAAGGAGTGAAATTCGATAAAAAGTTACGATATCGGAATTGTGATATGGAAGTTATGATATTGAAAGGGGATGTTTATCGAAGAATCGACAATAGGAAATATCATAGGTCAAAGGAATGAGCGATATGAAGTATCAGAGATAGGAGGATTGAAATATTGAAGCTTGGAGGAGTGACTCTATCAGAGTATTGAAGGAATGAGCGATAAAAAATATCAGAGATCGGAGGATTGGAATATCAAACGTTTCTATGTGGTGTTCATATGAAAGTCTTGATATGAAAACTCTGAAATGCCACAGTGAAAATCCTTTGGGGACGAGCATTTGATTATTATATTCAGCAAGAAGTGCTTTATTATTTCAGGCTTTAAATAATTGAAACTTTAATCATAGGTCTTGTATCAGAGATTTCTTTATGAGACCTACTAGAATCCTTTGAAATATTTCCGATAAAGTATTTTGAGTAAAATCCTTAAGGTATTTTATTTATTAATATTAAATTATGAGCCTAAACTCCGATATGAAGGTTATGATAAGGGAATTCTTTCATTTAGTCATATTTTTGGTGACTCAAAGCTCAAATTGTCTTATTTTATTTTTAAACTAAGGGATTTTATCTAAGGTTCAAAAGGGTCCCCATTATTTATTAGTTCTATTGTTAACAATAATGGGGGGTTGTTGAGTACTACAACATAACCATTAAAAAAAAACACACAACTAATATGTAGCTTTATACAAACAAATTTGTACAACATTTACAATGTATTTACAGTTTTTTTTACTTGAAAAATAAGAATGGATATGTTTCCCTCATTTGGTCATCAATTTCCCATGTGTATTTTTTGAGGCCATAGTGTTTTCACTGCACTTTTACTTGCTCAATTGCTCGATTCCAGCATGATTTTCCTCCAATATAGGATGCGTAGAGGGTCCAGTTGAAACTCTCCCTTTGGTTCCACCTGTAACACAGTCCAATCAATGATATGATTAGTATCCTACACATATCTTTTTAAACAAAGAGACATGGAAAAAATCATGGACTTTTACTGATGGAGGTAAGGCAAACCTATAGGCCACTAACCCTATCCTTTTAATTATCTCAAAAGGCCCAAAAAATTATGGTGCAAACTTGTCACATGACCTAATATTCAAGGATATTTTCTTGGGTATATTCTAAAGTAAACATGTTCCCCAACATGGAACTTCTTATTTACCCTATGTTGATCCACATGGATTTTTTTCTTGTCTTGCGCCACCTTTAAATTATGCCTGATGGTCAACATTTTTTGTTCCATCTCTTTTAACATACCAGTCCCAATAATAACCCTATTCATTGGATCACTTGAGGGGATAGGATTATTACAACTCCTCCGATAAAGTTCCTTGAATGGGCTCATATTCAGAGTACCTTGGTAGCCATTATTGTATAAAAAATATACAAGTGGAAGATACTCTTCCCACTTATTTGGCTAGTGCATCACATACATCCTCAACATGTCTTCAAGGACTCTATTTGTCCTCTTTGTTTGTCCATTCATATGTGGATCATAAGATATAATAAATTCCAATTTTATGCACAATCCTGATTATAGCTCGTTCCAAAACCTTGAAGTGAACTTGGAATCTCTATATGAAATTGTTTTCTTGGGAACTCCATGCAACCTCAACATCTCCTTTATGAATATTTAAGCCACCTCACTAACTTAATTGGTGTATTTGACTAATACAAAATGAGACACTTTTCTTATATTTTCAATTACCACCATAATTGCTTCATGTTGTCTAGAGTGGTAATGAAATCCATGGATATCACTTCACACTTCCATTTCAAAATGGGAATGGGTTGTAATAAAAAATTTCGGTGTTTACATTGGGCCTTCACTTGCTAGCACTCAATGCATTTAACAACAAAATTAGTTACTTCCTTTTTCAAAATAGGCCAATAATAAAACTTTTTTTATGGACATGAGTGTCTTTTGCTACCCTGGGTGGCCGAAATATGGCTTAACATGGAACTCTCTCATTATGAGCCTCTTCAAATGATCATTTCCTGGAACATAGATTTGATTCTTAAATATAACTAGACCATAATCTGTGAGATGATATTCCTCATCCTTTCCATCCTCGCCATCTTGTTGTAGCATTTCCTTTATCTATTGATATTTCTCATCATGTTGCCTTGCATGTTTTACCCATTCTTCTAAGTCCAATCCATAATAACTTATGGATGCCATGTGATTTTTTAGGTCTCTGTAATTAGCAAGATTGGAAAAGTCCAACTGCAGAGGTAACATCATACCACTTTGGGATTCAAGGATCTAGCCCTCCTGAATCCAGAGAGGGATCTCTCTATAAATGAGTTAAAAGATGTGATCTTCAGAGGCTGCAATTGTGATATTAGGCTAGTTATGAAGAGCATGGTTTTGATTTGTTTGTTTTTGGTTGGGCAAAGACATGATGGAGATGAAAGGCAGTTCAAAATAAAAGGTGAAGATGTCTGCAATGAAGGAATGATTCAGTTGATAGAAAAGGGCAAAGACAATTTTAACCCATTGGGCTATGGAGTCATAGGAGGATTTAATTAGACAGCAAGATTCAAGAAGGATCCATGGCGCAAGTTACTTATATCAAAGGATATTTAAAGTGATTTTATGGAATGAAACAGATAAGAAGTGAAAGACCAAAAAAAAGGAAGGACAAAGCACAGTCTAAGATCAAGTAAGACTTTTAAACTAGCTTGCTTTCAACATGTACTTAAGGGGAAACATAAAAGTATTTCTGTTGATCAAGTAAGTGCTTTTAAACTAACCTGCATTGAAGTACTTTCAATCAGAAACATTTAAAAAACAACTCGAACTGCTTAAGATCAGGTAAGTGCTTTTAAACTAGCCTGCTTTCAGCATATTCGATAAGGAAACACAGATGATAATCACAAAGAGCAATCTAGATCAGGGAAGTACTTTTAAACTAACCTGCATTGATATACTCTAAGGAAAACACAGGGAAGGCTCGTTTTAAAGAGCAATCTAGATCAAGGAAGTACTTTTAAACTAACCTGCATTAATATACTCTTCAAAGAGAACATTCAAATGAAGAAAACATAGAAGTAAAGCTTTCAGTAAGAGTAGGGTACCGTGGAGAGTACATCCTAACTCTATATTTGCTGCTCTTTATCAGAGAAAGTGAACAAAGTGAAAACATTAAGCAAAATAACAATTAACAGTAAGGAGCACATCACCATTGACATAATTGAGGATTCCATGAATCATCAGCTTGTATTGATGTTTCAAACCAGTTACAATCTGCATGCCCGGTGGGTCTCTACAGCTTTGAAATTCTCATATCAGCTTGTGTATCTTTCAGTTACAAGACATGGCATCAGTAGCTTCAGAATAACCATTACATGCATTCATATGTCTAGATACCAACATTTTCTCATCTTCTATAGCAGTATTTATAGAAGAATAAATAGGTGGACGGATTTCCCAGGGGTCAAGTATTATCAATTATGCAATTAATGCAATTCCTGGCCTTTGGGAACCAGGCAAGGCATAAGGTGGGAATATAATCGTTTATAACTCTACTTCATAACTCTGTTTGTGTCATTCGAGGCCAAATGATTGAAAAGACATGCTTCCCGACTGTTCTTCAACTTCCAGAATGGTTTTTCCAACAATTAGAGATACGATTCTTTGATTTGCATTAATTTCTGCGAGGCTGCTGGTGTCTTTTGAAGCTATGGAGGGTTCAATTAGCCTCTTTTTATGGTGGTGGAGGCTTTCTCAGCTTGACAGATTTCTTCGTCGTTCCCAAAACACCTTTAATTAACTTGAAATCTGTGTTTTGGGTCTTCAATCTCCGGTTCTGGTAACTTTTGTCTTCGGCGCTGATACTCTTTAACAAATGATGAATTGTGCTTGTCTTCTGGTGCGCAGGGCAGTAGCGGGGTCGAATGGCATCAATGGGTCATGAATTCACTGATAAAATGTAAATCTAACACCCTTCGAATGATTCTTTATGAACTTAGAAGACAGAGGATCGTCACCCTTGGCCTTTGTGGTTTCTTCAAAATGGCGGAAAAATCATTTGAAAACCTGCAAAATACAAACAATTTGTTATAAAATCCTGCGTATTTGGCTGACTGCTTAGGAGGTGTGTGCGGAGGAGCGTGGCCGTTGGATGGCATCATCCAACGGTCAGGATTAATCGAGAAATGTTATACGGAGGCGGAAAGAAGATCAAATCTGAGCCGTCGATTCACGCAAAATCGACGGTTGGGAGAGGGCAATGGAAATTCAGTGGCTTGGTTACAGCGCAAGCACTTTTGTTAATTGCCGGGTCATCTTGAGCAAGCGATCACCGTTGGATGAGGGTCTGCAGATCGGACGGCTGTGATGAATTCCGCTGGGCGACTTGGTCCGAATGATAATGCGTGGGGGACTAAGGTTAAACAACGATTTTGAAATAGTGCCAAGGACGCGTGTCGCTGATTGTATGGATTCGCTGGCCATCGGGAAAAAACCGCCTCCCGCTGATGAGTGGTGCGGAAAAACCAAGCGAGTTTGGTAAACAGCGCATAGATGGGGGGTCCACAAGGTAAGTTGTGCTCCACACCGTCCGATCAGTGGAGTAGATCGAGGGCGGAGATTTATTAAAAATGAACCAGCGGAAAACCTTTGTAAACAATAAAAATTTACATTTCTCCGCTTTACAAAGGAAAAAATCGTTTTTTATACGAACAATGGGGTATCGTACGGTGAACCCGGCAGGACTGATCGCAAATTGCAAAAAGTGGAAAACGCGATGGCGGATTATGCGACGGAGAGAAACTGCGATATGGCGATAATGCGACATTGCAATGGGCGGAAAACTGCGATGGGTTTGATCGCATCGCAAATATTTGTGATGGGTCGATTGACCAACATATGAAAATGCGATATTGCGATTATGCGATTTGCGATGGGCGGAAAACTGCGATGGGTTTGATCGCATCGCAAATATTTGCGATGGGTTTGATCGCATCGCAAATATTTGCGATGGGTCGATCGCATCGCAAATATTTGCGATGGGTCGCAGCGCATATTTTTGCGATCAGAACTTTTAAAGACGAAACTGCAATTTGGATTTTGCGATTTGCGCTTTGCGATACGCACCGAAGGGTTTAAAACTTGGTTCCAAGGTGCGGGCGTATGGAAGAAAAGGGGGTTAAAGACTTAGCCTAAGGGCTTAAGTCCAATACTTATGAAAAATGCGTTTTTAAATGATTTTCAAAGGAAATGGAGGGTTTCAGTAAGGTTAAAAAGTGAGTCTTTAACCTTAATAAAGTGAATTTTCATGAATGGAAGAAGGGAACTCATGAAAAATAGAGGAATTCATGGAGAAAAAGGGGAAACAAATGAAGGTTAGTTCTGAAGTGGGGGAGGGAAAATATGGCCTTTGCAGAAGTGATCTGGCTTGGAAATCAGCAGGATTTCTGAGTCTTTTGAAATGTAAACAACAGTGTAGGATCTGGACAGAGGGAAAAAGGCAGGAGGCCTTAAAGAGACTTCAAGAGCCAACAACTTTTAGTGATAAAATTTGTTCCTTGGAGGCTCCAGAAAGTTTTAGCCACCTTTTGGTATAACAAAATATTATAGGTGGCTAACAGTGGCTCCCCTTGGGGATGGTGCCTTCTTGAAGGCATCAAGAATTCAGACTTGATCCTCTGGGAGGCTGATCAGTTGCCTCATCCATTGTTCTCTCCGGGATTCCGACCTATGCCTAATCCATTGGGCTGCCCTTCCTTTGCTGGATGATCTGGCTTTGAAAACATTTTTAGCAGCTATGAAAACAATGGACTTTCATCAATACAAACTTTCTACCTACCCAATCCTACTGATCTAACATTTTTTCTTCATCAGAGTGCACTTGGATTGGAAAACTCTTTTCACAACATTTTATTCTTTTGAAAGTAGGAAATCTAATCTATTTCTACTCCTTATTTCTCCATGGACTCAGATTAAACAGTTGAGCCCATGTGATTCTCTACCTAATCTACTGTCTGTTGGGATTAAACTGTCCAACAAACTTTCATTCTCTAAATTCTACAACAGAAATTTAAAAACAGTCAAGTCAAGATTGAGCTGTTTGACTTGTTGTGATCTATGGAATAAGAACAGGCTACACATAGATTATTATTTGCAGAAAATTAAAATCAAAAAATGGAAGGCTTAAGATCTAAAAGTTTCTCATCATGGCCTTCTCTTTTCTTCACAGCTCTGTTTTCGCTTTTGTTTGAGTTGTCTTTTCCTTGATATCTGATTCAGATTTTGGGCAAATTAGAACCAGTTTTTCTCTTTTATGACTCAGAAAATAAAAAAAATTTGAGTCACCTCTTTGCTTGGAAGTTTAGGTTCAGGTTTTGAACATGTTTGAACCTTTCATTTCTATCCTAATCTTCCTACTGATAAGCCAAGATTAAACAGTTTGACAAATCGAATTCACTATCCTATCAGTAGAAAATTTAAAGCTAATTAGTCAAGATTAGACATTTTGACTAACTAGAAGTGTGTTTTTAGGAGTGGCATTTAAGCTTGCACACTTTCAGAATTTTAACTCTTTTTTGGTATGGGGCTATACCTTTATTGTTTTGTCAATCTTCCCTTTTTCGTTCTTTTCTTTGTTTTTGTATATTTTTTTCTTTTTTGTGGAACTGAATAAAGCAATGATATTTATAGTGGAAATGAAAACTTTAAAATCAGACTCAGCAGTAGTAGTGTTTAAGGACCCTGCCATTGACAGGACCCCCAAACAGATCTGTGCCATCTAGCTCTTGCAGAAAATAGGCATTAGGACCAATGGTGGACTAAATTATGTAAGGACCTTGCCACAAACTATCAAACTTGCCATGTTTGCCCTTCTCCTCTCTTCTGGAGTCCCATCTGAGTACCTTACCTCCAATGCTGAAATCACAAGCCTTTTTTCTTTTGTCAAACAACTTCTTTATATTTTCTTGCACCTTTTGAGCTCTGCTATAAACCTAATCTCTTGTCTGTTGGAGATGTATTGTCTCATTGATCCTCCTTATCATGCTGCCTTCTTCTGACTGTATTTCTTGGACTAATTTTATCACTGGTACACCCAGGCTGGTAGGAAATATTGCATCTGCTCCATAAACAAGTTGGTAAGGGGACATTCCAATGGATTTCTTTGTGGTCAATCTGTCTGCCCACGGAGCATGCACCAACTTTTTATGCCATGATTTTTTATTTTCCTCCAGCATCTTCTTGATGATAGTCACCAAACTTTTATTTGATGATTCAACTAACCCATTACCTTGAGGGTAATAAGCAGTAGAATGACCAAGTGTAATCTGATAGCTGTGACAAAACTCAATCATTTTTTTAGAACAAAAAGAAGTGGCATTATCAGTAATAATCTTTCTAGGTCATCCGAATCTAGACAAGATATGGTCTTCAAGGAATTTTATAATGACAGAATCTGTGGCATTCCTAGAAGGGATGGCTTCAATCCATTTTGTGAAGTAGTCAGTGGCTGTGAGAATCCATTTGTGTTGGGCAGATGAAGCAGGATGGATTTCTCCTATGAAATCTAGGCCCCATTGTTGGAAAGGAGCTTCAACAATGATAGGTTGTAATGGTAAGGGAAGGAGATTTCTTTTGCCCTGGAAGATTTTTCATTTATGACAGGCAACTATCATTTTATGGATATCTTGGAAGAGGGTGGGCCAGTAATAGCCAACTCTAAGGATTTTATTGGCCATGGTTTTCCAGTAGAGATGACCTCCACACTCTCCCTCATGGAATTCATGCTTGATCCTCTCTGCATCCACTTCAGGCAAACATTTAAGTAATAAACCATTAGAAGTTTTCCAATACAAACATTCATTTAAAATGAAATAGTTCCTAGCTTTCAACTTTAAAAACCTTGCCTTTGTTTTTGATACATCAGGAGGAGCATTAAGATTTGTAAGTACATACAAGATGTCAGCATACCAAGGTGAGTTTTGGAACTTCTCTTCCACAGTGGGAGCAGATAATTCTTCCTGTTCATCCAAGGCATCTACCATGTTAATGTCAAGGGCTTGTAGATTAGATTCAACCATTAATTGAGCTAAGCCCTAACCTTTAATGAGTTTTGTGGGTTTGATCTCCAAATCATACTCTAGGATTGCAGCAATCCATTTGCCCCTCTTTCCATCTGGGTCTTGAGACAGGATGTCTTTTACCACTATGTTAGGCACATAAGAAATGGTGTGGGAATGAATAATATACACCCTGAAGTCCTTTAAGGCCTTTACCAAAGCATAGGCTTGTTTTTCCATTATGTTATATTTCAAGGGTGCATCTCTTAAAGCCTTGCTAAAAAAAGCAATAGGTTGTTCCTGTCCCTCTGAGTTTTTCTGCAATATGACTGCAGCCACTGTATGTTCTGAGGCAAAGGAAAAAATAAGGAAATCTTTTGAAAATTCTGGGCTGATCAAGACTGGTGCTCGGGTGAGTGCATTTTTTACCAATTCGAAGGATTTATTGGCTTCTACAGTCCATTTTACTCCTACACTCTTTTTGAGCATATTAGTCATGTTCCTAAGGAGCTCTGCTAAGTTGGGAATGAACCTCCTCAAGAAGTTAATCTTTCCAATAAAGGACTGCAGTTCTTTTATGTTCCTTGGGTGGCTAATTTGTAGTATTCCCTCAACTCTTTTTGGATCTATTTTAATTCCCTTTTCTGATATAATATGGCCAAGGAGTTTACCCTCTTGTAGGCCAAATAATGTCTTTTTGGGATTTAAAGATAGCCCAAATCTCCTGCATTTTTCAAAGACCTTCCTTAGATGTTTAAGGTGCTCTTCATCGATTTTGGAATAAACTGTTATGTGATCAAGGTAAATTACAATGAAGTGCCCTATTTCTTCTAAAAATGCAATGTCCATGGCCCTTTGGAAAGTGGCCCCAGCATTCATTAGTCCAAAAGGCATCTTCACATACATGAAAGTGCCCCAAGGAGTGGTGAAAGCTGTTTTGAGTTGGTCTTCTGGGAGTACTAAAACTTGGTTATATCCTGAAAAACCGTCTAACAGAGAAATCCTCTTTGAACCAACTACCTTATGTAGAATGTGTTCCATTTTGGGCAGAGGATAATTGTCTTTTAGGGAGGCTCTATTAAGGTTTCTGAAATCAATGCAGAGTCTTATTTCTCCTATCTTTTTCCTCACAGCTACAAGATTAGAAACCCAATCTGAAAACCTCATAGGCACAATGATTCTTGCCTCATACATTTTCTTGATTTCCTTTTCCACTAGAGGCAGTTGTATTGTATTAATTCGACGAAGTTTTTGCTTAAAGGGTTTTTGTTTTTCTCTCAAAGGAATATTTTGTTGGATGATATCTATATCATAGGCTTTTAATTCTTGATAGCTCCAGGCAAACACATCGAAAAAGTCTTTAAACAAGTCAATGTATTTCTTTTTGATGTCTGACGGCAAGGACCTAGCTAATTTAATTATTTTGGGCTGATCCTCAGTGCCTATGTTGCATTCTTCAACCTCAGACTCTGTATATTCCACTGTGGGTTTCTTTGCCACGTCGTTATAATCAAACAGGTCTTCTAATGGTGCTAGCCTCTAGGTATGTTCTTGTCCTTTGCTGACAATACCTCAATGTCTTCATTTTCTGTGTCCTCGTATTCTTTAGTATGAGTTTCGAGTTTTTTAGTTAACATGTTGATTTCTACGGGATGAGATGGCTTTTCTCCTTTAGGGGGTTTTTCGTTTAAGCAGTCTTCATCGGATTTAGAATCTGAATCAGATGATTCAAACTCATTCCTGCCAAGCAGGAAATCCTCTATCTGTTTGTCGTCCTCAAAGACCTGCCAATATTTTTTATTATCAGGCACGGCTGGTCTAAATTACATCTGATTTGTGCATTCTTTAGTTTCATATGGGGCTAAGCATGTCCTAGCAGCAAAGGCTAAATTGTGTGCGGCAATATTTCGTTTTCTTGGGACAAAAATCAATTTGGACTCCTCAAAAGTTTTCAAAAGGTCGATGACATCGTTTCGATAGGCTCTAAGTCTGGGATGGTTTTCATTATACTCCCCATTGACTTGCCTAATCACTAACTCTGAATTCCCATGGAAATTGATTCTTCTGGCTCCTAACTTTTTCAACAGATGCAAGCCTAAGATAAGAGCTTCATACTCGGCGATGTTGTTAGAACACTGAAAGTTTAATTTGCAGGAAATGCATTCTGTGTGATTGTTTTCAGTGTTAATAATCCAGACACCTGCACCAGCAGTGCTCTTAGTTCATGACCCGTCAAAGTACATAGTCCACAGAGGACCGTTTTCGGTTTCATCCTGGTAAGTGCCCTCGTCAACTAACGTGCTTTCTGATTGTTGTTGAAAATAAGCACTTAGTTGAATTGGTTTCGAGTTCTTAGGTTTTTCACTGTGTTGAAAGTTGTTGTCTTGATTTTCAAGTTTTAAGGGCGATGGGAAAATATCCCATGGCTCAAGATCTTTGTTCGTTTTACTAATGCCTTGACATGTATCAAACTGTTTTGACATTTCTGAGTTGTGTTTCTCTTTCTCGCCATCGGCAATCAATCCTGTTAAAGTGACTGATTCAATAAGTGTGTCGTCATTATGTTCTATTCTGAGATCTAGAAGATGTTGTGCTGGATCTTGTTCCCCAATATTTTCATGGAGTTGAAGGAGAGGGGCAGTTTTTTGTTTTCCATCTTGGCTATGTTCATTCAGGTGGGTTGTTTCAACGCACTGTTCGAAGGTTTCTATCTCGTTTTCTTCCGTCTCTAGAACTGCATTCATTTCTAGATTTGGGGTTTCTAACCATTCGGCTGAGTCGATGTCTTCTAGCTCTGGCTTATTTGAAGGTTCTTCATTATAAAGGATAAATGAATCCGGGTCAGTATGGATAGAGTAAATGGGGGAATTTTCAAGCTTCTCTGGGCTACTAACCATGAATTTCAAGTGTGCCTCTATATATAGTCTTCTAAGCTGGCTAAAGACAGGGATAGAAGCATATGTTCCATCCATCTTCATTGTACCTTGCAGCTTGGCACCCCATGATCTTGATAACAACATGCCATACTTAGGGGGCACATCAGCCACTACAACATCCATAACCATGCACTTGGCTGGGATTTGAGTCAAACTCACACAAAGGTCTTTGATTAGGCCAAGGCATTTCACTCTGGTAGAGTCAAAAGAATATAAGTCCTTGTAAGGTCGTGTTGAGGCTCCAGAGTCATGCATAGAATTATGCAAGATTTTGTCATGGACATTTAGGCTGACATAGAAAGGGGGTACTACCCCTTCTTGAAATTTACCTTCAATTTTAGGACCAAAAATAAGCTCTGGCTGGTCATCATTAAAATTGACTGTGTCATTACTGTCCTCAATATTTAAAGCCTTCAGAATTTGGGCTCTATATGCATGCTGGGTAGCTAACTCAGTCAAAGGAACAGAGATTTTGATCTTTGAAATTTCCTGCTCTAGGCTGAAAGGAATTTCACTCTTTAAAGTGATGGTTTCAGTCTTATTAGCTGTCAATTTCTCAGCAACATCAGTTTTCTGACTTGTTCTATTTACACTTGACAAAATGGTTTTCACAGGAGTACTAGCTGAGATGTTAGTACTACTAATGTCTGCACTTTGTTTTTCATTGTTTTGAGTGCTTTTCTCTTTACCTTTATCAGAATTCTCAGTCACTGTTTTATCCTTCTGTTTGACAACTTTAGGCTTAGTTACAGGGCTTTTTTGTGAAGATTTGTCAGAGGTTTTGGAGTTGGGGGTTTGTTGAATGGTTTTGCTTCTGAGGTCATATTCTTTTTGAGACTCTATGACAACATTTTGCATGTCTTGATAATAATTTTCATCATCATCTCTTGTGTCAACATGAGGTGTAGATAGTCCTTGTGTTCTATCATAATGAATCTCACAGTCATCATTATCTACCCCTAACATGTTGACATCCTCTTCCTCTGTTATCTCATCTGTTTCCTCAACCTCACTTACGAAGTTTTGATGAAAGGGAGGGGTGATCTGTTGGTCATCTTCCCTAAGTCGGTTTGGAGGTTGATTTCTTCTAAAATTCTGGCCCTGGTTCTGGTTTATGTTCTGAGAGGCAGTTTGGTTTTGAATGGCTTGTGTTCTCTCAAGAATGCTCATTTTCTTCATCATTTCCTCCATCATTTTCTCCAATTTTGAGTTTGAAGTGGAAGGTGTGGACTCCTCTCTAAAAGAGACTCTCTTCTAAGCCTTAATTCTTGCTCTCTTCTCCATTAAATTGACTTCCACAGAAAGAGCACCCCTTTGCATATCTTCAAGAGTTGCAAAGTCTCTTTCTCTTAGCGAATAGGTCATGTCAGAGTCAAACCCTTCAGGAAACTTGTTTAAAGCTGAGCCCTGTGGAGGTTTTAGTTCTGGGGGAAGTGCATTATAGATACTGTTGAATCTAGTACAATAAGCTTGTACACTTTCCCCAGTGTTTCTATGGAGGTTGTTGTAATCAGCAAGGATTTGAAGGGGATTCTTCTTTACTTCCCACTTGTTTAAGAATGTTTGATGGAAGGCTTGGAGATCATTGATACTATGGGGGGCTAGACCTTTGAACCATTTTCTTACTTCTCCCCCCAGACTTTGAGCAAACAATCTAAGCTTGACAGAATCATTATCAATTTCATTTCTGTCAAAGTAGTCATTCATCTTGTCCACATGTTGTGATGCAGTTGTAGCATTGTTATCATCATATAATGGAATTTTAGACTGATAGTCCTATGGAAGATTGACTAGGGGTACAGGAAGGACTAAAGGAGCATACCATGCAGCCATGGCAAGTGGTGGAGGTGGATTTACAAGAGGGACCGTAGGCTGGAGTGGAGTGGTTTGGACAGTGGATGTAGGGTGAGTGGAAGTTGATGGACCAGGAATAGATTGCTGAGCTGATCTTGGATGAGAGAGACCTAGGTTGTTAAGGAAATGTAAGTCAGGAGGTGTGGTTTCTCTACCACCAAGATGTTCACTTGTCTCAGGAGATGAAAGTGAAGATTCAGAATCTAACTGATCTAAATCACCAAGAGACCTGGTTCTAAAGGGATTTACTAGGTCATCTTGTGATTGTTGTAGAGCTGAAAGATTTTCTGGGACAAAATTAGCTCTCAAGGGTGATCTGAAAATAGTAGATAATTTAATCCTAGGAGACTTCCGAAGGATGCTTTCTGGGTCATCAACTATTTCAGGTGGATCTGGGTCAGGATGGGCTCTAGTGTGAATCTTTCTAGGAGCCACTATGCTGTATTTTTTAGACCCTAATAACAAGAAAAGTTCAACCAGGTATCACAATCTTTGAGAGGTTAACTAATCTGTTTTACACAAATTTCAATCCTATAGTCCTCTGACTGAGTTTGAAGGATAGTATAGCGATGAGGGTTCTTCCCAGTGGAGTCTTAAGGTCTGTTCAGGATTGTGGAGTCGCCAAGTGGAATTTTTTAGCTCCTTTTCAGAGGTAAAAGGTTTTATGGTCCACTACCATGTTTATTGGATACCAATATGAAATATTTTTGGGTTTTCTGATTTATTGTGGTTGTATGGAAACTAAAGAGTTTATAAAAGTTGGCCAAGCAACTATGAACTCAAAAAGTTCCCCAGTGGAGTCGCCATTATGTTAGGTTTCTGTAATTAGCAATATTGGCAAAGTACAACTACAGAGGTAACATCATACCACTTTGGGATTCAAGGATCTAGCCCTCCTGAATCTAGAGAGGGATCTCTCTATAAATGAGTTAAAAGATGTGATCTTCAAAGGCTGCAATTGTGATATTAGGCTAGTTATGAAGAGCATGGGTTTGATTTGTTTGTTTTTGGTTGGGCAAAGACATGATGAAGATGAAAGGTAGTTCAAAATAAAAGGTGAAGATGTCTGCAATGAAGGAATGATTCAGTTGACAGAGAAGGGAAAAGACAGTTTTAACCCATTGGGCTATGGAGTCATAGGAGGATTTAATTGGACAGCAAGATTCAAGAAGGATCCATGGGGCAAGTTACTTATATCAAAGGATCTTTAAAGTGATTTTATGGAATGAAACAGATAAGAAGTGAAAGACCAAACAAAAGGAAGGACAAATCACAGTCTAAGATCAAGTAAGACTTTTAAACTAGCTTGCTTTCAACATGTACTTGAGCGGAAACATAAAAGTATTTATGTTGATCAGGTAAGTGCTTTTAAACTAGCCTGCATTGAAGTACTTTCAATCAGAAACATTTAAAAAACAGCTCGAACTGCTTAATATTAGGTAAGTGCTTTTAAACTAGCCTGCTTTCAGCATATTCGATAAGGAAACATAGATGATAATCACAAAGAGAAATCTAGATCAGGGAAGTACTTTTAAACTAACCTGCATTGATATACTCTAAGGAAAACACAGGGAAGGCTCGTTTTAAAGAGCAATCTAGATCAGCGAAGTAATTTTAAACTAACCTGCATTAATATACTCTTCAAAGAGAACACTCAAATGAAGAAAACATAGAAGTAAAGCTTTTAGTAAGAGTAGGGTACCGTGGAGAGTACATCCTAACTCTATGTTTGCTGCTCTTTATCAGAGAAAGTGAACAGAGTGAAAACATTAAGCAAAATAACAATTAACAGTAAGGAGAAAATCACCATTGACATAATTGAGGATTCCATGAATCAGCAGCTTGTATTGATGTTTCAAACCAGTTACAATCTGCAAGCCCGATGGGTCTCTATAGCTTTGAAATTCTCATATCAGCTTGTGTATCTTTCAGTTACAAGACAGGGCATCAGTAGCTTCAGAATAACCATTACATGCATTTAGATGTCTAGAGACCAACATTTTCTCATCTTCTATAGCAGTATTTATAGAAGAATAAATAGGTGGACGGATTTCCCAGGGTTCAAGTATTATCAATTATGCAATTAATGCAATTCCTGGCCTTTGGGAACCAGGCAAGGCATAAGGTGGAAATATAATCATTTATAACTCTACTTCATAACTCTATTTGTGTCATTCGAGGCCAAATGATTGAAAAGACCTGCTTCCCAACTATTCTTCAACTTCCAGAATGGTTTTGTCGACAATTAGAGATAAGATTCTTTGATTTGCATTAATTGTTCGGTGATCTTTAATTTCTGCGAGGCTGCTGGTGTCTTTTGAAGCTATGGAGGGTTCAATTAGCCTCTTTTTATGGTGGTGGAGGCTTTCTCAGCTTGACAGATGTCTTCGTCGTTCCCAAAACACCTTTAATTAACTTGAAATCTGTGTTTTAGGTCTTCAATCTCCGGTTCTGATAACTTTTGTCTTCGGCGCTGATACTCTTTAACAAATGATGAATTGTGCTTGTCTTCTGGTGCGCAAGGCAGTAGCGGGGTCGAATGGCATCAATGGGTCATGAATTCACTGATAAAATGTAAATCTAACACCCTTTTAATGATTCTTTATGAACCCAGAAGATAGAGGATAGTCACCCTCAGCCTTTGTGGTTTCTTCAAAATGGCAGAAAAATCATTTGAAAACCTGCAAAATATAAACAATTTGTTATAAAATCCTGCGTATTTGGCTGACTACTTAGGAGGCGTGTGCGGAGGAGCGTGGCCATTGGATGGCATCATCCAACGGTCAGGATTAATCGATAAATGTTATACGGAGGTAGAAAGAAGATCAAATCTGAGCCGTCGATTCGCACAAAATTGACGGTTGGGAGAGGGCAATGGAAAGTCAGCGACTTGGTTACAGCGCGAGCACTTTTGTTAATTGCCGGGTCATCTTAGGCAATCGATCACCGTTGGATGAGGGTCTGCAGATCGGACGGCTGTGATGAATTCCGCTGGGTGACTTGGTCTGAATGATAATGCGCAGGGGACTAAGGTTAAACAACGGTTTTGAAATAGTGCCAAGGACGCGTGTCGCTGATTGTATGGATTCGCTGGCCATCGAGAAAAAACCGCCTTCCGCTGATGAGTGGTGTGGAAAAACCAAGTGGGTTTGGTAAACATCGCATAGATGGGGGGCCCACAAGGTAAGTTGCGCTCCGCACCGTCCGATCTGTGGAGCAGATTGACGGCGTAGATTTATTAAAAACGAACCGGCGGAAAACCTTTGTAAACAATAAAAATTTACATTTCTCCGCTTTACAAAGGAAAAAAGCGTTTTTTATACGAACAACGGGGTATCGTATGGTAGGCCCGGCGGGATTGTTCGCAAATCGCAAAAAGTGGAAAACGCGATGGCGGATTATGCGACGGAGAGAAACTGCGATATGGCGATAATGCGACATTGCGATGGGCGGAAAACTGCGATGGGTTTGATCGCATCGCAAATATTTGTGATGGGTCGATTGACCAACATATGAAAATGCAATATTGAGATTATGCGATTTGCGATGGGCGGAAAACTGCGATGGGTTTGATCGCATCGCAAATATTTGCGATGGGTCACAGCGCATATTTTTGCGATCAGAACTTTTAAAGACGAAACTGCAATTTGGATTTTGCGATTTGCACTTTGCGATATGCACCAAAGGGTTTAAAACTTGGTTCCAGGGTGCGGGCGTATGGAAGAAAAGGGGGTTAAAGACTTAGCCTAAGGGCTTAAGTCCAATACTTATGAAAAATGCGTTTTTAAATGATTTTCAAAGGAAATGGAGGGTTTCAGTAAGGTTAAAGAGTGAGTCTTTAACCTTAATAAAGTGAATTTTCATGAATGGAAGAAGGGAACTCATGAAAAATAGAGGAATTCATGGAGAAAAAGGGGAAACAAATGAAGGTTAGTTCTGAAGTGGGGGAGGGAAATATGGCCTTTACGAAGTGATCGGCTTGGAAATCATAAAGTTCCCCGGGTCTTTTTTGGGATGTAAACGAGCGGTGTAGGATGCGAGAGAGGGAAAAAGGCGGGGAGGCCTTTGGGAAATTTCAATAGCCAACAAATTTTAGTGATAAAATTTGTTCCTTGGAGGCTCCAGAAAGTTTTAGCCACCTTTTGGTATAACAAAATATTATAGGTGGCTAACATGATTTAATTGAATCCTTCTACTAAGTGTATCAATAACCCTATTTTCATTTCCCTAGATGTACCTAATTTTAAAGTCCAACTTGCTAAGTAAGGTCAGCCATCCAGCTTATCTTACATTCAATTTAGGTTGATCATACAGATATTTTAGTCCCCCATGATCTATCATGAGTGTAAATCTTCAACCAAGGAAGTAATGCATCCACATTTTCATTGCATGAATAATGGAAACTAAATCCAAATCATGAGTTTCATAATTTTCCTAATGTTCATTTAGCTTCTATGACTCATAAAAAACTACTTGTCCTTCATGCATAAAGACTCCAGCAATCCCCTCTTTGTGGGCATCTATACAAACCATAAAATCTTTGTCTAGATCAACAATTCTTAACACTACTGCATTAGTGAGAAATTGTTTCAATTGTTCAAATCTTGTTGCACATTCAACTGTCCACTCAAATTTCTTTCCTTTATTCTAAAAGGAAGTGATTGGGTGACCTATCTTGGAAACTTTTTTTATGAACCTTTTGTAATAGCTTGCTAACCCCATGAATGATCTAATATCATTCACATTTTTTGGTGTTAGCCACTCCATTATGGCCTTGATCTTTTCCAAATCAAATTTTGTCCCCTCTTTGGATATGATGCATCCCAAATAATGTATTTGTGATTGGAATAACTCACACTTACAAATATTTGAATAAATATTACATTCCCTTAATAGTTATATAACTATGGCTAGGTGTTTTTCATGTTTATTCTATGGTATTTAAATATACCAGAATATCATCCATGAAGATAACCATAAATTTTTCTATGTGAGGCCGCAACACACTATTCATTAAAGACATGAAGGCAGGAGGGGAATTTGTAATCCCAAAGGGTACCATTATGAACACGTAATTCCAACACCTCATTTGAAAGGTTGTATTGTGTATATTATCCTCCTTGATGCAAACATAATGATGCCCTGGCCTCAAATTGATCTTGGAAAAGACAGTTGATCCCCTTAATTTATTGAACATTTCACTGATCCTCGAGAAAGGTACATGCTCTTGATGGTCACCATGTTTAGTGTCTTGTAGTAGATACATAGTATGAGTTTTTCAAATATGTAACTAGGTTCGATCTTAAAAATGATTTATGGAATCTTGATTTTATGTATTTAATGTAAAGAGAAAAATACATTTTATTATTATTATTTTGTAGCATGGGTTACATGCTCTAGGTCATTTTATTTATAGGTCAAGCACCCATTATGTGCTTCTAGGGAATTTTCATGAAGTCAAGAAGTAAAAGAATTCATCATCATATGTAGAGACCCTATTGGGCATATTCTATCAAGTAAACTAAATTTATTTAGAGTCAAAAGAGTCAAATGTCCTCCTCCAAGACCAAGTCGTCCTACTAGAATACAAGTCAGCCTAGCTGTGACAATGCAACCTCATTAGGGCTAATTGAACTTCGCAAAGAAAGCTATATATAATAGAACCTTGACCTCAATTGAAGGAGCATCCATTCAAGTTATAATACAAGAAAAGAAGCCTAAAAACCGGTGAATAGAAGGAGAACATTTAGAGAGATAAATTCAAGTTTTAGGACTGATTTTGGGCTACATATTCTCACACATTCGAAGGAACTAGGGCACCATTTGTTGTATAAATTACAGTCATCAAAGGAGATGCCGAAATTTTGGGTCATAAGGATCAAGTTTGTTGGTTGATTTATCAAGGAAGGATAATCACTCTAAGTTAAGAAGAGAGAAGGAATATTTCACCATATTTTCCCATATGTGCGAGGTTAGGTTTTCTGTAGTAGAGGCCAAAAATTGTAGACCTGAAGCAATGACCAAAAATATGAAGCAGAGGCTGAAATATAAAGGTTTGGAGCAAGTTGAATTGGGTTGAATTTGTGAAGGACAAACTCATCAAAAGGAGAAGTTGATTTGGCCTTGGATGGATCTTTGGCAAGAGTCTTAGGTATTGGAATTCACCATTTGAAGATTATATAAGAAGAGAATAATTATTGTGGTTTTTCCTCTCAAGAGGAGACGTTTTTTCCCTGGCTAGCATCCTATATTTTGTGTCCTCTTGTCTCATTGATCTTCATAGTTTGTTAGTTTTTTGATGATAAAAGAACACTATAAAATAAATTAAATAAGAAGCTAACTACAAGTACTTCAATTTAAGTAAAAAAACATCATAAGTAGTTATCAAAGTTAGAGAAATCACCCTAATCTAGCTTCCCTCAATTTATCAACATGGTTCCAGAGCTAAGGTGACACCAACAAGGAAATTCAACTTGAAGATCATACAATTGAAAAAGGATACATAAGGTTTGAGCACAAGGATGTCATCAAGGAGAACTAAGGATCATCAAATCCATCTCATCACAAGGATCATATCATCTAGAAGGAACAACACTTTGAATAAGAAATAATACCTCGAGGACACCACCTCCACTCAAAAGACTCTACACACTTGAAGTATTCTTGGAAGAATTCTCATTCTACACAAAGGAAGCAAGAACAAGAACTTCATTATCATCAAAGGATGTATATTTAATTGTCAACAAAAAAGAAGTAGTGGAAGTAAACATCATCAAGAAGGCATCTAGTTGAAGATATCATCATTAAATAAGAATCTTCACTTCACAAGTAAGTATTCTATATTTATGTCTAAATCTAAAATTACATCTTTCTGTAAGGAAAACAAAAAACTTTTTGGGTCATTGAATTAACTTGCATGGAAGAAGAGAATAGATTTGATCCTCATAGAAAATGAAGTAATATCAATCACTATCAAAGTATATGAAAGTAGAACTAAGATCTCAAAGAATCATTATTGAGTCAATCAAGGATTCCCTCGTTCCCTATGTAGAAAATTTGAAGACAACAAAATAGATCTGTGAAAAATCGGTGGAATTGTTCTTTGTAAGCACTTCAAGAGAAATTATATCGTTAAGAACCGAACTATACAAGATTAAGGTATCAAAGGAAGAAGGGGTAGCCTCATACCTCATGAAGGTATCTCAAATAATATATTAACTACAAGAGCTAGGAGAAACAATGTCAAATCCATATATGACCACTCTTGTACTCAATGCATTACCAGATGAATGAGAAAAATTTGTATCAAGCATCTATGGAAAGAAGTAAACTATACCATTCAATTTTCTATGGTCATTATGAAAAAATGAAGAAACCATATTGAAGGAAAATAAAGATGTTGGATCAAGTGAAAAATCTCAATAATATACTTTTATGGCAAGGAAGAAAGTAAATTCTCATAAAATATTTCAAAATAAAATTGACATGTCTAAGATTCAGTGTTATGCATGTAATGAATATGGGAATTTTAAAAGGAATTTTCATAAACTCAAGAAAGATAACAAGAAGAGAGAGGAAATAAATTAATCCCATGTCAACGAAGAAGTAGAATAACCTAAAAAAAAGAAGACAAATAAGGAGGAAGTCAAAGACCTATACTATGACTAAAATAACATCATATATTTAGTTCTTTTTAGTTTGTAGAAGATAGTAGTCAATATAGAAAGCATCACAAGAATGATAGGATGAATTATAGTAGATATTAAGATTACATCTTCATAAATTCATGAAAGGATATCCAAATTAGAAGTATATATGGTTGAAGCATTCATATTATGTAATCTCATGGAATATTCATTGGAATCATAGAAGGATAACTTAAGGAAGAAGTTTATATGGTTGGAGAAAGTCATCTAGAAAATAGGAAGATAACAGGTTGTCACACCTCATCATTAGGAAAGAATAATTTTCAGAATGCGGATCCTTAATATCATCCATTGGAATCTTGTTAAAAGGTTCACCTCTACTTAGAAGAATCAAGTGTCTCATAGATAGTCTACAGTCCACCTAGTGTGGAATCTATTGGCTAAAAGAATGAAGGTATCGTGACAGAGGAGTGCAACATGTTTAGTTGGTTGAAGCATTTTCATCTTCAAGAAAGGATATGAATCTACCAAAGGAATTCTAGCTGACCACATGAAGGAAGAGGTATGTATATGTTTGGTAATATATAGATAAATTCATACTATCACATAGTTGCAGATAGAATGGTTATAATGTTCTATCTCATAAGTGTGATGAAAGAAAAAGGAACACTTCCTTTTATATGATACATGAAGGCATGAATACAATGTTCTTTTAAATATTCTACATGATAACATGATATGACCTCATGAAGAATATGATGTGGCTATAAACTATGGTTCCCATGATGAAGGAACTATGTACTAAGATCTCAATGAATAAATATATGATGAAGCTAGAAGAAGAGTTCATAAAGATGAGATAAGATGGGTAATCAACATCTGATAACATGTATAATGATTAGCTTTGACATCTCCATGAAGAAGGTATGAATACACCAATATGTATGTTGGAAAAGGAGAACCTTGGTAATGTATGTCTTGGAGATGGATTCATACAACATGTGAAAGGATGGTGATGTTGCATGAAATCAAATGTCATGAAAAAGTTACATCATAAAAATTTAATGTTGATTTGATGTTCATTTTTTTTATTTTTGAAAGAAAGCATCTAGTTGGTTTATAATAGGGCTACCAAAATAGGTTTATCGAAGTTTATCTACAACTAATATTGGGTGGAATATTCTAAAAGAAACATGACTTGGAAAAGATAACAATATAAACGATAGTCATATGATGACAAGAAGGTCACTTCTAGATAAAGAGAAGGATGACATGATTATTGGTTCAACACTATTTTCATTGAAGATGTAGAAGATGGTTGAATCCATACGAAGAAGTTATATAATATGATGGATCCATGATGAAGACATTTAAATTCATCCATGACATGATAGTGCAGAAAGGAGGATTCCTACAAGCAGCTAATATTACCATGATATCCACTGAAGAGCAGATAATTGTTGTTGGTAACAATTCCTTAGTTAATAGGGAGCTTCGGAAAGTTCCTAATTAAGAGGGAACATGGGTATATTCCTTTTATGGGAATAAGTATATCCTCCCTAGTTGAAAGGGAGAGATAGACACATCATTCTTGTTTTCATTATGAAGAAATAATAGAGAATTGGGTAAGCATCTAAGGTTGATATTGATACGTGGGGAATCCAATAGGTAAGAGTATTCGAAGAGGAAATTCCATGAGGATGTGTAAATACAATATGGGAATGGTCCTAGAAGGACATAAATTTTTAATATTCGGATGGGTTATGTGCCTTGAGATACAATGATGAAGGTGTCTATAAATCATTGTCTCCCCAAAATTGTGCTCTAATCCTATGTAGAGATAGATTTGTTAGTCAAGGCATTGTTATGTGACAATGTTGGTTGATATGATGAGATGAAAAAATATAAGCTGATAAGATAGCTTATGAGCTGGCTTACCAATTCAACTCTTCTTATAATAATTCTTCAGCATGACAACATCCATGTACCATGCATGTATTATGAATACCTCCCTAGTTAAGAGGGAGAGTTGAAATATGTAACTAGGTTTGGTATTGATAATGAATTATGTAATCTTGATTTTATGTATTTGATGTAAATATAAAAATAAATTTATTATTCTCATTCTATAGCATGGGTTTCATGATCTAGGTAATTTTATTTATAGGTCAAGCACCCATTGTGTGCTTCTAGGGAACTGTCATGAAATCAAGAAGTTAAAGAAGTCAGCGTCATAGGTGAAGACCCTATTGGGCACATTGTAGCATGTAAAATAAATTTATTTAGAGTCTAAAGAGTCAAATTTCCTCCTCAAATACCAACTCAACCTACTATAAGACAAGTTGGCCTAGTTGTGACAAGTCAGCCTCATTAGGGATACTCGACCTTCTCAAAGAAGCTTATATATAAGAGAACCTTGACCTCATTTGAAGGAGGATCCAATCAATTTTGACTACAAGAAAAGAAGCCTAATAACCATCAAAGAGAAGGATAACATAAAGAGAGAAATTGAATGTTTAGGAATTATTTTGGGCTACATATTCTCACACGTTTGAAGGGGCTAGGGCACCATTTGTTGTAGAAATTGCAGTCATCAAAGGAGCCAATAATTTGGGTCATAAGGATCAAGTTTCTTTTCTGAGTTATCAAGGAAGGAGAATCACCCTAAGTAAAGGAGACAGAAGTAATATTTCACCATATTTTCCCACACATATGATTTTATGGTTTCTACAATAGAGGCCAAAAATTACAGACCTGAAGAAATGACTGAAAATTTGAAGCAGGTTGAATTAAGTTGAATTTGTGAAGGACAAGCTCATAAAAAGGAGAATATAACTTGGTATTTGAGGGATATGTTTCAAGGGTATTAGGCGTTGGAATTCATCATTTGAAGATTATATAAGAAGAGAATAATTCTTGTGGGTTTTCCTCTCAAGAGGAGAGGTTTTGACCATGGATAGAAACCTATATTTTGCATCCTCTTGTCTCATTGATCTTCATAGTTTGGTATATGTTTGATAATAAAATAAAATTATAGTAATCAATTAAAGAAGAAGCTAATTACAAGTACTTCAAGTGAAGTAAAATAAAATCACAAGCAGTTCTCAAAGTAATATAAATCACCCTAATCTAGTTTCCCTAGATTTCTCAATATGAGTGTGTCATCATTTTTCTTCACAAATAGCACTGATGCTCCCCACGGAGACATGATCAGTCTTATGTATCCCTTATCAAGCATGTATTTGAGTTGTAGATTCACTTCAACCAACTTTGGAGTGCTCATTCAATATGGTGCCTTTGATGTTGGAGTTTCTCTTGGTACCAATTCTATGGAGAAATCCACCACCCTATGAGGAGGTAATCTAGGGATCTATTTTAGAAGAAATATTGGAATTGCTTCAGGATGGGATCATTGGTTAATATATCATTTTCACTACTCTCAATTTTGTTGTTGACTTCAGTGCTACCAGAAATTTTCATAGAAAATAAGATGCATCCCTTCCTACTGCTTCTCTTGGCTTGCATGGTTGAAATTAGCCTAAAAAATATGGGCTTCTAATTTCCATGCAATAAAATTCTTTCTCCATGCTCATCTAAGCACACAATTGGATTTTCAAAAATATCCACCTTGGTTTGTTTCTTGTACAACCAATCTGTTCCCAATAGTATGTTATATGCTCCTAGTGGCATCACATTGATATCTTCCATAGTGGGAATTCCATTTATTTCAATTGGGAAAGCCTTCACCCTATACTTTACCCTCTTCTTCATTCTCATGGATAATTGAACTATCTAGGATTCCTCATGTATTTCTTGGTTAAAACGACATTGTTCCAAAAGCATTTTTCTTACATAACTATAATTAGAACAGGAGCCAATCAAAATATAAATAAGTTTATCAAAAACCTTACATTCCATCTCGATTATGGAGGCCTGATGGTTTGCCTACAAATTGTCCAATTTCATGTATATCTTGGGCATACTATGTGCCACATATCCCACAATATGCACTTCTTGTGCATTATATAGTTTCGAAACATTGTTCTTGCAATGTGGGCAATCTTGTCTCAGATGATTTTCTCCACACGTCTAGAACTTATATAGAACCTTTCTCTAACTCTTGCATCCTTCTTGAGTAGAAAATTATTTGACAAAAGTGATGAGATTTTTTTGACTCTCTTAAGTAAAATGGGTTGTATGCAACTCATTAATCGAATTTTTCCTTTTTCATTTAAACTTGGCACTACTTTTTGACTTCTACTCGTATTTAAACTTGGACTTATGCTTGGACTACTCATAACATTGTTTCATATTTTGGATTACATCCTCCAATGTTTTGGGCTCATCGAACTCAATCATATCCTTGAAGGATTGTTATAATCCAGTGAAATATCTTTGAATATTTTCTTTTTCCTCTTTAAGGTAAGGAACATACCTTAACAGCCCTAGAAATTTGGTGGTATATCCAACCTGAGTTCATAGAACTCCTTAGCCTTGCTATCATAATATCTCTCATATACTATAGATACTTGTTCCTAAAATAATCCTCAAACTACCTCCAAGATATCTCTTCTTCTCTTATTCCCTTTACATTCTTCAAGTCTTCCAACCAGATATAAACCCTTCCCTTCAAACTATAGGTGGCTACCTTTTCTTTCATTTTTCTCAAAGTAGTTGCGAATTACTAAAAAAATCCACATTCTAAGAAATTAAGCTTCTACATCATCATATTTATTCATTTCTCCATCAAATGTGGGATTTTTTTTAGAAAATATAAAAATGGGATTCAAGTTGATCGTATAATGTACTAAAATAAGATATTGAATCCTTCTACGATTTGCGGAAACAAAACACGATTGCACAATCACATAAACAAGTAAGGGAAAGAAAAAATCAATCGCACAACACAAGATGTATCTGGGGAAATCACACTACCGAAAACCCCACTATATTTATATTTTATAAAGTCAAGGATCATGAAACAATACAATGCTTTCTCTCTCAAGGGAACTCTTGGACTCTGCCAACTGTCTCAATTTGATCTAGGAAAAATCAGACAAATACTTATCCAATTCTCTGCCTTCGCTCAGCCTTCCTTGCTCACGCATTCCTTGAATAATTAAATCCCTATTAAATAGTAAAATCCCTTGCCTTTATTTTTCAATCCTTCCTAGGCATCCAACTGACTCTATAACTTACCTATACAATTTTCTAATTATACAACTTATAGTTATCTTCCCATTAACCTCTGTCTCAGCTGGGTCTTCCTCATAAATTACATGCAATAGATATTTATAGTGAATTATAAGTTAACCGATTGATCACTAATTTTGAATTAAATAAGATTTAATTCACTGGACATATCTCTAGTTCATCACTTAGTTAGAACTAGTTAAACTGATTTTAACTCAAATTATTGAGTTAACTAATTACAGCTTGTGCATAATTGCAATTGGACCCCATTAAATCATGTAATCACTCTAAATTCATTTTCACTAGTACATTTGGGGGAAATTCCAACACTTGGTTCCGACACTTTTGACCAAATGTCGGAAATTTCCCCAAATTTTTTCAATCCTGCCCGAAACCGTCACTATACCGACGTTTAGAGAAAAGTGTCGCAATACCGACACTTAGAAAAAGTGTCACAATTGCGACATTTGGAGGAATACGTCGCAATTGCGACACTATGCCCTAAAGCGTCACTATTGCGATGGCTTCCTCCAAACGTCGCAAGTGCGACACAATGTCTAAGTGTCGCAATTGCGACATTTGGAGGCATTCGTCGCAATAGCGACGCTTTGTCCGCCATCAGTATAATGACACTTATATGCATGCTACATAAAAATATGACATTTATATGCGTGCTACATAAAAATACGACACTTATATGCACGCGACATAAAAATGATTTTATTAAAAATTACATTAACAACTGATATCACGTGCGCATTCACCCTCCGCTCTTGCAGAACAGCATTCTCCCTTAGCTCTTGCAGAACAGCATTCGCCCTCAGCTCTTGCAGAACAGCATTCACCCTCAGCATTCGCTCTTAGCATTCACCCTCAGCTCTTGCAGAACATCATTCGCCCTCAGCTCTTGCAGAACAGCATTCGCCCTCAACATTCTCCCTCAACTCTTGCAGAACAGCATTCTCCCTTAGCATTCGTCCTCAGCTCTTGCAGAATAGCATTCACCCTCAGCTCTTAAAAAATGGTAAGTTCTTACTGCAGGCCTTTCCTCCTATAGTAGGGTTGACTCTATTTGGGTTTTTTTGGTCAATTCCATTGGATTGTGTTAGGCTATAGGGTTCTCTCTAGATATCTTCCAATGTTCTTTCGGATGAGTTTCAAAGAGGATGTGTAAGATGTGTTTGTGCTTGCATGAATTTGACTCCACCAGTTTCATGAAGTTTAAGCTATGGATTTTAGTTCGACAAACTCATCCATCTCAACACCCAGTAACGAATTGCCCTTGGTCTGATCTATATTGAAGGTGAGGTGAAAAGTGGTAGAGAATGGGAGATCGAAAGTCATCAACTTTGTCACAAGGGTAGTACTCCAGATCGAAAGTGATGAGCTTTAGTTCTCCAAATTTGGGGATTTTCTGATATTTGGGGATTTTCTGATGACATACCAAAGGTCGCATCCATACAACCATATCAAGGTCAATGTTGAGATCATTCTCATATAGATATAGGTCACTGATATATAGGGTTAATATCATCATCACTATCCATGGAAACCGAATGGTTACAAAATCTGTGATTGTGGTTGGCTCATTTATAATTATTACCCATTTACAATAGAGCACATAAATACTAAATATGGCCCAAGCAGAGCCTTTACAACAGGCAATGGAATTGCAGTTGCTTCATCAATAACCAATAGCTCCACTTGAGAAAACTTTTCATAATCTTGGGTCTGGATATACTGCAGAGCAAACAATTGTAGTTATCATTCATGCTCCAATATATTAATATACTTTTTACATTGAACTGAAGAAAGGGAAACAAGCAAATGCTAGCCATCATACAATGCTTTGACATAAGAGTTTTGAGTGACATACTTGAAAAAAAGAACTCATCTACTAATATTTATAATCATTTGATTTATTCAAGTTAAACACAATGTCAAGAATCAAGATTCAATACCCTCTATTATCTTCATCACCCAATACAATATTTAATTTTTTCCCAAAGAAACGCTTATTAAATTGGCAGCCATTATTTCTCCCTACTTTAAAAACCCTACATTTAAATGAAAACAAGCATTGCATTTCAACTATAAAAATCTATTAGTGTTCAAATGTACATGTGTGCATCACTTGTATAGGGTATTCCTTTTCCACTTTCACATTATCCAAGAATGTGTGTAGTATAGTTCATATTTTTTGTGATTTAGATTATCTTGAAAAAGGAAAGGTAAATTATTTCCCATGGAAAAAGAAGGTTTTCCCTTTTTACTACTAGAAATGGTACAACAAAGTTCCATTTCTACTCGAAACTCCTATGAAACAGGAACCAAATAAAGGCCATGTCCTCAATGGACATCATTTGGCTTTGAAAATGGCCATTGCACCGTGTTGTTTCTTATGTTACATCACAATAGTTTCTTAGGTCATTTCTTGTTTCTTGAGATGAAAAACAACCAAAGAAATTGTGAAGATCCTTTCAATAAATAAATGACCATTTCTCAATCATATCTCAACTATTTTTTTATTTTATTCAGTGGTTGCTTACTTTGAGAGAAATTTGACACTTTTATAAGGAATATAACATAAAAACACAAAATGGGAAGGAATTGATGAGGTAGATGACCTTTAGTTGTTGTCAATTAAGAATTGATAATACACGATGCATGTTAGGTACTACAAACTAGATTCCTTCCCGGAGTTAGGACACAGAGTATTGAATCAAAGTTGTAGTTTCTAACTTCTTGTATTGGTTCATCAATCTTGAAATTCAGACATTGCATGTCTTCATTGCTTCATGTTTGAATAATTTGCATTATATCGTACAATATGAAATTAGGAATTATGATTATTATTACTTTATGGATCTGTTAAGTTAATTTTAAGTTTGCATGGTTTAGTGTGAAATTATTCTTGTGTGCCCCTAGGCCTAGGTGAAGGAATGCCAAGGACTGAGAACCATAGTTTTTAAATGGTATTATTTCTTATACCCAAAAACCCCTCAACATCACTTCTTATTAGTTCTTAAAAATAGTGTTGTAAATAATTTGAGAATTGATATAGAAAAATCTCAAACTTCTCAAGATAAAGTCCTAAAGCTAAAGTGTGATACCATGTGTAATTCAATATTAGCCCCATTGTCACCTCACCAACCTCTTTTCACTTCGAGCTATCTCTCCTCCAACTCAAGGGGGGTTCTCCCTAGTAGATGTTAGGGATCTAATGGCCCAACCAAACCAAGTCAAGAGCCCCCTAACTCTCTATGTTTACTACTATCAATCAAAATATTGAACAATAGGGTCAGACATGCATCCTGAAGATAAAATTGCCAGGGTATTTTTGGGTAATTTCAAAGGGAAAGTCCCAAAACACATATAATCAAGGAATTATAACTTGATTTCAAACATTAAATATCAACAAAATCGTTTAAATGATATTGAAAGGAAAAAGGTGATGGAAGATAGAAAGTGCCTTACTTAAATGCTCTAAGGATTTTTCAATAGTTGCTCCAAAATCTTCACTTCAAGGCCCTTCAAGATCGTCTCCAACAATGCTATACCATCAGCTTCAACAATGTTGCTCCAAAAATTTCCTCAAGGTCTTCACAAAAAGTTTACTAGAAGTTGCTCCAACAAGATATTCAATAAGGTCTTCATTGTCAACTCATCTCTTGTTTGGGTGCCTTAATGTGCAATGACATGTTTCCAGGAATAAATTCAATGCAAGGCATATTTGAAACTCTAACTCTGTCTTCCGGTGTCTTATTAGAAATTATTTCAGTTTTCATTTTGTGTTTTCAAGTTAGATATTGTTTTCAAGTTTTTACATTTATAATTTTATTGCAATGTGGCAGACTGATCAGGGCAGTACAGGAACAACCCCGAGACAGGATGATTTCGGAAAGAGGCCAGCGGAAGAACATGTAAAGTGCCAGCATTGCTCTATCTTCAGGTATTTTAGTTATTTACATAATTGAAATAATATTAATTTTGTTCAAATATGCAGACACCTACCCATGGTACGCCTGATGATTCCCTCTTTGAGGAAGATCTTTCTTCATCCCTATCTCTAGTGCTCTTGTTGCAAAAAAAGGCACGAGATGCAAGGTCGGAATTTAATACTTTGATAGACGCACCTCAAACACCTGAAATAGAAGAGAGGATAAAACAACTTATGACCCAGCTAGAAACATATCAGGTAATAATAAAAAGTCAAAAGGATATTTTTTTTGTTCTACATGAGATGAATTGTGATAGTTTGATTTTTAATTTTTACATTGACTAAACTAACAAAAAATTATTTTGTATGTAGAATTTTCTGGCACTTGCTGAACCCGATGTTGCTGGTAGTGGGAAACAAGGACAAGAGATTTCCTAGCAACCCTCTCGTACACCTTCTACTCCTTTAGTTGCCAGCCAAGAAACACACCCTGCCCAAGCAGACACCCAACCAACCACTGAATGTGTTGGCAGTGATGAGGCTGATATGGCCAACTACATTATTGAGTTTCCTGGAGCTACACGTGTCATCTCCACAAGGACCATTAATGGCACGTTGTTGGTGAACGATGAAGGTGTCCCTATAAATCACGTACAACTCCCAGGTAAATTTTAATATTTTAACTATTTCATGTACTCTATCTAAAACATATTTATCATGATTTTTATTTTTAAATTAATGATAATATCTTTTTTTCTGTGTAGGAAACAATGAGTTCTACAGGTTTTTGGAGAGCCATGCATTGGTAATTTTTGGCCCAACCATATGCACAAGGTGGAATTCCCAGAATTCCAACCTGAAAAAAGAACTTCTAGATTATCTAGAAGCCCTTTTTGGGGTCGGCACATTTGACAGAACAACGGTGGCTCGGGTAGCTGGAAAATATTTGAAATATACCAGGGACACCTATAGGACGCAATTGCAATTTAACCCTAGATATGAGCGTCCTCTCACAGTTCCAGAGAGTGAGTGGAGAGCACTCATCCATGACGGAAAAGAGAAAAGGGCAAAAAAAGAAGGAAAAATGCCAACTGGACCCGCAAGGTAAATTACAACTTTAATTCAATAGCTTTAATTTTCTCTATGTCTAAAATAAAAGTGTGCTACGTCATATCTGACTTCAATATTTTGATGATAGGTTTCCTGACACCTCGAAGGCAACCAAATATAGGATTGAAAAAAGGGCCATCACAAGCTAGGCCAGGGCGGCTACTTGAAATTAGCCCCAAGAATTGTAATTAAGTAGCTAAACATCTTATAATTAATTGTATCGCCTTCCAACGTTTTTGTAATCCTATCAAATATGATTAAAAATACACAATAATATGTAATGTAGGGTGATGACTTCGGAACAGAAACTACAGAGGAAGATAAAAATATCGCTTTCCATTTCGGCTATCAAGCCGTAGTTGAACGTCGCAGAAGCTTGGGGCAGGTCCCAAGATCCAGAATGCCCGATAAGGTAAAACATTAACCTTTCAATATGTTTGTTTTCGTCCATAAATTTAATGTCTAACAACTTTGTTTAAATCAGGGGAGAAGCACTACCGACGAGGCAAATAACCTAGTTTTAGAGCCAGATATAGATGATCCTCACGTGCAACCTGATCATTGTAGTGGGGACCAAGCCGACAATGCTACTATCAGTGAGGGTCGTGACGGTAATTAATTTCCACTTATAATTTTTTCTAATTATACCTTGATGGTTGTCCTTATAACGTTTTTTGTTTAAATGACAGAGAATGTTTCCTTTGAGGATCTTACCACCAGAGAGGAAGACAGGGCAACAGTCCCAACGGCGACAACTGGTGCACCAGGTAAATAATCTCATTGCAATTTTTTTTATTAATATTACCGAACTAGTTCAATGATATTTAAAAACTTACAATTAAAATTTAATATTATCTGTTTTTGTAGGCGATGCCCCGTCACTGGATGAGCCCAGACATCGTGAATACGCAACTAGGTCAGCAGTGCGGGTCGAAAGGCACGAAACAAGAGCAGAGCACGATGATATTGATGATGTAATTAGGAGCTTTAAAAATAGGAAGAAGAAAAAAGAAAATTTGACAATGTAAAATATTGTATTATTATAAGACAAACGTTACCATACTTGGAACGTTTTTTGCGTTATATAAAAAACTCATTTATCATACTATTTTTATGTCAAGCATTAATTTCAATGTTTCCTTGCATACTTTTTGTTGAATTGTTTTTTTATTAGTTATTGAATATATTTTTTTTATGCTCGTGAAAGTAAAAAATGAAATATAGATTGGGTATTAGGGAATTGAGAGTGATGTGAGGGGGGGGGGGAGGGGCCATAAGAGCTTCCACCTTCATGTGGTTGGCCATGTTTAGTAGAGAATAATTTATTGGAGAGATTTAATCTTGGAGCAAACCTCCCTCGATCCAACGTAGCAAAAAAAAAGTCACTGTTGACTTATTTGCTACTCTTTCAGATCGTGGGAGGCTTGTTCCAAGTTCATGCGAATCCAATAAATTGTTATTGAAACAAAGAGGAGATTATTCAGCTATGTTTTGACATTTTCAACATATGTTCTAACATTATCATAATAATGCATCTTAGAGTAAAAAATACTACATCAATTACTTTTATTTATTGTATAGATAATGATGGATTTTGATTGACTTGGCAGTGCAGGTACAAATCCTCTTGCATCATGAGCAATACAACTTGTCAACCAGGGTCATGTCTAGGATATTTTTGCTTGTGCGCTTGACCAAGTTCGTAATGTCACATTTTTTAAGTTCCTTTACAGTTCATAATTTTTTTTTTTTTTTAACTGAAACGGTTAGTTTTATTGATAAGAAAGGATGGCCGAAACCAAATCAAGTATTACAATTCCCTGCATCAGGCATTACAAATCTCTGATTTAACTTGGGCGCCTTGTTAGGGGATGATTGCCATGATCGCTGCCCCTGCATTTATGTTGATCATGATCTTTTCTAAAGTGCACCCAATATTTTCCAGTCTATCAGCTTCTGTATTTAATTCTCTGAGTATATGATAGAATTGTGCTGAGGGGAAATCCTTTAGAAGTCTGTTCAACCTTGCAAGATGTTTATTTAACACTGGATCTTTGAGCCCTTTTTTGTAAATTAGAGATTTTACCAACAACTCAGAATCTCCGAAGACAATTATTTCTCTTGGATTCTCTTTCCTGGCCAGTTGACAGGCCTTAACAAGACTGAGGATTTCAGCCTGATTGTTGGTTTTTATCCCAAGTCCCCAACTGAAGACCTCAGTTTTCCCATTCGGAAAATAAATGACTCCTCCGGCTCCTGACCTGCCTGGGTTGCCTTTGGAGGCACCGTCAAAGAAAATAGAGCATTTTCCTTGAGTTTTCCACCACTTCTTAAATCTGTCCGCAGTGTCTCGAATCTGCCATTTTCCTTTGAAATCTGGACGTGTGATTGCTGAAGATCTGAGCGTGAGGGTGAAGCCTTCCAGCCATGCCTTTTCATCATTTCGAAGGGAACTATCATCTTTGACGGTGGACTGTCTTAGGGTTTCTAAAAGGAGCTTCTTGGCCTGACTCGCTATGGTATCTGCAGTTATTTCTTTTTGATTGAAAATGGTTTCATTCCGGGCAAGCCACAACTTCCAACATACATATTTTGGTGCTGCATTCCATACCTTGTGCCACAGTGATTTGTCTGCAATATTGAAGGGATATCGAGCTTTCCAAGACAAATACATGTCTATGATCGAGCAGTGGGCAGGAATTCTCACGTTCAGACCTGTCAAGAAGATGGACCAGACCTTCTGTGCCGTCTCACAGTCAATGAATAAATGATCAGAGGTTTCCAAAGCCTTTTTGCAGAGGACACATCGATGGGGGCCAGCAATATTTCTTCTGCACAGATTTTCACCAGTAAGGATTTTATTATGAAACAAAGTCCAAAAAAAGAAATTGATCTTGGGCAGGCTGAAATGTTCCCAGATCTGTTTCCACACGATTTCTGGATGCTGAGAGTCTTTTTTGCCTTGCAGCTGCAAGTATCCCTGTCTAGCTGTATAAACCCCGGTCTTTCCCCAGCCCCATGAGTCTTCCTCATCCTTGTGCACAGGGGTAAAGTCTGTAATTGCAGCAATGAAAATGTTTAGCTGGTTATTTAAATGTGGTGGAATATTGGGCAAAGACCATCTCTGCCAATTGCCATTTTGATCCCAGTCAACAATGTCTTCTATCCTCCGGACTCCTTTTGAACTTAGCCATTCTCTTAATTCTGTTATTTCATTATTAGCTGCAAGAGCAGGATGGCCCATGATTCGATCTTTCCACAGCGAGATACTTTGGCCATTTCCTGGAATTTTGTACAGGTGAGTTCTGAAGAATGTGGTTGCTTTGATGCAGAGCTTCCAGGCCTGCGTTCCTCTAGCAGAATTTTCTGGGTTAAAGGAGGTGAATGGTTGGTTTTTAAGATATTTGTTCTTAAATATCTGACTGACAGTGTGATTGGGGTCGTTGTGCATCTGCCACAACAGCTTGCACCCCAATGCTAAGTTAGCATTCTGGGGATCGCGTAGTTGAAGACCGCCTTCAGCCAAGGAACGCAATGTTGTTTCCCATTTAATTAAATGAAACCTGTTACTGTTGCCACGTCCGCCATTCCATAAAAAATTTCACAGGAGGCAGGAAATTCGGTCAGCTATCTGTCTTGGGGCCATCGACAATGATGCTTGGAAGGTTGGCAGCGCTGAAAGCACTGTTCGAATAAGGGTGAGCTTTCCTCCAGTTGAAAGCCAGAGGCCGCCCCATGCTTTAATCTTTCTCTTTAATTTAGAGATCACCTCCTCCCACATTGAATTTCGGTTGGACAGCGATAATGGAAGGCCGAGGTATTTTATTTGCTCCCAAGCGGCGTGTCCGTTGAATCCCAGGGCATTTGCAATCCTGTCAATTGAAAATTGATCTATGTTCCATCCAAAGACAACGCTCTTCCTTTCGCTGATCAGCGCACCTGAAACGTTGCAGAACATCTGAAGAACGGACTTGAATTTGTTGGCAATTCTCAGTGATGCACCCCCTAACAGAAGTGAGTCATCTGCAAATAGGGCGTGATTCACTGGGGCGATACCCTGTTCTATTCTTATCCCAGGAAGATTACCTGTTTGTTTCTCATGAGTTAGCTTTCTGCTCAAAGACTCAGCCATCAAAATGTAAAGAAAGGGTGAGAGGGGGCAGCCCTGCCTCAGTCCCCTGGTAGCTAAGAAAAAATCAGTTGGTCTTCCATTCACCATTGGAGCGGTCCAGACATTCTCAATGCAGGCCTTGATGAGGTTTATGAAATCCTGTCTGAATCCAAAGGCAACAAGCACTCTATACAAGAAAGAACGATTTACTCTATCAAATGCGTTGCACATGTCAAGTTTTATGATCATACCTGGTTCTTTCCGAGCATGGCTGGAATGAAGTGCTTCTTGGACTTGAATAACATTGTCAAGGATCTGTCTGCCTTGAACAAATCCCCCTTGAGCCGGAGAGATGAGTTTTTGAAGAAGTGGCTTGATTCTATTGGCCAGTAGCTTGGACACGATCTTGTATGAAGAGTTGCGGAGTGAGATTGGTCTATAACGATCAAAGGAACCGGGGTTTGTTTCCTTAGGGATTAGAGCAAGAAAGGTGGAGTTGATTCCGCCTCCAACTTTCGCCTTTCTCAAGATTCCTCTTATCAATCTGAAGAGATCATGCTTGATTATCTCCCAGCAGATTCTGTAAAAGTGCAGTGAGAATCCATCAGGTCCTGGTGCTTTGTCGGGTTCCATGGACCAAACTATGGAAGTTATCTCTTCTTCTGAAGCTGGGCTTAATAGAGAGTCGTTGTCCTCTTTGCTGACCAGATTTGGAATGTTGGAGAGAAGCTCTGAAACATCCTCCTCATTCCCATTTCCATCTGCACTAAGTAGATTTTGAAAATGGTTTACTGCCGCCTCTTTGATCTGTGCAAATCCTTTATATACCTGTCTGTTGGAGGAAGTGATTTCTGCGATGTAGTTTCGTGAGAGACGTGCTCTGTACTGTCTATGGAAATAAGTAGTATTTTTGTCCCCAGATTTCAACCACAGACTTCGAGACTTTAACCGCCAGTGCTCTTCTTCATTCCTGAATGAGCTGTAAGTGTTCCTTTGAGCAGCTTTTTCGTTGGCTAAATCTGTGGGTGAGAGGACTTTCTCCTCCATTTCCAATTGGAGATCTTCTAACAATAGGACAGCCTCCTTCCTCTGTCTAGTGGGGGTTTTCATAGATCTCTTTATCCAGTCTTTGAGGGCTTTTTTTGTGTTTTTCATTTTCTGTTCCCAAACATAACTAGGAGATCCAGAGACTTCAATCTACCACGATGTTTGGACTGTTTCAGTGAACCCTTCCATTCCGGCCCAGAGAGGACTAAAACGAAATGGGAGGGGGCCCAAATCTTCTTCTTCTTTCAAGCATAGTAGTATCGGTTTATGATCTGATGTGAGCTTTGGAAGGATTTTCGAGTAAACTATTCTGTTATCCATCATTAGCGAGCTGCTGATAAGGAATCTGTCCAACCTGGCTGATATGTGATTTTCTCCTGTTCTGTTGTTGGTCCAGGTGTATTTGCCTTTCACTGGTTTGTAGTCGACCAGATCCCACTGCTGAATCAGATTTTCCAATGTGTTGATGAAGGGGTCCCTGGCAAAGATCCCTCCACTTTTTTCTTTGGGATCTAGGATTATATTCAGATCGCCTCCTATGACTATGTTGGAGAGATTGTTTTGTTCTATGTAGTCTGAGAGAGACCTCCAGCACTCTCTCTTTTCATCATAATGGACTGGGACATACATGTTAAACAAGGCAAGGGAGAGATTGCTTGCAGTGTGGCGCAGTTCAGTATAGATCCAATGTTGGGTTTCTGAGCAATGTTCTAAAGTGAAGGAGTTTTTTGACCAGAATGTGCCTATGCCTCCGGCCGAGCCCCTTGCACTGACCGCCTTTCCAGAGTCATATTTCCATTTCATAGAGCTAGTATTTAGAAGGATGTCCCCTTCTATCTTGGTCTCTTGGAGCATTAGGATGTCCACTGTTTCCAGCTTCAGTAAATCTTTGACAGCATCTGCCTTATTGGGATTTCCCAGACCCCTGCAGTTCCAAGAGACCATCTGCATCATTTACCACTTGATGGGGTGGGGCCTCCTCCCTTGGGCGCCCTTGGTCTTGTATTTCTCCCGATGGTCATTTCAATGGTGGGTTGACTGCCTAGGGTTTTCTGTCTTTCTGATTCTTCTTCTCTAGTTTCCTTGTTTGTTCTTCTCCCTACTTTTTTGGAGGGCCTTTCAAAGGTTTCTTCATCAGATGATCCCATATTATCTGGGATCTTCTTCTTGTGTTTGATAATATCAGCATATGAAGGAGAAGGAGTGTTGCTAGGGGTCGGATTTGGGATGTTACCTGGCTCTTCGTTTTCTGGTTTGTTCAGCTGTGGTGGATCATCCTGCTCGGGCTCTGGAAGGTCTGATGCTGGAGCGAGAGATTCGAAGGGGTTTTTGTCTGCTGCAATGCTATTTGATTCCCTGCTTCCACCATTTTGATGGCTTGAATCTCCTTGCCCGGTATTGACAACTGTTTCTCTTGCTCTGCTCTTGTTGTTCTGTCTACTGCCTGCTGATCTCTTTGCTTGCTTCCACTGTTCACCTTTCTCTTTCTCTGTCATTTCCTCATTTATTTTTTTGCAGTATCTGGCGAAATGCCCATATTCATGGCAATGCCGACACTTGAAAGGCAGTTGCTCGTAATCGAGCTCTTGAATATGCGTCCAGTCGGCCAGTGATAGTTTGATAGCTTCGGGGAGTCCGACCTCAAGATCAACTTCCACGCAGATGCGGGCGCAAGAGAACTGATCCTTCCTAGGGGCCTGATCAATGTACCTGCCTAGGGTGTTACCGATGGATTGTAGCGAGCTCTGACTCCAGCAGTGAAGAGGAAGATGCGGGAGTTGCACCCAAACGGGAACGGCTGTGGGCACATCTTGCGCGGGGTCAAAATCCGGAGACCATTTGTTCAAGTATAGCCCTTGAGGGCCCATGAAATATGGCCCGTTTCGAAAGATCAGACTGCGATCTTCCACGCTTTCAAACACGAAGACGAAGAACCCCTTGCCTACGAAGTAACTTTTTATTCCTTCCTTAACCAGTGGTGTCCAGTTTCGTCTGACCCAGTCTTCTACTGCTTTCGGGGATGGCCATAGCCCAGTAAACTGACCGATAAGGCCTCTCTCTGCCAAGTTAAGAGCTGATCTGCAAGCGTCTTCCGCCGGGAGGGCCACCGTAGGAATATTGTCCAGTTTTTTAACAAATTTTTGCTGTGAGGCCGAGGGTGGCCTCTTTTCTGAAGCAGCTACAAGAGATCTGAAGGCCTCCAGATCAGGAGGCAAGGGAGGGTCACCTACTGTCTCCATATCCAGGGAAAAGAGCCGGATCAGATCCGGAATCCCATGCGCAAAAGCAAACGCAACGCAGAGTCAAGGAACCCCCGTGGGCAAAGGCCACACGGTCCAGAGCGCTGGAGGGGCAACGTCGAGCCCAGGTAGCGGAGGCCACGAGTTGCAGGCAGCGCGCGGAGTTGCAGAGAACTTTCAATACCAAGTGTAAAAATTAAATTTTTTTTACAGTTCATAATTCAATATGAAGCTTGTTCATCATTATTATCTAGGTTTTTTGTATGTGTTTTTTCATCTATTTGATTGTAAGCAACTCTGCATGTTTCCTGTTGTTCACTATGATTTCTCCCATTACCACTCCCAGGATGAATCTGACTTTATTGTTACATAGGTTACATTATTTTTACTATGATTTCTCCATTTACGATTTCATAGGTTACATCATGTAAAGTTGTCAATATCAGGTCGGTGATGAGCTTTATTTCTCCATATTTGGGGATTTTCTGATATTTTCTCCCTCATGTCATTCCTGCATCACCTCATTTTTTGAGCATGCCAATTCTTCCCAACTATCTTTATATGTCTGTAATTTTGGAATTTGATTTAAAAAACTAGTACCCAACTTTGAGTTCAACTGGTATTCGTGTAAGGTTGTCTGGGCTTTTGGAAATATTGCTAGAGACTCTGCAACATTTAGGGATCTTTCCCTCAGTCATGGAGCTCTGAGGCAAGTGCTTGCCCAGTTGAATGATACTGCCAGAATTTCAATGATAAGAAATGCTACAAGGGCTCTGTCAAATTTTTTCGTGATGTAAACCCCAACCACTATTCGAACGGGTAAGCAGAATACATTTTCTGCCTCTTCTTCTTAGTTCGCAGATACTGTGGATTTTTTTTATAGATCTTGGTGCTTGGTAGATTTGGACATAATATGGACCTAGGCGCTTGTTCATTACAATGACTCTGTCATCAGGTTTTAGAAAATGCTCAGAAATTTGGGTTTCACAAGGGGATTACCCTTGCTTGAAATTATCGATTATCAATCACATTCAAAAAAAGTCTTTCGTAGCATTGCTGAGCTCTTTGTAGGTGAATTTCCGAGGCAATTTCACAATATCTGAACTAAATTTTTCTGTCCTTTTCAATACTCTGCGCTTGTAACATAACCAGACAAACAATCTAGTGGCCAATGCAACAACAACAACACCTCCTATTGCAATGCCTGCAATTCACCCTCTCTACACACATGAATGACTATGGCACCCTCTTTTGTGAACAGGTACTAGAGTTGAAGGTATTGTTTCGATTAGGATCGTGGAATTCAACATCCAAAATAGTATCAAATTCCACTGCAATAGTATTCCCCGGCGAGGGCAACAGTTCATTGATACCTATTGGACTCATCACTCCCAAATAGCCTCCAAGGCTACCCAGAGTGTGATCATCTTTGTTGCTGAGTATATTTTTATTTTTTCAGTGAGAGTTTAGGGTTTCTCTAACATAGCTTCAGAAATCCGATTCAGTGCCTACTTGAATATCGTCACATAATACTCATGGTTTGGATTGATGAGCATGCTCTAAATGGTTGGTTGATTCATAAGAACCACCCATATAGTCATCTTGAGATATTTCAGAAGTTTTCTCGGGTTTCCTTTTTCACCGTTTCTAGTGGGTGGGATGGTGTGGGGTGATCCATCAATACCGGTGCTCTTGTAGTAGGGAATTTGTTTTTGGGGATATAAAGGAGCATTTGATGTAGATATCCCATTGGATGCATTCATAGATGGGCACGAGAGGTCAAGAATTTAAATTAAAAATATGCAACCTCTAGCATGGCAACCTAAAGGCCGCGAGAGACACTAGTTAAAGATTGTTTTGTGCTGGCCTTAATATAGTCGTGATTTCTTTCTATTATCTTAATGCAAATATATAGTCTAGTCTCATTAAAATGAGGATTGTGGTTGTATTTCTCTTTGGTTGTTTCTCTCTTAATGCTCCAGAAGTTGCCAAAAGTTGCGATAGTTGTTTAGTTTGCCTGTTACAACTTAAAAGTGGTTTTTAGCAATGGGAGTCGTGTTTTTTAAGGTTCATACTAATATGAAGATCTTGTAATTCTATATTTAGGATAAGAGAAGATGGCCTCTTCTTTGGGAAGTATGACAACAATTGCCACATCTACCTCATTGGGTAACAATGGAAAGGGGAAGAAGTTGGGTGCAATGTTTGATAATTATGGCAGACAATTGTCTTCTCTTTCAGTTTTTTCACCCATTTCCTTTAATCGCTCAAGTAGAAGAGGGAATCTGAGATTACGCGATAGAGAGAAGGTAGTTAATACAAGAGCTATGGAAAAGGAGTTTTACTTCAACAAGGATGGCTCAGTGACAAAAAAATTGCAGGTCAGAGAAAAAATTATGTTTAAAGGAAGGTCACCTGCACGTGAAACTTCACTGCAATGGATCTTTCCTTGTCCACTTATATTCGATTTTAATTTGTTATTTTAATTTTTCATGGAGGGTTGTTTTGGCATATGGTCTGGCATTCAATTGCACACTTACTGAAAGCATTTTCAATTTGTCTTGCAGGCGGTGTGAACAAACTTGCTGATCTTGTTGGAGTCACCCTTGGGGCGAAGGGCAAAATGTTGTCTTGGACAGAAAGCATAGTTCTCCGAAAATAGTTAATGATGGTGTGACAATAGCTAAGGAGGTAATTTTAGATGTGTGCTATGGTTTTCTTTTTAACTTTGTATTAGTTCTCCCTCTTAAATGTCTTAGATTTGGTAGGCATAATTTGAAAACTCAAAGGTGAAAGGAAACATATTTTTTACCCAGTGGTCTACTTGGCCTATGGACTAGCCACATTAGAGTAATGCATAAAGCTTTCCACAACAATAAAAGGAAAGGGTTATGGCTGAGTCAAATTTTATTTTTATTGACAGTGTAATGAAATGTATCTCAATGTTATGGTTTTGGCCTTTTTATTGGTTGAATTAGAGGACCCAGTTGAAAATATTGGGGCCAAGTTGGTAAGGCAAGATGCGGCAAAGACAAATGATTTAGTTGGGGATGGAACCACAACATCTGTTGTTCTTGCACATGTTGGAATATTGAAAAATTCCAGAACAATGAATAGAGAATAAATCTTCCTTCCTCTAACACAGAGAAAATAAAAATTTCTTTGACAGGAGACAGAGCTTCAATACTTTGAAAAAAAACTTCTATTCCCTTCAATAACTCAAAAAAAAACTATTACACTTCTTCTTCACTGAGAGGGATTACAAAATTATGACTGCTACAAAACGCAGTGCATAAAACCAACTCACTGTCTGTTCAAAACAAACATACTCTGTCTCTAAAACACTCTGTTGTGTTTTTCAATTTCGCACTACTGTGCATACACACTTAAAAAGTTACACTCAGTCTTTCACTTTTTACACACTGCTGTGTAATAAAAAAATTTCGTACTGTCTATAAAAAAAACTACCAATCTTTTTTGTCCTTTTTATTTTTATATGCCGTAAAATATAAAACATATTATAATAAACCATCTTTTTAAAAAAATAAAATTAAAACTAAATTCTATGGCCCACCTTTCATTTCGCATATGATATATATATAAAATATGTTTAAAACATATGTATATATTAAAGCATACATAAAATTAAACTATCAAAACATTAAAGAACCCTTTCCGTCGGACTTCAAAAGTCTGAATAGATTGAATTTCAAACCAAATTCACGTTCCAAAATGGGATGTTGATGTCTGCCTAATTTGTAACACGAATTCTCAATCCAATGTGCCTTATAAAAATTTCGGGTCCGGTTTTCAGGTTTTCAGATTCCCTTCAATTTCATGCGATCCAATATTAATGCTCCACGTGTCCTCCTTTTGAATTTACAAAACTGGCGGGTAAATTTCTGTTTGTTTAATTTCTGGTTGGTGAATTGCGTTAATGTTGGTTGTTGTGTTTAAATACAATCCTATACAGAAATATGGATGCGGATTTCTACAAAAAAAACTTGCAAGAATTTTAAATGCTGAATTAAATTTCTGGATGGCGTGCAAGCAACCTCCAAAACAAAATGTTGTTGTTGCATCCGTGCTTCTGCTGCAGCAGTTGAAGTTAAAATTCAACAGCACAGGGTTTAATAAGTGAGGGTGTAAAGGTAACTTTTTGTCGATAATATTGGATTAAGATCATGTATTCATTTTTCAAGGGTCTTATGGTGTTTGGTTTTTTAGTTTTGGGTTGGGCTTATTGAGTCTAAGATAATTTTCGAGTGAAAAAATTGCTATCAAGTATTAAAAATTTTTGGTTCTTTTGTCAAAATTTATGAGCTTGTTAGGAAATACAAAACTGACAATGGTTGTATCTTAAATTTGTGGAAAATAATTTGAAATGAAACCTTTTTGTTTAGGTTGTTTCAGCAGGTGCAAACCCCGTTCAAATTAATAGGGGCATTGACAAGACAATAAAGGCCCTTGTTTCAGAACTCAAAATTTTGTCAAAGGAGGTAAACGCTTGCCTTTTGAGTAGGATGGTTTTCCTTTTTGCTGATGGTTTGGTGTATCTAATTGAATTAGTTGCCTAAGGTATTTTTGGTTGCAAACTCCTTTTCATTTTTCATACAGTATTGGCCTTGTGGAATACATTTGATTATGTGGTCTTGTTAGATCTACAACATTTTTAGTTGTTTAGTTTTATGGCCGAGGTGCACTTTTATTATGGAAATAGTTGATGCAATATTGTCATTTAATCCTTACTGCAGGGTAGCATGTTGAGAAGTTTCTTGTGAAACATTTGGAATTCAAAATGACACTTGATCCTATACAGCATCATGAACTTGACTTCAAAATTCATATTCAAAGTGTGCCAGACAATTCTTGCAAAATTTCAAATATTTATGTTGTTTTAAACCATTATCTTTTTCATGTATTGGATGCTAAAAATGAGAAAAAGAATTTGGTATGAAACCAACTGGTGAATAATTTCTAGCAAAAAAACCACTTCCAAGACATGATTTAGAAGTAGAACATATGTACTTATGAAGCATAGAAAGATATCCTTGATGCATTGTCAATGTTTGGCTAGGGTTATTTTTGGAGAAAATAACTCCTTATTCCTAGAATAGTGATCTTCAATACAAGTAAATGCCAGATAAGAGAGATCAGCGTGTGACATAAACCTATTAACAAATGTGAACAGGGAATGATTATTAATTATGGCATACTAAGTTGTCAGTGATTTTGAATATTTGTCTTTAACATGTAAAAATGTTAAATTCCAAACTTACATCATCATGGTTTGGCATCATGAGCTTGACTAATTTTCCACCATGCTCATAATTTCATTGTTGTATTCATATCTATAAACAACGTTTCAAATAATAATAAAAAAGTTCTATAAGAAAAATCCAGACCTCCATGTTGCTGCTCCTTGTGAGACAAAGTCAAAATTGCATTACACAATCTGACACATAAGAATATCCTATATCCCGGTGGTATGTATCCAAATTCTTATAATAGTGTCTTCAAGACTTATGTTGACATTTCCAATGAGATATTTAAGCAATGAAAGATGGAGCCTTCTTCATTGTTGTATATGTAACAGCCTTTTATTAATATAAATAATGATGGTTTTGTCTTTCTAAAAATGAAATGTAAAAATAATTTATTGTGGTCAATTGAAAAGTTTTTTTTTTTAAATCTTTTCATTATGGAAGGGTGACATAGATATATGCCCTTCTAATTGAAATTTGGACCTGCCCTTCAAATTTGATCACTGTGTGGGACCTTAACAAACAATAAAACTATTCCGTCGTGCGTTATATAAAACATATAACAAAACCTTTGTCAAAACTTCAAACGAACCCTTTAGCCATGGGTATTTCATCACGAATTGATCATTTTACCATGTACCTTCCTCTAGAGGAATATTCTTCCACTTGATTAGGTACTTCATAATGGTTATATGTGAAAGAGATACAGAATGTTTATCTATAACTTTTTGTGGTTCAAGAATCAACTTTCATTCTTCATCTAATTTTGGAAGTTCTATTTACATTGGCATATTTTTTCCCAAAACCTTTTTTAGGCAAGATACATGAAAAACCTTATGAATGCAAGAAGAAGGAAAATATAACTTCTATATCACTTGTGCAATCCTATGAATAATTATTTAGGGCCATAACATTTTTGAGCTAATTCTTTATTCTTCTTTTTCTTGAATGAAGATTTCTTATAATGCTATAATCTAAAAAATACCAAATTACCCTCCTCAAATTATCTTTCACTTAAATGTTGTTCCCCTTGTTGTTTTATCATGTTTCATGTCATTTGAAGGTTTTCCATAATAATTTTCAAAGTTTCTTTAGTATTTTCCATATGTGACTCTGTTTCCTATACTTCGGACTTATCTTGCAAAAAGTATGAGATACTAGGAGTTGGATATCCATAAAGGGCCTTAAATGGGGAAATTTTAGTAGATGTGTGATAGGTAGTATGATAGTATCATATTACCATTCTTCCTTGAGGAACCCACTTCATCCATTAAGATTGCTTTTCTAAAGAGTAACATTGTAGATAACCTTAAAACATTTGTTAACTATTTTTGTTTGACCATTTGATTGTGTTTGATATGTAGAACTCATGGCAGCTAGTGTTTCTCCACTCATATTAAATAATTATTTCCAAAAGTTTCTTGTTACTATTACTTTAGGAAAACCATGAAGACTATGAATTTCTTTCACAGACACTTATGCCACTTGGCTTGTTGTTTATGTACTTTGAGCTCTACAAAATTTGTCTATATAAATGACCACAAAAATGTAATACTTACCTTTATATTTCAATAACCCTATAATAAAGTCTATTGATATATCTTCTAGTCTTTGAATATGTATGTGGAATGGTTGAAGTAACCCTAGAGATTTTACTATCTCTCTTTTATTTATTATGCAAACCCGACCTTCTCTTACAAAATTTTGAATATCTTTCTTCATTCCTTCCAAAAATATATTTTTTGATCCTTTGAGATGTTTTAAGGAACCCTGCGTCCTACCATTAGAGAGACATGGGACTCTCTTAATATTTTTTTATTCAAATATGCTTGCGTGCATAAAAATATTCTACATTTGCACCAAAGTATATCTCTCTTTCACTCCCAATGCTCCATAGAGTTCATCCCATCCTTTATAAATTTTAGTTTTTGTTTAGTACTATTGTCATTTTTCTATTATGGAAAGCTTCTTCTAGCCACCTAGGAATAGAAAATGTAATTGGATATAAATTTGAGGCCTCTTCTATTTTAGAAAGAGCATCATGTACTAAATTTTCCTTACCCTTTTTGCAGATTATCTCAAAATTAAAACTTTGCATTTTTTCTCATCATTTTTGTTAATCTTCTAATGAAAATCATAGCTTCAAAAAATAATTTATGCTATCATGGTATATATTGACTTTAAAGTACCTCCCAATGATATACTATCCCCATTTTTTATTGCATGTAATATTGCTTCCATTTATTTTTCATACGTAGATTTCACCAAATATTTTCTTTGAATTCCTTGCTTTTAAAATCCAATGATATCCCTTATTGTGTTAATGTTACATAAATTCATTGTCCTAGTGCCTCACAATCTACTATGAATGTTTTACCAAAATTAGGTGCAACCGATGTTGGTGTAGAAGACATGGCATCCATTAAAAGAGAGAATGCCAAAGTAGCCTCATCATTCCATATAAATGATATTTTCTTCAAGAGATATGTGAGTGGACTTGAAATGCATGCATAATTCTTAACAAATTATCAATATTATCATGTAAGTCTAAAAAATCTTCTAAGAACCTTGATTTTCTTAGGAATAGGTCATTTTGTAATAGCTTGCATCTTTTGAGGCTCCAACTTCACTCCTTCCTTTAAAACAATATGAACCAAATACTAGAATTCTTATTTCCCAAAAGCGCATTTGGATATTTTTACATAAAAATGATTGTTCTCAATAATTTATATAACTTTTCCACATGTTTAGTGTGGTATTCCCATGATTTATTATAAATATGTGTATTATCAAAGAAAACCAACACAAATTTTATAAGATGGGATCAAAAAAAATTGTTCTTAAGTCGAGCCCGCCAGACTTCAAACGGCGATAAACCATAATTCAAACTAAATTCGCGTTCCAAAATAGCCTACTAATTTCGGCCAATTTTGTGACGCGAAAACCAAATGAATTCCGCCCTAATATTTTTCGGGTCTGAAGTTGGGCTGGCGTACGGAGGGAGAGTTGTGATGGGAATTTCTTATCAAATTCGCCCTAATATTTTTCGGGTCCAGATTTCCACTGCGCGAGCGGCCCAAACAAAGATCTGCTCCAATAAATTTCTGCCACGTGTCCTCAATCAAAATTTTCCATGTTCCCGGATGCGGGTGCATTCGATGGCATTTAAGGCGATGGGACATGGATGTGGCGATTTCATATCAATATAATTAAGTTTTAACGCTGTTCAATTAGCCGATATTTAAGTTCCAAGATTTTCACATCAAATCGCATTAAGTTTTCACACTGTTCAAGATCGGACCTCCACTCCTGTTAGCGATTCCGCATGCTCCAATATGATCCGGCCTTCGGCTCTCATTAATGAGAGATTAATTATGACGGGCGTTCTTCGATTGCATTGCAGTCGGGTCGATAAAATGGTGTTTCGCTATGGTTTTTCAGATGAGTTGGTTGCTGGGTTACACTGCCTGCTCACTGTGACGAGAAGGAGAAGTGGCCAGCTGAACTGCTACTTAGACCTTGGTGCATATTTGCATTTCTCTCGGTCTAGTCTGTGTCTGTCTTCCTCGGTTTCCTGGAATCCTGCTTCTCCGTCTTGTCATGTTCCCACTGCTGAGACTGCACCCATGCCTCACCTGCATCAAAGGATGCGTTGCCGCAGGGGGAGCACTAGAGGTCAACCCCTGCGCGCTCCCTCCAGCCCCTCAACCGAGTCGTCTTCCCAGTCCATTGATTATTACACAGGTCACTATCCAAACACTAGAAGTGGGCGGGGTCGGGTTCTAGGATCTAGCCACTGTATGCGCTCCCCTGCTCCTCATTTCCCCACCGCTTCACCTTCTCCCATGACGTGCATTGCGCTTTTTTCCTTTAATTTCTCTCTGAACCGCCCACGAATCACAGCTTCAATCACCGTGGTTTTCCGTGAGGAGGCCCAAATGGAGGAACAATGCACCCGTCCGGCGGGTCTGAGCTTAGAAAAAGTCGGCCAGCATTTAGGCCTTCAGGAGGGGAGCGGTGGCGCGAATGTGGAGATAGCACCTAGCAATCCCGGACCTTCCGAAGGATGGTGCCAAATCATCGAGGAAACACCAAAGGAGTAGTTTGGTTAATTTGGTTTTCTTGCTTCGCAGGCCCACTTAATTGGGCATGTTTTAGATTATATTACTGTGCTAGACCTTTGTAATATTTTTGAATTCTGTAAACATTCAAGACTGGTTTCCCTGTATGAGGGCAGTCTTCTTTTTTTATTTTTTGATGACAAATTTGCCATAAGTCTGGGCAATGTTTTTGACTAAAGTCATGTTGTAATTTTATTCCCACTGTTAATAGATTAACTTTACTTAGAAAAAAAAATGTTTCCCTGTTTCTATTTTAAACCTGTTTTTTGAAATACAGAGCCATGTTTATATGATTTTTTATAGTCGAAGCGTTGCGGGGTGGTTTATTATATTTAATATTTCACGGTCAAATTATGTTCATAACAATTGGAAAAAAAAAATGTTGCCCTGTTTCTATTTTAAACCTGTTTTTTGAAATACAGAGCCATGTTTATATGATTGTTTATAGTCGAAGTGTTGCGGGGTGGTTTATTATATTAATATTTCACAGTCGAATTATGTTCATAAGAATTGGAAAAAAAAATGTTGCCCTGTTTCTATTTTAAACCTGTTTTTTGAAATACAGAGCCATGTTTATATGGTCTACGTATTATACTCTTTCTCTGTATATCTACAGGAACCTTTTTGCTATGAACAGGGTGGATTTTGTAGCAGGCTACTAATGGAAACAAGCGAGCCTGAACCTTACATCTCGGATGCAATAGATGGTTACCAATTTTGGAATCAAGCGAGCCTGGGTTTCTGCAGATGGTTTTTATTTCTGGGAACAAGCGAGCCAGAACATACAATCGACCCTGGGTTTATACATATTTTTTCTTTATCATGGATGCTTTTTGTGTGAGGCGTATATCAACCGTACATGTCTCTGCACATTTCCTGTATCCGCTTTATGATACTATTTTATGTGTTGACAGGTTATCACTCTGCCTTCAAAACTAGCGATGCTGGTTTATTGATATGGTCTGATGGTATTTTTATATTTTGGACATATCACACTCCTCACATGATTAGCGTTTTCTCTGTTCAAGGGTTTTGGGTACTTTAATTTGTATTTGGAACAATGGACGTCGGTACTCTATCTGTTGCTTTACTATTCTACATACTGCTATTTCACTTTCTTATAGATGCCTCGGGAATATTTGGATGCTTTCTCAGATTTGTAGATAATCTCCATGTGGACCGTTACTGGGTTTTATATCATGTCCCTGTATGTGACATGGGGTATTTTTCTATCATTGTCTGGGGTGGGACTTCCACTTTTCTGGATGGATATTTGGGTTCCAATCTTCAGATGTGAAAATGTAATGACTTCATGGACTGTTTTACTTCATTTAATATATTCAAAACAATGTTTTTTCTCTTGTGAAAAAAAAATGATTAATGTTTATCACTCTGCCTTCAAAACTAGCGATGCTGGTCTATGTTGCTGGTTTATTGATATGGTCTGATGGTATTTTTTTATTTTGGACATATCACACTCCTCACATGATTAGCGTTTTTCTCTGTTCAAGGATTTTGGGTAATTTAATTTGTATTTGGAACAATGGACGTCGGTACTCTATCTGTTGCTTTACTATTCTACATACTGCTATTTCACTTTCTTATAGATGCCTCAGGCATATTTGGATGCTTTCTCAGATTGTCAATAATCTCCATGTGGACCGTTACTGGATTTTATATCATGTCCCCGTATGTGACATGGGGTATTTTTCTATCATTGTCTGGGGTGGGACTTCCACTTTTCTGGATGGATATTTGGGTTCCAATCTTCAGATGTGAAAATGTAATGACTTCATGGACTGTTTTACTTCATATAATATATTCAAAACAACGTTTTTTCTCTTGTGAAAAAAAATGATTGTTTATAGTCGAAGTGCTACGGGGTGGTTTATTATATTAATATTTCACGGTCGAATTATGTTCATAACAATTGGAAAAAAAAAATTGCCCTGTTTCTATTTTAAACCGTTTTTTGAAATACAGAGCCATGTTTATATGATTGTTTATAGTCGAAGCACTGCGGGGTGGTTTATTATATTAATATTTCATGGTCATTGGAACGCCCACAATTCATAACAAATATTGGATATTTACTGTCCTGTTTTAAAGTTTCATTTTATTTTTTTTAAATTGAGCCCGTCGTCGGTATACTGACGCTTTGTAAGCATCGGAATTGCGACAGCTTAAAAACGTCGGAAGAGCGACAGTATAAAAACGTCAGACGAGCGACGTTCAAAACATCGGACCACATTTCGTCAGAATTGCGACAGTTTACAAACGTTGGAAGAGCGACATTAAAAACTTTGGACCACATTTCGTCGGAATTGCGACAATTTACACACGTCAGAAGAGCGACGTCCAAAACGTCGGACCACATTTTGTCGAAATTGCGACAGTTTACAAATGTCAGAAGAGTGACGTTCAAAACGTCGGACCACATTTCGTTGAAATTGCGATAGTTTAAAAACGTCAGAAGAGCGACGTTCAAAACATCGAACCACATTTCGTCAGAATTGCGACATTTTTCAAACGTCGGAAGCGCGACGGTTTGGGAAACATCGGAAGAGCGACGCTTGTTTGGAAGCGACGAAAAAAGTGTCGGTAGTGCGACACTTTGTCAGTGCATTGGAATTGTGACATAATGGCAAACCACGTTTTTCCCATCCTCGAACTGTCGCTCTTGCGACGACGATGTGTTGGAATAGCAATGAATTAGCTGTCGGAAATTGGGCCAAATTTACTAGTGTTTCTTGCAAGAGGAGAATCCATGGGTTTGCTAACCTCCATGTGGAAATTCCTCAGAATCTCCTTGGCGTACTTTTCCTAAGATAAAAATAGCTCCCCATATCTTTACCATATTTCCAATCTAAGGAAATAGTGCAAGAGCCCCATGTCCTTCATCTCAAATTCTCTTGCAAGATAATCTTTGCAACATTTTATGGGTCGCTCATCACCTGCTAGTATAAGATCATCAACATAAAGAACAATAATCAATAGCTTACCATCAACTACAATATGATATCTTCTCATCCACTTCACTCTTGGTGAAGCCCAACCCGGTGAAATAGTTTTCAATACTGGTGTACCAAGCACAAGGTGATTTCTTCAGCCCATACAATGCTCTCTTGAGTCTACACACATGTGACTCCATGTCTAAGGTCTAAAAAAATTTTGGCTGCTCAATGTAAACTTCTTCCTTAATAACTCCATTGAGAAAGGTTGTCTTTACATCCATCTAATGTATAGGTCATCTCATCCGCGCTGAGAGTGCAAGGATGGATGTAATAGATGAGTACCTTTTGACTAGTGCAAAATTCTCATCATAGTCGATTGCCTCCACCTAAGAGAACCCTTTGGCCACAAATCTAGCCTTGTATTTCTCCACACTCTCATATGTTGTTTTCTTCACCTTGTAAACCCATATGGATCCTACAACAACTTCCCATGCACTATTCATGATAATGGACTCATACTCATCAACCATGGCATCAACCCACATTGGATGCTACATTGCTTCCTCAAAATAGGATGGTTCTATATCAATACCTTCGCTCATAAGAGCCATGTATATAGTGTACCGCTCTAGCGACCCTCTTTTCCTATGTTGTGATGTGGGTGCTCCCACATTATCTCTCGCATCCAACAATAATATTTCAGCCTCTCTGGTGCACTTCCTTCCATCTTTGGTGGATGGCTTTGCATGAGTGGTTTCTACCATTCTATAGTCCTCTACTTGTGGTTGCTCCACATCCTGAGGTTCATCCTTTGGAGCTAAGATATCCTCAACTGCATGCAACTCAAGCTCCCTCTCAAGGGAAAATCGCATGGATTTTTCTTCATCAAACTTCACATCTCTCTTGAGCATTGTCATCTGATGTGCTAGCAAGTACACCCGATAGTTTTGAGGTGTATCACTGTACCCCACAAATATCCCCAACTCTATTGTTGTCTCTAGCTTCTTCCTGTCATATTTGGTCACATGGAAATAGACAAATGAACCAAAAATTTTAAAATATGAAATATCTTGTTTATTACCTGAAAAATCCTCCTCTAGTGTACTCATCCCAATTATCCAATGAGGACTTCTTTTCTGCACAAATATTATTGTATTGCATGCTTCCACCCAAAGATGCAATGATAGGCCCTGATCATGAAACATAGCTCGTGTTGTTCCCACAATAGTTTTGTTCTTTCTTTCTACAACTCCATTCTATTGTGGTTTATGAGATGTAATTAATTCTCTTTTAATTCCTTCTAAGGAACAAAAGTTCTTGAATTCGTTAGAGATGTATTCTCCACCATTGTCGCTCCTCAAAGTCTTCACCTTCTTCCTTGTATCTTTCTCAACAAGTGCCTTGAAATCACAAAACTTGGAGAACGTATTACCTTTCTTATACATGAATAAAATCCAACACTTTATTGAAAAATCATCAACAATAATCACATAATACCTATGCTTTGTTGTGGAAGTTGGTCGACACACGTCTGAGTGAACTCTCTCAAGGATTGCCATTTTTTGGATTTCCTTATTGTGAAAGGTGGCCTTTGTATACTTCCCCATATTACACCATTTGCATATGTATCTCTATGCAAGTGTACCCCTTTTAATATTTGTATAAATATTTTGCATTATCCTCAAATTGTTGTGGTGTAGATGGCCCAACTTCATGTGACATAACTCACCGATGTCTCGGCTTTCCACCTTCTCTGCTTTTATACTCAATGATGCACAATAATCTAAATCAATTTTTTATAGGTTCTTCACTCAAACCCCAACATTTTTCACCTATCTTGTGGATTTGTGACGAATTAACTCTTTTCCTTCACTAAAAATCATATCATATCCATGATCTTCCAACATAGCAACAAAAACCAAATTATTCTTCAAACCAGGTACATGCATGACATCTTTTAGTATGATGGGTTTACCTGATTCTCTCTGGAAAGTAATTGTACCAATACCGGTAGAGTTATACCTCCCATCATCACCCATCTCGATGTGCATCTAGAGATCCTTCTCCTCCAAGTTGCTGAAGAATTCTTTGTTGGCGGTCATGTGGAATGAGGCTCCACTATCCAAGTACCACACAGATCCCATCACTGATGACACCATGCATGTGATGAGGGTGAAATCCAACTATAATTGTGATGCCAATGCTTCACCATATACTCTTACTGAGGCCTTCTTTTTGTTCTTCTTTTGTGGACAATTTGTGGCATAGTATCCATGCTCATGACAATTGAAACATTTCACCTTTGACAAGTATCACTTCTTTCCTAACTTTCCAGTCTCCTATTTGGAATGGGATTCCTTCTCTTTTCCTTTCTTCACCTTGCCATCCAAGGTACAATTTTCCTCATCATCAGTCTTTGATGAGGATCCATATTTGGTGCTCCAATGAATTTCTTCTTGTGCCAAATCAGACCATAGTCGCTCCCAATCTAGCTGCTTCTCCCTCCCATTAACAGAGTCATGGTAGCTATGCCAACTCTTGGGAAGGCCTAGAAGAGCTAGGCTCACCAAATAATCTGAGGCAACAGTGATACCAACACTTCCAAGCTAATCTCAACATTTATTGAACTTAGTCAAATACTTCTAGATCGTGTCACTCTTCTCCTTTTTTATCTTCCTGAGCTTGTATTTCAGTGTCAGCCTCTTGTGGTCACTACTATTATGATAGAGATCTATCAAGGCCTTCCAAATTTCATATGGAGTTACCTTCCCGTGGAGGCTCGAGACAATATGGTCTCAAACTCCCTCTAACAAGATCCTTCTCACCTTTTCAACATTCTTCTTCCATGCATCAAGGAGTTAATCATCTATTGTTGCGGGTTGCAAGACATCAGCATCTATGAAATCCTTCAGTTTGTTGTCCTCAAGCACAAAATCCATCATGTCTTTCCATGAAATATAATTTTAATTTCCCTTGAGTGCATATTCGATTCTTAATTCATTAAAATACATCTTGATCTAATGTTGGATACCGAAGAATAAATATGAAAATTCGAACCTGATCAAAACAAAATTTCCTCTTATCTTATTATTTTGATTCCTAGCGTTCTGATACCATGTATAAAATCTAACAGAGGGATATAATATGACCTTATAATGAACTAAAACAAGATAATTAATTCTTCTACACTTTGCAAAAACAAAACACGATCGCACAATCACATAAACAAGTAAGGGAAAGAAAAAATAAATTGCACAACACAATATATATATGGGGAAAGTAGACTGCCTAAAACCCTTCTATTTTTATATTGTATAAATTCAAGGATCATGAAACAATACAATGCTTTCTCTCAAGAGAACTCCTACACCCTGCCAATTGTCTCACTCCGATCTAGGAAAAATCGAACAAATACTTAGCCAATTCTTTGCCTCTGCTCAACCTTCCTTTCTCATGCATTCCTTGAGGAATTAAATCCCTATTAAATAGGAAAATCTCTTTCCTTTATTTTTTAATCCTTCCTAGGCCTCCAACTATCTCTATAACTGACCTGCACAATTTTCTAATTATACAACTGATATTTATCTTCCCTTTAACCTATGTCTCAACTGGGTCTTCCTCAGAAATGACATGCAACAACTATTTATAATGAATTATCAATTAAATGATTGATCACTCATTGTGAATTAAATCATATTTAATTTACTACACCTATCTCTATCTCATCACTCAGTTAGAACTAGTTAAACTAATTTTACCTCAATTAATTGAGTTAAATAATTACAACTCATGCATAACTGCAATTGGACCCCCTTAAATCATGGAATCACTCTACATTCATCCTATTATACCCTCAACTCAAATTTCCTAAGTTAACTCAATCATTCTGACTTACTTAACTAATACAAGTTGTTATGAGATGAAATTACAATTTCTCTTCCAATTTAATTAATGGAAAATTAAATCAGAAGCCATTTCAACATTGACCTTCTTGAAATTTTCTTGCACAATTTATCTTCCTCTTTTTATCTGATGATGATTTTCATGATGCTTTCTGCTTTATGATTTTCAATAACAGACCAAATTTTAAGACCTAGACATTTGCTTTATCCATTTTCTAAAATTCAATATGAACCCATTTTTTCTTTGTTAACTTTGTAACAAAGTGTGAACTTATTCTTAGGGAATTGGAAAGAAACTTGTCATTATTTTCCCATGATAGAACCCATCCAGTCCAAGTGTTGAACCTAGATGCTCCGATACCACTTGTAAACACACCCACTTCACTAGTATAGTTAGAGAAATGGGGTAATAATTATTATTTTGACTTTCTCCCGAGTTCACATAACTCAATTTTGATGTCATCATCAAATTCATTTTAAAAAGAATTTTCCAGTGATATAAATTTTGTCCCAATTAGACTCTAGATTTCACATTTTAATCCTTTAAAGTCTTATTAATTTCTTTGCATCACCTCATCTTTACTGCCATGTAGCACCCATGTGGTCTCTGCATGGTACACACGTGGCATGTTGCTGTACTACGACATGGTGGTGGGTTCTTGAGTATCTAGTGGGTCATGCCTATGTGGCATGTCACCTGTGGTCACATTGTCCACACACACACACATACATATATATATATACATCCTTCTGCCATCTGATGACCCACATCAATGACCCAAATCAATAATTATAATGTAAGCGCGAACTGCACTCCCTTGTTGACATCATAGGCAGGTTTGGGGGGCATCATTATTTTTTTTCTTTGTTGAGTTTCTAAGCTTGTGACCCAATGATTCTCTGACTCTTCACCTCATCCAACGATTTTTGCAGCCTCACCCTCCCTTGATGACATCATAGGCCCCACTAATATCTTTATCATTGGTTAATCCACAACTATGATTCAAGTCAAACTTCCCCCTCCCATTACTGACATCACAGGGGAGAGGCCCTACCATCCCATCAATTGTTGATTGGATGAGTCAATCTTTGCCATTATTTTTGGGCCCAAATTCTACCTTTGACTAAGTATACAAGGATGATCCTTGACCTCCCAACCCTTGACATGGAGGTCACTTGACCACCCTCCAACACTGTCTACACTTGCATCTTGGATACTTGACCCTGACTTGGGTATTTAGCCTGAATCCTCACTAATAGGTCCCATAAGACTATCTCAGAGATAATATTTGGTCAGGAATATATTACACCAAGTTTCAGCCTTTTCAACTAGCCCTCCTAATAACCGACTTGGCAGGTCCTTTAGGTAATTTCAAACCTTTTTTGCAAGATTTTACCCTCAAATATTTTTATGGATTTCTTCCCAGGATTACATAAGCTCAAAGCATTCTGACTCTTTTACCTAATAGAAGACATGAACCTCATAATTTCACAATTGTTTCCAGTGCATCGAGTTTGTGAAATTAATTGATCTTGTGTCGTGTTAGACAACCAAACTCAATGAATATTGTGCAAATTTTTTTTCAAAGAATCCTGGGTAATAACATGCACCGAGAATTATAATCAACGAATGTGCATTAGAGGGAAAATTTCAGGGAGCTTAAGCATTTCCCAACGATATTATACAAATTCATTTTTCTCATTCAACCATCACATATTCTCAGGTAATTTAATGGAACACACACATGGAAATACATGCTATTGACCATGAAGCTCAAACTTCTCCATTAAGCATGAAGATATTACCATATCTTGAAGACTCAGAGATCACTGAGGAGAAAAAACACAAACATATGCAGGAATTCTTTACCATACATCATAGGCTGGTACAGGGTGTTCAACATCCCATTTCCACATAGGAAATTCACATTCATTATGAACAATATAAACATTTAACCAGTGACTAACATATCACTACAAGGAAAAGATCTTCTAGCAGACGTAATAACAGAGGTTTTTAGTGTTGTAAAATTACAAAACAAATGTTAAAATAACATCTGCTACAACATTCATTTTTGATAGCGTATATTTTAGCAGATATTATAATGTAGCTTCATCAGAAATGAAAAAATATGGGCGACCAGAGGTCTTAGTGGATCTTTTTTTTGAGGTGCGCTTCATGGAACAACTAGCATCATTGCAGTAGAAATATAAACGAATTGGATTGGATACATAATAAAATCATTGAGGCATTGAAAGAAAATAACACCTATGCATAATATATACTACACCAATGCTAATACATAAAAAATACCCTGGGCATTCTTGTAAGGAATGACACCAGGGTATGCAAAAATAATTGTAGTCTTGGCATTTTTGTTTAAACTTGCAGCACTTATGCATATTGTTTTTATAAAGGCACAGGTCATTAGTTATATAAAAGGACTAGTGCTATTAGTTTTCATAATGCACCGGGGTTGGAAATATTATTTTGTAGGACCGAGGTGTTAGTTCTATGAAATCACTGGTGTGTTAAGAATTATAATGCACCAGAGCGTTAATTGCAAACAATACCGGTGCTTGAAGAAATAAACACTCTAGTGTTTTCGTTTTATGAAAAAGGCACCAGTCATGCAAAAATATGTCACCACGGTTATTTTATATAATATAACACACCAATGTGTTTTTATGTTATGGACACACCGTTTTTTGTATGAGATTTTCTCTTTTTTGGAAACATCGACCTATGGCAATACAATTATTATAATTTTTTAAATTCATTATTCATCAAAAAATCGACATATATATTATAACAGTATTCATATAAATTAAAATTTGATTAGTGCAATTGTATATTATGTTTGGATTAATTTGTTATATTATCATATTTCACATCTCTTCATTATAATATTTAATCATCAATATAATTAATCAGTGGTGTAACATCTCACAACGACATTAGATAACACAATAGAATAAATTAAAATGTATTTTATTATATATCAATAGGAGGCTCTTTGTCATATAAAATGGGATCATTATTGGTAACCCCTTGTCTTTCAATTAGGACAGTATGTCCATTACATTAAACAAAATGTCTAATTTTCATAGACAATTATTTCAAAAAATACAACAGGTTGTATTGATATCCAAATAGATCATCCTTCTTCGTTGGAACTAATGTCAGTGCTTGAGCTACTTCCATGAATTGTGTTATTTGGAGGAATTTTTTGTTGATTACATCAATGTTTTCATCTTCTTGATCTTGGTCCATCTGCAAACATCAAAAAAAAGTGTAATGAGTGTATCTACATTGGTGATAATAACAACTATTTAACTTAATAATATACATCAATGTAAATATAATCACAAAGTGACTCATAAATTGTGTACATGGTTTCAAAACCAAGTTTCAAGCCTTATTGCAACAATTCTTTCACTGGCGTAGTTCCATAGTTTGTTTCCTGCATGTTTTAAACCCCATTATAAATCATAGATTTAATATAAAGGATTTTTTTGTTCTATTAATTATAAACTAAGAGAATTAAAACAACATACATACTTACAAATTCCACAATTAAATTTCTATCTACCAACATATACTCACAACCCATATTTAACCCAATGTCAATCAATTCTTCTAATGGCTCTTATTTGTATATTATCGCCTATTTGAATACATTCAAGGGTGTTTGTTGTAAAACAACTTGAAATATACAAAAATGAAACCTTGAGTTGTTATAATAAAATATTAACTATTACTCACAAACTTTGAAATCAACCCTTTTCTTCCTTGTCATCTTGTTTTATGTGTTGAATGAGTTCCATTTTATTTTCTTTTCTGCAAGAAAATACTTGAAAATCAATATTTAATGCTAAATTATTTTTGTATATGTACAAATTAAAGCATGATTGCATACATTTGAAACACGTTTTTGTTGAGACAGATCCTCCTACGATGCAATTATGTCCATTTATTTGGCCATCTCCTTGTACACTTTTTTGGACATTCCTAATAGCATATTTCACATATCATCTCGTTGATCATTTGGGATTTTCATAATATTCCTAAAAAAAGTAAAAATTATTTTTATATTGATATATCAAAACTAAATATAAAAAAAGTGATATTAATAAATGAAGGGTTTGTAGTAATATATACATATAATTCTAGAAAATCATTTTAATTAGGAATATTAACATTTGAATGATTTTTTTTGTTGTTCTATGTTTTTGCTATTGCAAGTATGACATGTCTCATTAACCATTTCTCTGGAAACGCTTCTTGTAGTTTAGATATAATTTGGTTCTTAGAATCATTGGATTGATTTTTTTATTGTAAGTGGAAAGTACATCTATACATTAGTTCCACTAGATCCATTATAGTTTTGTAAAAACAAATCCCCCTTTCATTAACCTCCAGCACCACTCCAAACGAGCTAAAGACCAATTCATTGTCACTTACATGTTCTATAAATTTCATTTTCTTAGAACGACATTGATATTTTCCTTCAATGTTGCTCCCTGTAGAACATTAAACATATATGAATTAATAGATTTTTTAAAACCTGTTATCTAATATTCTTAAGTATATTATTAATGAAAATAAAAATAAAAATAAAACCCACATTGAATAGTGTTTTTTCATTCACCTGATTGATCCTTTTATAATTTTTCTAACAGGATTTCATGCTCTCTACACTTAGATTAGAAATAAACTTATCGACCTACTTCATTTTGTGGATCTACATGACACACACTAACCAATACATATTATTTAAACTAGCATATAGTTCAAACATATTAGTTTTGTAAAGAAATTACAATAACTTTTATTCTCTGCTTTTTTCAATGGTTTATCATTGTGTCGATCATTATTTTTGCTACTTGACACCTTCTTAGACATTTTTTATCAATATACAGCTTGTACCATTCAATACATAAGCCATTAAATATATTTTATAAATAAATCAAATAATTTTCATCCAAAAAGAGCTCTAGTAACTGGTGAATTTATCTAAATAAACACTTAGGTGCGTTTATCCGATTAAACTCATTGGGCATTTAATTGTTCAACACCGTCAGGGAAAATTATTTGTTTGAAATAATTTTAAATTATGACGGTGTGATTTGTAATGCTAAACACACCGAAGTGATTTAACAGTGCTATTTTGAAGAACTCTGTTGGTAAATTATATTACATTTGGAGCAACGATGAACAAACTGACATAATTGATTTTATTATAATATATCGATGCATTGTATTACACAGGGTGCACTGTATTACACAGGGTGCATTGTTGCATTATATTACACATGGCGCAACACAGAACATATATCCTTTTTTTTTTAAGGACATAACATATATTACTGTTGGTTTGGATCTAATTCAATAAGTGAATCCCCTACTTTACATGTCAAATGCAATATATATAGTAAGTACACAAACCCATTAAATCTAAAATTCCTAAAATTAAAAACCATGATTATGAAGTGGTAGAGGAAGTTAAACCCTAAGGTGAAATTTTGCAAGAAGAAGCAAGGGTTTAAGGTGAGTATTGAATTTAGTTTTTTCTGAATTTTAATTAAATTTAAATAGGAACAAAGATCGTAAAAAAAATAATTTATTAGTAAAATCAACAGTAAAAAAATTGTATCATACAATGTTTTTCTTTCTTTCTTTTTTTCTAAATTGTGAATAAATCTAACAGAAATTGTAAAAAAATTAATAGTAAAATTTAAAGATTTTTTTATCCAGGGTTTTGAGCAAATCACCATACCTTTCAAATTCTAATCTTTCAGAAATTCCAAAATATTTTGTTGCTCCATAATGCTCCCAGTATGTCTCTCTTGCAAATGATCTATCGTTTAATCAAACCCTAACAAAAATTGTAAAAAAAATTATTAGTAAAATTAAAAGTGATTTTTTTACTATGGAGGGTTTTGAGTGAATCATCATACCTTTTAGCATCTAATCTTCTGAATAGTTTTGTTTCTCCAAAAAAATTTGTTGTTGCTCAATGATCCTAGTATGTCTCTCTTGCAAATCACCTCCTTGAAATTTTGATTGAAATTATGAAATTGTGAATAACCTTTTACTATTTAAAATACTTTATGAAATTGGATTTTGAAAAATCAATTGCCGCTCATTTTTTAATTTTATATATATATATATATATATATATATATATATATATATATAATGTCAATTTTTTCAATTTATTCAAACATGCATGTGTTTGATAGTCAAGCACACTAGTGTGTTTATAAGAAAAGTGCACCGACATTGTCCAGTTGCTAGAAAATTTCAACGCACCAACATGACACATTTTTTTTTCGAAATCCCAAAACTATGCTATTAATTTTTTGAACGCACCGATGTGGTTTTTATTTAAAATCATCAGTGCTATACTTTTTATAAGGGCACCGAATTGGTTGATTCGTTTTTACTCTAAAATTCATAAACAAGTGCATACCAGTGTTGTTTTTGAAATGCAACAATGTGTTTTTGTATAAGAGAATCAATATGATAACATTATTTCTTTTGGAATGTCGGAAATCAGTGCAGGTATTATTTGAATGCCCTGGTGCTGGAATTATTTAAATGCATCAGTGTGTTTTGTTCTAATAAGCGCTTCAGTCATGTTGAAAAGCTATCTAAAATTTTATTTTCACATAAAATGGCATATTGATCTCAAATTATCCTTTACGACAAATCCACATGAATTACAATAATTCATAGTATACATTTTTCGCTTAAAGTTGCCTTATTCTTGAAAAATGGTTTGAAAACTATATAGAAATTCAAATTATGGTTATATGGTTCTTTAGATTAATTTTAGATATGCACACACAAAAAAAAATCTAATTTTTCTCAAAAGAAGGGAAAAAATATCAATAATATCAAATTGTTATGAAACCAGCTCCAAAAATAGAAGAAAAGAGAGATCAATGCCTTAGAAATAAGCCACTTCGAGGGGGAAACCTCCTTTACATTACATAATTGTACAATTATTGGATGATACAAATGAAAAAACCTCCTTCTATATATTAGATTCCATGGGGTCACAATATAATTCTATCTGACCTAACAATAATAATGTAAGGGCACAATAATAACAATATGGGGGCTACAGGGGTACAAAAATAACAATAAGGAGGCTACACTAACAACAATAAGGGACTACACTAGTAATATAGGGACCTAACATGCCCCTCTCCTTCAAAAAAGTGTTATCCTCAATGCTTGAGTAGCTTTGGATGCGTCTATATAAACTTTTCATCCTCTCAAGTAAAACCTTTAGTGGGTAAGTTCTTCCACTTTATGAGATACTATGAAATTGATCGATTTCATAGTTGTCGAGTTCTTGTTTCTGTGATGGCTTCAGGTTCTGATATGATTTTTCCTTCCTCATCAAGTTTTGGAAATATTGTTTGAACTAGAAGTTTGTCACCTATAACCTTCTTTAAAAATGAAACATGGAAAACTGGATGCACTCACAAAGAAGCAAGAAGCTCCAATTTGTATGCCATCATACCAATCTTTTGCAACACCTTGTAAGGACCATAGTACTTTGGTGATAATTTATTATACTTCTTAGCTTGCTTGAGGGAAATTTTTTTATATGGTTGTAGCTGTAAAAATACTCAGTATCCTACATCAAAACTTCTCTCGTTGCGATGTTGATCTGCTTTTTTTTTCATTTTATTTTGTGCCAAATTTAGGTTATCCTTTAAGAGTTGGAGAACTTGTTGTTGATGCTCGATGTGATCTTCCACTGCTTGAACCTTAGAATTTTCTCTTAAAGATGATGTGATGGACGGTGGATGATATCCATAAAATGCCATAAATGCAGTCATTTTTTCTCCAGTATGGAAGGAAGTGTTATACCACCATTCAGCCAAATGTAACCACTTGACCCATTTTTTTTCTATCAGATACAAAACAACGAATATATCCTTCCAAAATTTTGTTCACTTTCTCAGTTTGACCATTGGATTGAGGATGACAAGATGAGCTATGAGCTAGTTAAGTACCCAAACAAGAAAATAATTTCGTCCAAAAATTTCTAGTAAAAATGGGATCTCTGTCGCTTACCATAATCTTTGGGTTTCCATGTAGCTTTTGAATTTTTTCCATAAATGCAGTATCAAATGTACTTGCTTTAAATGGATGAGAAAATTCACAAATGTTTGCATACTTGGTAGTCTATCAACTACCACCATGATGATAGTCTTTCATTCAGACTTAGATAAACCTGTGATAAAATTCATTGAAATATCCTCCCAACTTTGACTTGGAATGGATAAAGGTTGTAGAAGACAATCTCAACTTTATTTTGCTGGAAAACCAAACATTCCACCACAAACTTTTGAATATAATATTTAAGGCCATCCAAAAAAAAAAAATTCTTCAGCCTATGGTAAGTTTTTAAAAATCCTGAGTATCCTCCTAAAGGAGAAGTGTGAAATTCCAAAACAATATCTTGTTTTAGTTGGGAATTATTACAAATATATAAGCGATATTTGTACCATAAGGAATCATTTTTCCAACTAAATGTATCAGATGTACTAGATTCTTGCTGCAACTTTTGAATGAGTTTCAACACTTCTCCATCCTTCTTCCATTCATCCCTTGCTTCGGTTATCTAATCCAGTTGGATAATAGAAATGGCACAAAGCAATGCTTCCACCTCTTCATCCTTTCTTGAGAGTGCATTTGCAACAATTTTTAGCTTCCCTTTCTTGTAGATGATTTCAAAGTCATAACCCAACATCTTTGTGACCCATTTTTGCTACTCTTCTAAAGATATTGGTTGTTCCAAAAAAATTTTAAGACTATCATGATCATTTTTTACCTTGAAGTGTCTTCCCATTAGGAAAGTTCGTCATTTTTTTAGTGCATGTAGTATTTCCAACATTTCCTTCTCATAAATAGCTTTCTGTAAATACTTTCCTTTGATTGGACAACTTTCAAAAGAAATGGGTCTTCCTTCTTGCATTTAAACAACACCAATTCCATTTCCTAAGGCATCACATTGCACAATAAAGGTTTTTGTGAAGTTTGGCATAGCTAAGACCGGTGCTAGGCACATTTACTCTTTAATATGTTCAAAGGCCTTAGTTTCTTCAGGAGTCCATGAAAACGCATCTTTCTTCAATAATTTTGTTAGAGGTGTTGCTATTCTCCCATAATTCCTAAAAAACTTGCGATAATACCCTCTTAATCTGAGAAATCCTCGCAACTAATTTATGGTTGTGGGGACATAAATTCCTTAATGGCTTAAATTTTGTTAGGGTCTACCTTAGCACCCTCGTTAGATACAATATGACCCAGATATTCCACCTTGTGTACTCCAAAGAAAAATTTGGACATTTTTTCATATAATTGTTTCTCCTCCAATAATTTGAGCACCCTGTCAACATGTTGAACATGATCCTTCCATGACCTAATGTAGATTAGTATATCATCAAAAAATACTAACACACATTTTCCAAGGAAGGGTTTGAAAATGAAATTCATCAACCTTGAAATGTAGAAGGTGCATTAGTAAGGCCAAAATTCATGACCAAAATTTCATAATGACCCTCATGAGTTTGAAATGCTATTTTCGAAATATCTTCAAGCTTCATTCTAATTTGATGATATCCTGAATGAAGATCCAAATTGGTAAAATAAATTTCTCCATGTAATTCATCCAATAATTCATCAATCACAGGAATGGGAAATTTATCTTTAATAACGAGCTTATTGAGCTCCCTATAATTTGGACACATGCACCCTGATCCATCCTTCTTGTGCACTAATACTACTGGAGTAGAGAAACAACTTTGATTAGGTTGAATTATACCAGCCTCTAACATTTCTACAATCATATGTTCAATTTCGCTCTTTTGGACATAAGGATATCTGTAAGGCCTGATGTTTGGAGGAACAATTCCTGGAATCAAATGAATAGCATGATCATGATCACAAATAGGTGCGAGTACCTTGGGAGTTTCAAACACCTTGGAATGATTGTCCAAGAATTTTTGGAGTTCTGGAGAAATAGATGATTTTATGTTGGAACTTCTAGTGAGAATAATTGTGTAGTTACACCTCATTGTTCTTTCTTCAGAAGCTTTGTCATGACATTAGAGCTTATTTTCTTTCCCGTCTTCCCTGTGATACCCTGTAGTTCAACTTCCTTTCCTTCCGAAAAAAATTTCAAGAAAATTTCTTGAAAATTAAAAGCTACTGTCCCCAAAGATTGTAACCATAGTACTCCTAGTACAAAATCAGCACCTCCCATTGGAATGGAAATCATTGGACTATTCAATACATATTCCCCCATGGTTATCTTGATGTTATGGCCTTTTCTAGAGCAATTTATAGTTCCTCCATTTGCAACCATCACTTGACATTCTAGTGTTGGGTATAGGAAGAAATTCAATTCCTTGGCTACCTTACAATGAATAAAATTATGGTTACTATCTGAATCAATCAACATTATTACATTTTTCTTATTTATATGTCCTTCTATCTTGAGAGTTTGAGGAGTGGTAATTCCTGCCAATGCATTACACGATATGGTCAGACTCATTTCTTCTTTCTCTCAGGTTGGTTCCTAGTGTATATCCTCTTCTTTTGAAGTTTCTTGTTCATTTTCTTCCTCCTCTTCACAATCTATTTAAAATAATTTCTTCTCGGCACACTTATGACCTTTATTGTATTTTCTATCACAACTGTAGCAAAGCCCTTTTTCTATTTTTTCTTCCAATTTTTGTGGTGTAAACATTGTAGGTTTCGGAAGTCTAGCAGTAGCACCACTTCCATCCTTATATATGTGAGTGGTAGGCTTCCTTGTCACCATAATTTTACATTCCATTTTTCTTGCCAACCCGAATTCCTTCTCCAATGAATCAAGTTCCCAAAAGTGAACCTCATGTTGGATTTTATCCTTTAAATTCCCTATGAAGACATCAATCATGTGTTCCTCTAGAATATCATTTACCCTTATATTCAATTTTCGGAAGTCCTCAATGTGCTCCACCACTGAACCCTTTTGTTTGAGATTTATCAATTGGCTAAAGAAGGTGTTTCTCTTTATATCCTCATAATGTGTTATCATTTCCTCTGTGGTAATTTTTTATGGGAGCAAATTCATCGATACCATACAAATATATTTTGTTCTAAATATAAAGTTGCAATGCATACCTTTTGTGTGTTTTGCACATTATTGAGATAAAAATATTGCTCCATCTGTAGTATCCATGTTACAGGATCCTTGTCATCAAACTTCCTCATATCAATATTTGGAATATGGTGGGTCTTCCCTCCAACATTCGAGTTTATGAAATCAAGATTAACATTTATTTTTTTTTCATTATAATTTTCCTCTACTGTATTTTTTCCATTAGGAACCATTTCTCGTATCGACTTTTTCAAGCTTTCTATGTCTACTTTTATATCAGTCTTCATGTCTTCCATTTTTTCTTCCATGTCTTCCATGCCATTCTTCAAACCATCCATATTAGCTTCCACGCATTTCTTCAAACCATCCAAATTAGCTTCCACGTCTTTCTTCAAACCATCCATATTAGCTTCCATTCCCTTCTTCAAACCATCCATCTTAGCTTCCATGTCTTTCTTCAAAACTTCCATTTCATTTTTGTTGCTATTTGCGAGAGAGAAATTTGGTGCACTTGTTCTTGTAATTTTGATATATCATGTTGCACTTCTTCATCTTCATGAGTCATAGTAGAGTATTTTGAGGGCTTAATTGGTGTTGAATTCTTTTTAGGGGGAATTTTAGAACCCAATACTAATATCTATGCTTCAATATTCCCTTGGAATCACTCCAAACTGATTTTTCAAACAAGACTTATGCAATTTGAAACAAAAATACAAACATTTTTCTTTCTTTTGAGGAGCTTGATAATGAAACTAAATTATCTATGTGATTTTGGATCTTCAATATCTGAATTTCGGTCTTGTAGTAGCCCTCTGAATCTTCTTTCTAATTCCACACAATCGGACCTAATTTGGATGCTTCAAGGAAAATTTATGCCCAACCTTCCACAATGACCTAATTATGGATTGGTTCAGTATAGTGAAATTGTATGACATTCCACGTGTCATTGTTTCCTCTTTCGGCTCTGAAATAGATACACAGGAAAATGCAGTCTGTGTAATTTCTGCCACTTTTTACATAATTCCAATCTGATGCTGAGAGAGAGAGTTATGACTATTTTCCCAAGGTCACCTATTTTAGATGAAATTTGGGATCTTACCAAAACCCTAACTTCCACAGATCATATCTCCGAAAATATTGTGAACCAAGATCTGAATTTTTTACACAAAGTTCCTCAGGATTTCAATTTTGTGTGATAGAAATTTCACCTTCTGAACCTTCGTAGAAAAAAATTGATAGCAAAAATTCCACGATGGCCTGTTTGGAGCAGCGTAACCCTAGAATCCAAAGCTCTGATACCAAAGGTTATGAAACCAGCTCCAAAAATAGAACCAAAGAGAGATCAACACCTTAGAAATAAGCCACTTCAAAGGGGAAACCTCTTTTACATTAGATAAATGAAAAATTCTTGGATGATACAAATTAAAAAACCTCCTTCTATATATAGGAGTCCATGGGGTCACAATATAATCCTACTCAGCCTAAAAATAATAATTTAAGGGTACAATAACAACAGTATGGGGGTTACAAGGGTATAACAATAACAATAATGGGAGCTATACTAACAACAATAAGGGACTACACTAGTAATATAGGGACCTAACGCAGATGACCAATTCTTTAAATTTCAACTCATTCCATGTTGTTGATGAAAATCCCTCATGGAGTTCTCCCTTTCCATCTCGAGTAAGTTCATATTTTATTTATATTTTGATTATATAATTGCATTTATTATTTTTAATCCATGACAATTTTAATAAAATGTATCCAAATTTGTAGGATCTTGATTCAAAATCAAGTCCATATGCAGAAAATATTCCTCCATTTAGAAAATGTCGGAAGCTCTTATCAGGAGCAACATATCGCAAGCAGTTGGTAGATGAAAATGGACAACATCTTCACGCTGCCAATTGGAACATGGCATCTTCCAGTCACAATCATGGATCAACGATGGTAATAATTGTTTGGTATGAAGTAATTTCAAAAAACTAATTATATTGACGTGCTTACTAATATCATTGATAGTGTACTAATGATATTCAATATTTTTTAAAATTAGGATTCTAGTGATTATGAGCGACCCACCTGCCACCTTCCGGTGCACCCCACTACAATGTAAACTTGAGAGAAGGCTACATTAAGAGCAAGACTTGGAGAGGAATAATACACAGAATGGTTGAGTCAACCACCTATTCAATTCCCACTACGTCCAAATTCACCAATTAGAATGACTACAACTATAGTAGTTCTTCATGACAAGTTGGAAATAAAGGCAATCAAATAGAGGTTGGTATGGATGATTACTTACAGGATACGGTTGCCATGGAGCCAATGTTGTTATATGAATTCCAAAATGATGAGCTAGGGGATGATGCTCATATCGTTGATACCTTATTCAAAAGTATAAAATCTACTTCCACCACCCCTCTTTGGACCTAGCGGCAAGTCAAATTCTACTCAACTAGGGACAAAAGTGTTGTTGTATAACTTGAAAGCAAATTTTCGCATGTAAAATGCATGTTTATCAAAAATTTTGAGGTAATTCACCTGCATGATCAATCAAGCCCGTTATGTTTTGAGAAATATTGTCACACAATTAAAATTTGTTGGGAAAAATACTTGGGCGAGGGGGTGAATAAGTATTTTAAAACTTTTATTTTCTTATTCCAATTTCCATATGCGACTATTATTCAATGAAACCGTGTATGTATGTGACTATGATGAATGAAAATTACGTATATCCAATTAACTAAATTTCATATAATTCATCATTTGTTAATCTTTAACCATTGAATCACTACATCATTAAACATGTATTAAGCGGAAACTATGAGCAGTGAAGAACAAATATATCATTAACACACAAGAGACACATCAATACAAATGAACACCAATATTTTAGGTGGAAAAACAATGTGGGAGAAAACCACCAATGTCGTCATCTCTGTCTTCATATTTTATTATAAATACAACATCTTACAATATTTTGCTAGCACAAACTCATACCATTATGCAGACACCCGCCTTCAGAAGTCTACAACCTTCTTTCGTTCACCAGCACCTACTGTAAGGGAGCTCAAACCCCCTGATCTTATTTAATGAAACCCATCGAAAGGGAGTTCCAACCCCCTAATCAGATTTACCAGTTTCCACTAGAAGGAAGCTTCGACTTGATCACTGAAGGCTCCAACCCTCAACACCTATGTGGACCATGTTTCATAATATTTCATACTGGATACACTTGACTCAAAACATCAAAACTTGTAGGCCAATTTTCATCATATTTTCAGACTGGACCCACTTCCATCATTTGAACCCAATACCAAATAATAATGATGAAACTAATATTTGAATCAAATCACTTAATAACTGAACCAAATGAAAACCAAATCAATCATTGAATTCTAAAATAAAAAAAGCAACTCATATCACTGTATACCCATTCATCAGAATACCAAGCCACATATTGTTCAACACAGAAACCAGATCCCGTCACTACAAACCTTGATCAATCATATGTCAGAATATATACGTTATTGTTCTGAAACATACCCGTGTATATACACGCTTTCCCTTCAGACTACCTACATATATATCTCAAAACACTGATAACTAAACCAAAATCACTATCACACTAAAAAAATCACTAAGAAACATACTGAACCCATCACATATCTCTGAACCAAACACATACCATCACACATTAACATCGCCACTAGTCAACATTTCATGTCACAATCATTTCAACCCAACTAGTATTGTTAAACACAGATTATTTTGAGAGATACATCATGGACAGAAAACAACAAGCACAACCGATTACATTCATCATATTACATCAGATTATTAAATGCATCAGGTTGCATTCACAATATGATGGACCTTCTATCCTCCTCCTCTTACCAACCCCTCTCTAAAACCCCTATCCAATCCATTACTTCCAAGGTTTCCAAAGCCATTAAATCCTCTTCCCTTGACCCTTCCATCAAAAATCTCGTCCCCCCCCTCAATCCTATCACCCCCAGGATTTATGGTCAGCCAAAAATTCATAAGCCTGGAATCCCCCTCTGACCTATTGTCAGTGCTATAGGAGGCCCTACCCATGCCCTCTCCAAATTCCTTGCCAAAAAGCTTCATCCCCATTCTGGCCTCTCCTCTTCCTTCATTAAATATTACGCGGACTTTATCCATCAAATTAAAAACATTAAGCTTTATAAGAATGAAATTATGGTTAAATTTGATGTAATTTATTTATTTACCAAAATTTCGGTCCCTGAAGCCCTAGACTGTATCTCTAAGGTTGTGGATTCTGAAACTCTTTGTATTATTAACCTTTGCCTCACCACTACCTTTTTCTCCTTTAACGGTGTCTGTTACGAGCATACTGAGGGCACAGCCATGGGTTCTCCCTCTCTCCTATTCTAGCCAACATTTTTATGGAACACTTTGAATCCAATGCCTTAGAAACCTTCCACCTTAATCCTAAATTCTGGAAATGTTTCGTTTATGACACCTTTTTAAATTGGTCCCATGGTATCCCTGTGCTCTGCAAATTTCTTGCTCATCTTAATAGAATTTCCCCTCATATCTAGTTCACTATGGAATTGGAAGAGAACCATTCCCTCCCCTTTTTTGACATCCTTGTCTCTCACCTCCCTGATGGCTCCCTCACCCACCAATTCTTTAGGAATAATACTCATATCGGTAGATACATTCATGCCAACTCCCACCACCATCCTGCTCAAACTTCTAACGTTATCAATGTCTCTAGTGCTATTAGAATTTCCTTCGTTGAATCCTTCCCTAATGAAAGAGCTCATATGTCTAGAGCACTCAAAGCTAATAGTTACACCTCTTCCCATATCAGCAAGGCCTTCCGTTCTAGCCTCCATCCCTGCCCCAAAACCCATCCCTGTACCCCTCCCTTAACCAAGGTAACCCTTCCTTACATTCAAGGTGTTATTGATCACCTTTCCAGGATTCTCTCTAAAATGAACATCAAAACCTTCTTTAAGCCCCATCGAACCCTCACCCGGCTCTTTAGGTTTTCCAAAGATAAAATTGACCACTTGTCAGGTCTAGTGTATATGAGATCCCTTGCTCTTGCAGTTTGTCATGTAGGAAAAACCAACACATCCTTTAAAACTCGATTGAAAGAACACATGGAAGACACCTACCATAACCGTATTTCCAAATTAGCCAGAGCTAAGATTTGTCACTCTACTAGCCATCTTATTTTCTTTAATAAATCCAAAATCATTGCTCCCACCCCTTTCCATTCTAGTCGGGTCATTAGGGAAGCTCTCGAAATTGAGAAGCATCCCAATAACTTTAATCGTGATGACAGATGTCATTTAAGCCAATCATGGAATCCCACCATCCACTTTTTGTCCTCTAAACGCCCTATCTTTAATTCTAACCTATCCTAACCTCCCCCCCACCCATTTTTCTTCTCAGTAACCCACCCCCCCCTCCCCTTTACTTTCGTGACTATTCATCTCTTTTCATCTCCCCTTTCATGTCTTTTCAATTTTCTATCATTTTTATTAATTCAATTCATTCATGTTTAGACCTATTTTTGATATTATCTTATTCTTATTTTCTCCTCAATTTTATCATTTTTACCCTTTTTAATTTTTTCCCCTTCAATTTAATGGTTTATCCAATAATGTAACCCTTCATTTAATTTAATCATTGATCAACTCCTCCTTCCACCTTTAGTTAAATTAAATCTCCTTTTAGTCCCATTTTCTGCCCTCATCTCTTTAATTAAATAAATTTATGTATAAAATTACATTATATAATAAAATTAGATATTCCAAAATCCTTTTTTCCTTTCCATTTACTTTATTAGTAACTTAATACCCTAACCTTTATTCTAAATTAATTTATCAATTTAACACCCTAATCCTTATTATTTATTTATTACATTATATTTCTAATAATAAGATATTATCGTATCCTATACAACAAATTATATATATATATATATAATTGATTTCCCTAATGGTCAATTATCATTTATTAATTTATAATTTTGATTTATAATAGTGTAATTTGATATTAAATTTATAATTTCTAATTCTAATTATGTTTCAATACTTTGACTCAATTAATGCTCATAGAACCTCTCAACCCCTTTCTTCTAACAACTAATTTCTCTTACCCTATAAATTCTTGGTCCAACACTCTTCTCATCTTATGCTTTGGCTTTCTACCCCTGAAGATGGGTGAAGTTCTCACTCAAAACGTCGGGCTCAACGAGAAAAATACACATTTCTCCAAAAGCTCTCAACATTAAGAATAATAGAACTGATCAAACATCATCAACAATTCATATTGTAAAACTACTTTTCATACTTGACACCTACATAAATATTTGTCCATACTCCAGAATATATGCGCAGAAGTAAACTCGTGTATGTACGCAACCTCTTAGTGAAAAACCCCCATATATATTTGTAATTTCTAAACCATTCCTTCGCTGCAACCATAAAACATACTTTGCAACCCTTATTGTCACATGTTCATGTCAAAGCATCAATACCTTCACATATCTATCATTCTTAGTCATAATCATAAAATATCAAGAAAGCATGTTTATTAGTTACTAAAATGCTTTCAAATATATCAAATTTGAATCTTCTTCCTAATCCTTGGTGCACACCCATTTCAGTTCAAGCCATTTGTTAGTAACCTATAACTTTCACACATAACGCTTTAATCGCCATCTCTTTATATATCTTAGGCCTTAACCAATACCTTAGGCCAATCCCTTTGTAATGTCTATGGTATTCTTTCACGAGATCAAATATCCATTGTCCCGCTCATTACTATGGGCCAATACCATGGTAAAGACCCCTGGTACTGAGAATACCATGCTGTGTAAATTGTACGTGACTTTTCTTCACCATAATCGTGTGTGTACACGGCCTTTCTTCAGAGGACCTGCGGATACTTCCCAAACTTCACCTTTATCATTCCTCTGCCTTTGAACTGGTATTCCTTTGTCCATTCTCTTTGTCACATATGTAATAGCCTGTATTCCTATCATGTTGACATCTTTATCAAGTAGGTTTCCATCAAGAACATCACATTATTCATAATGCCAACAATCTCCCCCTTTGGAATTCATGACAGCTACTTTGGTGTTTGGTTACCACCACCTGTAGATACTTGTAAGCACAGATGCAGACATACCAAGCTTCTCTACCAAACATTATCCAAGCACCGAGCTTCTCTCCCCCTTTTACATCAATGGAAAATGGTTAACCAATGTTGAATGAAGACGTATTTCTCCCTTTGTAGAGATGAGCATTATAGATATGATATGATAAATATGAACATTGTATATTGACCATGCTCCCCCTGAGCATATGCTAAATCTTCTGAAATACATGACCTTTATTATTACCAAGGACACATGCTTACAAAAATCACCCAACACAGTGGGGTTAAATATTGTGATTTAATAATTACATCAAATTCCCAAAATAATGGGATTACATGACTTGACCCAAATATTCCATACATGGTGTTATCACTATGTAATTTCCCAAGGCTGTGAAGGAAACCCAGAGGTAACCACAAAACCACTTTAGATCAGAAGCTAGCCCTTTTGATCCAGAGAGGGATCTCTCTGTCAAAATTGTATTTTTTTATATTGAGATATTAGGCTAGTTATTAAATTTCATAGTTTGGTTTTCGAATTGGTTTGGTTGGAAAAACAAGGGAAGGCCATTGGGCAATGGATTCATAAGAGTTTAAGATGATCAAATTTAGAAATAATCAAGATTAATTGAAACAAGGAAAGGTAGGGATACTACTGTATACTCGTAGTTTATGAGATGGCTAAGGAATATCAAATTAGGATTCACTTTAAATATAGAGCATTGTTACCTGAATTCTATATTTAAACTTCGGAAGAAAACATTGATATTGCTTTAAGCTAGAGAATGGTGTTTTAAAAAAAATCCTGAACTTAATTTCTTTAAAACAATAAATAAATAAAAAACACATATGAAAATAGAGAGAACAGATTACAGTAAGAATCCATTCACCACATAGATATGACATAGGAATCCTAAAACATCTTGTCTTGTATTAATGCAAAAGGTCACTTGAACTCAGTGAATAGCTTTACAATGAATGGTAGTCTTTCTCAGTACAAGTCCCAACACTAATACTTTGAATTATGAAGTAATTATAGAAAAAATTACAAAATATCTTGATTCCAAAGATCAAGATAGAATCCTAAAATATATAAAAACTGTGTTACACAAATAGAACATGAATATAGGAAATCTAAAATTGCTCAGTAAACAGGAAAATTCCAAGGCCTATTTTTAATCAAATATATTTTACAAACTTAAAAATCTGGTATCCTCCAAAAAAATCAAATCATATTTAAAAAAAAAACAATAAGAATAAATGAAATAATTCTTAAATAATTGATATTGTTGAAATTGGGATGGTATTCTTGGAAAATTAAATGAAATATGCTCCACTGTTGGAATATCTTCCTTTGCCACTTGTTTCCCTTTAACTAGTGATATTGCTCCTAGAAATCCTATAACTGTTGATTTTTCGCTGTTAGGTGTCCAGAATTACCGGAATTGCTGGAATAAGTTCAACTATTTCCTAATATTTGGCCTTGAAAATCGATGCCACCTACTAACTAATTTCCATTTCATCTTTGATAACAGATCTTTCTCCATGGAATGTTAAAGCAATCTTCAACTATCTGCCTAGAAATATTGGGTTAGATTTGACTCTCATTCGATTGATCATATAATTCATAGATGTAACTTTATTCAAATCGGCAGAGTTTTGTCAAGACTTGTAAACATTTATCCACAGGTGAGTGGTATATTGACCCACTGAAATGACCAAACTCATGTAACAATAGGATCCCAAATTCAAAACCCTCCAAGAATTCTTGGTTGAGACGAGGTGTTGGGTGCCTTTGATGACATAGAAACACCCTTTATAGAACAATTACTTAGCCTAAAGACAAGTGTAAATATTATTTTCAGATAAAAAAAGGGAGAGATATTTAAAAATGACATTTGAGTTTCCCTTGTTCTCAGTTGGAAAATAAACCTACAAAATCATACCAAACATTCCCTAGCATTCTATACGGAGGATGCTTGGAAACAATTAATTAACGACACAAAACATAAAACAAAACATTTGTTGAAAAATGCTAAAATTAGTATGTACACTTCCTATGACACCCATACTGAGAACAGGAGCAACTACAGGGTCCTTTTTTATGCACATGGTTGAAATCCTCAACAATTACTGCAAGTCCCACGCAAAATTGTGATGCATGTTCTCTATCCATCATATTTATCTTGGATTCCTCTAGATTAGTTTTTAGGAGGATTTAAAGCCCATTGCATCACCCATATTGCAAGAGGATGAATGTAGATCAAGGATCGATAGTGGCCATTGAATTTCCAAGCTTCAGGTGTTTGAAATCAGTGCCCAAAACCATCTTTTGACCAACCCTGATAGAAAAATTCCCTGAGCTGTAGTGAAGGCCTGATGCTCCAATCTTACATAAAGGATTGTTGCAGAAACTCCATATCTCCCATTATTTCACGCATTTTTCATCCACTTTTCCATTTTTATTCATGCCATTCACTGCACCCATTCTTCGACCTCTAATTTTCATAACAATAAAATCATATATTTTCTGCAGACCACTTCGTATTTTGTTCTCGTCAAAAAGTGATGGTAGGCATGAGGTCCAAGCATACCATTGTCCAGAAAATTGATCCACCTGAATTGAGTTGTTGTTACTACTCGTCCCACTATCATAGTCAAAACATGATCCATTCCAAAACTTATCTTCATATTCTCATTTAGCCCTTTGAAATTGCCTCCTATATTTCGTTGTGTACTCTTCATGACCTAATTTATCTGCCATTGCAGAGGCATCCTAAAATGCAACAATCCATAGACCTACATAATATGCACTAATTCCATGGATTTTCTAAGTATCATATGTCTGATCAGGGAATCCATAATTCTCAATGAGACCATCACCATCCCCATCAAACTTTATCCATGTATTCAATGGAAGCACATATAGCTAGCCACACATCTTTACCAAGATTCATGTCACCAGTTGCAACCAGATCCCTATAAAATTTCCAATTACAGGAAATGACCAAAATTTTCTGAAAAATAGGGGTAAACCATGAGCTCATATCTTTCGAACCTTGACATTTGTTACAAAACTAGAGGAGGGTTTTTTTAAATCATCTCCATCTCTCCAGAATCTGCATTTAAAAAAAAACATGTCTAAGACAGGAAAAATGAACCCTAAAAATAGGGCCCAAAGATTCCTTTGAATATCCCCATATGTGATTCTTGTGAGAAAATTGAAAGAGGATAATATTCATTGGTTCATTCTTGACAATAACCTCTCTCGTATTTTAAAAATATGTCCTCGTTTGCCAAGAAACTTCCCCGAAAATTAACTGGTTAAAAAAGTGAAAATGTCCAGTAAATCTCATGTCTTCTGCCAAAAATCATGCTTTTTCCTCAGTACATTTAATGCATTTCTTCCAAGGTGGATATGGCTTCTTACATATCCAATATTCTCTTTAACAAATGTTGCAGGAAGTGGAGAGTACTGAAAAAATAAAACAATAGAGAACTATAGTTTTAATCTACCACGTCCTCTTTTCTAATTGACTTGTCTTGAAGCATATCCTTGACTAACAGTCAGAATTCGATCTGCTATAACAATTGCAGATATGTGAAAATTCCACTTTAACAACCTTGCTTCCACCTATCTTCACCAACTGTCATTTGAAACCAGAACTGGATTTCGGGAGGGGGTCTGAATGGTAAGCGGTATTTCTCACGGGATACCGAAATTAACCATTGATTTCCATGTAATCATGAGTTGTTTAAAAAAAAAAACAACTTATTTCAAACCCCCCTTCCTCCATTAATTTTTGAAAACCCTTAGGGGTCTGAAATCAATGTAATCCATTGATCTTTGCAAACTCCTTAAGACTATTAAGAACATAAATTTAGGTGTTTTGATACCTTCTATGATCCTCCACAAATCTATTGGCAAGCTCTGAAATCCTCACACTTTCGTTTCTTCTCAATATGAATTTAATTTTGGTCCTGACATCGACACCTGCATAATCCTCCCATGGCTTGGCACGTTTTTATATGCAGATTGATTCTTATCCCACATCGATTATTGTAAAAGATTCAAATTGTTTTTATATACACTAATGCATATGAAATACATCGATGACTTGAGCATAATTTTCTCCTTCCTTATGAACTCCTCGGTGACTTCCCCCTTGCTTGGCTTTGTCTTAGCACTTTGTATTAGTGTTCCACCTCGGACTTGGTGTTGTATTGTGGAAGTGATGTGGAGATTGGCGCAAGGCCATTATTTTTTTTAATAAATAATAAAAAAATTTCATAAGCCCGAGAAAATAAAATTGGCTATAAAAGTTGAATTTTTTACTTTCCAAGCCCTTATATTCAATAATTCGGCTTTAATTTGTTCACAATGTGTTCTTGAAGCCCTTTCCCACAAAATTGGCCTCGCCATCTAATTTTTGTACAAGATAGATTTTGATACCTTTACATTCTCTTTGGAGCAACTTCTTGGGATGAAAACTCTGATTTATTCCCTAAAATGAATAGAAGCATCATCATAATTTATGTTTGTGTTTTTTGTAAAACTAGATTTAGCATTTCTGACATATTGAACAGCCAATAAGATTTTGTCTTCATCTGTTCTCTCACAAGAAGGAACATTTCCCTCAAAAGAATATTTTTCATTTTCATTACAGGACATGATCGAATTGATGTCCAAAGATATATTTATGTCAGCATTATTTGTAGATCAAATGAAATCCAATCTCCCTCGCCCATCCAATTTAAGGAAATTCAACATGTCCTTCTCTTCATAAATGAACTAAAAACAAATTATACCAAACAAAGCATGTCGGAGCATAAATTTGGCCAAAATTTATCATGTGCTAACATAAGCTCCAATTGGGGATGTTGATCCCCCTACGGGGCAGCAAAGAACCGCAGTTCTAGTGCCTTGATTCATTGTGTTGTTCCCAAAACTTTACCTTGCAACCTTTAAACTGACTTTCAACCAAACTACTATAAAAAAAAAATTGTACATGCCAAAACTGAAACTGAAGATATTAAAAATATGCTCAGATTATTGAGCCTATTGCCACACAGCTACCTACCCTACACTACTGAGAAGATGTTGAATCGAATAACATAAAAATGCCAATGAAGCCAGTCAAGTAGTTGTTGAAATAAGTGGATTACTTAACTGCGCGTCGACAAAATCAAAGCTAGAAAATGTAGTAACAATGGAAAGTGATGGTGGATCTGGTTATTACAATGAAACATGATCGAAAACAAGCTAAAAATACCCTTCATGGATTTTTATACGAGATCAATAAAGACATGTTCGATTGGTTGATCCTCTAGGTATTCACTGACTAGTTTAACATTCCTGAGTTTCCAAATGCATCCTCTATATTAGAACATGATTTCAAATGTTCAATTTCAGTATTATTTTTACAAACAAACTTTCATCAATCTGAAAATCAAAATTCAGTACAATCACCTCTTTTCTTGGCGAAGGAAGAATTTCAAAAAATCGTTTAGGATCTTGGAAACTATAGGACTGAATCTCTCAAATATTTCAGCAACTAACTCAAGAAAACAAATTTTACCTTAAGGAGAAAAATTTCTTAATTTCAAACAATGAAACATGGTCATTAAAAAAACTTCATCAATTTGAAAATTTTCTAACTTATCCCTGAATTCTTTTACAACTTCGCAAGATATAGGATTTTCCACATACCCTGTCATATTTTTTAGCAAGAAATCTGATCAATGTGTAGTCGATTCGCCATAAGTGCTCTAAAATTTGGATTCTTTTACAATTAAGTCACCTTAAAAACTTTGAAACTTTGGATACTTTGAACATGGAGTCGCTAGGTGAAAAATTCAGTCTTCTTGTGTCTGATCAATGTCCACCATTAGTAATCAGATTTGGAACTTGATAATATTTCATGAGGATGATGAAACCTCATCCCGAGTATGGTTTCCACTATGTTATCACTCTATAATGTCCCAAGGTTGTGAAGGAAACCCAAAGGTAACCACAAAACCACTTTAGATAAGAATTTGGCCCTTCTGATCCAGAGAGGGATCTCTCTATCAAATTTAGATTTGTTTATATTGATATATTAGGCTAGTTATGAAAGTTCATAGTTTTTTTTTTCGAAATGGTTTGGTCTAAACATCAAGGGTAGGCCATTGGGAAATGGAGTCAGAAGAGTTTAAGATGATAAAATGCAGAAATAATCAAGCTTAAGTGCAACAGGGAAAGGTAGGCATACTACTGGATCCTTTTAGTTTATGAGATGAGTAAGGAAGAACATATTAGGATTCACTTTAAATATAGAGAATTTTTACCTAAATTCTATATTTAAACATCAAAAGAAAATATTGATATTTCTTTAAGCTAAAACAAGGTGTTTTAAAAAAAATCTAGAACTTAATTTTCTGTAAAAAAATAGAGAAAAGAAACACATATGAAATAAAAGAAAACATATTACAATATGTAATATTCCAAAATTTGCATGCAGCAAATTGGAATATTATTTTTTTCTTATATCATCTAGGAGGTGAAAAAAATGGGTAAAACACCCATGAGTAGGAATAAAATCCCTCATAGTGTGAAAGGGGATCAATGGAGTAGCCTTATTTTGCACCTTCCAATGTGAAAAGGGGCAAGATGCATCAGGACAAGGTCAAGTTTGACCAATTCAACAGCGCTGCCTAAGAGGGTGTGGCTTTCTTGGGAAGACAGCACAGTTTCAGAGGGAGAAAGATGACTTCTGGAAGAAACCCTAATGTGTGGGGTCCGAGGCAAAGAGACATTCACATGCATAAAAGGACGAAGAGGTAGCCATAGAGAGACATGTTTGAGTATTTGATTATTGGTCTTGTAGACTATTTGCAGTCTTCGGCTGTTTAGCTGAGTTGCATTGCTGTTTAGTAGGAGGGATTACTGTTTAGGAATTATTCTCCTTCTTGAGAGGCCTCTTGAAGGATTGCCCTTCATTTCTCCACATCCAGGCTCAAGGCCAAAGCTATTCCTTCAGCTACAGTGTTATTTCTGCTCAATTGTAACATTGTGTTGTAGGGTGTTGCAGTGGAGGGTTCCACAACACCATTCCTTGGCTAATCTTTCAAAGGATGGAGCCTCTATTCCTCGGGAAGGTTAGGGAGGAAGGTTTCCAGAGCTGATTTTCATATCTTGGCATCAGGCCAAGCACCTTCCATCAATTACAGCGCAGTCCCTCTCCTTGAATGTGTTATTTCAATGTGTATCTGCAGTGGGGGTTTGCACCACTATCTTGGAGGGTGAGATCTTTAGTGCTAGGATCAGCCTTGCACTTGGGAGATCCATTGGAGGAGGTTTGCTTCAGATTGGACATCTTATTTAGCCATCTCCATTCATTCCAGTTTTGAGTTGTAGCTGCTACCCTGCAACTCTATAATTTCTACAGTTTTTCCCTTTGTACATGTATTGTAACTAATCCTCCTAAGGATTGTTGTATCATTGTTGTACTAGTTTTTTCAGGGGTTGAGAGCTTGCTCCCCCACATTTTCTTGAGCTGATATTGCCATATCATTATGTTGCCATGTTGTATGTTATAAACTGCGCAGTCATAGCTTGGGTGCTCTTGTGTAGCAGTGTTTTGTCATAATTTATGTACTTATCTCTTGAGGCCGAGTATTGCCTCTCTTGAGTAGCTTTTTCCTCAATATATTGTACACATGTTTTTCTGCTATAATTTAATAAGATGGCTATGAGTTCTCCTGACATTTTCTAAAGTTGATGCAACCCTGCTCTTTCATTATTGTGTTGCATATTGCTGGATCTCCACATTTGGAATATCTTAAGATATTCCCGATAGTGTAGAATTTCCCGATTTTGGGATATTACAATGGTATCAAAGCTACAATCTTGGCTCAGCCTGTGAGTCTCAACCAAAGGATTTATAGTGAGCATTTACAGTGGGGCTTTTGCAGATTGTTTGGAGGGTGATATCTTCAGTGATAGGATCAGCCTTTCACTTGAGAGATCCATTGGAGGAGGTATTTTCATCATATGCAGTATCTTTAGCCTCCTCCACTCATTTCCAGTTCTTGAGTTGCAGCTGCTACCCTGCAACTCCAGCATTTTGCAGTTTTGCATATTTCAGCCAATCCTTCCAGGATTGTCTTGAGGTAGTGATTGGGAGTATAGATCTTCACTCTCGATGTTGTACGAGCCATCTATATGCATATGTATGATATTTTACCTTTCCATGTAGCAGTGTACTTCTATGACTGAGCAGTCCATGTTCATGAGCATTCTACAATAGAGTAGCATTCCATCTGTAATATTCCATTTTTTGGTGTCACCTATGATAGGGTTAGGTTGGACTTCCAATGTTAGGAGCAGACAGGTCACAGGTACAGATTAGTGCTATCAGCGGGATCAGGGGCTTTTTGGAGGAGTTTTGAGGAGTTTCCATGTTGTCTGGTGGCATTCTCTTGATATATTCCATCATCTGAGCAGTTTGGCTTTCGTTTCGGTGCATTCCGACAACTTTCGGAAATTTGAGTTATTTGTGGGCTTAACTCAGCTGATTACGCTCAAGGTGGCACTCCAGGAGGAATACATGATGGAAAACCTTAGTGTAATAGCTCATTGGAACCGGGATGAGGATACCTATATGATGGGATGGTTGGGCATGAGTTTCAGTGACCAGAGGATACATGGTAGCCGATTTACTCTTTTCTGCATTAAAAAGGAATATTTTAATAAGAGGGAAAAGTGCACCATGAATAAAATAATAATAAAATAATGCTTTAGAAGGCTCCAAGAGATCTATAAAAGAAATGGAGGAGGCCATTGAGGGACATATTTGGATCATATCATTTTCTTGTATGAGAGGTTTGAGACGTGGTTCTCTACTTCAGCCGTAGACCCAGGACGGAAACCCTCGGGTGATTTGTGAGTGTTGGACGGAAACCCAACTCTCTTTGAGGAGAATTCATTCCGAAGTTTCGCATAGCTTCATAGATATTAGAGTGAGGATCATTCAGATATTCAACAGATGCTTCAGTGGATTCTGTGGTAGTTTTTTCAGGAGGGAAAGTGCAGTAGTTCAGTTTTGGAGGTCATCGTAGTGTAGCAGTGTAACAGATTTTCTTGAGGCCAATTGTATTTCAGTTATCTCAGCTATCTTTCATTTCAGCATGTAACCCCAGTATATTATAATAAAGATGAGTTATTTTCTACATTATGGAGCTATGGATTTGCATGAAACTATATGTTTATTTTACATGGCAATCTTCTATTAAAAATATATGTTGATTTACAACATAATTCGGGGTTTAGATTAATTTATGAAAATTTAGGAAAATATCCCATTTGGGGATATTACAGTGGTATCAGAGCATCTTTCTTGGCTCATCCTATGAGTTTCATCCAGAGAAGATAGAAGAAAATCAGAATGATAAAGAGGATGAGCTTGCTCTCATCAGTTTTCAGATGCAGAAAGGACCTCTCCAAGGAGGTTAAGAAGACAGAAGAAGGAGAAGAGGAAGGACCATGCACTTCCTACTCTCACAAAGCAAAAGACCAAAAAACAAAATAGAACAGCAGACCCTTCTCCAAGAAGGTACATAATTTTCTCCAACAAAGACATCCGAGTAATTTACATAAGGAGGAAGAAGTGGGAAACTAGCTTTATGCACTTGGTATGGACTTAAAGAGTGGAAGATCAGAAAATGACTTTCCCATGTTAGAGAAACTAGAATCCTGCCTTTCAAAGGTAGAGAAATCTGATTGGAGTTTAAATTGGGCTTTTGAGCCATCTATGCTTGCATTGGTACAAGCTAGATTCTTGGAACATCCAAGTGAGAGATTCAAGATTATAGCTACCTCTTGTTTCAGCGATATTTCGAGGATAAAAGCACCCTTCCCTCCCTACACTGATGAAATTATGAAAAGAATTTCAGATTGATAGTAGGAACCTTTCGAGATTTGGAAAATTGTGCAGGCTCTACATTTGGGAGGAAGCTTAAGGTTTTAGAAGTCATGGCCATGACCCGGACTTATGAGATCATGTTTGACCTTGAGTGTGATGGCTTGATTCTGCAGATGTTCCAATGCTTCTTTAGCATTAGGAGACATCATTCTGACACAGTCATAGCACACATGCAGTCCATCCTATCGTCATGTATGGGAGTCCGTGAGGCCATTTGCTGGGAGTGGCAGACTAGGTTGCTAAGCATTTGGAGGAGAGAGAAGTTGGTCTCACCTACTGCTTATGAACTAGCCCAAGGGCTGGTTGAGCAGAACATTGAGCTTTTCAGGAGACAGTTGACTAGGGAGGAGTTGTTCTAATTTGGTGGATCATGCAGCAGACATGAACTGAGGAGGAAGGGACTTTTCTTCATTTGCAAAGAACCATGGGGGCCTGATCACTCATGTTTGAGAGATGCAAATGAAGTGGCAAAGGTAGATTAGGTAGACATTCCTTCTGTATCTCAAGATGAGGACTCTTCTCCAGATGAGTCCATGGGATCAGATGAAGATGCTTCTAGGGAGCAAAAGTGGTCATGTGAAGTTGATGGCAGTAGACTGGAGCTACATTCTAGTGTGCAGGGTGAGCAGTCAAGGGACTCTACGGGAGATACTCTGGGTGATGAGTCACTTGTGACGATTCAGCCAGAGAAAAATATGATGGAACCTGAGTCAGCAGAGGAGGATACTATGCACATCATGCATGATATTCATTTGAGGGAGAGCCAGATGGAGGCTCACATTGAGTCTATGATGGATATGCGGCTAACCTTGGGGTCAGCCACTGAGGAGGAGCAGTCAGATGCACAGACACCGAGCACGGTGATAGCAGTTGCAGATCCATATCCTTTAAAGATGTTGGAGGTTGATGGGATATTTCTATAAGGGGCTAGGGGACAACAGGAGCATTACATTCCCGATGAGAGGGATGAGTTGTTGGATATGGTGGAGCATCCATCTGTGGGCCGACACATTGATGAGGTGCAGACAGGTGCACATGCAGTCAACAGAGCTATGGTACCCTTGGGGAGTAGCACTCTCCAGGAGTACATAGATGGGGCTTGTAGCATATCTTGCCCACTTTAGCCCATTATAGAGATGAGGGCTTTCTTCTACAAGCACCTTTCGTTGGCAAACTAGATAGAGCAGCGTGAATTGATTATGAGCTGGTGATAGTTCTCTGGGCATATTTTGTATGCAGTTGACACTACATTGGATTCTTCTTCTAGGACAGATTGGCAGGAGATCATGAGTTGGTACCCTCTTGATGGTACGATTTTCTTCGTAGGGAGCACAACAGATCAGGGGCCCTTAGACATAGCAGATGTTAAAGATTCCAGCTGGCAGTGGGGCACAAATCTTCATTTCTTCAGCACTCCATCATGATTTCAGGAGAGCAGGATCAGCATGGGATTGAGTCAGGACTTGGATTGGAGAGAGGTGATGATTTGGTACGCAGTTGGTGGGGCAGCTTATACATTTAGAGGTACAACACAGCTGGAGCCAGGGAGCATCGATACTTGTTGGTGGACTTCACTACATGGAGCATCAACTATAGCCAGAGGTAGTGTGTCGTACGAGCCGTGGGACTTGGATGATGATTGGCCATGGTGGCATTAGGATCCGGGAGGATTGTTTGATGATCGCTACAGTGAGAGATCAGTTTGGGATCCCGGCATTGAGGGGTCTATTCCAGGTGGCTGGACACAGATGCATAGCAGCACCCATGAGTTTGTATGGGATCTAGGCATTGGGTCTCAGTTTCATCAGGCCAACAGGGTGGACCACATATTTGGATTGCTTGAGGGCAAGAAATCTTGGGGCAGAAGGTCTGTAATATTCCCTTTTTTGGTGTCACCTATGACAGCAGCCTACATGAATAGTAATGGCACTAGTAGCAAAGGTGTTGAGGAACATCTTCCCCATGTGGATCCTCCATCCCCCAAGCAATCATCCATACAAAATGAGTTACCTCCCAACATGGCAACTCTGAAAATCATCTTCCACCTTTGGCTCCGACAATGTAGGTGGGCTGAAACTCTGATCTTGGTAGACAAAATAGCCTACCCCATGTTTTCTTCCTCTCCACTTAGGATAAGTGCAGAGTATATGATGATCTTGGGCTGCAATCATATTGCCCTCAAGTGGCAAGATGAAGACTAGACCTCTAAGGATCTCTTCTCCAACGTTATGAAACATGTTGGCCCAGGTCATCTCATATGTGATGAGTTGGAAGTCACCATCATATGGCATCCAATCAATCATATGGCTCACCTCAAATGGAAACAAATGTTTTTTTGTAGTGGTCACATACTCTCTCATGCTCCCATTAGAGCATGCAATGCAAATAAGGTGGGAAATCTCTCCCCCAAGGGACACATCCAACCAATGTGTCATCCCCCGAATCATGCTCCCGACAAATATAAAAACAATAGCAACATAAGGAACCATAATGAGAACCATGCTTGCTGCCATATGTAGCAAGGGAGAAGGACAATGGTCCCTCAAATGTAGCCAGTGTAGTTTGACTCTCAACTGCAATAGAAAGTGAAATGATGGGTGGCCTCCCCACCACTTTCTTGCTGTCCCAATCTCCTCACAAGTTTGGAGGAAGTGTATGGTGTATGGTGAAAAGTGAGCATGCTTTGCAAAATATAGAGCCTCCCCAAGTTCTCCTATGGAGTGACCATCACCAATATTGCTTATGGCCTCAAGTTGACCATGAGATATAGAAGGAAGGAGGTTCCTTCTCGAAACAATGCCCTGCACATGTATGGTTAAGGAATGCATATATTCAATATATAAATCATTATGCAACCAAACAATATCCTTACCATATTCTTTTCTTATACAAATGGAGTGGTTCATAGATGAGTCTCCTCTCATCCTCAAAGAGTAAAGAGGTGGTTGTGCTAACTCTTCCAAATAGTTATGTATCTCCTCCATATCCACATGATCCATGCATCTCCTCAAATGTTGATATATTTCCTCCTCAAAGCCTTCCCAAAAATACACCTCCGTGATGTTGTGGTATGCTCTCATAGAATAAGTGTGGCTGAAAAGGAAATCCTCCTGAGTTGTTTGTAGCAACTTCTCCTTGAGATTGCTATTGGAAATATGATGCAGAGTGTTGTCCTTCATGGAAACCCACTTGATAAAGATGATGGCAACACTTGAAGAAGATGATGGCAACCTACTTGATGAAAGTTGTACTTGATGGAAACTGACTTGATATACTAATTAATGATGTAAATCTGATGTGTCTGCAGAGCAGCTCAGATGTAATGATGAAAGGAATTCCAGTATGCTAGTTCAATGATGAAAGTGTGTGTCTCAAGGCAGGCGGGTTTGTCTAGGAGAAGTAGCGTATGCACGCGGGAAAGTACATGTCAAGTCGCATATGCTCTATTGCGCTCTAAAAGTGTAAAACCAGGGGTTACTACCACGGTATTGACCCATTGTATTGAGCGCTGGGTTGTCTATTTGATCCCGTCCAGGAATACCATCGGAAGTGGTGTGATTTTGGCTCATGGTATTGATAAAGGATAAACCTATATAAGGAGAAGAAAATCATTGTGCAAAGGGAGTGGAAGTGTCTGGGCTTTAATGAATATTTCACTCTTAAGTATATCTGCATGGTTGAACTCTGCTCTTAATTGATAGATCTGAATCTATGATGTATCTATGAACATGATGAAGGATCAAGATCTCTAGATCTTGAAATGATGAATCTCTTGGATGATCTGAAAATAAGTAATGAAGACCTGGCGCAAATCTGGTGAAGAAGTTGAATAAATTTGGGTAAGTTCATAGATCTGGTCTGTTCTGCAAAGTTTATCTTTTATAGATCTATACGTAGGTTCGTTTCATGGAAGGCGCGTGTATACGTTGATCTGTTTCAACAAAGTCGTGTATGGACAGTTAGGGTTATTTTGATAAATGCACAGATGTATACGCGGGTTCGCTTCATCTAAAGCGCGTATATACGCGGGTATGGTTAAATAAAAGCGCGTATGATATCTGATCAAATGGTTGCTCAAGGTTGAATGTACTTCTGCATACTTGTTCTGAAGTCTGGGATATCTCTAATATTCTGGTTACAGTGGTTTCATTGTTCTGTTTGAAGCATTGGGCAAAGTATGTTTGTTGATAAGTGAAGGGTTGAGTTGGAGTTGTTGGATCCAGTTTGAAAATTGATGAAACGTGGTCTGCAGTGGATCTGAAGGTTGAAGCCTTTAGTATGTATGTAGAAGCTTTCTGTGTGTAGAAGCTGGAGTTAATATCAGGGGGTATTAGCTCCCTTCCAGGAGAGGCTGGTAAACGAGTGCAGGGGGTTGTAGCTCCCTTCCAGGAGAGGCTGGTAAACAAGAGAAGGTTGTAGCCTTCTGTAGGTGGGTGCCTGCGTGCTGGTATGAGTCTGCGCCAGTACATGGTTGTAAGAGGTTTTCTTTATATAATAAAAATTGAAGACTGAGACGATGGTAGCAGTGGTTTTCTCCCAAATTGGGTTTCCACCTTAAATCCTGGTGTTCATGTGTGTGTGATGATTTATTCTGTTCTTACTGCTCTTGTTTACTGTTTTCTAAATATCTGATGAATGAATGATGCAATGATCTGAGTTAAAAGATAAATGCATAATTAGATTTATGGGCATACGCAATTTTTCTTTCTGATATCCGCGTGTATATGTGAGTTTCATTCATCAAAGTAGCGTATGGGTTTAAAAGCAAGGAAAAGTAAAAAATTTCTCTGTCTGCACTAAATACTGATTCACCCCCCTCCATCTATCAAGCCTCCGCTCTTTAACGGAAGCAATTTAATCTTCTGGAAAATAAGGATGAGATCCTATCTTCAATCTATGGGAGAAAATATATGGGCCATTGTTGAACAAGGATATCAATATCCAGCCGCAGCACCAACAGATCCAACGGAAAAGAAAAATTATGAAACAAATGCAAAGGCGGTCAATGCACTATTGGGAAGTCTAACTGAATCAGAATTTGTCAAGGTTATGCAGCTGAATACATCAAAGGCAATATGGGACAAAATCATCCTAAGTTATGAAGGTGATGCAAAGGTAAAAAGTGCAAAACTCCAAACTCTCAGAATTGAATATGAAAACTTGAGAATGCATAATGATGAGAGTATTTCTAGTTTCTTTTTACGTCTTGATGATATTGTAAATCATATGAGAAACTTGGGAGAAACAATAGCAGAATCTACTTTGGTTGAGAAAATCTTAAGATCACTAACAAAAAAATTTGAATCAAAAGTCTCTGCTCTTGAAGAAAAACGGGATCTTCAAACTCTTACTGTGGTGCAACTTCATGGCATACTGACTGCATATGAAATGAGGAGAGGAGGACCATCTGAAGTCAAAGAAGATGTTTTTAAAGCTTCTATAAAAGGGAAATAAGTTCAAAAAGCAGAAGGATCTGGATATATCTCAGAAGAAGATGAGGCAAACTTTGTGAGAAGACTCCAACTAGGAACTGGAAGATTCAAAGGTAAGCTTCCTTTCAAATTTTTTGATTGTGGAAGAGTTGGTCATTATGCTGCAAAGTGTCCTTACAAAGAAACATCTGCTAAAGGGAAATAAGTAGCAAGAAGGAATAAGAACCGAGCTAGCCCTAAGAAAAGTTACTATACTAATGAAGACAGTGATGGGTTATCTAATAGTGAGGAAGAATGTGAACAAGATCTTAGACTTCTCATGGCATTTGAAAAAGATTCTAAAGAAGACAAGGATGTTTTTATGGATGCTCTAGATGAAAATGATATTCTTGATCAAAAAAATCAACTCAAAATATGCTTGGAAGAAAGTAAAATAATCATAGAGACTCTGAAAAAGTAGAATGAAGAAGCGAAGAAACACAATGAGAATTTAGAATGTGAAGTAGTAAGTCTAAGAAAAGAACTTGAGAAAGAAAAGACTCTGAATCTTAGATTTTCTAAAGGATCTGAAACCTTAGATGAGATTATCAAGGTACAACATTCTCCTCTTATAAAGACAGGTCTTGGATATACCGGAGAATCCTCTCAGGCTTCAGCACCAAATTATCTAAAAGCAGCTACAGCTGGTTTACAACATTCAGCCACTCAGCAAGGGAATAAAGAATCTTTACAGGTAAAGCATGATCATCACAATTCAAGGAACACTAACAGGAATGTATTTCAAAGAAGCTACAACCAACAGGTAAATTCAAATAGAAGATTTCATGAAAAATTTCTACTTCAATGGACAATGTTTCTCATGTCACAATTTTGGTCATAAAGTTGTTCAATGTGTTGCCTATAAAACCATCATTACAAGAGAAGCAAGAAAGAAAAGGATGGATATTGAACCAAAGAAGAACACCTATAACAACTTTTCTCCTCTTCAAAATGAAGTTGAATGTACTTATTGCAATAAATTTGGCCATTTAGAATCTGAATGCAGGAACAAAGTCCAGCCAAACAGGATTTTCCTTCAAGTTCCAAAGTATGGAAAAAAAAGGAATTACAGGTTGAAAATTGTGGGATAGCGTTATTTGCAGAAGGTGAAGAAAATCAATGGTACATTGATAGTGGATGCTCAAGACACATGACAGGTGACAAAAGAAAACTTCTTGCATATAATGCTCTAGAAAAGGAAAAGAAAGTTACATTTGGAAATGATACCCCTGCTGTAATTAAAGGAAAAGGGTCCGTGTTTTTAAAAGAAAAGGTGAAGGATAATGATGTCATGTATGTGGATGGATTAAGGCATAACCTGTTAAGTGTAAGTCAAATGTGTGATCAAGGAACTAAAGTTGTCTTTAGTTCAAAAGAATGTGTGGTTCGTGATCTTGATACAGGTAAAACTATTATAAAAGGCAAAAGAACTCCAAGCAACCTGTATGTATTGAAGAACTGCAAAGATCAATGTTACTTGAGAAAATATTCAGAAAATTGGCTATGGCATAGAAGGTTGAGGCATCTGAGCTTCTCTCAAATCAACAAATCAAGCAGACTTAAAGTTGTTCATGGTCTTCCCAATATTACTCTACCAGAGAGTATCATATGCAAATATTGCCAATTTGGTAAGCAGACCAGAGTACAATTTAATGCTAAAGAAGGATCATCAAGTAAGCCTCTTGAACTTATTCATACTGACATATGTGGACCTATGAGGAAAAAATCACCACGTGGGGAAGAATAATATCTTATTTATTGATGATTTCTCTAGGATGTGTTGGATTGGGTTGATTAAACACAAAGATGAAGCATTTGAAAAATTTCAGATCTTCAAAGCACTGGTGGAAAATGAATTAGATCTAAAAATCAAGTGTCTTAGATCTGATCAAGGAGGAGAATATACATCAAATTAATTCCTTGAATTTTGTGAACAAAATGGCATAAAAAGACAGTTCTCTGTAGCTGGCACCCCACAACAAAATGGCGTAGCAGAAAGAATGAATAGAACAATTCAAAAAATGGCTAGAGCTATGCTTGATGATTCTGGAACACCTGACATTTTCTGGGGAGAAGCAGCACATACAGCAGCAAACATTCTCAACAAGGCACATGTTCGGGTAAATAGTGACAAAACTCCATATGAACTCTGGTATGGTAATTCTCCCTCTGTGAAGCATTTTAGAGTTTTTGGAAGTAAATGATTTATCAAAAATAATGATGAAAAGCTTGGCAAGTTTGAACCTAGATCAGATGAAGGGATAATTCTTGGTTACTCATCTACAAGCAAAGAATACAAATGTTACAATAAAAGGCTTCGAAAGATTGTTGAATGTATTGATGTTGTCATTGATGAGTCTCCTGTAGCCCCTAAAGAATAAAAACAAACAACAGAAGAAGATGATGGTGACTATTTTCCTTCTACATCAAATAGGAATGATATAGACAGTGGATCCAATGAAGAACCTGAAGATGATCTATCTGAAAAGGCTCCTTCCAGATATGTTCAAAAGAATCATCCAGAATCTCAGATTTTGGGAGATAAGGCATCGGGTGTACAAACAAGAAGGACTCTTGTAGGATCCTCTAGCTATCTGGCATTTCTATCCACTATTGAACCACACAATGTCAATCAAGCTAGCAAAGATGAATTTTGGGTTCAAGCCATGAATGAAGAGCTTGATCAAATTGAAAAAAATGACACTTCGGAATTAGTACCAAGACCTCATAACAAAAATGTCATTGGAACTAAATGGATATTCAAAAACAAGTTAAATGAAAATGGGGATGTCGTAAGAAATAAAGCTAGACTTGTTTGCAAGGGGTATACTCAAAAAGAAGGTATAGACTTTGAAGAAACTTTTGCTCCTGTAGCTAGACTTGAAGCCATAAGAATGTTTCTTGCTTTTTCAAGTTTTCAACAAATCAAAGTTTATCAAATGGATGTTAAATCTGCATTTCTCAATGGTGATCTAGAAGAAGAAGTTTATATAGAACAACCAAAAGGATTCATTTTGGGAAATGATGAAAATCTTGTTTGTAGAATTAAAAAGGCTCTATATGGCCTCAAACAAGCTCCAAGGGCATGGTATTATCGTCTCGACAAATATCTTCATCAACAAGGATTTTCAAAGGGGTCTGCTGATAGCAACTTATACACAAAAATTGAAAATGATAAACTATTGATTGTGGTTGTATATGTTAATGTATCATTTTTGGAAGTAATGAAGAATCTATGAGTCAAAAAATTGCTTCTGTCATGCAGCAAGAATTTGAAATGTCTTTACTTCGGGAACTAACATTCTTTCTTGGCTTGCAAGTGCATCAAACTGCAGATGGTATATTCTTATCACAAGAAAAATACCTGAAGCAAATTCTGAAGAAGTATGGCATGGAAGAGTGCAAACCTGTAAGTACACCAATGATAACCGGATGTAATCTCAGTTCTCATGATGATTCTCCCATGGTGAACCAACCAGATTATAGATCTATGATAGGAAGTCTACTTTATCTCACTGGGACAAGACCAAACATTATGCATGCAATTGGGATTGTTGGACGATTCCAAACTAATCCAAAAGAGTCTCACCTTCAGGCTGTGAAAATAATATTCAAATATCTACTAGGAACTCAAGACTTTGGACTATGGTATCCAAAGAATGTTGATCTTACTCTTCATGCTTACAGTGATGCAGATTGGGCTGGAAATGTTGATGATCGGAAAAGCACTAGTGGTGGTGCATTCTATATGGGGCCTCGGTTAGTATCTTGGTTCAGCAAGAAGCAAAGCTCTATTGCCTTATCTACAGCAGAAGCAGAGTATGTGGCTGCCGCATCATGTTACACTCAACTTCTTTGGATGATGCAAACCTTACAATTTTGATATCCAATGTACTCTATTTCCATTATGTTGACGATAGCTTCTAAGTGCCATGAGTATCTCAAAAGATACATTTATGCATTCCAGATGAAAACACATTTCTTATTATTCTCATTTTTTACATGAACAAGTGCTTGAAAAAAAGGTGAAGTTGGAGTATGTTCCCTCCAAAGAACAAGTTGCTGATATATTTACCAAACCTCTGTGAAGGAAGCGTTCGAATATCTCAGACAGAAGCTAGGAGTAGTCTCTGCCATGCAGAGGATCAAATCTGATTAAAATTCTGAAGATTAATTTGGATACGTGGATTTCCTTAAAGACAGTCGTGTATATACGTGAGTTCATACACAGAAAACCGTGTATGTGTGGTTGCTGACAATTTTTCTAGGTCAGCATTTCTTCAGCACAAGCTATGGTGTTGTTTGGTATCTGTGATGCTATTTGGAGTCTCTGGTGGTATTTCGGCTCATATATTTCTGTTTCATTCTCTGATTTTGGGTGAAGATGCCTTGATGATTTGTTGTTGAGAGTGTTCAGGATGCACAAGCAAAGGGGGAGCTTTGGTCACGACAGCTGGCAGGAAATCTATACATTGGATGGAACATATTAGGGGAGCATTAATATGCCATTAACAATACATTGTTAGCATTATGATGATTCGAGATTATGATCTCTGGACCTCCACACAATGTGGGTATAATGAACATATTTGCATTGTTAAAGATCATGTTAAATTCCAATAAAAATTACTTATTCGGTCATTTAAGGACTTGTTCAATGTGTAAACCCACTTAGGTGGGGTAGTTGGGTCAAAATGTGCTTCACTTGGTTGGGTAATTGATTAAATGTAACACTTGGTTGTTGGTAGGAGTCGCATCCTTAAACCCAACACGGTTGGGTATGAGTCATAAATCCACTTGGTTGGATATTTGGTGGCAGAGTCCTTGATAGGAAGGTCATAGAGTCATGTACTTCATTGAAAAACATGTTTGAAGATCCGGCATGAACTCAGGGGGAGCATGGTAACTTCAGTGCACATCAGATCTACAACGCTCTTCTTTCGACATGAGGAGAAAAACCTTGTGTTGGTCCGCCCTTTTCCCTTGATGTCAAAGGGGGAGAGTGACATGGTGTTTGAATAGGAGGAGAATATCATTATGCTTAATGTATCTATCTGTTGTGATCAAACACCATCGTGATTTCCATCAAGTCCAAAGGGGGAGATTGTTGGCAATATGATGCAGAGTGTTGTCCTTGATGGCAACCCACTTGATAAAGATGATGGCAACACTTGAAGAAGATGATGGAAACCTACTTGATGAAAGTTGTACTTGATAGAAACTGACTTGATATACTAATTAATGATGTAAATCTGATGTGTTTGCAGAGCATCTCAGATGTAATGATGAAAGGAATTCCAGTATGTGCTAGACCAATGATGAAAAGTGTGTGTCTCAAGGCATACACGGGTTTTTCTAGGAGAAGTAGCGTATGCACGCGGGAAAGTACGTGCCAAGTCGCGTATGCTCTATTGCGCTCTAAAAGTGTAAAACCAGGGGTTACTACCACGATATTGACCCATTGTATTGAGCGCTGGGTTGTCTATTTGATCCCGTCCAGGAATACCATCGGAAGTGGTGTGGTTTTGGCTCATGGTATTGATAAAGGATAAACCTATATAAGGAGAAGAAAATCATTGTGCAAAGGGAGTGGAAGTGTCTGGGCTTTAATGAATATTTCACTCTTAAGTATATCTGCATGGTTGAACTCTGCTCTTAATTGATAGATCTGAATCTATGATGTATCTATGAACATGATGAAGGATCAAGATCTATAGATCTTGAAATGATGAATCTCTTGGATGATCTGAAAAGAAGTAATGAAGACCTGGCGCAAAACTGGTGAAGAAGTTGAAGAAATTTGGGTAAGTTCATAGATCTGGTCTGTTCTGCAAATTTTATCTTTTATAGATCTATATGCAGGTTCGTTTCATGGAAGGCGCATGTATACGCGGATCTGTTTCAACAAAGTCATGTATGGACAGTTAGGGTTGTTCTGATAAATGCACAGATGTATACGCGGGTTCGCTTCATCTAAAGCGCGTATATACGCAGGTATGGTTAAATAAAAGCGCGTATGATATCTGATCAAATGGTTGCTCAAGGTTGAATGTGCTTCTGCATACTTGTTCTAAAGTCTGGGATATCTCTAATATTCTAGTTACAGTGGTTTCATTGTTCTGTTTGAAGCATTGGGCAAAGTATGTTTGTTGATAAGTGAAGGGTTGAGTTGGAGTTGTTGGATCCAGTTTGAAAATTGATGAAACGTGGTCTGCAGTGGATCTGAGGGTTGAAGCCTTCAGTATGTATGTAGAAGCTTTTTGTGTGTAGAATATGGAGTTAATATCAGGGGGTAGTAGCTCCCTTCCAGGAGAGGCTGCTAAACAAGTGCAGGGGGTTGTAGCTCCCTTCCAGAAGAGGCTGGTAAACAAGAGAAGGTTGTATCCTTCTGCAAGTGGGTGCCTGCGTGCTGGTATGAGTCTGCGCCAGTACATGGTTGTAAGAAGTTTTCTTTATATAATAAAAATTGAAGACTAAGATGACAGTAGCGGTGGTTTTCTCCCAAATTGGGTTTCCACCTTAAATCCTGGTGTTCATGTGTGTGTGATGATTTATTATGTTCGTACTGCTCCTGTTTACTGTTTTCTAAATATCTGATGAATGAATGATGCAATGATCTGAGTTAAAAGATAAATGCATAATTAGATTTCTGGGCATAAGCGAGTTTTATTTAAATGCTCAGCGTGTATATGCGATTTATTTCAACAAAATAGCGTGGGTATTAAAGCAAGGAAAAGTAAAAAGTTTTCTGCAGCATACTTTCAATACTAATTCACCCCCCCCCCCCCCCCCTCTCAGTATTTTTCCAACAATTGGAAGCTCTAGGAAACAAGATCCTACCATGATAGTAGATGACCTCATCTCTAATTGAGTATCCCTCTTCATGCACTTGGCCATCCAAAATCATACAAGTAGAAAGATCCTTGGAATAATCCACCACTAGCTGGGATTTCCAATATAGATCTATCCTCCATAGTGACAGCACTGATGAGATATCATGAAGAACATTTGTCATATGGTTCTCCTCTTCTTTTACATCTCCCATGCCAAATATGCAAGTTGGAAGGTTTCTATCCTTCCCATGCTACTCCTGCCACAGCGCAGAATCTGAAATGAGAGTGGGTAAAGATGAAGTTGAGAGAGTGTCTCTCTCCTCCTTGAGCCTACCCCAGACTCTCAGCACTGTACCAAGCTCTCCCAAGGTCTCCACTCCTCTGGAATCAATGAGTAGTGCCTCAAAATGTGAAGCATCCATCCTCCTCTACTGATCTAGTGGTCTCCCTGGTGAAATGTCTCCATGCAATGAGACATCAACATCAAAAGTAGACTACATACATGAATGGAAAAACTTATCCCTGCTCTCACTGCGCAATCCAATCCCCCTCTTAGGTGCATAAACCTCATGAAATAGATAGGTGTGTGTGCTCATCACATTATGTTGGTCATCCTCCCTATCTCCTCCTTGTATATCCATAGGTTCACACCCTATCATCAATGGCACATGTGAATCATGAGTTGTGCCTCAATATCCATACATGAGATCCTGGGTACTTCCTTGCAAGGATGAAAGAATCCCTCTAGTTAGAGCAAGAGCTCCTCCTTCCTCTGCATGAGGTGCTAGATCAACTCTAGAAATGGCAGCATTGTTGCCCTCCTCTTCATCAACATGTATGGGCAACCTTCCAAGGAATGGATATCCTCTTGGGAAAGAGATATCCATGCCCTCTTGTTCAAGAATATGAGATAGAGGCTTTTCCTCTAACAAAGTATGCTGCAATATGTCAGTCTCCTCCATGGGTTTTTGAAGTGGATCTGAGTTTATAGTTTTATCCATCACATGCAAAGGTTTTATTTGTTCATGTTTGTTCAACTTCTCCACATGTGTTGTAGAAATTTTTCCACCAAACCTTCCCATCAATGCCTTAATAAACCTTGCATAAGAAGAAGTATTTTCATTCTTTAAAGAAAAATATTCAAATATCCACCATGTATAGGCCTTACCTCCAAAGTGCAGCGCTGCTACTCTGATGGCTTCACCTTCAGAAATCTGATGCTGCTGCAAAAAGGTGTCTAGCTCTTCCACCCAAGCCCTGGCTGAACATGTAGGGGAACCATCAAAGATAGATAGAAGAAATCTATCCTCATTATACTGCTTGCTCCTCCTCACCTCGATCTTGCAAAACTCTAGAAAAGTGAAATGATCTCTAAACTTCTGAGTTTGAGATTCATACTCCTGCAAGAGACCACTAAGAGTTCTCCTCTTAGGCATTCCTTCCTCCTCTCTTTCTCTTATGGAAAAACTGGCCATGTGACTGCGATGTATATCACAGGGTGTGGCTGCATGCTCACACTCCCCACAAGAAAATCTAGATTTTGACTCAGTTTCAAACGCTCTTGGAGATTCTATACATATCTCACTTCTCACCTTCTTGAAATCTTCATGAATGCTCTGTACTGGTCTTGGAAGAAGTTGTGTGAGCCTATATTCCTTTCTTCCTCCACATAATGGAGTCTTCATCTTCTCTTTGCTTGATAGCATCATGGTTGAGATCCACAGGCTGAGCCAAGATTATGCTTTGATACCACTGTAATATCCCAAAATAGGGAAATTCTACACTATTCGGAATATCTTAAGATATTCCAAAATTGGAGATCCAGTAATACATAAACATAAACTGGAAATAGCAGTGAATAAATCATACCAAAATGTATGGAAACCATAGAGCCATTTTATTATGTAAATCAATACAAACATGTACAATACAACTCAAACCTCTCAAAAATACATGTGAAAATATGGAATGCTGCTCTATTGTAGAATGCTCATGAACATGGACTGTGCAGTCATAAAAGTTACACTGCTACATGGAAAGGTAAAATATCATACATCTGCATATAGATGGCTCATACAACATCGTGAGTGAAGATCTATGCTCCCAATCACTACCTTAAGACAATCCTGGAAGGATTGGCTGAAATATGAAAAACTACAAAATGCCAGAGTTGCAGGGTAGTAGCTGAAACTCAAGAACTAGAAATGAATGGAGAAGTTTGAAGATGTTGCATATAATGAAAATACCTCCTCCAATGGATCTCTCAAGTGAAAGGTTGATCCTATCATTGAAGATATCACCCTCCAAAAAATCTGCAAAATCCCCACTGTAAATGCTCACTAGAAATAATGCAGTCACTGAAGGAAACTGCGTTGTGGGGGCAAGGGAATGAGATAGACCAATGCCAAGATCTGAAATAAGCTCCAAGGGTTTCCAAACTAATCTCTCAAAGGAAAGAGAGACTCCTCCTCTGAAAAACAAGTGATGGAAGTGGTGTTGTGAACCCTCACTGCAACACCTTGCAACACAACATTATTATGCTTCAAAGATAATGTTGTAGTTGAAGGAGGATGCTTGGCCTCAATCCTAGATGTGAGGAAAATCATTAAAACTCCTTCAAGAGGTCTCTCAAGAAAGGAGAAGGATTCCTAAACAGGAAATCCTTGTGCTAAGCAGCACTGCAACTCTGCTAAACAACAGGAGAATGCACAAAGTCTGAATAGACAATGAAATCAATAATCTCAATCATGAATAACAATGGCCGCCTTGCCCTCATTTTAAACAAGTGAAAGCTCTCCCTCCATGGGTCCCACTCATTAGGGTTTCCTCCACCAAATTACCCTCTTCCCATTCATATTGCATTGTCTATCAAAGTTTTCTCCACCTCCTCTCCCAGCACTGTTGACTTGGTCAAACTTGACCTTGTCTCCATGCAATTGTCCTCTTTCACACATAAGGGTGTGAAATACAGCTCTTATGTCTATCCCCTTTCACATTTGAGGGATTTTATTTAGGTTTTCAATAATCATGGGCTCCCTTACCCATTTATTTAGCTGCTAGATGATAAAAACAAAACTTTAATATTCCATTTAGCTGTGTGCTAAAATGGGAATATTACAGTCCTCCCCTCCCAAATGTTGCTTGTCCTCAAGCAACTGCAAGGATAGAACTGGAAAATCTCCACTCAAGGCATGGAGTCCGAAAGGTGTTGAGGAACATCTTCCCCAAGTGGGTCCTCCATCCCCAAAGCAATCATCCATACAAAATGAGTTACCTCCCAACATGGCAACTCCTAAAAATCATCTTCCACCTTTGGCTCTTGCAATGTAGGTGGGCTGAAAATCTGATCATGGTAGACAAGGTAGTCTACCCCGTGTTGTCCTCCTCTCCACTCATGGTAAGTTTAGAGTATGTGCTGATCCTAGGCTACAAAAGTATTGCCCTCAAGTGGAAAAATAAAGAACAATCCTGCAAGGATGTCCTCTCCAACATTGAAAAACAAGCTGGCCCAAAACATCTCATCCATGATGAAGAGGACATGATCACCATAGAGTATCCAAATGAGAAGTTTGATGAATGTTTTACATGATGTTGCATGATACAAACAAGGTCTCAAGTGGACAGTGCAATCTCTCCCACTGCAACTTCATAAAATAATATGACAAGTGGTGTGTTGGCAAATGGCTAGTTGTGTGAATAATCACATCTACTAGTGAATAGTAAATAAGTGAGTGTTCCAACTGAGCATACAAGAAAGAAGCAAACACTTTCCCATGGTTAAAAAAGGATGGCTATCTCCATCATAATAGCAGGAAAAATCTTTCTCATGGGGCTCAACAATAAACTTGCCCTATTGTGGAGCAATGCAATGTATGAAAGTGGTAAGAAGATGCAAATATTCTGCATAGTAGATTTGTATACACATTTGCTACAAATCCAACTACTGCTATAGATGGCTGCCCCTCCATAATTGTGACAACGCTGGTACAAGGCCCCTCAAGTGGAGAAGAGGACTCCTCCTCCTCGGATATTCTACTGTCAAACTTCCTGATTACCTGGTGAGTGAAATCTGCAAAAGTGGACAATCTTGCATGATTCACATGGTTGGACCACCAGGTGCTTGCCTTGCCCTCCAAGTGCAGTGCTAAGATCTCCACAGCCTCTTTTTCCACTACTGGATGTAGTAGGAAAAATGCCTCTAACTTCATCCCCCAAGATTCTGCTTCACATAAGGGTGATCCATCAAAGGTAGAAAATAGGAACCTATTGCCCCTTATCATCCTACTGCTACATGGCCTTATTTCTTCTCTTAGTTGGATAAACTGGAGAAGATCTAGGGTCTCTCTGACAACCCTAGGTTGGCACTTGTATTCTACCAAATATCCACTCAGGATTTCATGCTCTAAGTGGTCTTCTTGCTCTTCACTCCCTCCATGAGAATAGGAAGTGCATGGGTCTTCCTCTTGAAACCTTCTAGAGGTCTCACTGTAGCTTTCTCCTTCTCAAAACCCTCCTGGAGTTTTATTGCATCATTCTTCTTTCATTGGTTGAACCTCCTTGGAGAGGCTCTTCTTAGATCTGAAAATGGATGAGAGTAATCTCATCCTCTCCATAATCTTGTTCTCCTTCTTCTCCTCCTTATCTTCTGATTGGATCTAAAATCCACAGGCTGAGCCAAGATGGCAGCTTTGATACCACTGTAATATTCCTTTTCAGGAATTTCTACAATATTTTCAATGAGGATGTTGTATAAGGAAAACCATGCAACAGAAATGCAAAAAAGGACTTGGATCCTATTATATATGTTGTATTTAGCTTAAATATGAAATGGCATCAGAAACAAATCATTCTAGCTACACTAAACAGAACTCCCCAACTCAAATGTGCTCAAAAGCATGCCAATCCCATGACTTGACACAAAAGAATTTCTGAATACTGTAAGAGCGTAATTCCCATTAGGGTTTCTAAAAAAAATGATGAAATAAGACTGATATGAAGATTATATTAATCATGTAGCAAATAAATTGAGGTTTAACCTCTTTTACAGCAGAAATAAGACACCCGGCAAGGGTTTCCGGCATTACACATGTATAAAAGGCAGTACTGCAGAAAATAACGCAATCTACTGCAACTATGTATTAAACATGACTAAATATAACATAAAATAACTAATCAATACATAAATTGGCCAAAGGCTCTCCTTATTAGATCTTCCGGAGGGAAATAAACACCTCCTCCTCAAACACTAGCACAAAATACAGGGGTGCAACCCTGCTACTACTACACCTGCATAAAAGACACAGTTTCTAAAGGTAACTGCATTGTAGATGTTGATGGCTGATTGGCCCTAAGACAGATGATGGAATTGAAGCTCAGAACCTTCCCTTTTGATCCCTTAAGCAAGCTGATCCAAAGGAGAGGATGGAATTCCCGCATGAGAATTCTTGGCACTAAACAGTGTTGCAACCATAACTAAACAACTGAAGCATGAAAGTAGTCAAAAGACCAAAGATAAATGAATATTGAATGAATTCCTTAATTCTCTCCTCTTATTTTTATCTTTGGTGAGCCTCCTCACCCCGGACCCCACACATTGTTGAGGTGACTTCCTAGTGAAGATTCCTCCTTCAAAATTGTGTTGTCCTTGTTGGCTTCCCTCCTCTTGTAGCAGCATTGTTGACTTGGTCAACTAGACCTAGTTCACCTATATTTCCTCCTTTCACACCAAGATGTCTTCAATCCAACTCTCATATGTGTGTCTAGGGTGATCCTTGTTCACATTGAGCTAGTTTACTTGGATGATCTCTCCCTCCTCAAATAACGTTGTGACTAAAGGAATGGCTTTGCCTTGAGCCTAGATGTGGAGAAATGAAGTGAAATCCTTCAAGAGGCCTCTCGAGAAGGAGAGGAAATCCTAAACAGGAATCCCTCGAGCTAAACATCACTGCAACTCAGCTAAACAGCCGGAGACTGCAAATAGTCTACTAGACCAATAATCGAATACTTAAACATGTCTCTCTATGGCTGCCTCTTCCTCCTTTTATGCAAGTGAATGTCTCTTTGCCCTGGACCCCACACATTAGGGTTTCTTCCACAAGTAATCTTCCTCCCTCTCAAACTACGTTGTCTTCCCAAGCAAGCCACACCCTCTTAGGTAGCGCTGTTGACTTGGTCAAACTTGACCTTGTCCTCATGCATTTGCCCCTTTTCACACTGGAAGGTGCAAAATAAAGCTACTCCATTAATCCCTTTCACACTATGAGGGATTTTATTCCTACTCATATGTCTTTTACCCATTTTATTCACCTCCTATATGATATAAGAAAAAATTAATATTCCAATTTGCTACATGAAAATTTTGGAATATTACAGCTGTCATATCCCAAAATTGGGAAATTCTACACTATTGGGAATATCTCAAAATATTCCAATTGTGGAGACCAGCAATATGAAAACATAACAATTTTCATTCAGCCTTCATTCTTGGGAGAGTTTGCATTCATTCTTCCACATCATGTTTTCAGGCCAAGCTTCAGCCTACTACATCAGCGCAGTTTTTGCAGGTGATTGTGCAGTGTTACAGGGTGTTGTAGTGGAAGGGATTGGAATCCCTCTATCTGAGCTAGTTTCTCTCTGGAGAGAGGTTTCCTTCATTTGAGAGACCTGATTGGAGAGGTATAGAGCTGATTTCAGATCCATGGTAGCAGACCACACATTTCCCTAACATTCCCAGTGTTTTTCAAGCTATGGAATGCATTATTTTTGGAGGCAGCTTCAGTGCATGGTCTAATGGCTCCGTTGCAATGTTTTCTTGTGATTGAAGGGTTCATCCTTTCATGGGAGGAAGCCCTTGAGGGATATACATCAGATCAGACATATTTTAGCCTTCTAAACTCTTATGCTTTAGTGTTGCAATGGTGATTCAGTAAATTTCTGAATATCACATTTTGTATGCGGAGTGTTTGACAAGAAACCCTTGTCGGGTTCTCTTGTGTTTTGTATAAGGAGACTAGACCTCAGCTCTTAAATAATTATTGACTAATATATGAGTAGATATAATTTTTCTCCTATTTTCTAAGTTAAAACCCTCTTATGATTGTGCAGTCTCTCTTATGCATTATTTCTGAGTAGCAGTGTCTGGGGTTTTTAGCCATTTTCAGCTACACTAGAGTGGGAGGTCTGTTTACCTCACCTAGTTTCATTTCTTTCTTATCTCCTCTTGGACTTAGATGATAGATGGATGCATCTAGTGGATCCAAGTGATGATTTTCATTTCTATGGCTTACATTTCTGAAAATGCATTTTTCTGTGAATGCATTGCTGAGCAGTCCAAAATTGGAATATCTTAAGATATTCCCAGTACTGATTATTTTCCCTATTTTGGGATATTACAGTGGTATCAGAGCATATTTCTTGGCATATCCTGTGCATTATTGCAGCCAATATGTCTTTATAAATAGAAGAGCCTCTCACTAACAGAGAGCAGAGGTATCATAGAAAAAGACAAAAGAAAAATGATTACACCAAAGACAAAGAAAGCAATGATGAAACCCATTTGTATGGAAGAATAAAAGAAGTAGAATTATCTAACATTATTTCTCAAGCTTTGCATGAGCTGGAGGAAGGAATCAGGGGAGTGAGGAATGGAAGATCAGTAGATCTCTTGAGGAGGTTTGCACAGAAGGAAAGCCCCACTACTTCATCTGATGTGTGTGAGCATGCAGCCACACAATCTTACAGCATGCCTGCATTCTTTGCAAGAGGAGAAGAAGAAGGAGAGACACCAGAGGAGGAGACTCTTGGTGACTACCTCCGAGAATATGAATCTCAGTCTAAAAGATTCAAGGAGCATCTAGGCTTCCCTAAGTTCTGTCAACTCAAAGAAGGGAGAAGATCCATGAAGATAACTCCATTTCAGAACATTGCTAGGAGGGGTAAAGATCTGCTACATGATTTTCCAAGGGAAAAGGCATTACTTCAGCAATATCATTCTCCTCAAGAGGAAGACATGAATGTCCTTTCCTCAATGAGAGATCGAGAAAAAGGCTCTCTTATTGATGGGGCATACTCCATTGATGAGGAGGAGAAAGAAGTAGAACTGAAAGGTTCCTCCAGACCTGTGACAGTAGGAGGGAATCTAGTTTTATTGAGAGATGGAGTTGAATCTGTTGCTTCCACTATGAGGGGTCTTGTATCTTGGCAAGAAGGCCCCAGGGATCCTATACATGGAGAAGATGAGCAGTATGTGTCTATGATGATAGACAGAGAGACAAGACAGTGGAGGAGATGTGTTCCAACACTGCATCCAAATATTGGAACACACACTATGATGGATCAGTCCTTTGTGATCAAGACTCTTGACACCAAGGAGATGATGGGTGTTCATGAGTTAACTTCATCTAGAGGGAGCACCTTAGACTGTGAAATCTTGCAGAAGGTGGGTGATGAAGAAGAAGATGGGGGAGTTTCTCCAACTTCTCCCTACCATGGTACTTCCACAAAATAATTAGAGATGGATTTGCACAGTGGAAGGAGTCATATTATGTTCCCATCTGTAGTTCACATGGGAATGAGCGATGAGACATATTTATCTTGTGGTGTACCCCCTGGGAGACCACCTGATTCAGATTTGATGGAAGATGCTTTATGCATTGATGCTCCTTCCATAGATCTCTCCCAAATACTGTGCTATTCAGTTTTTCATAGTTTTGTAAGATCAAGGTGAAGGGAAGAGAGCAACAGGATAGATTTCTTCTATCTACCTTTGAAGGTTCACCTACATATTCAGCCAAATATTGGGTGGAGGAGTTAGATACCTTATTGCAGCACCACCATATTCTTGAATATGAAGCCATCAGAGTTGCAGTGCTACATTTGAGAGGTAAGGCCTATGCCTGGTGGATCTTTGAATCCTTTTCTTTGAAAAATGTAAACACTGCATATTATGCAAGTTTCACTAAGACCTTAGTAAAAATATTTGGTATGAGGATTCATGAGACACACATGGTGGAGCTAAACAAGGGAACTCAAACAAAACCCTTGCATGAAAACGCAATTCCACTTCAGAAAACCATGGAGGAGGCCGAAAACTTGCACCATACCTTGTCAGGAGAAAGGCTTTCATCTCACACCTTTGAGCAAGGAAGCAGGGAGATCTCTTTTTCAAATAGGGATCCAATCATTGGGAGGTTGCCCATGCATGTTGCAGAGATCAAGGGCAACAACGTTGTCACATCTAAAGATTATCTAGTGCCTCATGCAGAGGAAGGAGGAGCTCTTGCTCCAAGTGGAGGGATGCTTGCATCTTTGCAAGGAAGTCCCCAGGATCTCATGTGTGGAGATCAAGGCACAACTCATGTGCCATTGTTGAGGAGGTGTGGAACCATGGAGACATAAGGAGGAGGTAGGGAGAAGAACCAGCATCACGAGATGAGATATACACACCCCTATCCACTTTAGGAGGTTGATGCACCTGAGGAGAATACTGGATTGCACAGTAAGGGCATGGACAGTTCTGTTCATTCATATATGCAGTCATCTCTTGAAGATGATGTCTCATTGTATGGAGACATTTTCCTAAGGAGACCATTGGATCAGCAAAGGAGGATGGATGCTTCACTAGTTGAGGCACCACTTAGTGTTTTCAGAGGAGTGGAGACCTTGGGAGAGCTTGATACATCGTTGGGAGTCTTGGGTAGACTCAAGGAGAGAGGGATCATTCTCTCAACATCATCAATACCCACTTCCATTTCAAATTTTTCATTGTGGAAGAAGCAGTAGGGGAAGGATAGCAGCCTTCCAACTTGCATCTTTGACATGGGATATGTCGAAGGAGAGGATAACGATATGACAGATGTTTTTCATGAGAGCTCATAAGCGCTGTCACTATGGAGGGTGAATGCATGTTGGAGCTCCTGGCTATTGGGGGAGTACTCCCAGGATCATTTTTCTTGCATGACATTGAGTGATCAGCATATGAGGAGCTGTATGGATCATGTGCAGATGGAGGAGATACATGACTCTTTGGGGGAGTTAGCACAGCTACCTCTTTTCTCTTTGAGGATGAGAGGATACTCATCTATGAGCCACTCCACTTGCATGAGCAAGACATATGGTAAGGGTGTTAATTGTTTACATGATGATTTTTCTAATGTATATATGCATCCCTTAACCATATATGTGCAGGATGTTGCTCCAAGGAGGAGCATTATTTATTTTGGGCTTCATGGTATAGTTGAGGCCATAAGCATGATTGATGGCCATTCCCTAAGAGGACTTGGGGAAGCGGTATATTATGGAGGACATGCTCACTTCACACTATGCATCATTCACTTCCTCCATACTTATGAGGAGATTGGGGCAGTAGGCAAGTGGTTGAGAAGCCACACATTTTATCAGTCTCTATTGCAGTTGAGGGTCAAGCTGTGTTGGTTGCATTTGAGGGACCATTGTCCATCTCACTTGTTACACATGGCAGCAAGCATAATTCTCATTTTTGCTCCCTATGGTTCTATTGTTTCTATCCTTATGAGGAGCATGTTTGGGAGAGAGACACATGGGATGGATGTGTCCTTTGAGGGAGGAATTCCCCACACCTTTTTCACTACATGTTCTAATGGGAGCATGGGAGATGGTATGGCCATTAGAGAAACACATTTGTTTTCTTATGAGGTGAGACATATGATGGATGTGATGCCATATGATGATGATTTCCAACTCATTATATATGGGGATATTTGGGCCAGCATGATTTGCAGTGTTAGAGGAGAGATCCTTGGAGATCTAGTCCTCATCTTGCCACTTGAGGGAAATCTTATTGCAGCCCAAGATCAGCCAACGCTCCACACTTATCATAACTAGAGAGATGGACAACGTGGGGTAGGCCACCTTGCCTACCAAGTGCGGAATTTCAGCCCACCTGCTTTGCTGGAGCCAAAGGTAGAGGATAGTTTCCAGGAGTTGCCTAGTTGGGAGGTGACTCATTTTGCATGGCTAATAGCTTGGGGATGTAGGACACATATGGGAGATATAGTTCCCATTATATTTAAGATCCCATTCCTCAAAGGGACCTCTAGACATCACTTTTTTATCCTCTTGAGTATTTCACCTTTACATGATGATGGCTTGATAGTTGACTTGCATGCTGAGGAGGAGCAATGTGGAGACTTGATTGATGAGATAACATCACTTCACTTGGATGAGATCAACATACAGGGATGCTACAGGGAGAGGAGGAGAAATAACTCAGTCTATCCTTGCACTTGCTTGAGGACAAGCAATCTTTGAGAGGGGAGGATTGTAATATTCCAAAATTTGCATGCGGCAAATTGGGATATTAATTTTTTCTTATATCATCTAGGAGGTGAATAAAATGGGTAAAAGACCCATGAATAGGAATAAAATCCCTCATAGTGTGAAAGGGGATAAATGGAGTAGCCTTATTTTTCACCTTCCAATGTGAAAAGGGGCAAGATTCAATAGGAAAAGGTCAAGTTTGACCAAGTCAACAGCGTTGCCTAAGAGGGTGTGGCTTGCTTGGGAAGATAGCGCAGTTTGAGAGGGAGAAAGATGACTTGTGGAAGAAACCCTAATGTGTGGGGTTCAGGGCAAAGAGACATTCACTTTCATAAAAGGAGGAAGAGGCAACCATAGAGACACATGTTTGAGTATTTGATTATTGGTCTTGTATACTATTTGCAGTCTTCGGCTGTTTAGCTGAGTTGCAGTGCTGTTTAGCACAAGGGATTCCTGTTTAGGAATTCCTCTCCTTCTTGAGAGGCCTCTTGAAGGATTTCCTTTCATTTCTCCACATCCAGGCTCAAGGCCAAAGCTATGCCTTCAGCTACAATGTTATTTTTTCTCAAGTGTAACGTTGTGTTGCAGTGTGTTGCAGTGGAGGGTTCCACAACACCATTCCTTGGCTCATCTTTCATAGGAGGGAGCTTCTATTCCTCGGGAAGATTAGGGAGGAAGGTTTCTAGAGCTGATTTTCATATCTTGGCATCAGGCCAAGCATCTTCCATCCATTATAGCGCATTCCCTCTCCTTGACTGTGTTATTTCAGTGTGTATCTGTAGTGGGGGTTTGCACCACTATCTTAGAGGGTGAGATCTTCAATGCTAGGATCATCCTTGCACTTGGGAGATCCATTGGAGGAGGTTTGCTTCAGATTAGACATCTTATTCAGCCATCTCCATTCATTCCAGTTTTGAGTTTCAGCTACTACCCTGCAACTCCGGCATTTCTGCAGTTTTTCCCTTTGTACATGTATTGTAACCAATCCTCCTAAGGATTGTTGTAGCATTGTTGTACTAGTGTTTTCAGGGGTTGAGAGCTTGCTCCCCCACATTTTATTGAGCTGATATTGCCATATCATTCTATTACCATGTTGTATGTTATAAACTGCGTAGTCATAGCTTGGGTGCTCTTGTGTAGCAGTGTTTTGTCATATTTTATGTACTTATCTCCTGAGGTTGAGTATTGCCTCTCCTGAGTAGCTTTTTCCTCAAGATATTGTACACATGTTTTGCTGCTATAATTTAATAAGATGGCTATGAGTTATCCTGACATTTTCTAAAGTTGATGCAACCCTGCTCTTTCATTATTGTGTTGCATATTGCTGGATCTCCACATTTGGAATATCTTAAGATATTCTCGATAGTGTAGAATTTCCCGATTTTGGGATATTACACAATAAGAAGCACTTCACCACATAGATATGACACAGGAATCCTGAAACAACTTGTCTTGTATTAATGAAAAAGGTCACTTGAACTCAGTGAACAACTTTACAATGAATGGTAGTCTTTCTCTATACAAGTCCCAACACTAATACTTCGAATTATGAAGTACTTATAGAAAATATTACAAAATATCTTGATTCCAAAGATCAAGATAGAATCCTAAAATATCTAAAAACCGTGTTACACAAATAGAACATGAGTATAGGAAATATAAAACCGTTAAATAAATAGGCAAATTGCAAGGCCTATTTTTAATAAAATGTCTTTTACAAACTTAAAAATCAAGTATCCTCCAACAAAATAAAATCATATTTAAAAAAAAACAGTAAGAATAAATTTAAAAAAATCTCAAATAATTGAGATTGTTGAAATTGGGATGGTCTTCTTGGAAAAATGAATGAAATCTGCTCCATTGTTGGAATATCTTCATTTTCCACTTGTTACCCTTTAACTAGTGATATTGCCCCTAGAAATCCTGTAACTGCTGATTTTTTTCTGTTACGTGTCTAGACGTGCTGGAATTGCTAGAATAAGTTCATATATTTCCTAATATTTGGCCTTGAAAATCGATGCCACCTGCTAACTAATTTCCATTTCATCTTTGATTATAGATCTTTCTCCATGGAATCTGAAAAGAGATATTGGGTTAGATTTCACTCTCATTTGATTGATCATTTACTTCATAGATGCAACTATATTCGAATTGCTAGAGTTTTTTCAAGACTTGTAAACATTTATCCATAGGTGAGTGGTTTATTGTCCCATTGAAACTACCAAATTTGTATAACATTAGGATCCCAAATTCAAAACCCTCCAAGAATGCTTGGTTGAGGTGAGGTGTTGGGTGCCTTTGATGACATAGAAACCCCCTTTATAGCACGGTTACTTAGCCTAAAGACAACTGTAAATATTATTTGCATAGACAAAAAGACAGAGAGAGAGAGAGATTTAAAAATGACATTTGAGATTCCCTTGTTCTAAGTTGGAAAATAAACATGCAAAATCGTACCAGACATACTAAGTATTCTTGGAAAAAATTGATTAATGACACGAAAAATAAAACAAAACCTTCATTGAACAATGTTAAAATTAGCATGTAAACTTCCAGCAACACCTGGACTGAGAACTTGAGCAACTACAGGGTATTTTTTGATGCACGTGCTTGAAAGCCTCAGCAATTGCCGCAAGTCTGGCATGAAATTGTGATGCATGTTCTCTCTCCATCATATTTATCTTGGATGCCTATAAAACATTTTTTAGGAGGATTTAAAGCCCATTGCATCACCCATATTGCAAGGGGATGAATGTAGATCAAGGATCAATAGTGGCCATTGATTTTCCAGGCTTCATGTGTTTGAAATCAGTGCCCAAAACCATCTTCTGAGAAGCCCTGCTAGAAGAATCCTCAGCTGTAGTGAAAGCTTTATGCTCCAATATTACATGAAGCATTGTTGCAGCAACACCATATGTTACTCTTGTCCATATCTCCCATGATTGCATGCATGTATCATCCACTTTTCCATTTTGATGCATTCCATTCACTGCACCCATTCTTCTTCCTCTAATTTTCATAACATTAAAATCATATATTTTCTACAGAGCACTTCGTATTTTTTTCTCGTCAAAAAATCATGGTAGGCCTAAGGGCCAAGAATACCATTGTCCAGACAATTTATCTGCATGAATTGAGTTTTTTTTGTTGCTCATCCCACTATCACAATCAAAAAATGATCTATTCCAAAGCTTCTCTTCATATACGGTTTTAGCCCTTTGAAATTTCCTCCTATATTTTGTTGTGTACTCTTTATGACCTAATTTATCTGCCATTGCAAAGGAATCTTATAATGCAACAATCCATAGACCTCCACAGTATGCACTAATGCCATGGACTATCCAAGTATCATATGTCTGATCAGGGAATCCATCATTCTCAATAATACCATCACCATCTCCATCAAACTTTATCCATGTATTCAATGGAAGCACATACGGTTGGCCACACATATTTTCCAAAAGGTATGTCACCAGTTGCAATCAGGCCCCTATAAAATTTCCAAATACAGAAAATGACCAATATTTTCTGAAAAATAGGGGTAAGCAATGAGCTCATATCTTTCGAACCTTGACAGCTTTCACAAAACTAGAGGAGCTTTTTTTAAAATCATCTCCAGCTCTCTAGAATCTGCATTTAACAAAAACATGTCTAAGACAGGAAAAATGAACCCTTAAAATAGGGCCCAAATATTCCTTTGAATATCCCCATCTGTGATTCCTGTGAGAAAATTTAAATAGGTTAATGTTCTTTAGTTCATGCTTGACAATAACTTCTCTCGGATTTTAAAATCCATCCCCTTTTTCCCAAAAGATTCCCTAGAAAACAACTTGTTAAAAAAGTGAAAATGTTCAATAAATCCCTTGTCTTCCACCAAAAAATTGTGCTTTTTCCTCATTACATTTGATGCATTTCTTCAAAGGTGGATATGGTTGCTTACATATCCAATATTATCTCTAAAAAATGTTGCAGGAAGTGGAGAGTATTGAAAAAAGCAAAAATAGAGAATTGTAGTTTTAATCTACCACATACTCTTTTCTAATTGACTTGTATAGAAGCATATCCTTGACTAATAGTTGGAATTCAATCTGCTATAACAGTTGCAGAGCTGCGCAAATGCCACTTTAACAACCTTGCTGCCACCTATCTTCACCAGCTATCATTTCAAACCAAAACTATATTTTGGGAGGGGGTATGAATGGTAAGCGGTATTTCTCCTGGGGGTACTGAAATTAACCGTTGACTTCCACGTAATCATGAGTTGTTTAAAAAAAAAAAAACTTATTTAGGACCCCCCTTCCTCCATTAAACATCGAAAATATTGAGGGGTCCAAAATTAATGGAATTCATTGATCTTATCTCTTGATCTTTGAAAATTGTTTGAGACCATTATGAACATAAATTTAGGTGGTTTGATACCTTCTATGATCCTCCACAAATCTACAGCAAGCTATGAAATCCTACCAGTTTTTTTTCTTCTCAATCTGGATTTAGTTTTGGTCCTAGCATCGACACCTGCATAATCCTCCTGTGGCTTGGCACATTTTTATTTGCAGATTGATTCTTATCCCACATCCATTATAGGAAAGGATTCAAATTGTGTTTATATACACTAATGTATATGCAATACATCAACGACTTGAGAAGAATGTTCTTCTTCCTTGTGAACTCCTTGGTGGCTTCCCCTTTGCTTGGCTTTGGCTTAGAACTTTGTATTAGTGTTCCACCTCGGACTTGGTGTTGGCTTGTGGATGTGATGTGGAGATTGGCGCAAGGCCATTATATTCAATAATTTAGCTTTAATTTGTTCACAGTGTGTTCTTGAAGCCCTTTCCCACAAAAGTGGCCTCACCATCTAAGTTTTGTACAAGACATATGTTGATACCTTTACATTCTCTCTGGAGAATATTCTTGGGATGAAAAATCCGATTTATTATCTAAACTGAATAGAAGCATAATCATAATTTATGCTTGTGCTTGTTGTAAAATTAGATTTAGCATTTCTTACATATTGAACATCCAATAAGCTTATACCTTCATCTGTTCTCTCACAAGAAGGAACATTTCCCTTAAAGAGCATATTTTTCATTTTCATTATAGGACAGGATCGAATTGTTGTCCAAAGATTCATTTATGTCAGCATTATCTGTAGATGAAATGGCATCCAATATCCCTCACCCATCCAAATTTATGGAAATTCAACATTTCCTTCTCTTCATAAATGAAATTGAAACTTTGTGTACCAAACTAAGCACGTCGGAGCATAAATTTGGCCAAAATATATCATGTGCTAACAACGACTGAATTTTACAATGATTTATAACATGGGTCCTTACATGAACTTTTCATCAAGAAACAAATATGATATTTTTAACCAAAGCCAAAGACCTCAATAGTGAGGTAGAAAGACCATGATATTCATCAGCAACCATCATACACCATATAAGATCATGCAACATGAAAATCATCATTATGAAGTAAGATGGGACAATGTAGCATCATTCTCATCAACATCAACATGTGACCAAGTGAGTAATGCTTTCAAGCGTCACTAGGTAGTTGTAGCAGCAAAATATCAATAACTATCTTCTTGATTTTATGTAGCATGCCTTTCCTCATATATGAGTAGTTTTAATTCATAGGAAACAATACCATTCTCTTGGACCATAAGCTTCATGCAAGAATAATTATCACACCATAAACAATTTCACCAATATGCAACTCAAGTAATCATCCATAAGATCCCTATCTGCAATTTATTCATATCCCATGATATAGAGATATAAATATGTATGAACTCATCATCGTCAACCAATCATAGCATGAGATTCATTAGAGGATTGTAAGGTCTAAAATGGGTCCTAAGGAAATTATAAAATAATAGTGGAAATAATAAAATAATATTAGATTACATCATCAAATTTTAGGGAGGGGGGTAAAAAAACTATTTTTTCAACTTATCTCCCTATGGGTTTACTCAAATTTCAAGCGGTAACACTTGTTGGATGCATACTTTGATTCATCATCCAAGGAGTATCCATGTTTCATACTTTTGATGGACGCCGCTACACAAAAAATTAGAAATACATGAAAAATGTGATTTCAATAACGTTTTTTCATGTATTTCTCATTTTCATGTAGAAGGTTCCATCGAAAGTATGCAACATGGGTACTCCTTGGATGAGGAATAAAATTTTGCATCCAACAAGTAATCACGCTTGACATTTGATTAAAACCTGACGGAGATAAGTTGGAAATATGAGTTGAAAAAATTATTTTATTATTTTATTATTTTTAATCCTTTTACTTTTTTTTCTCCAAAAATGGTGAATTATCCCCCATGGTTGATATCATCATCTTGAATCCTATTGGTTCTTATAAAGGTTATTTTGGTTGTAGATTTTTCTTAGGAGGCCCATTTTAGACCTCAAACTTCCTCTAATGATATAATCAAGCTCTGTTAGTAACCCATCTCCTTGATCTCATATTAAAAAGATCAATATGTTCTTTCCACACATAAGAAGAGCCATAATCCGCAAGCAACATGTCATATGTACCATATTTCATTTTAAATTACTTGTAGGTTATGGTATTTTAATTCTTGTTATAATTTTAATTATCATTATTACAAAACCTTGTTGATACATTTTCAGTATTGTTTTCTAAACTAGCTTGTAGAATATCTAATATAAATTGCTCAAGTGTCAAAATAGTTCCTCCAGAATCGATTCTTATTAATTGTGTGTTGTTATTTTTCAATTGCTGCTATAGGGTTATTATAATTCAGTGTTGATACATAATTCTAGTTGGTTGTTGTTACATCTATTACAATGTGTTATGCAGTTAATGAGTGGATTGATTCTGATCCGCTTGATGTTTGTGTGGTTGTGATTGAATGGTTTTGTGCAATTGAAGAATTTATTTCAAGGAGTTTTAATTTCTTACCTTACAATAGTGATCTAGAATAGATGAGTGTCATTATATTTTCCAAGTGTGATTTCATTTCCAAATTTGTGTGCAAAGTGTTATTTTTATGAAAATGAGGGTGTGACAATGAGTTTTTTATCGAATTTATTTATTTTCTTGCAAGTGTGAGGAGTTACAACAGCTTTTGGATTGATTAAGTGCCAAGTTCTTGTAGAAGAAATCTTAACAACATGAAATGTTAGTTTTCAATTGTTTCTTGCATAAACTATGTGTGATAACCTTGAAACAATAGACTTACCCTATTTACCATTTATGTGTGAGTGATTGATTAATTTTATTAAAGGAAAATTAATTGGACCAAAACAATTTTTACCTTATTGAGTATTGTTGGAGCGAGGTCCCCTAAGTCCAACAATTTTTCTATATTTTGTAATAATTTAGTCTTGCGGAGGGTTTTTGGGGTAGGTCAAAACTCCTCACGAATTGTAATGGGTCAAAGGGTAGATCAAGGGGCCGCAAACCATGGTTTGCGAACCATAGAATAGTGCAGGCTAAATAGTATAAATAAATGAATAGATTGAGTCTAAGAAGTCCATTTTTGGAATAAGTCTGAACATGGATGATAGAGTTGGATATTTGGTGATATTTTTGTGCGGATTTTTCTAGGTAGAAGGCTCCTGCTGGCTGTGTGCGCGGAGACCTTAATCTTGCTGTGTGTAGACCCTGCTGGCTGTGTGCACACGCTGTTGAAGTATTTTGTCTAAGGGATCTGAACTGATTAAGTAATAAAGGAGTATTGTTGCGGATTTCTGAGTTCTTATGCATCTATTGGTTATAGAATGAATGATTCTGCATCTTGTTTATGATTTATGTATTATCGGCAATTAGATCGGTTTACGCAACTATGATTGGGTTTATATGACTGATTACTAGATATATCTGATGATATAAATCTCTGTTATGATGTGTTAAGAGTTATTACTTTATTTATGGTTGTTGTGATATTCTACATATTAGACCTAAGTCTATCAGAAAAAGGTTTACTAGTTAGGGTTGTTGTCGCGAAGGTCTGCTTATGGTTGGTTGGATCTCAAGGCACCCACATCATTCTGAATCTCTCTCAGGGTGCGGAAACCTGGTTCCAGCACCCCCCCATACTGCTTCGAGTGAGACTTTGACTTGCACAAGAAGGTCACTACCGAAAGGGCCAGTATTAAGAGGGTTTTGTTGGTTAATCTCAATTTTGAACCTAGGTCAGGACCACTCAAGCCAACAAATGGTTTCGTTTTCGAGACCGAGAGCATTTTGAGAGAGGTACGGTGATGTTGCAAGGTCATTGGTAGCCATTAAAGCCTGAACTTGAGGATTGGTTTGAAAAATAGATTCGGGAGCTTTCCCTAAAAGAAAACAGAAGTAAGAATCTATTTGTTGAATAGTGGAAGAATAATTATACTTTTACGGAGGTGCACGAGATCTTCTTCATAATTTTTTCACATGAACTATAGGAGTGGTTGGCGAGGTTAGTAGAATTCCAAACCCATTGGAAGGATGATTAGATCACGTAGTGGACCCCTGAATTAATCCAACAATTGGAAAAGACTGAAAATACTATTACCCGAACTATAGATCACTTGCTTGATAGCGTCTTGGGTGGGTTTGTAACAGAAGTTGCAGTTGATCACTTTGTGTCCTATTCTAAAGATGAAAGGATATTTTTCAAAGGATTGAGGATTAAGCTCTTACAAACTTTTCCTCTGTTGATTAAGATGTTATTGTGTGAAAAGGGTATTTTGTGCAGCGACACCGAGTGAATGACCCCTAATCAGAGCGAAAGCACGACACGTAGTGGTAAATACTATCAAGTCAATCAAAAGGGGGATAGATCTTTGTACAGTCCTCTAAGAAATTCCCCTAATCTAAATGGAAGCGGGGCTAGGCACGAGGAGACCAGCCCTCCTACTACGCCACCATCAAACTCACGCAACGATAAGAATCATCCTACCCCACCACCACCCCCACCTGTGGATGTTATTGTCGCACAGATGAAGTTACCCACCTTTAAGGGTGCGGGGGATGAGTATATGGACCGATTTTGGTTTGTGGAGAATTCGGTGTGGACTGCGTACAATGTCAATACCGATGTTGTTAAGAGAGCGCAGCTAGAAATGGCCTTTGAAGGTCGGGATTTCGATTTGTTCATGGGATACATTACTCAACATGCGAATCCCATAGTGCAGGAGATCAAGGATGCCCTGAAGAAGCAGTTCCGAAAGCCTAAATCTTATTCTCAATGCATAGTAGAACTAAAAGATATTAAGCAATGGCCTACAAAATCAGTTTGGGAAGCTAACCAGTGACCAAAAAAGGTCATAGCGATAGAGGATTTGCATGATGACAAGCAGCATAAGGAATGGTTCATTGTCATGATGTTGCCGCATCTGTGTGGGCCCATGGGTTAGTAGAAGATTGACTCGCAAGAAGAAGCCCTATAAATTTCTATGAAGTTCAAAATTGCATTGAGGGATGATGCTCAATTTGGAGCGCTACAGATTCAGAGCCAATTAGAGGCAATGCACTTAGAAATTCAGAATTTATGAAGAGACTAGGGTGAAGAAGCTAGCACAGATTTCTGGTGCATATGTTGCAGGGTATCTGGCCACACCAAATATTAGAGCCCTCTGTTGTCAGATTACATGCAAGATCGAGGACCGAGCCCACTACGCCCGAGGGATATTTCTGGGCCTAGTACCCCCACACTATGGTGTGTCGATTTTCAGGTTGTTGGGCAACATGATACAGACCACTGCCCATGGTTAGGCACCTATGTCCTAGAACTAAAGCAACAGTGGTGCATATTCTTCTCTTTGGTGGGACAAGATGATCACAAATTTTGAACATATGATTTGATGATCGGCAGAGGGAACCTTTACAGAGTGTAGGTCGACCCTTTATCACCAGCATCTCCCTCCGCATATGGAGGATCCCCAGTAAGAGAATAAGGAGGGGGGAGAGGTGGAGGCATAGGTCGAGGGAGAGGACAGCTAATTTGCTACAACTGTGGAGATGTCATACATTATGCATGAGACTGCCCAAAACCCACGTGGAAATCCTGTAGGTATTGTAGGTAATTTGATCATATAATTGAATATTGTCCTGTGTTAATAGCTAAAATGCAGAAAAAACAGTAGACGCTAATGCAAAACATACAACAGGTTAAGGCTAAGCCATGCAACGACGGTCCAAGTGTAAATGTAATTACAAGCAGCGGCATTACTACTAGAGGAAACGAGGAGAAGGACGTCGTAGAACCACTAATCAGAAAAGCGTCTGACAAAAAGGAAAGCCTCAACTTGCCGAAAGAAAAAGAGACTTTCAAAGCCAGAAAGGATTTTGTTGATGTAGAAGCAACCACTTCGATAACTCTCATGGAACCGAAATATGGCAATGAAGTTAAACCATTCTTATAAGCTTGCATTAAGCTACTGCTCAATAAGAAGGCAATAGATAATCTCCATGACTTGATAGACAGTTGCACAGAAAAGGAGGTGTCGCGGACAAAAACCAAGGTTGTAATCAAAATGTACAAGCAGAAGAAGAGAACTGGTAGGGAGATGTGCATGACTGTGCAAATTGGAGACTATTGGATGGACCAGGTCATCTTGGATCTGAGGTCTGATGCAAATGTTATACCTATACAAACCCGGTAGAAGATGGGAGATCCAAAATTGGAATGGTCCACCATTCAGCTACATATGACTAATCAGAAAAATATCATCCCACTTGGAAGGCTTCCGCAAGTTGAAGTCGACATCGCTGGAGTAAAGGTATGTGCTGACTTTGAGGTTCTACAAATTGTGGCTAATGCATATCCCTACCCTGTGATGTTAGGATTGGATTGGGCTATTGATATGGGCAGCATCATCAACCTAAAGCGCATAAGTATGATTTTTTAGAATATTGGTACACGAGTGATAGTCCCAATGGATCTAGCAAAAGGAGAATGCTATCCAGAACCCATGCATGAAGGGGATGAGGTTGACCATATCTATAAATTGACTCTGCGGGACGAAGACTGGATCAACCCTACAGTTTATGGCCTATTGAACTGGGAGAAGGATAGCTCTTGTTTTTCTCATCCTGATGGTGAAATTGAGAACTGGCAGAACTGGTTGCACGATGTCTCTCCACTACGCTGCCTCAAGATTACAAAGAACTCCTAGTACATCTCCTTTGAGGTAAGGGAACTACCCTACTTTGATGGTTCTCGTAGTGTCAAAGAATTTTTAGAAGCACTGGAAAACGCCGTCACATAGGAACAAAGGTTTTTGGCGCTTGTTTTGGCTATGCGCACAACTCTAGCGCAATGGTGGAAAACGCACAAGGGAACTTTTCAGGACTAGGAGGAATGTATACAATTGATGATGCTGCACTTTGAACCTCCCTCCACACAGCCCATTGAATTATTCTATGGTTGGGGAGATCCGTGCAAGAACCTGGCCATGGATGAAGGTATGGGATGAAAATACATGGAATGAATGGGTTCATAGGTTTGTCCACTCATTGGGACCAATAACTACTACCTGGTATCTAGAATTTGAGTTACACCAAGGCATAGCTTTGGTATACAATGACGGGAATTTCACGGAAACATTTTGGTTCCTGTGGCTGTGTTGCCCGGAAGAAATTGGATGAATCCCTATAGGACATCAATGCTCTGGTCTTTGATGAATCTGGAGCACGTAGGGAGTGCGCTATATTGGCGTGGGATGCGTAGATGCAAGACATTGTCAACTATAGAAATATAGAAATCGAGGATAATGAAGATGACCCAAGGAATGGTAATATCCCAGAATCGGAAGGAGAGTGTGCAGTTGCACGGCCCGCATTAGGGATTGTGGATGTTACTAAACCTTTGAAATTGAAGGAAGTCAACATTGGGACAGAAGAGAATCCCAAGTTGGCCAAGATTGGGGACTACAGGGATGATGATATAGTAGGAAAGATTTTTTGGATCATGAAAGCGTATCAGGATCTATTTCCTACAAAGTCTATGATCTGAAGGGAACTGTAGGGGACTTTGGTGTTATGAAGATCACTCTGAAACTAGATGCACACCCTGTAAATAAGCGCCCATATCGATTGAACCCCAAATATCATAATAAAGTAAAGGAATAATTAGAAAATATGGTGGTTGTAGGCATCATTGGACAAGTCGAACAATCTGATTAGGTAAGCCAAATGGTGGTTCGAGAGAAAAATACCAAAGGATAAATAAATATTTGTATAGATTTGTGAAATTTGAATGATGCATGTGTGCATGCATTAGGGAAATTTTGAGGTCTAATATGGGTCTCCTAAGTAAAATGTACAATCAAAATTCATTTTATGAGAGCCAATTACATTTTAGGGGATGACATCATCCCCAATGATTGAGGTGGCATTGCTTGAGTTAAAAGTACTTCTTACATTCTCAATGGTGGATAAAAACTCATGGTTAAAAACTCATGGTAGTGCTTTAAGTACTTTTAAAGTCATAAAGTAAAATACTAATAATAAATGCCATTTCACATTTTTTGAATAAAATATTATTATTGTCATTTCATATTTTTTAAAAGAAACAATGCATATCCTTACATAATCTTCATGTCTTTACACATTTTTCAATAAATATTATATTTGTATATTTGTATATATTTATTTTTGAATTATATATTCATCTCATTTTATTTAATATTATAATTTCAAATTAATTATAATTTATTTTAATTTATTTAAGTACAAAGGAAAAATGCATTAGTTGTGCAATGATAATGACATTTTATTGAAAAACTCATTCTTATTTATAGTCACATCAATACAATTTTTTTATTGATTTTATTTTGGTAGACCTTTTCAATTGAATTTAACCATGGTTACATGGATTGTGGTGAAAAAAGTAAAATGTAAATTCATAAATATTATTTTATTGGTTTAGCTATTATTTTATTATTTCCTTAGGAGGCCCATTTTAGACCTCCAAATTCCCTTAATGACCCCTTCCCTACTTCGTTCTCTGATGAAATTCTGGATAATGTGGGCGGGAAATAAGCGTATTCGTTCACAGATGGGTTCTCAAGTTATCATCAAATCCGCATTGTGCCAGAGGACCGCAGCAAGACCACCTTTGCCACTGAATGGGGTTCTTTTCAATATACGGTCATGCCATTCGGGTTGAAAAATGCACCTACAATATTCTCGCGTGTGATCGTGGTTATATTCAAGGAATTCATGCATAAATTCTTGGAAGTATACTTTGATGACTGGAAAATACTTGGATTGGTAAAGAAACACGTATTGAATCTGTGCATGATGCTAGATACTTGCTGGAAGCACCAGAGTTCTCTCAACCTGAAGAAATGCATATTATGCATACCTTTTGGGATTCTGCTGGGGCATATAGTATGTCAGCAAGGATTGATGGTGGACCCAATAAAGATCGTGGTTATCATCAACTTGGAAGTCCCTACCACTAAAAACTAGTTGCGCTCCATCCTAGGACATATTGGTTATTATAGGAAATTTATCAAGGGGTGTGCTCTAATCACTGCAATAATGGAGAAGTTGTTAAAGAAGGATGTAGCATTCTTTTGGGATGACAAGTGTCAAAAAATATTTGAGCTACTAAAAGATAAAATGGTCACTGCACCCATTTTGATATTCCCAGACTCGTCTAAGGTTTTCCACATACATGTGGATGCATCTGGTATAGCACTGGGATTTGTTTTAGTGAAGCCAGTAGAAGGATAGATTGAACACCCAAAAGCTTTTTCCAATCAAAATGTTTTAGGCACAGAGTGTAGCTACTCCACTTCAGAAAGGGAAGGATTGGCCACGATATACACACTGCAAAAATATAGATACTACTTGTTGGGAGAGAATTTCAAGATGTTCACTGATCATTATGCTTTAAAATACTTGGTCAATAAGCCTATTTTGGGGGGGAAGATATCTCGATGGTTGTTTCTTTTCTAGGAGTATGACTTTGAGATCATTGTAAAGCCAGGAAGACTAAATTTTAGGACTAATCACCTGTCACGAATTGAGAATGGGGAGAAACCACCTAGTTTTGAGGAAGGGTTACTAAACGTGCAGCTCTTCACTATCATGGTGGTTGATGATCACTTTGCTGACATTATTCATTTTCTGACTACAAAAACAGTGCCTGTAGATTATTCAGTCTAGAAAAAGAAGGAGTTGGTTGTGCGCACAGTTGATTTCACCATGAATCCAGGTCAGTTATATAAGTTAGGAGTAGATGAAGTATTAAGGAGATACGTGTTGGAACATGAAAGACGAGCTATCTTGGTTTAATCTCACAGAGGAGTGGCAGGTGGCCACTACGCCGGAAAATCCACTGGGCAGAAACTATTGTATGTTGGGTTATGGTGGCCCACACTGCATGGTGATGTGCAGGAATACTATCGGGCCTATGATCCATGTTACTGGACTGGGAAGTCATCGAGTAGAGATGAAATGCCCCTGCAACTACAGATGGCCTTGCAGGAATTCGACAAATGGGACATAGATTTTATGGGATCAATCAACCCTCCTGGGAAGAAGACTGGAGCATGGTATATCATTACTACAACTAATTATGTGACCAAGTGGGTGGAGGCGAAGGCAGTTAAGGATTTTAATGTAGACACCACTGCGCACTTCATCTTTGAGCACATTTTGACCAGGTTTGGGTGCCCGAATATTTTTATGAGTGATAGAGGTACGCATTTTTTCAAGAAAATGATTGAAGCATTAACTGAGGAATTCTAGATTCATCACAAGAAGATTTCCCCTTATCACCCACAAGAAAATGGTGTAGTAGAAGCATTCAACAAGATTTTATAGCACGCACTCACAAAGACCTGGAATACCAACCAAGACGATCGGGGCATATGCATCCCTTCTGTACTATGGGCTTAAAGGACAACATGCAAAAATTTGATAGGAAATACACCCTTCATGATGGTCTATGGGTTGGAGTCCATCATGCCAATGAGAGTATATTTTACCTAGTCTATGCATTGCAGCCTTCAATGAGCCTTCACTAACATGGTCGAGCCTGACATTATGGAGGAACTATTGGCACAACTTTTTTCCTTGGAAGAAGATTGCTTCATCACTAACTTCCATCAGCAGGTGCAAAAGGTGTGTGAAAGATACTAGCATGACATGCACTTCAGGCAAAAGGTATTCAAGGAGAAATATTTGGTGTTACTCTATGATATTTAGTTTGCATGCCACCAAGGGAAGTTCAGAAAACAATGGTTGGGGCCATATGTTGTAAATGGGGTCTCGCCATGGTGCGATGGGCGGCTACGCTGCGCAAAGAAGCCTTCCTGGATATTTCAAATGGAGCCGCTTAAAGTCGTATAAAGACAATCAAGTGCCTACCAAATGACTATATGGTCGGAGCATCATAATCAAAGGGTCTGTGCGCAGTAGAGGGGAAGGGCGTAGGTAAGTGCGCCAGGAGCGCAGGGGTGACGTGCAGGTCGGGAAACTAGCTGTTGGAACAACGCATCGGGGTGAAAAAATGAAATTATCATTGAATGGAGCACATTTTTTGCATTTAATGAGGAAATCTTGGAATATTTTTTATCGTTCCCTTGAAGGTAAATGTTAAGTCCCTATATTAATAGTATAGCCCCTTATTATGTTAGTGTAGCCCCCCTTATTGTTATTATTGTACCCATGTAACCCCCATATTGTTATTATTGTGCCCTTATATTATTATTGTTAGGTCGACTAGGATTATATTGTGGGACCATGGACTCATATATATAAAAGGAGGTTTTGGTCATTTGTATCATCCAATAATTGTTCATTTATGTAATGTATTGGAGGTTGACCCCTCGAAGTGGCTGATTTCTAAGGCGTTGATATCTCTTTTCTTCTCTTTTTGGAGCTGGTTACACAACATTTGGTATCAGAGGTTTGGATTCTGAGGTTTCCCCGCTTTGCTCCAAACAGGTCATCGTGGCATTTTCGCTATAAAAAATTTTCTACGAATTTTCAGAAGCTGAAATTTTTAGGGTGTGAAGTTGAAATCCCAAGGAAGATTGCCTAAAAATTTCAGAGCTTGGTTCGCAATATTTTCGGAGATATGATCTGTGGAAGTTAGGTCTTTTTTCAGCCTCCTAAACAGGTCATCGTGGAAATTGCGCTATAACTTTTTTTTCTACGAAGGTTCAGAATCTGAAATTCATATGGTGCGAAGCTAAAATCTTGAGGAAATTCGTCAAAAAATTTCAGAGCTTGGTTCGTAACATTTTTGGAGATATGATCTGTGGAAGGTAGTGCTACCGTGCTTTGCGGACTCCTGGTGCATCTCAAAAAGATGCACACGTGGGAAAAGTTCAATAACTCTCTCTTTGGGCATCGGATTGGGGTGCGTAAAGAAGTGGTTGCAATTAGGGCTTTAGTTTCTTGCTTCCTCAGGTACAGAGAGACAAGGGTGAAAACAGTGACACGTGGCAAGTCGTACAAGTTCGCTCTACTGAACTAGTCCATAATTAGGTCATTGTGGGAGATTGGACACAACTTTGTCTTGGAGAATCCAAATCAGGTCAGACCTGTGGCATTCAAAAGAGAATTCAGAGGGATATTTCATTACTAAATTTCAGATATTGAAGAGTCGCAATCATAGAGATAATCCAATTCCAATATCGCGCTCCTCAAAAGCAAGTAAAAGGTGTGTATTGTTTTTCCCAAATTGCATAAATCTTGTTTGAAAAATCATTTTGAAGTGATTCCAAGGGCCTATTGAGCATATATTTCAGCATTGCATTCTGAAATGCCTCCTAAAAATAATTCAACACCCATTAAGCCCTCAGAAATCTATACTATGATGCATGAAGTGGAAGAATTGCAATATGAGATATCAAAATTACGGTACCAAGTGCAACAAATTTCGATCTTACGAAAACAACCGAAGCCGACATAGATGGTTTAAAGAAAGAAATGGAGGCTAAGTTGGATAGTTTTAAGGATAAAATAATAGCTAATATGGATGATAAATTAATGGAAGATCACATCGAGCATCAACAACAAGTTCTCCAACTCTCAAAGGATAACCCAACTTTGGTGCAGAATATAATGAAACAACAGGAAGATCAACATCCCATCGAAAGAAGTTATGAAGCAGTCATAGAAACAAGAAATCGACAAGTACGATCAATTTTAGAGTATCTCAGCAAGCGGAAGAAATTTCCTATAAAATACTTCACATGGGAGGATGAGAATTTTATACAGAAGCATCAAGAAATAATCAAGCGTTGAGGACAACACTTGTTTGAAGGAGAGGGCATGTTAAGTCCCTATATTAATAGTATAGCCCCTTATTATGTTAGTGTAGCCCCCCTTATTGTTATTATTATACCCCTGTAACCCCATATTGTTATTATTGTGCCCTTAAATTATTATTGTTAGGTCGGCTAGGATTACATTGTGGCCCACTAGGATTATATTATGGCCCCATGGACTCCTATATATAGAAAGGAGGTTTTGTAAATTGTATCATCAAAGAATTGTTCATTTATGTAATGTATTGGAGGTTACCCCCTCGAAGTGGCTCATTTCTAAGGCGTTGATATCTCTTTTCTTCTATTTTTGGAGTTGGTTACACAACATTTGCAGTAAATGGAAATTGCTTATAATCCGACCGTTTTTTCATGGGTGACTTATAAAAAAGTGGGTGTGGGTCTCAATTGGCTCATTTATTGTTTAAACATTTGGCACCCTGTGATCATCTATAATCTATGTCATCCTTCCATCTTTGAGTTCTGCATGTCTGGTCGCGAATCCTCTTCCAATGGTAGTAACCCTGAGTTCATATTCTATGTGATAATGACGACCACCAACCGTGCAGAGGAGCATTCGACGCCTCTCACGACATCTATGGAGGAAGGTTCATATGAGGTCAAAGAAGTATTCCTGGACATGGAAGAAGTTGAATCCACTACGCAAAAAGCGAAGGGCAAGGGAAAAATGTCAAAGTGGGCTACTTCTAAACCATGCACCTCTCCGCGGAATGTTCCATCTCCCAAACAAGCGTCCAAGGAGCGCCCCCCCATTGGTGATCCGTCCAAGCAGTCGATAACTGCTTGGAAAGAGGCACTGTTCATAGAACAAGTTTCTTGGCGGCCACCCTATGTTAAGCCATGAAAGTATTTGGCGCGTAAACCACAAAACATTGAGGTGGTGCAGGAATACCTGCAAATGCCATTGTGTCCTCAAGATGTCCATCTAGTTGGCGAAATGTATGACAAGCTCCGTCAAGTGAAGTTTGATGATTATGATCTCTCCAATGAAGTAACGTTCCCAGAGCTTGCCCTAGAAAATTGTTTGGAGCGAGTGATGTACGATGATGTACCGAAGGTAGAGCCAATGCCCTGGGCAGTACCCCATTTTGGGCAGTACCCCATCACAAGCATGTGCGTGCGCCAATTGTTGGCCTTGGTCCATGACAGCACACTCTGGATTCAGGGGAGATTATCTATAGATGCCGCGCTGATCCATCGGATCATCGGCCTGCCCAAGAGGGGGGCCCATCCAATGATGGAATTTGGGAAAAGCACTGAATTGAAGGTAGAAATGAAGGTGAAGGAAACATACAAGGTGGAATAGGATAAGCGAGGCTTTCTAGTCTATACCATCGATGATCAAGTAGTGTGCATGGGCACCCTTGTCCTTGGATGTAATCTTATGCGAAAATGTTGGCTGGAGATAGTCCCGATGCATGTCCTTTCCTTGGCGGGGCAGTGCGAAAAAGGGATGTTGTATAACTGGTCACAATTTCTATGTGAGAAAATTTTGGAGAATGTGCGTGAGTCGCAGGAACTGGGGAAGCAGTTCTGCTACTCATGGCTTTTATTGCTCATTGCGCTGGTAGCATGGGAAACCCCAGATGATGCAGTCCTTCCCGACATTGAGCCAGGCATCTGTGAGGGGGTGCGCTACGCAAATTTATGGGACTCGTCAAATGCCAAGCGAGTCAAAGAAAAATAAAATTATGGGTTATTTTTTAAGGCACATTGGCGCAAGCCATTCATTCCCGACCACAACTCTTGTTGACCGTTTATGATAAGTATAAAAGCGTGGTAGATTTTCAAGTGACTATGCACAACATCATGATCAAGGCGCGTAAAAGCCCAAATTGGTACCCCTTACCCTATATGGTCATGGAGGCAGAGATTGACCATGTCGTTGCGGCATGGTCGAAATCGTGGAAGATTGGGCTTGGCTCCACAAAGGTTGTTACACCATCCACATCTAGGAAATAAACAGCTCCAACAGAGACAACGCTGAAATAAATGGCTCTGAAAGACGTAGCGCCCAAAGATACAATTGAACCGGACACGGAGACAGACGGAAAAGATAATGAAGTTGAAGCAGAAAAATACCAGACGCAGAAAAAGACACAGAAACAGACAAAAACCAAGAGTTAGGAGGTGACCACAAGGAGGTGGACCTCGGCGAGTTGGATGGGTTTGATGGAGATGGTGCAGCATCACCGTACGGCTCCAAGTGCGGAGGAGAAACATCTAATGGGCTACGCAAGAAGACGAAATATTCCAAGGCAGGTGGAGAAGAGGAGGTTACTCTAACTGAATAGGACCTCGATAAAATTTCCAATGCGGTTACATCAGCGTATGAGGACCAATGGAGCACCATGGAGGTCCAACACAAGGCTGCGGTGGAAACCTTGTAGTCCAGCTTACAGGTTTTGTAGCTAAAGGCCGATGCATTGCAAGAGAGCGTCGATCAGGTGAGGTCAGTGCAAGTGAGCATGGATAAAGCGAGGACAGTGCAAGCAAGCCTATCATCTACAATTATCATTGCAACCATAGGAAGCAGAATCTGCCCCCTCCCGAGTGCAGTGGTATCTCTAGATCCAACATAATTTTGCGCACAAGTCCAATCTTGCTCCGAGGTCAGCCTCTAAATCGCCAAGTTTCCAAGTGGGAAGCTCCATGCGCTGCATATATTCATTTCAGTAGAGCTTCAGAGCAAGGAGGCGTGCGCCCAACAGCAAGTCAGCGAGGCTGAGCAAATCGCAGCAACAAAAATGGCAGAGTCTAATCAGGCTCAAACAACATAGCAGGAAGCCTTAGCTTAGAGAGCGGAGTTGGAAAGTTTCATTAACAGGCTATGTGATGAGATTCTAAACATCGCTATCCCGGCCTCTACAGCACCACAAGCTAAAGTTGAGAGCTTGGTCATAGATCTCAAAGCCTCCAGGTCTGAAATTCAGTCTATGAAGGCAGATTCTGAGCAGCAAATTGTTGTGTTGGAGGCACAGCTTCAGCCTAAAGCTCCCCCAAAAGTGCACGCATAGCAATTAGCCACTATCCAGAATGCCTCGGTAGCATTTCAGCTTATGTCACATATGGCTCCACCTTTCTCGACAAATCCATGGTACTATGGACCTCTGTACAGACAGATCCTTTAGTCAAGAAAATCAATCAGGAACTGTGCGCGAAGGAGCAGGAGTTCGAAAACTTACAAGAAGATTTACTTACCCTTATCCCTACTCAGATAATGGCATGCCTTCAGACCAGCCAGGCGTTGTGGGATGAAGTGGATAATCTCCGCTAAAGGAAGAAAATAGTTATCGATCACATGAAGCCATGGGTGGAGGAGGCCATGAAGCTCTCTCAGTACCTTGATGCTGTCGTCTGCAGCCTGAACCAGACGATGCAGAATCTCACTTTGGCCGTTGAAGGGATGACATCAGAAAAGCTAGTAAAGACCGTGCAGAGCACCGAAAACCAAAGTGCAAGTGTTTGGTCACCATTTTTTGCTTCCATCGACGTGCTCAAGCTCAAAATGAAGACTCCACTACCAGTGTGACTCTGGACGAGTCACAAGATTATGTTGGGGGCCTGATGGAGCAGGGTTCCCTAAGTCCGACAATTTTTCTATATTTTGCAATAATTTAGTCTTGCGCAAGGGTTTTGGGGTGGGTTAAAACCCCTCATGAATTGTAATGGGTCAAAGGGTAGATGAAGGGGCCGCAAACTATGGTTTTCAAACCATAAAATAGCGCAGGATAAATAGTATAAATAAATGAATTGATTGAGTCTAAGAAGTCAGTTTTTGGAAAAAGTTTGAACGTGGATGATAGATTTGGATATTTTGTGATAGTTTTGTGTGTATTTGTCTGGGTAGAAGGCTCTTGTCGACTGTGTGCATGGAGACCTTAGTCCTATTGTGTGTGGACCCCGATGGCTGTGTGCATGGAGACCTTAGTCCTACTGTGTGCGGACCCCGCTAGCTGTGTGCGCGGGTTGTTGAAGTATTTTTTCTAAGGGATCTGAAATGATTAAGTAATAAAGGAGTATTGTTATGGATATCTGAGTTCTATATGCATCTATTGGTTATATTATGAATGATTATGTATCTTGTTTCTGATTTATGTACTGTCGGCAATTATATCATTTTGCACAACTGTGATTGGGTTTATATGATTGATTATTGGATAGATATGATGGTATAAAGCTCTTTTATGATGTGTTAAGGGTTATTACTTGTTTATGGTTGCTGTGATATTCTACATATTAGACCTAAGTTTGTCTGATAAGGGTTTACTAGTTAGGGTTGTGGGTGTGAAGGTCTGCTTATGGTTGGTTGGATCTCAAGGCACCCACATCATTATGAATCTCTCTCAAGGCACAAAAACCTGGTTCCAGCACCCCCCATATAGCTTCGGGTGCGACTTTGACTTGCACAAGTAGGTCATTTCCGAAAGGGCCAGTAGTAAGAGGGTTTTGTTAGTTAATCTCAATTCTAAACCTGGGTTAATAAATTCATTTTCAATAGTGGTCACATAATTCCATTCCATAATAGTGATTGGAAATACTTTCCACTGGGGGAGGGGTTAGCAAAATTCCTTTGAAAAGTTTAAAAGGACTATAATTCAAAAAACGGTTCTTAGGGTATCGAACTTGCAACAAACCTTAAATTGGATACAATTTCAAGTGGGTATGCCATAGGAGTAGTCTTGATGTAGGGAAGAAGATTTGTATGCTACCGTTCTCAAGTATTTCATCATATAGTACTCCACTACCTTACCTATGACAAGGAGATCTATGACCTAGTACAAACTATCCAAAAGTAGAAACCCTATTTGAGGGGTAAAGAGACCATTATTTGCATAGATCACTAACCACTACATTATATATAAGTTCAGAGTAAGTTACAAAAAAATAGACATTACAAGTGGATTGATTTCTTACAATTTTTCCATTTAGTGATCAAGTACAAGAATAGTAACACAAATAAGTTGGTTAGTGTGCTTTCAAAGCCACACGCGTCAAAAATCATAGCTTCGGGAATTCAAATGCACATGGATCCTTTTACCCATGTTGCATACAAAGAATGAGGACTTCAAGGAGATGTGTCAACAGCTACAAGGCCAGAGTCATGTAGATAATGGTGATAGCACAATTTACTATCATTTCCATAATGGGTTATTATAAATGCTAGACAAGTTATGTGTTTTAAAAGGTGATCGGATGAAACTAATTATAAAAGCTCACACCTCCAAGGTTTTAGGTAATTTTGTGTTGGGAAGATAATTTTCCATTTTTAAAGATGTGTATTGGCCAAGGATGCAAGAAATGTAGGTAGGTTCATTAGAGAATGTATACTTTGTTGTACTATCAAGCCCGATAACAATAAATAAGGTCTATATCATCCCATACATGTTTCCACTCATCCTCGGAAAAACACTTCAATAGATTTTGTGTTTGTTTTACCAACAACCAATAAAGGACATGACTACTTGCTTCTGCTAGTTGGGAAGTTCATTGATATGTGCACTATCATGCCCTATAGGTTCTTTGAGAAAATTTGTGTGCACTTTGGGATACCAAGGAGCATCTCTTCAAACAGGGACATCAGATTAATCAATGCATTCTTTATCTGAATGGGTATATTATTTTTGTTGTGCTAAGATACAATTCAGAATTTAAAGAAAGTGCTTGAGGATGATGAGGTTAATTGCAAGTTTAACATGAGTTATTATGTGTTTTCATGAGAATTTCATGAGAAAATTAACAAGAATAAAAAACTGAACAATAGCATATATCAAACATGAACATCACCATAAATAATCACACAACATAATATGATGAAGGAGTTCACACCACTTGGGCTACGTCTCCTTGGTCCAACTTCCAATGGGTTGGACCTCTTATATTATTCTCAAAAGTGTGATTACATGTGTTTACAATGCTCAAACATCTCTGAAACATATTCCATCAGCTCCAGAATGCCCAAAAATACCTGTCTAACCTCTGTCTGCATCGAATTTGACCAAAAACTGGAAAATTTATGACTTCTCCTAGTTGCTCCACTATTTATTCCACAAATTCCTCAAAATCTGGCAGAATCCTACAATTATGGCCGGAATCCAGCCAAATGAGCAATGATTTTGCCGAAAATCAGGCAAAATTATTGTTGTGCTAAATTGCCCAATGAGGCCTAAAAACTGGGTTTCTAACCATATACAATATGGTTGAATAAATTGTTTTTAAATAGACATCATTGGTTAGGATAACTATCGAACTTAACTCCGGTTGCGGGCTCATGCATAGTCGTGGTCTCCATGACAGTGTTGCCACCTGGCAGTTAGGCTCCCCAGTTCCAGCTCTGACTAGCGGTCTCTGTGGTCACATCCGATAGTCACGTTTAAATATTACGATTAATGGTTACGAGCGAGGGTGAGGGGATAGCCTCCCGCCTGTGGTCCCGCCTATGGCGGTCACCAGGGTTGGGGCTAGACCCCACCCCCCTCCCCTCAATACACCACATATATTATAATAAAACCATAATGAAACCATAGGTTATGAAGAACCATGGTGCAAGGCGTGACAATAAAGTTGGTTATTGTTTTCTCTGTGGTCACGGGTTCGACCCCCGCTTTCTCCATTCAAAATTAACCAAATATTTTGTGGCCTCCCATGTTGCCACGTGGCAGCCTCTGGATGGGCCACATGCCAGCATGTGGTTGGCCACAAGCCCAACCAATAAAAAACTGCCACAAACGAACTAATCTCGTCGTGCCACTTGGCACCCAACCATAGGTTGAAGAAAATTTTGTTGACCAGTCAACCTTCCACTGTGCATGCCTAGTCAGTAGTACAGGCTGTTGACTGGGTTGTCCCTATAATTTTTTTCTAAAATTTTCATGTTTGAAAAAGTTGACAGAACGTGTTTCTAGGAGCATATGGTGTCGATTTCTGCAAAACCAGTTACGCCGAATTCAGAACGACGAGATATATGTAGTCGTTTAGGTTCCACCCCGATCCGAAATTTTTTATTTTGGAGCATAATTTTGAGCACCTGATCACTCCTCCCCGCTGGAAGATTTTGGACCCCAAAATATCTATTTTAGTTGTTTAGAAGAGGGTACAGTTCCCTCACCTTTCTAATCTTGATACATTTGGCCTTAGAAGGATTTGCGTCTTTGAGCCCCACACGAAGGTAGTCGACACTCCCTCTTTTTGATGTCCTTGTTATTCTATCAAGAATGGTGTCTTGTTGAAGCTCATCAAGGTATTTAGGAGAAAAGTCTTCAATAGAATGAATTTGAACTTGTTCTCCTTGATCTTCAATCAATGGAGGCTCATACAATCTCAAGTTCTAAAAATTAACAACAGAGTAAATTTGCATGTATGAAGGAAAATCTAACTTGAAGGAATTTCCACAAATATTTTCCAAAATTTTAAAAGGACCATAACATATTGGTTTTAGTATTTTACCTTCCCCTTGAAGCCTCTCTTTTCTAATGTGAAGCCAATCTTCGTTACCAACTTGGAACTTCTAATCTACATGATGTTTTTTGTGCCTTGCTTTGTACTTGCCTTGGCTCTTTTCAAGTTGATCTTGAACTGTTTGATGTATCAATTGGATTTTTTCTATGAACTTATTGGCTTTGTCCATGTCGTTATGGCCATCAATAGCAGAATCCTTCCAAAAAAAAAAATCCAATGGTGATCTAGGCAATTATCCAAGGCATGCATCAAATGGTGATGTTTGTTTGGAGGGGTGTTTTGCATGGTTGTAAGCATGTTGAATGTTGTGCAAGTTTTCATCCCACAACTTAGGATCCTTGCTGCAATATCCTCGAAGAATATGTATGAATTTTAGATTTACCACCTCGGTTTGACCATATGTTTAAGGAATAAAAACATGTACTCTTCTTCAACTTGGTTTCCATCAAGTCCCACAAACTTGACCAAAAATTCCCAAGAAATCAAGGATCTCGATCACTAACAATGGATGTGGGCAAACCAAAATGAACCAAAACATGTTGAAAGAAAAAAGTGAGCTATTTGTTCAGCTGTGATTTTATTTTTACATGGCATTAGTATACACATATTGTTGAACCTATCCACAACTACATACAAATAATCATGACCTATTTTTGACAAAGGAAGACCTCCTACAAAATCCATAAAAACACTCTCCCATTGACGTGAAGGTACAGGAAGTGGTGTGTAAAATCTTAACTTCCTATTGCTAGGCTTACCCACTGCACATAATGAACAACCTTTAATGAAACATGACACACTTTCAATCATACAAGGCCAATAACAATACCTCTAAAGATGCGCCACTGCTTTTCTTACACCGAAATGTCCAGCAATAAGAGAAGTGTGTGCTTCCCTTATGACATTCACTCTCTCCCTTGTGGAATACAAAGCTTTCCCAAATGATACAACAAGTTCTTATGTACATGGTAATATAATTCCTCTACTTGGTTGCCTTGACTCGAGCTTGCATAAACATCTTGAAAGTCATTATCACATGCATATTGCTCCACATAACTTTCATGCAAAACAGAATTATGCTTGAGTAAAGTAGTTGCACTAATAATAGGCCTAGAAAGCATATCAACAACCTTGTTATAAATACCTTTCTTATACCTGATGACCAAGTGGAATTGTTGTAAGAAACCCATCCATCGAAAGTGCCTTGAGTGTTGCAACTTAGTTTCTAATTGCAAGTATTGCAATGGTCGGTGGTCGGTGTGTATGATGGTTTCCTTTCCCATCAAGTATTTTTTCCACTTTTTCACACTTTGAACCAACACATAAAGCTCCTTGTCATAAGTATGATAATTAAGCACTGCACCATTGAAATTTTCTTACTGAAATGAAATGGGCTTACCATGTTGCATAAGAACTACACCCATGGCATAGTCACTTGCATAATTTTGAATCTCAAAGGGTTGTCTCAAGTTTGGTAATGCAAGTACTCGAGCTGAACTAATCTTATCTTTCAAAGCATAAAATTATTTTTGTTTCTTGCCTCCCCACTGGAAAACCTTTTTCACACTAGTCAATGCATGTAAAGGAGCTTCGATAAATGAGAAGTTAGCAATAAACTTCCTCCAATATTGGGTTGCTCCCAAAAAACTTCTTACCTCAGTGACTATCTTGGTCGTTGGCCAATTCAAAATGACCTCAACCTTGGAGGGGTCTATCCTCAACTCACATCCTCCAACAATATTCCCTAAGTACACCAAAGAAGTTTTACCAAACTCACATTTTGACATCTTCAAAAACAATTTTTCTTTCATTAAGACATGTTCATCAAGTGATTTACTAAAAATTAAGTTATCATCTAAGTAGACAATGAAAAGTTCATCAATAAATTGCCTTAAAACATCATTCATCACACGCATGAAGGTAGCATGAGCATTAAATAAACCAAAAGGCATAACAAGCCATTCAAACAAACATTTCTTTGTTTTGAATGTTGTCTTCCAGATGTCTCCTTCAACAATTATAATTTTATGGTAGCCACTCCTTAAGTACAACTTAGTAAAATACTTTGCATCTCTCAATTGATCAAATAAATCGTCTATTCTAGGAAGTAGATAATGGTTATTTACCGTAATCTTGTTCAATGCACAGAAATATATGTACATGCGCCATGTTCCATTCTTCTTTGGCACCAACATAATAGGTGACCTGCATGGAGAAGTACTTGGTTGGACGATCCCTTTGTCCAACAACTCTTGGATTTGCTTTTTTATTTCAGCACTCTCCATCACTGACCTCCTATACATGCCAATGTTAGGAACAGGATAGTCTTCCTGCAATTGTATCTCATGTTGGATTCCCCTCTTGGGAGGTAACCCCTTTGTCTCCTGAAACATCTCATTATTTTGATTAACCACTTCAATCAAATCATATTCAACTTTGGATCACAACCTTGGAATGCTTCATAATCAACATCATTCTTTGGTTTAATCATAAGAAGCACAAAATTATTTCTTGAATTCACTAGTCTTTTCATTTTTCCTGCATTAACTATTGAAAGATTTGGTTTCTTGTGATGAGCTCTCATAATATACTCCACAACATTTTTGAACAAGTGGTACTTGTTTCTATCATAGAGGTAAGGACTAAGCAAAAAAATTATTGAAATATCAAGCGATACAACATCGAATTCAACTTCTGCAATGAAGTTTGTTGTGATTGCAAACCGAAGAATACACTTTCTTGTAACGTGTAAATTTGTGTTCTTGCATATCCAACCCAATGGATATGGTTTGTGATGAGGAATGGTTTCAATATTAAGTTTCTTGACGAAGTCTTCAAACATCAAGTTTGCTTGAGACCCACTATCAAATAGTGTGTCGATTTTTGTATGTTTTGATATAACCCTCACATGAAATAATTCAATTCTTGTTTCTTCATTTGGAGTACTAGTGTGACAATTTGATGAACTAGTGCTATCAATGGATTTTTTTCCCTTCATACCCATGGCTGTAATTTTAGTTTCATTACCCTAGTCGGATCCCAAATCCTGTTGAGTGGTTACAGTTGTTTTTTGTTTTCCTTTTCTTTTTAATTTCTTGGGCCTCATCTCTGGATGAAGCTTCCAACAGTGGTCTTCATCATGACACTCTTTGGAACAATGTTTTCATGTCATTTTTTCTCCTTCCCATTTAATGGATGCATTTTTATTTCCCTTTCCTTTCTCTCTGCCTTTAAATGGCTTCTTTTTACCCTCTTCTGGAATATTTTTTCCTCTTGCCTCAAGGTGGGTGGCTTGCACACAAACCTCATCTAGGCTAGTGGGATTGAACATAAGGATAGTATGGATTAGGCAGCTATGTAAACCCCTATATACTTCAACAATGTGTCTTTTGAATGTAAATCAACACCTAACATAAGATCTCTTTTTCTAAATTCTTGGCTATAACCTCGCACACTTTGACCCTTAAGTTTTTTGAACTTCTGCAAATTCATGATGGATTTTTGCATATATGCTAGAGGGTAAAATTTTATCTTAATTGCAACAATGAAATTATACCAAGAGAGTGAGATCTTACCATGTTTTTTAATCTCATCTTGTGTATTGGCTTCCCACCATACTAGTGTTGCACCCTCCAATCTCAAGGAAGCTAGTTGTATCTTTGTATCATCATCTTGAAGGTTTTGAATTCTGTAATAAACCTCCAACTGACGAACCCAATTATCCAGCTTCTCTATATTCACTTCATCACTATACATAGGCAGCTCAAATTCGATATCAAGTTTTAACAAGGGATGTTTACCAGTTCATTTTAAGGTAGGCTGATGAGTATGTGTAAGGGTTGTAGTAGTAGAAGAGGATGAATATGAAGGTGAATATGGTGGTGAGGATGATGGTGGAGTATATGGTGTCTTATCACCATTTCCATTACAGTCTCCTCATCTTGGAGAACCCTCTCCTCTTGTAGGCCTGGAGCTTTCACCCAGCAACCTTGTGTTCCTCTCTTCATAAAGGACCTTCACCATCTCTGTCATGTCAAAGAAATCCTTATCGTCTTCTGAAATGTTATCAATTCCTCCTTCATGAGACATTCTTATTGAAGCTTCTACTACAACTGGAGGTGAATCTTGTGGTGGAAATTGTGGCAACTTTTCCCTCCTTCTCCTGGCTTTAACTAGAGAACCTGCACCCACAATCTTGACTTCTCCTCTCTTGAGCTTCAACCTTGTAAGCATTTAAACACTTGAAAGAAAAAGAAAAAAATCCTCCTTTCATAAGTAAACCTAGTGCTCAGATACCAACTTGATTTGAATAGGAATATTAGTTTTGTTGTGCTAAGATCCAATTCAGAATTTAAAGAAAGTGTTTGAGGATGATGAGGTTAATTTCAAGTTTAAAATGAGTTATTATGTATGAGGGGTTTCCACAGTGCATTATATTAGATATCATTTTTGTGATTCAAAAGTGATATCATGAGACTAAGTGACTATTCAAAAAAATCATGAGAAATTAGTTAGTTATGACTACCTCTCATGGACATGGTCATAGAGTTATTATGTGTTTTCATGTGAATTTCATGAGAAAAATAACAAGAATAAAACATTGAAAAATAGTATATATTAGACATGAACATCACCATAAACAGTCACACGGAACAATATGATGAAGGAGTTCACCTCGCCTAGGCTACGTCTCCTTGGTCTATCTTCCAATGGCTTGGCCCTCTTATATTATGCTCAAAAGTATGATTACATGTGTTTACAATGCTCAAATAGCTCTGAAACCTATTCCATTAGCTCCAGAATGCCCAAAAACCTCTGTCTAGCCTCTTTCTGCATCGAATTTTGCCAAAAAATGGAGAAGTTATGACTTCCCCTATTTGCTCCACTATTCATTCCATAAATTACTCAAAATATGGCACAATCCTATAATTTCGCCTGGAATCCAACTAATTGAGCACCGATTTTTCCAAAAATCAGGCAAAATTTTTGTCGCGCTAATTTTCCCAATGAGGCCTAAAAGCTGGATTTCTAACCATACACGATATGGTTGAATAAATTGTTTTTAATAGGCATCGGCAGTTATGCTGACCTCTAAACTTAACTTCGGTTTCATGCACATGGTGGAGTCGTGGTCTCTGTGGCGGTGTTGGCACTTAGCAGTTAGGCTCCCCGGTTCCGGCTCCAACTAGCAGTCTTCGTGGTCACATCCGAAAGTCACATTTAAATGCTACAGTTAACGATTACGAACGGGAGCACGACGCAAGCCTCCCGCACATGGTGCTACCTCCGGCAATGACCAGGGTGGGGGCTAGACCCCAGCTCCTTCCCCCCAATGCACCACATATATTATAATGAAACCATATGTTATTAAGAACCATGGCGTAGGGCGTGAAGGTAATGTTGGTTGTTGTTTTCTCTGTGGTCGCGGGCTCGACCCCCTCTTGCTCCATTCAGACTTAACCAAATATTTTTTGGCCTCCCATGCTGCTACGTGGCGGACTCTGGTTGGGCCATGTGGCAGCATGTGGTAGGCCACAAGCCCAACCAATCAAAAACTGCCACAAAGGAACCAATACCATCATGCCACTTGGCACCCAACCATAGGTTGAAGAAAATTATGTTGACCAGTCAACCTGCCACTGTGCATGCCCAGTCAACAGTACGAACTAGTGACTAGGTTGTCCCTATAATTTTTTCAAAAATTTGCATGTTTGACAAAGTGGACAAAACGTGTTTCTAGGAGCATACAGTGCTGGTTTTCCACGAAATGAGTTGCACCAAATTCAGAACGATGATATCTACACAAACGTTTAGGTTCCACACCGATCCAACAAATTTTATTTTTTAGCATAATTTTGAGCACCTAATCAATTTTGGACTACGTTATGGGAGAAGACAAACAAAAAATTGAAGTTGTCTACAGCATTCAATCCATTTACAGAAGGGAAAAAAAAAGTATTCAATAGGACTTTGGTACAGATTTTCATGGGTTAAAATCATAAGCATCCAAATACCTAAGATGAAAAATTAGTCTACATATAACACTCCTACAATAGAGCAATCCACATTTCAAATAGTAAGTTTGCATTTGAGATTTTTTTTTCAATATTTTCCACCTTCACCTTTATATGTATATGGGTAGCAAGGAGTGAAGGAGGATCTCACAAGGAATGCATTAAGAGATAAAAACATTATTGAGAAGATTAGATAAATCAATGTACATGTACAGGAGTGAATGAATAAATCAACGAAAAAATACAAGGCTATGCATGATTAGCATAGGACAAAGAGGTCATTTACAATGAGAGACAAGGTATAGTTGCAGTTAAAAAAGGAAAGGATAAAAGGTGCTTATAAGAAAATAAAGGCTCTGTAATATGCTCCTTTCAAGATACTGGAAAATGTGGGAGATAATGCCTACATAATCAATGGTGAATGTGGAAATTTTGAAAATCTATGAGCCTTCTAGCTAGATCAAGAAGAGGATGAGGTCCTACCTTCTGTTAGGGTCATTATTTTTCATCATCAAATGTATTTTCCATGTCCTTTAATTTTCAGTTTTTGAATAAGTTGTGCCTATGACCACTGTTTTTGTCATATCCTCAAAGGTCATTCTCTGGCATTGTCCAATTTCTATCATAAAGGGTTCACCAAAGGCATGAAAGAGTGTCAAGTTAATGGGTGTCATGTTCATGCATGTTTATATGGTCAAGCCAAAAAGTGTTATATGTGTTTGTTATATGTTGATTAGTATCATCTAAATCAAGTTTATTGCAGTCAGAGTCTCATGGTCAGGAAGTGTGGTTATTAAAAATATTCCACATTTATATCCCCTATCCTTATCTATCCCTTGCTTCCCTATTTCCTACCCTATTTCCCCTATTTCCCTTCCTTTTACACCCCTTCATATATAACTTCCCATCTTATATATCATTCGCTTAACATAACTTACACCTTATACTTTCCTCACATCCCATTTACCTCTTATTCCTACTACATTTATTTCTCCCCCTTTATTCTAAACTTATTCCCCCCATAATATCACTACCATCACTCATGACATTATACAACCCGCATTGTAAAACACACAATCCCCCCCCCCCCATACCTACGAGACATTACATTCATCACATCTAAATGATTCCCCTATATGTTTTTACACATGTCAATTTAGGTACTGGAGCACTCCAAAATATCAGGTCAAAGCATCATAGCGCTACTCAGACAGTTCACTACACAGCGCTGCGCAAAATACTATGTTTTAGTAATCATGTTGAAAATATGTTTCCTACCACACAGAGCCAAATTTCAAGAAACTTAAAGAGGTTTTTCTCAAGCATGGACCAAAGCACAATAAACTCTTCCAGTTTCTTCACAGGTGTCATATATCGAGAGTTAACATTGTTACCGATGAAATAGGTAACCTAACCTCAAAACAGGAACTATAGTGCAAAAAGACTCAAAAAACATGAAAAAACACCCCAAAAACAAAAAAAGTGTATTCCAGAACGCACTTGGTTTTTTTTTTAAGGTCAAATTTCAACATTTTATAAAATTATGCTAAAAACAAAATTGTTTCTTGAAAAAAGGATTGAAAAAACACCCTCAAAACAAAACCAGTTAATACTGGAATAACAAAAAAAATAAAAAATTTGTGTCATATTTTTGACATTTTTAAAAATAGAAATAACATTTTTTAATTTTTAAAATTCAAACATTAAAAAGACCTAAAATTTAAGAAAAAATAAATGTAAAAAATAAAAACATTTTAAAGCTTAAAATTTAAAAATATATAGGAATAAAAAAATAAAAATAAAAACAAAATAAAAATTTTAATTCAAACATTAAAAAAAAAAACCTCTATGTTAGAAATGCTATGCATATGCTCTGAAACTATCTATTTATTAATAGAAAGTTTGTTTTTTTTCTGTGGAAAAAATAAAATAAAATAAAAATTTAAAAAAATTTAAAAAAAAAAAATTAAAAAAAAAAAATTAAGAAAAATTAAAAATTTCAAAAAAATTAAAATTAAAATTTCAAAATATATAGAAATAAAAAATATATATATTAAATTTAAAAAAAACAAAACAAAACAAACCAGTTAAAAAAAAAACGAAATTATAAAAAATAAAATATAGAAATTAAATTTAAAAAAGAAAAAGAAAATGTAAAAAAAAAAAACAAACAAACAAACATTATTTAAATTAAAAGTAAAAAAATGAAAAAAAAATACAATAAAAATATTAAATTTAAAAAAATATATATTAAAAAAATAAATTAAATTTAAATTATAAAAAATAAAATAGATATATGAACTTAAATTAAAAATATATATATTAGATTTTATTAAATTTAAAAAAAAAAATGTTAATATTAAAAATAACAAATTAAATTTAATATATATATATATATATATATATATGAATAAACAAATAAATGTTGAAAAAAAAAAAATTAAAAACTTCAAAAATCAATTAAAAATTAAAAATTAAAAAATAATATATATTAAATAAAAAAATAAAATAAAAAACAAATTAATTTGAAAATATTAAGTTTAATTATATATATATATATATATATATATATATATATATATATATATATATATATAATTTTAAAATAAATGAAAACCAAACATAAAATTTAATAATAATAAGAAATTAAAAAAAATAAAAAACAAAAAAAAACAAAATTTAATAAAAATTATTAACAAAATTTAGAGAGGAAAAGAAGAAGAAGAGAATAAAATTTTAAAAAAAAAATTTAAATTAAAAAAAAAAAAAAACAAAAAAAAAATTAATTTCAAATATAAAAATTAAATTAAAAAAATAATTTTAAATTTTTTGAATTTAAAAAGAGAAAAAAAAAATATATATATATATATATATATATATATATATATATATATATATCGTGGTGGCGCCGCCAATCGGCCTCCTGCCCAGGTGGCGGCAGAGGCCTCTTTTTTTTTTCTTTTTTTTTTTCCATATTTTTTAATTCATAAATTTTCTTCTTCTTTTCTTTTCTTTTTTTCTTTTTTTTTTTTTTTTAAATTTGATTTTTTTCTTTGTTTCTTTATATATATATTAAATTTCAAAAAAAAAAAATTAGAAAAAAATAATAATAATAATAATTTAATTCAAATTTTTTATTTTAAATTTAATTTTTTAATTTTTTTTTTTTAATTTAATATTTTAGATTAATTATTTTTTAAAATTTAAAATTTATTTATTAAATTTTAATTTTATTTTATTTTTTTTTAAATCTTTTAGTTTATTTAGTTTTTCTTTTTTAAAATTTATAAATTGTTTCATTTAAAAAAAAACAGTAAATTTATGGATATTTGTTTTTTAATTATTTGCACATGGTTTTTTTCATTTTTTTTTTTAATGATAGTTTTTTTTTTTTTTTTTTAATTCTTTTATTTTAATTTTCTTTTTCAAATTTTTTTTTTAATTAATTAATTTTAAAATTTGTTTTTTTTCTTATTATTATTATTTTTTTAATTTATTTTTTTCTTTTTTGTATTCTATTTTTTTTATCTAAATTTTAATTTTGTAATTTTAATTATTTTTAAATTTTCTATTTTTTTTTTTTTAATTATATGGTTTTTTTTAATAACTTAGAATTATTATTATTATTATTATTATTTTTATTTTTTTTATTTTTTTTTTCAAATTTTGTCATTTCTTTTGATATAATTATCGAATATTTTTAATTAATTTTAAAATTTGTTTTTTTTCTTATTATTATTATTTTTTTAATTTATTTTTTTCTTTTTTGTATTCTATTTTTTTTATCTAAATTTTAATTTTGTAATTTTAATTATTTTTAAATTTTCTATTTTTTTTTTTTAATTATATGGTTTTTTTTAATAACTTAGAATTATTATTATTTTTATTTTTATTTTTATTTTTTTATTTTTTTTTCAAATTTTGTCATTTCTTTTGATATAATTTTCGAATATTTTTGTTTTTTTATTTATTTATTTTTGTTTAAATTTTTTATTTTTACGAGTTAATTTTGTTTTTTTTTTACATTTTTATTGGTTTTTTTATTGTTTTTATATATTTTTTTTTAATCTAAGTTTTGTGTTTTATTACCAACATGAAAATCACCACTCTAATAAAAAGGTTGATGCTGCATCAATACGTTTCAAAATTAGTTTCAAAATTAGCATGAAAATCACCGCTCTAAAAAAAAGAAAAAGTTGATGCTGCATCATAATGTTTCAAAATTAGCATAAAAATCACTAACATTTTAAAACAAATATTCATACTTATAAATAAAAATATTAGAGTGTCAAAAATGTGCACAAAAAAAAAGGGGGGTGATTCTGCATCACCACTTTTCAAAATCGGGCTATGCTACCAAAAAAAAGTAGGTAACAGTGCGGTTACCTATTTCATCAGTGACAGTGTTAGTTTTGAATGCATCTTCAAGGCCTATTTTTCAGACTGTGTAATTTCTTGTTTGAGTCATTGTTTTGCAGAGTAGTTTACGATAATCTGGGAAAGAGTTTGAAGGAACTAAAAGATTTTTTTGAAGAGAATAGGCCAAAGAAAGAAAAAATATCTCATAGTTTAAACAGGTGATACCATTTGGAAGCTACATGTGTCTCTTCAAGGCCCATTTTTGCAGTTTTTGTTGGAAGAATTATAAAAAATGTGGGAATTCGGTTTGAGATTGTGGAAATTTGTGGATATTTTTGCATTTTGAAGGTTGCTAGTATAGGATAGAGATTTTATGGAGTAGTTGTGCACAGGTTGAACATGGTTTTGTATGGTGTTTCAAGGTTGTCACATGTCAAAGGGAGAGTGGAGGAGTCTTTTGCCTTTTCAGGAGTCTACTCAACGCCCAATCACAGGCCAGTTGTCTTCTAGCACATGGGAAGGCATGTCAATAGGAGCTACTATGCAAAACAGATAGGTTGATGTTTCTTTTTTCATTCCTAATATAGAGATTCGATGTCAAGATAATGTGTTCCTAGATTATAATTGTTAGCTAGATAGGATAAGGAGATAGAATTAAATTAATTTTTTTATTTTTCAGTCAAAATACAAGGATACTTTTAGGATTTTCTTATTTACTCGTGATAATAAAAAACAATTAGTTTATGTGTGTGTGGTTGGTTCAATCCATGCAATGGATAACTCATGCAATGAAATTGGTCATGGAAATTTTTTAGGTTGTAAGCTTATTTAATGCCATGTAATACAAGGTAGAAGGGGTTGTTTGTTGTGGTGAACTAATTAGAGAATACTTGTGTGTATTGTGAGCTATTTTTCAATAATAAATGCTTAATGCAAATTTTTACCAGTGATCATTTATATATTCTTATTGTACTTTAATTTGAATCTATCTTTTCTCTAGTTTATTTCTTGCTTCATTTGTTTTTCCTCAGTTCTCTTTAAAGGTGTAATGGAACAACTTAACTAGGATTCATCATGCATGCTTTAAGTATATTTGTGTCTTATTGTTCATATGAAATGAAATGTATTATACCTTTGTCTTCTCTGTTCTTCTTAATACTCATTTATTGAGATGCAGTAACATAATTCTCATATGCTTTGTTACATGTGGATGATTATTATTATATGTTTCATTTCCCACTGTACTACAATCATTTTCAATTCGAAGGATGTACTAGACATGCCTCTGTATATGTAGTTGGTTGATATATTCATCAGTTTCATGAGTTAGTAAAATTTATGGTCACATGAACTAATATCCGAGATCCTCCACCAAGTTTCCACTAAATTTTAAAATTATTCTTCAGATATGGTCCCTGTGAAATTATGAGCTTTAGAGTCCTTTATCATTAGATTTGAGTGAGGGATCCCCCTCCTACAAGAAAAGACCAGTTTCTAGTCCAATCGTTCTTGTGGTTACCTATGTGGCCCTATCCTCAGCCTAAAGGAATTTACAAAGTGTCAACATAGTGACGTCATTGTCAGGGAGCGAAATGTCACATCTTCCCCGGGTGTGAAAGACAATGACCTAGATTGGGTTGTTGATGATGGAAATTAGTCATACATATTAAGGTTGAATCATTCACCTGGAAACTCTGATTTCAAAAGATCCAAAAGATCAAACGTTCACGGTGACTCCACTAGTCAAAGTTCATTGATTTTGGTTGATTGTTTTCAATATGGGTTCAAGAACAAATGCCAAGTATGCACCTATGGGCAGATCTTGTATTCTTGGTTTTCCAAATCCTATGCCTTGTGTTGATTGGTTAACATATCTTCCATTATTTAAAGATCAAAATGGAGACGATGTTGCTTTACATCTGTTCAAGTTTCACATGCATGTATGTAAGCTTGGGGTTAAGTTTCTTGAGGATTGTTTAATGAAAATGTTCATGTCAACCTTAGAAGAAAAATCTAGATCCTAGTATGAAGGTTTTCCACCTGCCAATTTGTGTTCTCTTATAGATTTTTACACGGTCTTTTATGAGCATTTTAAGGAATTTTGTCCTCCCCTGCCTCCGCCTGAAAATGTTGTGCATGTTTTGAATATTTCTTCTAATATCTAAAAAATATTTATGGTGATGAAGAATGTATGGATGATGAAATTAAAGGAGCCCTTTGTGAATTTTCATCCCAATGTCAAGAACATAAAACAGAAGAGGTATGTTGCCCAGATATTCATGAAGAAATGCAGCAGGTTTGTCCTCTTGAGCCTGATCAACATATTTAGCAGACTATTAATGATCAAGAAGAGGAAAGAATCGAAAAATAAGGGGTTGTTTTAGAGCCTCTTGCACATGAATATCTTCCTCCGGGTTCGGAAAATGAAGAATCTACTAAAGAAGATTAGGTTGTCCTGGATCTTATGGGTGTGGACATTTTTTTTTTTGATAATATGGCTTCCTCAAATGCATATTTTCAAGAAGACACTTTTTTTTTCCTGATGCAAAGGATAAGCTTGATGAACCAACTATTTTCTATCATTTGGACAAATATTTTGCATTGGAAAATAAAGGGAGTTCTTGTATTTTTGTTGGCTTCCAAGACATGGTAATGTTCCATATTATTAAAGACCCTTTTGCCAATTTTTTCAGCCATCAAGGAAGATGAATTTTATTGTATTTATGGATCATGTAAATATTTTTAGTGGACAATTTGATTTTCTATTTTCTGAACTTTTCTTTATGTCTGATGTAGTTGAATGCAAGCATAAGTTAGACAATCATTTGTTAGATTTGCTACACTGAAGGGATCATTTTGCATGATTGTAAATATACCTTCAGCGAGTGGGCGGTTATCATTGGGATTTGAACCCCGAGGTGAAGGTCGTAAGATTCCGATGATATGCTACCATAATTAAGTTGAGACAATCGGTAGCTAAATTTTCCAGTTTTTCAGTCATATTTTCGATTTTTAGCATTTGACTCCATTGCCCAATGGTCTAATTAGGCCACTATTCTGCGTTTTGTTCTTAGCACCTCACTAGGAGGTTGTTATCCCCATTAGAGCCAATGTTAAGGTCATTAGTTTTCATCGCCAAATGTATTTTCCATGTCCTTTGATTTTTTTATTTTTGAATAAGTTGACCCTATGACCACCACTGTTGTCATAGCCTCAAAGGTCATTGTTCAACATCGTCCATTTTCTCTCATAAAGGGTTCACCAAAGGCATGAAAGAGTGTCAAGTTAATGGGAGTCATGTTTGCGCATATTTGTATGGTCAAGTCAAAAGGTCTTATATGTGTTTGTCATTTTTCGATAAAAATCATCTAAATCAATTTTATTGCAGTCAGAGTCTGATGGTCATGAAGTGTGATTATTAAAAATGTTCCAAATTTCTATCCCCTATCCTTATCTATCTCATGCTTCCATATTTCCTACCCTATTTCCCTTTCTTTCAAACTCCTTCATATATAACTTCCCTTCTTATATATCATTCTCTTAACATAACTTACACCTTATACTTTCGTCACATCTCATTTACCTCTTATTACTACTACATTTATTCCCCCCCCTATCCCCCCCTCCCCCCCACTTTATTCGAAACTTATTCCCCAAAACCTATTCTCCCCATAATATCACTACCATCACTCATGACATTATACAACCCTCATTGTAAAAAACACAACCCCCCCCCCCATACCTAAGAGCTATTACATTCATCATATCTAAATGATTCCCCCATACTTTATTACACATTCCAAGTCAGGTGGAGCGCATGAGGTCAAAGCATCATAGCGCTACCCAGAGAGTTCATTGCACACTGCTGTGCAAAATACTCTGTTTTAGTAATCGCGTTGAAACGATGTTTCTGAACACATGCAACTGGATTTCAAGAAAATTAAAGTGATTTTTCTAAAGCATAAACCAAAGCACAATAACCTCTTCTAGTTTCTTCACAGGTGTCGTATATCAGGAGTTTTGAATGCATCTTCAAGACCTATTGTTCGGACTGTGTAATTTCTTGTTTTAGCCATTGTTTTGTAGAGTAGTTTCTGATAATATTGGGAAGATTTTAAAGGAACTGAAAGAGGTTTTTATATAGGATGGGAAAAATAACAAAAACCTATCTCATATTGTACAAAGGTGCTACCCTTTGGGAGCTACAAGTGTCTCTTTAAGGCCCATTTTCACAGTTTCTCTTGGCAGAATCATAAAAAATGTTGGAATTCAATTTGAGATTGTGGTAATTCATGGATTTTTTTTCATTATGAAGGTTGCTGGTATAGGATAAAGCTTTTATAGAGTATCTTTAGCCACCTTGTGTAATTTTAAGAAGGAAAGGAGGTGTAATTATTATTTTTGAAATTCGTTGCACATGCGTTGTCCACATGCTTCACACGGTTTTGTATGGTGTTTCAAGGTTGCCACATGTCAAAGGGAGAGTGGAGAATTTCATTTCCTTTTCAAGAGTCTACTCAAATCCCAGTCACAGGCCAGCCATCTTCTATCACATGGGAATGCATGCCAACAGGAGTTGTTACGCAACACATATGGGTTGATGTTTCTTTTTTCATTCCTAAAGTAGAGATTCGATGTCAGGATAATGTGTTCCTATATTAGAATTGTTATCTAGATAGGATAAGGAGATAGAATTAAATTCGTATTTTGTATTTTTCACTAAAAAACAGGGATACTTTTAAGATTCGCTTATTTACTGCTGATAAAAAATAATTAGTTTATGTTTTTGTGGTTGGTTCGATCCATGCAATGAATAACTCATGCATCGAACTTAGTCATGGAATTTTTTGAGGATTTAAGCTTATGTAATGCCATGTAATACAAGGTTGAAGGGTTTGGTTGTTGTGGTGAACTGATCAGAGCATTGTATTATGAGCTATTTTTCAATAATAAATGCTTAATGTCGAGTTTTACCAGTGATCATATAGAGATTGTTGCGGTACTTTACTTCAAATACGTCTTTTCTCCAATTTATTTCTTGCTTCATTGGTTTTTCCTCGGTTCTGTTTAAAGGTGTAATGGAACATCTTAGCTAGGATTCAACATGCATGCTTTAGTATAGTTGTTTCTTACTGTTTCATATGCAATGCAATTTATTATGCCTTTGTCTTCTTTGTTCTTCTTAATACTCAATCATTGAGATGTCGCTTACAAAATTCTCATATGCTCTGATACATGTGGATGAATATTGTTATATGTTTCATTTCCCACTATACTACAATCATTTTCAATTCAAAGGATGTACTAGACAGGCCTTTGTATCTTTAGTTGGTTGATATATGCATTAGTATAATGATTTGGTAACATTTATGGTCACATGCACTAATATCCCAGATCCTCCACCTAGTTTCCACTAAATTTTAAAAGTCTTCTTCAGATATGGTCTTTTTGAAATTATGAGCTTCAGAGTACTTTATCTTTAGATTTGAGTGAGGGAGCCCCCTCCGGCTAGAAAATATAAGTTTCTAGTCCAAAGCGGTCTTGTCATTACCTCGGTGGTCCTTTCCTCAACCTAAAGGGATTTACGGAGTGCTAACACCTTCCATAGAGGATTTAGCACCATATGCTCAATAACAATTGATATAAATTCAATTTTGCACAAGAGGTCTAAAACTACAAAACATGGAAACCACAACCTTTAGTAGATTGAGTTGAAATGAAAACTTCCAAGTAAGGCTAAATGGTACTCCAAGGAGAAGGTGGAGGAAATTTTTCTTCACCTAATTTTGTAAAATATTTTGGGGACCAAAAGTCTTCCAAAATGGGGAGGTACAATCCAAATTGGATCATTATATTATGTCTTCCATATTAATGCTTTTAGAGTGGGAAAATTGGAGGGATCAACTTACAAGGTCATTTTTACCGGTGGTCCCAATTTGGAAAATTGTGGACAAAAAATCTTCAAGACCCATTTTGAGGCCCTAGATGACTACTTTTTATGGTCCTCAACTTAACATGGATGTAGATTCCATAACCTACACACCAATACCTTTCTAGTAGTGCAAGAATAGCCTCAATCAAAACTCATGTGAGAAAGGCATGTCTTACAAAACACGACTTATTATAATTGAACACCATAGTTCAAGAGGATGCCACGTCAACCCTATCACTCATGGAAAAGGGGCTAGCCACATGGGGGTTGTGAAGAAGACTCTAGAAGAGTCGAGTTGTAACTCATGGTTGAATGGGTCAAATCTAACACCTAGTTCGCTATCAAGATATCTTATAACTGGCCCACTAGGAGGAAAAAGGGTTCCATTCTATTTGTTTACATATTGTTCCATGGTATAATCGAGTAGTTAATAGTGGATAGAGAGGAGAATTGATGTGGATTTTGTTTTGTAGCAACCCACAAAATACAAGTCTCAAGTAACCCCATAGAGAGTGCATTCTCCTTTGTGCTTATATCATTTCCATTCCATACAAAAGAGATCAGAGTACCATCATCTACCAACTAGGTTTTCTCCCAAAAGTTTTCTTTGAACATATCTTGGTGTTCATTGTGATCTGTGTGTGTTTGTATTTCATTGTTCTCTACTTTTCACATTTTATCTACTACATACATAAACAACAAAATTAGTGATAAAAGCTGTCGAATCTAAAGGAATTAACCCCTCGTAGTATAGATTTTGATTTGATTTTAATATATCTATTGTAGTGAATTGTCAAACGTAACATCCAAAACAATTTACAGATCATAATTGGTTCAAAATTGTGGATTTACTTTTTCATTTATCAGGAATCAAGCAAATCTTTTTAAGATTTGTTTCTAATTTTCAGATACAAATCATGTATATTAAGGAACAATTCTTAGTTTTCAATTTTGTGAGAAATTAAAGAGAATCAAATTCTATTTTTTTATTATGTGAAAAAATAGATAACTTTTTAGATATGGATCTAGTATTTTGAGAGAGAAACTAATTATTTTTAGATATTCAAATCTCACGTAGTTGAGAGAAAGAAATGAAATCCTCCCAATCCAAATTTATTTCCGTCAAGCTATGTCACCTTGTTCAATAAATTCAAACTTCAAACTCAACAAGTTATATATATATATATATAATTTTAATATTAATTATATATTATAATTTAAATTATTAACATTTATAATTCAATTTTATAAATATATTAAAATTTATATATTTTTATATATTACTATACTAAGCAATAAATATATTTGATAAATATATTAAAACTTATATATTATTATATATAACTATACTAATCAATAAATAAATTACATAAATTTAAATTATGATCATATAAAATCTAAAATTATTGTCTAATTTTTTTTTATATACAATTCTATTAAATTTTATATATTATTCTATAATTATTATGATAAATAAATAAATTATATTAATTTAAATTATGATTATCAAAACAATTTAAGTTATGTAAATATTTTTATTTATAATTTAAACTGTAAAAAAAAAAAAGAGTTTATTGATGTTCGTTAAAAAAAAAGTTGGTTGAATATCAATTTCATATTTATATTTCTGTTCAATTTTAAATTTACCCACACATTCAAACCAACAAATTTTAAATAAGATTAAACCTTGACTAAATCGATTTATATTTAATTTAATTTTTTGTAATGAATTTAGACTAATAAATTAGATTTGGTTCTAAGTTGGTAAATTTCAAATCTCAATGTTAAAATTTACTGAACCCAATGATTTAACTCGCAATATACAAGGTTGTACCTGTTATAAAACAAAAAAACAAAACAAACATCACTGTGTCCAAAATGAATTAGGATAATGAAAATTAAACTAGTTGACATGAAGAATTGGTTTAAGTTTCATGAGAAATTCTACATATTCTTTTGAATGCATGTTTAGTAAATCTGAAAACAAATAATCACAGAGAATATATGCCTCATACATGAGTGTCTAGAAAGATAATCACAGAGAATATATGCCTCATACATGAGTGTTAAGTTTTGGAGCTGAAAGATAATCACAGAGAACATATGCCTCATACATGAGTGTCTAGATAATCACAGAGAATATATGCCTCATACATGAGTGTCAAGTTTTGGGGCTGAAAGATAATCACAGAGAATATATGCCTCGTACATGAGTGTTAAGTTTTGGGGCTGAAAGATAATCACAGAGAATATATGCCTCATGTATGCCTCATACATGAGTCTAGAAAGTTGCAAAAGTAGCAATTTGATTAACATGCGTGATCATTTTTGTAGAATGCAATTTTAATATAAAAAACAGAGTGTGATATTGTCAAATTACAAAATTTGTACTTTTTAGTCTCAACCAAAAAAACCACTGGGAGAAGATACACTAATGCAACACTGAAATTGCAATGAAGGATGTATGGCTATTTTTTTAATAAGCCTAGACATTTGCCTTTATGAAGCACTGGCCAAAGTACCACGAGTATGAGAAATGTCTGAAATTGAAATAATGAGCAGCCCAAATTATCTCAATGTGGCCAAAGTACCACGAGTATGAGAAATGTCTGAAATTGAAATAATGAGCAGCCCAAATTATCTCAATGTTCGAAGTGGATAAATGTTACAGTCAGCAAAGTAGATTGACAGTGAAGATACAAGTAATATCACTAGCATATCTAGAAATTGGTGGAAGTCGTAAACAGTTTCAATTTTCAAAAATAATAAGAAAGATGGAATTACTCACATAATAATAACAACTAATTCGAATACATCACTGCATAAACTATTAAAATTAGATTTCATGTAAATAAGATAGAACCACATCAATGCCAACTATCCAAAGTTGCTCAGACAACCATTGATAATTATTCTTGATATTCTTCAAGAATGGGTGATGAATAATTATATTGATAGTCGCTGCAAATTTTGAATAGTTTCTTTGAACGTTATTCAATAGTGAAGTCTAGACATTGCCTTAAAAGATTATTATAGATTATAATTTTTAGACAGAAATCCATTGCTTTGTTATTGGTCAATTGATTGCACCAAGTACATGAGGAAGCTGGTGTCACTTACATTATAATGTGGGGGCGCTCTAATATATATGTATATTAAAAAAATAATAATAATATTACATTTACTTTAATTTTCAGCTTTATTTTATATCAAAATTTATATAATAAGATAAAGTAATTGAAATTTAAATATTAAAAAAAAAATTAGTATGAGGGATATATGTGTTGAGATTTTGAGGTAGCATTGGGTGTGCTCTAGCCTTAAAATTTTGTGAAGGGGCTAAGATACACAAGACCTCCAAAACATAGAAAGCGTTGGGAAAATTTTCATTGAGATATTCAAATAATTATTTTTTTTAATGAGGACCCTAAATCTAACATAGGAAATTAGAAAAATTAAAGTGAATTAATTAAACACGTGTGATAAAATGTTATAAGTGACGCAGATCAAACAGTATTTTCATCTTAGTCGTCGATAAGAGATTAAATCACGGCCGTTGATAGGTCAACAAGAAAAGTATAAAGGAAAGGCTTGGGGTCAGTTGGAGATACACACGGAGGCAGAGCTGGAATTCTAGGGCGTGTTTACTAAGAGTTTTCAGAAGTGTTTCAGTTGCAGCAAGGGGTAGTATTGGCTAAGGGCATGATCTGATCCCAAAGCCAATAGTCAGCAAGAGGCAAAGATGCAGCAACCAGGGGCAGAGCAGAGGAAGTAGAGGCTACGCAAAAGTTGCGCAAAGCAAAGAGTTTTAGCCGCTACGCAGGCCTAGAAAGGGCAGCATTGAGGCAGCAAGAGGCCATCGGGGTTACGCAAAAGCCATCCAGGGCATCGTAAGGACTATGTCACCCAGTCTGCAGTTATGCAACTCTTTTCTAAGCAGCGCAGGGGCATGCGAAGGCTAGCAGGGCTGACGCAGGCAGCGTCAAGACAGCGCTGGGGTTTCTAGAAGCAAAAATGGGTTGAGTTCTGTAAATCTCGTTTGAGGGTGTGAATCAGTCAGTTTTCCGTCTCTAGAACAGAGGTATCACTGCAGATTTTTTGTATTTCACTATCAAGTCAACCAGTAAGGTGCCCAGATTTGATGTACTCGGATTCTAATTAATAATAATAAACCCTCATATATGTTGCACTTGTTTTCCCGCATTGGGTTTTTCCGGGGACATTTGTGCGAATAATCTGTGTCACTTTGTCGAATGAGCGTAATATTCAATAAATGATATGTATGTGTGTAGATTGCTAGTTGTGTTTACTTCGGTATTTTCTGAATATTTTCTTAAAATAACTTGTATAATTAAATCACAAGTAGGATAAGTAAATCAAGATACTGCAGTAGAAATTTTGTATTGTTGTATTCAGAAATTTTCACATGGTATCAGAGCAATTGCAGATCAAGTTGAATCTCCAGCAAATCAGTGTTGACCGGATAAATCAATCTTTTGGACAAGATCGATCTCCCTAGTACCAAAAGGTAATCTAGCAACAAACAGCCAAATAGACCTATCTTCCTTTAGACATATGCGATTTACAAAAGAATATTATAAAGGTGTTAAGGTCTTACCGTAGATCCAATGCTTGTTCAAAGTAGTTGTCCCTTGGTCACTTGAAGGAATTATCTTTATAGACCTATAGTCACAAACAAGCAAACATTAAATAGCATCTGTATAGTAAATATTATAAATCATGCCTATCATGGTGATCAAGGAATCCATGAAATAAATAGTTAATTAACAGCTTATTGAAAAAAATGAATTCATTTGTATTAACTTTGAATAAAGAAAACCTTACAACCTTAGCCTTGATGTTGAACAAGCCTTCCCGGGGTTCGAAGCAGGAATCTCCTCTACTTTGACAAGCCTTGCACTCTTCCAACCGAGACAGATAGAGGTATGTGATCTTTCCTCACAAAATCTCAGTTAAATGAGTCTGAATCCCAACAGCACTTTTCCTCAAATAATTCTAAAGCTTGAACTCCCCTTGAGGCTACCCAATGCCTCTTTTTATAGTGCAAAAGAGGAGGTTTCAGTTCCAACTATGAAGGGATAGAATCCTCTTTCAAAGGGACAAGCTCCTCACATCAAGGGGTTAGCTCCTTAAGGTAAGGGATACATGAGCCTCAAAAGAGAGGTTCTGCCACCGCAAGATTCCTTCCAAAGGCTTCTAGAATTTACTGAAAGTGAGCTTTTTGAGTTTACTTGCACCTTTTTAATCTTTTACAGGGGTCCGCACCCTTAACACAGATAAAGTGCGTTCAGGTACGCAGGAGTCATGAACATTAGATGCGGGACCGCAGGCAAGACAAAGAGAAAGTGCGATACCAGAGTTAAAGAGATTTTTGAGAGCTTTTCTCTTATTTTTAAGGCCTGACACGAGGAACTGATATGTTAAACTTGCAAAGGAGGAAGTATGAGTGATAATGAGCTCATACAGATAGCAGAATGTCAAGATGACAATTTTCAGTGCAACAATCAGCTGAAGAAATTTGTTGCAGGGTAGTAGTTGAAGCAACAGAGAATCCGGAAAGGGCAGCGCAGCACCAAGAGGACACTATCCTAGCAGAAGTCACGCAGGGGCTGACGTAGTCCCAGCTGAGTGATGTAGAGACAACGCAGTACCTTCCAAAGGGACGCAAGAGCAGCCTGCGTTGCGCAGTCGCAGTGCAGAGGTTGCGCTAAGCTAGTCTGCTCACGCAGAAGCCAGATAGAGGGATGCAGTCCATTTTTTGGGTTGTTGTGCAATATTGTCATGGTCCGGAAGCAGTGCTTCAGATCTTCAGCAGTTACTGGTGTGGTAGATATTCTGCCGGTGTAGAATTGTGCCTAGCTAAGTTGACAAAGAGCGGGAGGAGGACAGTTACTCAGCAGATTTGCGCGAAACAAATCTAAGATTCGATCATGAGGGTGAGTGTAGAGAACCGTTCAGTTGTATTTGGCTGAAGATTTCTATGAGGGAAATCAGTTGTCGGAGGGAACAACTACCTTAGAGGGTTTCTAATCGCCAAGAAACCTAGATCCAACATTTTTGTTGAGTATTGCAGCAGCAAAAAGGGAGAAGAGTATATGTTCTGACAAATTTGAGTTAGATGGCTTCTCATGGACTGAGAGATCAAGACAGGTTGGACAGTGTTTCCAACTTCTTCCTCTGGAGAGCCGGGATACTGACATTCCTGGATGAGTACAGCATCAAGAACCATGCAACGAATGTCCTAGATGTGCCTACTGATCCAGATCCTCTGAAGAAATTCAATGAAAATCAAGCGCGAGCTAAGCGTTTGATCGTGGATGGAGTTAAAGATCACGTCATGCCACATATTGTCGGGAAGAACATGGCAAATGAGAGGCTGATGGGACTTCAGCAGCGCAGAGAGGCAGTGCTTACGCAGTGCAAAGCTATAGCAACGCGACAACTTCAGGAGGACAACGCAGAGCAACAGCCAAGGAAGCTTCAGTGATGAGATGCAGCCTGACTTGTTTGTCAACGATTAGGCAAGGGTATTTTAGTTGTTTACTTCTCAGCAACTGAGTTTCAGTGCAACAGTTAGCAGTGGCAGTGCTATGGGCAACATGATGCAGTAATTTGAGAGGGAGCTACAGCACAGATGTTGTTAATTTTTGAACATGTTCTATGCCATTTCAGATTAGGGCACAAAATACTGAAGCAAATAGAAGAGATAAATAGATCAATGGAAAACAAGCCAACTAAGAAGAAGAATGATGGCGTTACGGCGATCAACAGGATGCTTCAACTAGCAAAGTCTCCAATAGGTCATTCAATCATGCGTGTCACACACAACCCCAAGACAACCTAGACAAATAATACTCCACAAAGACACAGCACCAAGAACACAGCTCCATCGCCATCAAGAGAGAAGAAAATCCTCCACACATTGTGTGTATAATGAACTCCAAGTCTCTCCAATATATAGGCATATTTGGGGGTGTATGACACGTCATTTAAGACATTTAAGTCTATATTATAATACAGGCCGACCTAGCACATAAGTGGAATAAATTCAAAGTACATGTTCTGCTCATCCGATCGAGATGATCTTTAGATCAATCTTACACCTCTCCAAAAGAGGAATCCAATAAAAATATTGGGATCGTCGTCTAAGTAGCACAACCCGGATTTTGGACCTAGTTGTCCAATTTTAACACTCCCTCTCAACTAGGGAGAACTCCATCCACTAGTGCAAGCCAAACATCGTGCGTCATCCCGTCGTAACTTGCTTTGATGGGCTCTTTATTTCAGAACAGAAGTGGATCAGTCACCAAGACATCATTCCTGGCTGACAAATTCAGCCCAGAGGTCCAAAACCTCTAGAGGACTCACAAAGAGTCTCATACCAACCCAAAGTTGGTTTTCCTAACCCGAAAACAGTTGGAGGTCTGAAACCTCACTAGAACTCAAAAGAGTCATATACTAACCCGAAGTTAGTTGGAGGTCTGAAACCTCGCTAAACTTGATCCCAGATCAAGTGGTTGGACACGTGCCATCCTAGACATAGAGAGTACGGAAACTCCGATGCGTCCATCGGTCTTGCTATGGTCTTTATTCTCATTTCCCACCTCATTGGCCAAATGAGAGGTACTTCCCATGAGTCCGGAACTCAAATGGTTAGGATGCATACGGAGCACAGATCATGAGAGGCTAACCAACTCAATCATCATAATGGTGGTGCAGAAGCATACCAACAAGGTTTAGCAAGCCTAGCCCTGTGGTTGCTTATAGCTCCGAGGAACTATCCCCAAGGCCTCCCAGAGCTCCTAGAGCTCATCGTCCAACAGGACCCTTAGAATAGGGTTGTTCCACAATTCCAAGATTCTCATGGGAGGTTAGGAACATGACCTTCCCAAAGGGAATTGTGAGAATATTCGCGACTTGCTCATGAGTTCCTATATGATCTAGCCTTACGGTGCCTCGTTGTACCATATCCCGGATAAAGTGGTACCGGCCATCAACATTCTTGGATCAATCGTGGAACATGAGATTCTCTGACAAACGAATCCCCCTTTGGTTATCACAAAGGATAACGGTGGCATCTAGCACATGCTCAAATAGCTCACTGAAAATATTTCGCAACCAAGTGACTTCACAACGGGCCATACATGCTGCAATGTATTCGGCCTCAGCGGTGCTCAAGGCTACCGACTTTCGTTTCCTGCCCGAAGCAGATCTACGTGTGAAGCAGCATCCAGATGTGCTCTTGCGATCCACCACACTGCCAGCCCAATCGGCATCAGTATATCCAAGGAATGTCATGCTCCCGGCAGTGTATCTCAGCCCATGGCCTATCGTGCCACAAAGATATCTCAAGATTTTCTAGGCACCAACCTAGTGAATGTTATGATCAACCATGTGTTGACTCGAAGTGTTCACTACACAACATACGTCTAGACGGATGTTCCTTAAGAACATCAGGGCCCCTACAAGTTGACGATACTCAGTAGGATTTGCTAACACGAGCCCAACAGCGCTGCCACTCAACTTCTTAAAGTTGAGCTTCATCTATGTCGACGCGGACTTACAATCCACCATATCAAATCTTACTAGAAGCTTCACAATGTAAAATCTCGCCAAGTCTCTGCCAGACCTCCAGGCATAGGAAGTAGTGCATCGGTCCTAGATCCTTCATCTTGAACTCAGTAGCGAGCTCCCTCTTGTACTGATGAATGACAGGGTTAGCACCTATCAGGAAAAAGTCGTCCACATACAACACCAGAATGAGAGGCTTCTCTCTATCAACCTTGAGGTAAAGGTTCGGATCAGCATTACTACGAGTGAAGCCCAGCTTCGTCAGGTAGCTATCTATCCTCTCGTACCAAGCTCTGGGTGCTTGCTTCAGCCCATAGAGGGCTTTCTTCAACCTGTAGACATGGGTGTCTTGATCCTGGATTTCAAACCCCAAAGGTTGCTCTACATACACGTCTTCCTTTATCGCACCATGCAGAAATTCGATCTTCACATCCATCTGATGAAGACTCCATCCTTGCGTAGAAACAAGGGCTATGATATATCGAATGGTTTTATATCAGGCCACAGGTGCAAATATGTCATCATAGTCTATGTCTTCATTTTGAGAGAGGCCACGGGCAACGAATCTTGCCTTGAACTTTTCAGCATTTGCATCAGATCCATGCTTGATCTTGTAGAGCCATTTCAAGGTGACAACTGCTTTGTCCTCTGGTCTTGGAACCACATCCCAGACATCATTCTTCATTATGGACTCATACTCTTTGTGCATCACATCCTTCTAGACTTGATGCTTTACAGCGTTCCCAAATAATTCTGGCTCATATTGTACTCATGACAGTTAGATACCTCTGGTATTTATATGGCTTCTCGGATTTCTTCTGAAATTCCCCCCTTGAAGCCATATGTCTTTGAGCCATGAGGGTCTTCTTTATTTCATAAATGATGTTAGCTCAAGAGCATATACAGTTGTATTCTCCCTCTTAATGCCAGCTTCTCTTGTGAGAGAAGACATATATTTTAAATGAGGACATCCCAGACACCAACTTGGAAGGAGATTTGTAATCATGGGCCTAAATCTTACTCACCCACTATATAGGCCATTCAAGAATCATAGCCATATATGTCATACATCTTGTCAGGTGTCATATATTGTCATATCATGGATTACAGTGATGCTATAGCATTATTTATCACAGCCATCTGAAGATATCAAACTTCATGGTTATATATATTTCCATATGCCTATCCCTATGGCCTTCATCCTTGATGTACCAAGAAGATCTCACAGATAATATTGCTGATTTAAACTCAGCCCATCAATTCCCTCAGCCAATGTTGTTCTTACTGCCTGTACATAGTTTGCAACTTATCACAGCTACTGTGCATAATTCATATGACCATCTCTATCGTCATAACTACAATATATGTTGCAACCAATACTCAAATTGTCTCAGGGCTCTTGCACTCTGACCATTGTCCCCTGCAGTGAGTGCATAACCTGCGTCGCCATCATCACTACCATGCATTTGTTTTATTAGTTTCTCACTGGCCTTTCCTGCCTCTGCAGCTTTATTCAAAGCATCTTCAGTTGCCATAAACTATTGCACATGAGCTTTCTGTCTCTCTCGAAGCTGCTTATATGAATTTTGTAAACATAGGTATGATTGTCTATGTCACTTTCATAATGACAGTGACATAGAATAAAAAATTACATTCTTACTTCCTTTCTGCAGTTGTGTTCACACATTGTTGTAGAAGGTGTATAAACCTAGTAACTAGCATCTCATTAAATGACTTATTTTTAGGCTACAACAACTGTGTGTTGTTGATTGGTTTCTGACTGACATTCCTCATTATGTAAAAGGATTATGACCAATGCTGACATAAAGGCTTCTCATAAAAGCAATTTCTCCAGCATAATTGGACTTCACATTTGCACTGACAATTCCAATAGACAGAATCTCCAAATTACCAGCTTTTGCCATTTTTATATTGGAACCCGAAGCTGCAGCAACAGCAGCTTATGACTGCAGGAATATTAGCCGTCTGGATACCATTCCAGTTGTTTGTATGAACAAGTTTTATCTCTGACAGCAAAGACACTACATCGCTTGTTTGAGCCTTGAGGTGCTCTCTGTAATGCATTCAATTTTCAAAATTTTCATCCCAGCAAGGAAAACACCTTCGAGCATTTGCTGGCTCAAACTGAGTAACTGCCATATTCCTTTTCTCACCATTGATTACATATGCACTTCAATAAAATCCCTTCATCTGATCATTCAGAGTACCCTGAAATTCAATGTCCAAAATTGTCTCATCATTGGGCAAGGTTTCATCAAACTCCAACACCAAGATCTCATTTGCCGCATCGACACTAACATTGGATGGATTTATTACCTTCGACGAGGTAGTGTTCCGTAAATGGACGAAGTTGTTTGCAATCACCATATCCACAGCATTGAGAACGAGATGCTTCGTATCTTGGATGGCATTCAACATGACGACCAATAAATAAATAAATAAAATGATACTTCTAAATGATTTGATACTTCCTCACCCATCATATTTAAGTTGCTACCTCGGCTCCTTTTAGAAGACCGACTGCGATGCTAAGGCTGTCGTGCACGAGAAACAGATTTGAGTTTTATAGAGGTTGTTTGTCGACATTATATCCATGAGGTGGAGAAATCCATTGATTTGATGCCATCATGATTGAGTTGCTCCAGGTGAAAAAACAAATGTGGCACTTCATACCACTGCAAGGAAGAGTTCATACATGGCTCCTCTCGTTCATTGATATTCAACTCTGGGTATTGGGCCTTATGGTTACTGAGAATCGGTATTTGAATTTCATCGAGACTGCAACTAACGTCATTGCTTGAATATTTCATACTATAATTAGCTCCCCAATCTTCGCCATGCTCCAAAAGTTTGGGCAAATTTCGACTTTGGGCATGTTGACGTGACCCCCCTTGGATTTACAAAGAGCAATAATCGCTAAAAATTGCAGGTAGAAAAGGCATGCCATCGCTCTTGCAAATATTCTGAAATAGAGCGAGTGTCAAAACAAAATGTGATGCCATGCGATACCATACTATTGCATGGAACACATTTGCGTTGAGGATTCTCGCTCGACGATGTCAATGTTGCAATATGCTGCCAGCGTAATTTCCAAATCCCAAATAGAAGCCCCAGCTTAGCAATGGGTTAGCTGGACAGACAGATGCCGAGAGGTGAAGAAATGAATACGAGGGCTAGCTGCTGGTAAAAAAAATTGTCCACGTTGATTTCTAGCTGCCGGTAAAAAAAATTTCCACGTTGTCTCTAAGGATGAGGTAGGGAAGGCGGCCCACCTACTGCCATTCCTCCACGATGCTCAACCTCTTTCCCAAGGGACTTGGCCCACCAAAATAGCTCTGTCATAACAATAACAAGCCCTTTCCTCCTTCGCTAGAGACACTATCCTTCTGCGGCCATTTCAGAGAAGAAGATAACTCGAACCTGCAACAGAAATAGAAATAGGCCCAGAACTATTCACAAGAAAATCCAGAATTCCTCCATTAGGGTTGTGGCTAAGGCAAGGTTGTTGTTCTGGGCAAGTGGCAGTCCTAAACACCCCACGCTGGCCTGTTTTGGAGAGGCTAGGTTTGCAGCCTACCTCACTTTGTTGCGGCTCCCTAGCAGCCCTCAAAACAGCCTCCTAGTACCTATGTTTTACCCTCAAACAAAGACGCAAACCTCTACAACAGTCTCATCCTTCCAACTCTTCTCCTCGGCCTCCTACGACACTCAAGACATCTGAAAACGGTCCTAAAACAGTCTTTTGCCCACGTTGTTCCTTCCTTCTTGTTGCGGCCAAGTTCTCTTGCTTTCAACATAAATTGGGCTTTGTCTTCAACCAGCTCAAATACCATGTTAATTTTTGAACATGTTCTATGCCATTTCAGATTAGGGCACAAAACACTGAAGCAGATAGAACAGATAAATAAATCGATGGAAGACAAGCCAACTAAGAAGAAGAATGATGGCGTTATGGCAATCAGCAGGATGTTTCAACCAGCAAAGTCTCCAATAGGTCATTCAGCCAGGTGTGTCACACACAACCCCAAGACAACCCAGACAAAGAATACTCCACAAAGGCACAACACCAAGACCACAGCTCCATCGCCATCAAGAGAGAAGAAAATCCTCCACACATTGTGTGTATAATGAACTCCAAGTCTCTCCAATATATAAGCATCTTTGGGGGTGTGTGACACATCCTTTAAGACATTTAAGTCTATATTATATTCCAGGCCAACCTAGCACATAAGTGGAATAATTTCAAAGTACATGTTCTACTCATCCGATCGAGATGATTTTTAGATCAATCTTATACCTCTCCGAAAGAGGAATCCAATAAAAATATTGGAATCGTCATTTGAGCAGCACAACCCGGAGTTTGGACCTAGTTGTCCAATTTTAACAGATGTGGCAATGTCAGTGACAGTGACATGGGTTGCAGTACAGAAAGCAATAGCGCAATGGATGGAGGGCAACAAGCCACGCATCAGCAGCGCAGAGACAGATGTCAAGATCTTGTGATACATGGTGTGGATGTATTACTAGAGCACACTTTGTGCTAAGAGTGAGTGTTTATATTTTGAAGTAGCATTGGGTGTGCTCTAGCCCTGAAATTTTGTGGAAGGCTAAGACACACAAGACCTCCAAAACCCAAAAAGCGTTTGGAGAAATTTCATCTGATGTGTGAGATATTAAAATAATTAATTTTTTTTAATGAAGACCCTAACTGTAACTTCGGAAATTAGAAAAATTAAAGTGAATTAATTAAACACATGATGAAATGTTCTAAGTGACACGGATCAAGAAGTCTTTTAATCTCAAACGTCGATAAGAGATTAAATCATGGTCGTTGATATGTCAACAAGAAAAATATAAAGGAAAGGCTTGGGGATAGTTGGAGACACACACAGAGGCAGAGCACTAAGGTAGAGCTTGAATTCTAGGGCAAGTTTGCTAAGAATTTCCAGAAGTGTTTCAGCCAAGAGTCAACAAGAGGCAGAGAAGCAGCAACCACAAGCAGCACAGAGGAAAAAGAGGCTACGCAACAAATACACAGCAGTTGCGCAGCGCAGAGGGTTTCAACCACTATGCAGGCCCAAGGAGGGCAACGCTAAGGCAGTAGGAGGCCATCAGGGATACACAGAGGCCATCCAAGGCAGCGTAAGGACTGCACCACCCAGTCTGGGGTTACGCAACCCTCTTCTGAGCAGCGCAGGGGCACGCAGAGGCTAACAACGCTGACGTAGGCAGCTTCAAGACAATGCTAGGGTTTCCAGAGGCAGAAAGGGGTTGAGTTCTATAAATCATGTTTGAGGGTGTGAATCAGTCCAGTTTTCCGTCTCCAGAACAGAAGTATTACTACAGATTTTTTGTATTTCTCTGTCGGTTCAACCAATAAGGTGCCCAGATTTGCAATACTCAAATTCTACTTAATAATAATAAACCCTCATATCTGTTGCACCGGTTTTCCCACATTGTGTTTTTCCGGGGCTATTTGTCCAAAAAAATCTCACTTTGTCGAATAAGTGTAATATTCAGTAAATGATGTGTATGTGTATAGGCTGCTAGTTGTGTTTACTTCGGTATTTTCTGAAAATAACTTGTATAATTAAATCACAAGTAGGAAAAGTAAATCAAGCTACTGCAATGAGATTTATGTATTGTTGTATTCAGAAATTTTCACAATATGCAATTCCTTTATTGACCTGAGATCTAATGTCTATAGTATGCCAGAAGTATGCTACTTCTAGAAATGTGTAACGTAAGGTAAAAATAAAATAAAAATAATCCTATAAAAATTAAATTATGAAAAAAAGAACCCATGGTTTTAAGAATCAATGGTATTGATTCATGGTATTCATGTGGAATATAACTTAATTAAGGGAGAAATTAAACTAGCCTAGATCCATCTTAGTTTGATGTTATATTTAGATACATAATTAGCTACAAAAATGGTGTTGAATCCATATAGCCTATAAAGATGAAACTTTTTTTTATGGATATGTTATCATTGGACATTTGTATGGTTCGAGGTGGGGAAATATTAGGAAAAATATAATTATTACATTTTATCTAATATTTCTACCTACCTCCATCCACTTTTTACTAGGTTATATTGAGTAAAATATAATGCTATAATATTGCATTTTACTCCATATTTCCCCTAAAGAGGTCCACATCTTATTGTAATTTTTCTATATATTTGAATTTTACACAGAAATAAACTCAACTATAAAATTAGAAGGGGTGGGGGAATATTGAGTAAAATATAATATTTATTTTATTTAGTATTTCACTTTTTATTAGGTGAGTGTGTTAATAAATACTGGGTAACATATAATATTGTGATATTATATTTTATCCAAAATTTCCCCTCACCCAGTTCACTTTTTATTAAAAACAGTCTTTATATGTCAAATTCATAAATAAACTTAACTCTTGTGTAAACGTTTGATCCCAATATAGTAGTAACATTTCGACTCAACAAAAAACATAAAATTAATAATTATATTTATAATTAATTAATCATAAATAATAATTAAACTAGTCTAGATCAATCTGAACTCCAGATCTACCAAGAGCTGAAAAAGATCAAATTTCTTAAGATATATAATTTTTTAAAATTGAAAAGAAATTTAATCCCTCTCGAACCTTGATAAATCCCAAATTAAGATAAATAAATCCGAAATTAAGATGGATCTTGTTGGTGTCCCGTGTTTTGATAGTTTGGCAAATCAAAAGACAAGGCAACATCAAAACCAATCTTTAGAGTTCCAGGATATAGTCCTCATGTTCTCAGAGAGGGATCTCTCGAATGTTTGTTTGCAAAGGTTTATCTTGTGTGCTTAGAATATGGATTTTAGACTAGTTATTAAGTGTTTGTTTGTTTGTTTGGTTGAATTGATACAACAAAACATGTAAGATCTAAGAAAGATAAATAGAATGGAGAAATATCTTGCCTGGGAAAATTATTCATGGAGTCATAACATACTTGTCATCAATGGATATGATAATGGAAAATCTAACTTGGCCACAGATCCTTTGGTTTTTAACAGATGACATCAATGATTTGAAAGAGAAGTTTAGATTCTCAAACAGTAGGAATCTGAAAGCACAATCGAACAACAGAGCTGACAGACAGTAGGCTAACCATGAATTCTACAAATCACACCTTTAAGAAAACAAATGATTTCAAAACAAATTTTAAAATGAAATCTAAGATTCGGGGAACACCCTATTTCCTCAAATATTTTATTTCAAATGACTTAGAAAAAATAAAGATTTACTGATAACTGCAGTCATAGAAGAGGGAACACCTAACACATCTATGATTACAACTATAAAGACCTCTGAGACAACTGTTTAAGTAAGGACAAAGGGTAAGATCAGAACAGACCTGCTTGAATCATTGTAAATAGAAAACTACAAAGGGAGACTTCAATAACAGTTTTAAAGTGCTAGCAGACAAGCAGGGAGAACCATAAATCATGCAGAAACCAACTACTCGAACTATTAAGGAAATACACAAGCATGAAGACTAAAGAGAGAGGTTAAAGACTCTAAAATACTTCAGCAGAAGAAAACATGAAATAGTTAAATATGAACAGGTCTAAGGTGCTTCCAGGAGTCATTTCTTAGTCTAAAACTTTCAACCTACTGTAGTAAGAAATTATGGAACAGAATGAAAACAGGAGAAAACATTAAATGCTTCAAGTGGACTTCACCCAAATAAGGCTCAAGCTCATGGATCATCCAACATATTCTCTGCAGAAACAAGCACAAAGGTACCACCCCATCAAGGCTTTCAAGACTTCAATTTGTTCTTCAACTTCAACAGACTATGTATTATTTCAAAAAGTTTCAATATTACAACTAGTGATCAACCAACCCCTCATTCATCTTCTTCATAAGTATATATAGAAGAATGAGGAGGTGAGATCTGATAAAAGATCTAAAAAACTAATTAATACAGACTTAAATGGCTACTTGGCCTTTGGGGGCTCAATGAAGCAACTTACATAGGTGTCCTCTGTATAAAATCATTTACATTAACTATTAGGTTTGCTGGAAAGAATTTGTTGACTTTAAGGCTTCTCATCATCCTTGAAATAACTTCTGCTGACAGCTACAATAAGTTCTTTTGGTTGAAATAATTGTTCAGTTGTGTTGATGCTAAATATCTCCTCGTCTAGTAATAACTTCGACCTTCTTTGATTGCTTTGAGGCTGTAGGTGGCTCTGCGGTGGCTGGAAGTTTTAATTAGCCCCTGAGGTGACAGTGGAGGTCTCTTTTCTAATAAAACAGTCATGATTTTCTTTTTAATTGTGGTTTAGGCTTCTGATAATCCATTTTTAGCCGTAATCCCCATAAATCTGTCTTCAATTTTCTATCCTGATAAATTTTATCTTCGGTGCTGATACTTCTCTGATTGTGGTCAATTCATGGTGTTTTTCGCTGGTGTGCAGGGTCGTGCAGGGATGATATGGCATCAATGCCTGAGGAAACACCAATGAAACGTGAATTTTAGATCCTGCAAAGGATTTTCTTTGCTAAATTGGAGGCGGGAGGATCGTCACCCCCTGCCTCTGAATTTTCTTCGGGCATAGCAGAAAAATCACTTGGAACCCTGCACAATACAAAAAATATTAAAAAATCCTGCATATATAGGTTTATTGCTGCGGGAGGACATGTGGGGAGAGCAAGGTCATTGGATGGCATCATCCAATGGTCGAGATTGATCGGAAGGGGTCAAAGGAAACAGAGGGAGGAATTAAATTGGAGCCGTCGATCGCGTAGAAATCAATGGTCGGGATCGGAGGCGAAAGTCAAAGTGAAACAGAGAAATGGTTAAAAACCTTTGTTTTGGACAAAAATGGTCGAAAATCATGTTCAGGGTTCAGGACGATCGTGGGCCGTCGGATGAGATCGGCTAAAAACGATCAATGGCGGAAAACAGGCCTTAAAAACCTTATAAAATGCACCTGGACATCAAATCTTTAATTAAATCATGATGAATAAAACCCCCGGGTCTAGAAATGCTGACTGGATGAGGAATCAGGGCGATGAATTTTGGGTCGTCGATCTGCAGATCAGATCGACGGCGGAAATGCTTTTAACACTGCGTCGTACCCTAAGTTATCGCATGGGCATCTTCGGAGAGCGATCACCGTCCGATGAGCGGCCTCAGATCGGACGGTGGACGTCAATATCGCGTCGGGTCCACGTCCAATTTTTAATGCGCGATGAACGGCGGTTTTGTGAACAGTGCCCAGGCCATGCGTCAACCGGTGAATGGAATCGCTGCCGATCGGGAAAAAACCGCCCTCGCCCAAAGGCGGTGCGATAGATACCGCCGGTTTCTGCACAGTTTTTTTGGCGCGGGGACCACCGAAGCGAGTGAACTTCTGATCGTTGATTCAACGGGTTAAATGGACGGTTGCGATATGATCGGGCGATGAAAAGGGGTGGAGACCATGGGTGTGATGGGATTGCGAAGACCGTCGGATCTATGTAAATCGACGACAGACCTTGCCCCCGATACACATTTGCGATGAGCGCTCTTTGGGCTAGCGCCAGGTCTTGGCACTGGGTCACGTGGGAGAAAAGGTTGAGGGGGCTAGGCCTGAAAGGTGTTAAGCTCACATATATGGAGAATATGGTTTTTTGGCCCATTTTTAGTGCATTTTAAGGCCAATAAAGGGTAACGATAGGGGGAAAAAGGGGAAATCAATCCAAACTAGGAGTGTGCGTAGGATTTAGAGGGGATTTTGGGATGATTTTAGAAGGGCTAAGGGAAGGATTTTGGGGTGAAAAAGAGGCTTTGAAAAAGGGGAAAAAGAGATGAAATGGAGAATAGTTTCTGGGTGAAGGAAGGGGAGAAAAGGAGATTTTGCAGCAGTCTTTCTCATGGAATTTTTAGTAGAATTTCTGAGTTCAAAAGGGAAAAAGTAGTGACGATTATCCAAAGGATAGGATATTATCAAAAAACTTTAAGCATCAACAATTTTAGCAATGAAATTGTTTCTTGAAGGCTATCCAACATTATTTAGCCACCACCTGAAATGACAAAATTTATGGTTGGCTAACAGATCTACCCTGATAATTATCTATTCTAAAGTTCTACTATTAAATTAAATTTGTATTTTATATTAAAAAATCAAAATCTCCAATTCCTAATTTCGAAATAAATAGCACACCTACGAAGGATTCTTCAACTGATTCTGATAGCACCCATGGTTCCAATATTGATAAACTTTCACCATTAAGAATTTATTTTATATTCCAGATGGTTAATTGCTAGGCCCACAGTTCGAGTCTACAAAAATTTATTAACATTTAATAATTAATACTCTCCCATCTTCATATTTATTTGACCGGGCAATCCATGCCAAAAAAGAAGATACAGCAGACCAGTCAATCAATGCCAAAATAAGAAAATATTTAAAATAAAGAAACCCTGCATCCACAGAATCTACTAGCATAGCTTCACATGGACAAAAACACAAATATAGAGAACATTAACTCTAGCTCTTAGCTCGGATGAAAATAAAATGTTTACAGAATACTGAAATAATAAACGTCAACAGACCCCCATTTGTTCAGTCAGTATTCATGATGAGTTTTCCAAAACCCATTCGACCAAGGTGGAAACAGCAAATCCTGTTGCACCACGTTTCTCGTTACTCCACACAGGTCCAATCATGTCTATGTGTAGCCATTGCACATTTTCATCCACAAACTGAAAAGAAGCAATTATTACATTAAAACTTAAAAAATGGAGAGAATCCACATACTCTATCTCACAAGCTGCCCCTAAAAACTGGCAATTTATAAACTCAGTTTAAAAGCATTTTCTGGCTAGAAATTATCTATCTATGAGGTCAACCAAGTCGAAAAGAAAAATACTAAATAGTAACCACTTTGCAAAAGAGGATAATGCAACCAAAATATGAATGAAGAAATTGGATAAATAAACACTTCATGTAGATATTCAATATTCAAAATTAACATCTGAAGATAACTTTTGTATACCTGCTTAAGAAAAAGTGCAGCCTTGATGGAGCCACCTCGACCGCCTCGAGTGTTCACCATATCAGCAATCTCAGATTTCATGGATTCCCAATAGCTTTCCTCTAGTGGCATTCTCCAAAACTTTTCTCCTGCAATTTCTGCAGCTTTGGATATTTCTTCTGCCATTTCATCATTGGGAGTGTATATTCCTGTTTGAACAGAGCTTTATCAGCCAATCAGAGAAGCAGGCCTTGAACGCATTGTTTATTCTTTACCATGAAATTTTGTCATTCCACCCTGACATATTTGAGAAGACATGACATCGATTGCCTAGAAAGCCACAAGTCCATCAGCACTATGGCTAGTGAAAATATGTACCTGATGCAGGGATGGAAGGTGCAGGAGGGACATTCTTGATCTCGAAAGACGAGAGAACTTTGAATTTGCATGGGGTATCGTACAAACGGTGAGGTCGCAGCCTACAAAGGTCTCGAATTGCTAATTGAACACACTGCGAGTTGTTAATGTTAGGTGTTAAGTCTTTTTGTGCCTTAATTGCAATCTTTTGGAGGACATTTGGTTTATGTTTTGTATGGCCAAATGGCACTATCTTTATGATGGATGAACCAGGAGAGTTTTTTAGCCTCTATGGCTTTGAAACCAATTCTACTTCTGCTTATGGTGGCCACCTTTGTGGCCTTTTTTGTTTAAAAATGCCCTGTATGTATATATTTTGGCACATATTAAGAATCAAAGAGCATTTTTTATTCTTCATATGATCACGATGTACATTGGTTGCAATCTAAGCATAATCACTTAAAGGGAATGCCACCATGATGGAAATTGCATGGATCACACAATAGGATCTTGAGCTATAACAAATTGCACAATGCAATATGTGGGCATTCAGGTTGGAAAGTTCTTATCAGAGAGCACAACATCAAAACCAGAAGAGTTGCAGATTAAATAACAGACATGCATATAATTCGCTAAAATATTTAGCATGCAAAATTTACAATTATCGACAATCTAAATTTCAAAAGAATACAACACTATAAGAAAATCATATTACCGGCAATTTCATCTCCAAGAGCAATTGTGCAGGCTCCAGTGAGAGTTGCAACATCGACCACCTACATAGATACAGAGGTACATCACGTCTATTGAAAATCCAATCAATCTTAAATTTTTACATGTTGTTGTTAATGCCCTTCTCATAGGAAGATATGATCATAGCAATGAAAGAAACGTACGGAAATAGATAATATCTCGCTGTCACTGTCAGCATACTAAATAGTAAACGACTTTGTCAGCATACTAAATAGTAAACGACTTTGTGTTATATAACAAATGACATGACAGCTCTAAAATACCAAGATACCAAGGAGCATGATTAGCCTTGAATACCACAAAACTTTCAACGTTCGAGACATAAGAGGCCAAACCATTAGTATATCAGTGCACGCTCAACAACAAAACCCCCAGATCAGATACTTCCTATTTCATATATCGTCACAAAGTCAACTGAAAATATCATGCCTATCCATTTCATTATGCAAAGTCCACAACCTTTATTAAAAAAAGCTTTGAAAATACTAAAGAAAGTGCTAAAACCAACTGTCACGGACATTGAATAGGGTAATTTTCAAATTAGCAGAACAAAACGGACATAACTATCTAAAAATTCTGATAAAGCATCAAACTACCCCCAATTGAAATGCATGATCGTACAAATATTAGTATAAGAAACGGAACAAAGGTACCTTATGAACGCCTTGTTTACATGCATAAACCAAAGCATCTGCTAATGTCAACCTGCCTTCAGCATCCGTGTTAAGTACCTACATAAATAAAGATGGATGCTTAACATGTTAGTCCTCATAATGAGCATCAATGGTGCCACACGAAGATGAAACTCCATATAAAACGGCAAATAAATTTGAAATTTTACCCCATTAAAGGGCAGAAAAAAGTGCACTTGCAAATTCCATTAAACTTTGGCAATGCAACTAAAAGCAATCCTACACCAGTGGATGGTGGAGTGATTAAAAACAACAATGACAGAATCCTTAGAATATACTACAAATCAACGTGAAACGACCGCAGGCGGAACTCAATTGTATAGGTCATCTTGACCGTACATGTGTATGGACCATAATTTGTATTCATAAAAAGGGTTGGAAGTACAGTATCCGTACAAAATCAGATGCAGAAATAATTGTAAGGATTACACAATTTTTCCTTGAATTGGTGTACGGACATTACGGATTGTGTGGATTTTAATTCACTGTACGGCATCTAATCATATATTTAATTAATCGATACAATACATGTACGACGGGTATTGTATGGACAATTTATGGAATGTGGCTTTAATTCATTATACGACCTGAAATTAAAGTGTAACGCATTTCAAATAGGCGTTGTATAACACAAGATATAGGCTCCAAGGGATGGAAAAACCCCTAAGCGGAAAACTTAGAAAAAATCTCTTCTTAGATGAATGTGAGATATCTAAGACTCAAAGACCAAGACCAAAACCTCCTCAAGTACCAAGTCAGCTCTTCTTCAAACCTCTCCTTTAGCCCAAAAAAAAAGTTTAAAAAGTCAATGAAAATCAAATCTGCTCCTGCGCAAGATTTTGGTCCTTCAACTCAAATTTTTGGCTCCTACAACTCAAATCTGAAACTCAGCCCTGTAATTTCAGTCCTGCAATTCGTGCAATTTGCCCCAAAAACTTGCACGTGTGAACTAGGTCAAGTCCTTCTTTCTTGTCCTTCACTCTTCTTTTTTGCTTCTCTTTCTTGGAGATCGAACTTTTTTGTGTAAAATGTGCTAACGAGGGCCAAGTCTCCTCTTATATATACCCTTTTCATTTGGTCGAATAGGCCTCTCTAGGCAGACTTCTTCCGGAAGAGGCAACTTGGTCTTGGGGTTCACATATTCTCTTCTAGACGCAAAAATAATGTTTTCTTTTGATTACAAATTGTCCAAAAGGATTTTGACTTAAGACAAATTTCTTATAGACTTAAGTACCCTAGAAGCATGAAGAACATGTTTATCTAGAAAATAATAATAATAATAATAATAATTTTTCTTTTTCTTCTTTTGCTTTTTATGATAAATATACATTGATTTAAATACAAAAATAATTATGAAGACCGAACCTAGTTCCAAATTTTAACAGGTATTATCCTCGAAATGAGGGGAAATACCAAAAAGGTTCCTTTTAGGATATATTAAAGAATCATATCAAAAGTGAAAGCATTGAAAAAGTACCGAATAAAAAATTTGTAGCCTCTTCATTCTACGTGTTCCCACTTGTACAAAAAATATACAAGTTTTGGTATAAGGGTGTACTTTGAGACAAAAAAAGGTTTTTCAATGAAAACAAAATGGAGTCTAGTGATGAAGAAAAGGAAGATGCCCTTGCACTTATAAAAAATGCGCTAATTATTTATCAAATCTTATGGGGATTATTCAAGAAAAGAATGTTAGCATCACTATTTGCCAATACAAGAACAAAAATCACACTAACTTTGACTTGGTGAAACAATTAATAGTTCCATACCAAAGTATAATCAGACCTATTACCCACCAAAAGAAAAAAAATTCCTCTTTGGATAGCCAGCCAACCAAGATCCCTATGATGACGAGCACATAACATTATGCTAGGATTCTCCACCTATAGCTATGGTCAGATTTCTCTTCCATTTGAAATTTCTTCTCGAAGGAAGACGGGTCATCTCTCATTAGGTACTTTGACCAATTTTGCAATCATGTGCTTTCATTTAATGTTATGGGCGTACTAATATGGATCGCGAGGAAAACAGGATGATGTGACCAAACTTGATTTTTTTTTGTTCCCACACTTCACTGAGGAGGTTAGTCTTTGGCTCTAGTTCAGTGAGACTTCCTCTGAGGCCTTAGGGTTTACGAAGGGAACCACTAGCATGAGCTCTACCCCCCTTATTAGCCATCACCCAATTCCTCAAACATTTAATGCTCCATCTAAAGAAAGGAACTCTTGAAATTCCCAACCCTGCTAAGCAAGAAACTGTTATATCTTAAAAGGAGTATTGGAAAATACAAAAGCAAGCTTGGGCTCCTAAGTTATGCACTAAATAAAGACAAATCATTAAAAGTAAAAGGTGCACCAGAGGGGTGGAAAATGTAGGCCAAGGTATCATGCCTCCACGATTACTCCCTCCTTGCATCCATACACTCAGGATGTTGGACCTCCATTAGTTGATAACATAGTTGTGGCACCTGCCCTACCATATTTCCACTCCATAACCATCATTATCACAGACACCTATGGATTGATGGGCTTACCTGGGACATGTCACTCCCCTTGGGGTTAAAATACCTAATGGGGTTGTCGATCTAATCATCCCTAATATAAGTGACGTAACTTGTTTACAAGTCCTGATCTAGTCAAACATCTAAAGGTGGGTTTTGTGTCAGGTATTCTTGTGCCCTTGGCATTAGATATGGTCCACTATGATGCTTTAATGGTTATTGTCCCTAATGATAATTGATCTCACTTGATCTTGAGAGGTTTTTGTCAAGTGGTGCTATCTGTGAAAACTCCTACTCCCGGAATCCTATTGCAGCAAACTGATATTACTTCTCCTACTTGATAAATTACACAAGTTTTTTACTGTGTTCTACAAGTAAACACTGAATCCTATTGCAGCAAACTGATATTACTTCTCCTACTTGATAAATTACACAAGTTTTTTATTGTGTTCTACAAGTAAATACTGAAGCAAATACACTACAACCTTCACTAAATAAACTGCGGAAAATAGATGTAGAAACAATATCTAAGAAAGAAAATTAAACACACATGACACCATTATTTTTGGACAAATGTCCTCGGAAAAAACCCAATGCAGGAAAATCGATGCAGCGACTGAGGGTTTGTATTATTAAGCAGTAGTTCTGAATACAATCTAAGATGCCTTACTGGCCATCCATACAGAGAAAATAACTGATAGAGAGTTAGTGAGAAAATGACCTCACACTAACACTGGAGATCCGACACTAACCCAACCCTGAATTGATAAGCCCCACGCTGCCTCTGCGCAGATCTGTGTCACTCTAGTTGGGGACTATGTCACTCCCTTTCGTTGGTCTTTTTGTTGGTTGGATGTTGATCTTCTGCCCCTCTGGTCTCACACTCCGGCCCTTTGGCACTGGATCTAACTTATCCTCAACAAAATTGTGAATCTCTTCAAAGGCTCAACGTTGCCTCTGCGTGGCTCTGCGTTGTCCTGCGTAGCCCCTATGTTGCCTCTTTTCCGTCCTCGTCTCTGCCTTCTCTGCGATGTATCTGTTGATTTTTGGGTAGCATCAGATGTACTCTAGCTCTGAAACTTTGTGGAGGGGCTAGAACACATGAGATCTCCAGGACCCAGAAACCATTTGGATAAATTCCACTCGGAACTTAAGATATTCCAATAATTAATTATTTTAATGGAGACCCTAAGTCTAATTTAGGGAAAATAAATAATTAAAGGGAATTAATTTAAACATGTGGGTGAGAATGTTCTAAGTGACGAGGATCAAGTCTTTTTTAATCTTAGTCATTGATTAGAGATTAGATCACGGTCATTGATTGTTCAATGAGAAAAGTATTAAAGGAAGGCTTGGTGTCAATTGGAAAACACACACATAGTGGTAGCACTTGAGCTAAGTCGAAATTCTAGGGCGCAGTGAGGAGCAGATCAGCAGTGGGATTTCAGATTTGAGGTTGAGAATACATAGGTAGAGAGGCATATTCATACCAGAGGAGTAGCGCAGCCCAGCAGGGGTGATGCAGAGGCAACATAGGCCCAGCAGGGGTGACGCAGACCCAGCCAGGCTCACGCAGATCCAGCGCAGAGACTGACGCAATCACAAAAGGGTGATGCAAGACAAGAGGGGTTGGCGCAAAGCCAGGAAGGGCAGCGTTGGGGTTTCAGTGGGCCAGAAAGTGCTTGTATTTAGCAGATCCATAAAGGATGACGTAGCCACACTGAATGGTGACACAGTGACTGCGTAGGCACATGTGGGGTTCTTCATCCTCAGCTGAATCAACCATATTTTCTGTCTCCGGAGATAGAGGTACAACTACCGAGATTTTTTCTGTTGGGAAAACCACTACAGGCGCCCTTGATTGTATTTAGAATTCTGCATAATAATTAAACCCTCAAGAGCTGCTACACCGGTTTTCCTACGTTGGGTTTTTTTAGGGACATTTGTCTGAAAAATCTTACGTGTCCTTTTTCGAATGTTCTTAATTCTCCAGTACCTGATCTGTATGTATGTGTAGGCTGCAGTAGTCTTTACTTTGAATTTTTACTGAATAATTCAAGAAAATAACTTGTTAATTAAATCAAACAAGTAGGAGAGGTAAATCAGAATACTACAGTAGGGTTTCTGTAATAAGGATTCAAAAAATTTCACATGGTATCAGAGCTATTGCAGGTTAGGGGGAGTTGAAGCCATCAGCGAAGTGACGAAGTTTTTTGCTGCAGGAAGGCGGTTGAGACAACACAGATCCAGAAAGAGGCAGCACATCACCAGAGGGATATCGTAGACCCAACAAGGGTGATGCAGAGCCTGTCTAGCTCACGCAAAGCTAACGCAGAGGCTAACGCAGGCTTAGAAGGGTGACGCAAAGCCTGTCTAGCTCACGCAAAGGCTAACGCGGGCCCAAGAGGGTGATGCAGTCCGAGAGGGGGTGATGTTGTGCCAATTGTTGTGGTTGGAGGTGTAGATTTTTTTTGCAAAGTTGCTGGTGGGGCATTGTTTCTACCGGTGCAGAACAATGTCTAGCAGCGTTGACAAAGTAAGGGGAAACAGTTCCTTCGCAGACTTTCTAGCCAAGAAGTTTGAGATCCAATCAAAGGAGTGATTGGAAAGAGTTGATTCGACAAAATTGGTGGAGGATTTTCGGTAGGGAAATCACTTGTCAGAGGGAGTGTATTCTCTAGAGGCTTTCTATCACCAAGAAACTGAGATCCGAGTCTCTTGCTGAGAGCAGTAGCAGAAGAAGGGAGAAGAGTATCTGTTTCGACATCGTTGAGCAGAGATGGCCTCTCATGGATTGAAGGATCAAAACAAGTTAGATAAAGCATCTAACTTCGTCATCTGGAAGGTCAGAATCTTGTCAGTCCTTGACGAATATCATATCAAATATCATGTCGAGAGGGTTGTAGTCATTCCTGTTGATACTTATCCATTAAAGAAGTATGAGGAAAATCAAGCACGGGCTAAGCACTTAATTATGGATGGGGTGAAGGATCATGTGGTCCCACATATTGCTGAAAAGAACACGACAAATGAGATGTGGAAAACGTTAACCAAGTTGTATCAAGGCACCTCCATCCAAAGGAAGATGCTTCTGGAGAATCATCTGCGACTATTTCAAATGCACAACGGAGAGGAAATCGACCCCTTCCTCATTAGATTGAAGGCAATTCGAGATCAGCTGGTTACTATGGGGGCAACTCCTGATGAGGGTCTCATGGTGAGGACTGCCTTGAATGCAGTCATCGATGATTCTAAGACCTTTGTCCAAAGCATTTTAGGTAGAGCACAACTTCCAAACTGGGAGGACATGTGGGCAACTCTTCGTCAAGAGGAGATCAAGAGAATGTCCAAGATGGGTAGTAGCAGCAGAGGAGCCAAGATCAAGAAGGAGGAGGAGGAAGATGTGGCTCTTGCTTCTAAGGGACAGCAACAGCAACATGGAAGAAGAAGAAGGACCTCTCAAAGGTCCGACGCTTTAGATGTGGCGAATTAGGACATTTCGCCAATACTTTTCCTCAAAAGAAGAAGGGCAAGGAAGATTCAGATTCTAAGGCTGCAGTAGCCAAGGGGGATAGTGGCAGTGATGACGATGTGGCTATGAGTGCTCATGTTCCTCGAGAGAAGAGGTGAGGCGACATAGATCTGTAGTTATCTTGAACTTTAGAGTGAAGGGCAGGATCCTTGAGGTGCCCAAACTCTTGGATCACATACGAGCTACAGGAGCCCTTAAAGACTGTAGCAGGAGGACTGGAGTCAATTGGTGCAGAGGATTGTGAAGGCACATTGGCAGAGCTAGGACGCTGAAGATTGAAGCAACGCAGAGGTAGCATCAGCGTAGAAGCAACAACGCAGAGGTACCAGAGGGATAGCGCATATTAGCAACAGAGGGTGTTTTAAATCGAGATGCAGCCAAACTAACTTGTCTGTCAAGATTGTGGGTGTTGTCCTTCAGTTGCTTACTTCTCAAAAACTGAGTTGCAGTGTAGCAGTTAGCAGTGGCAGTGCTATGGGGAGCATGATGCAGCATTTGAGAGGGAACCACAATACAGATGGGCAGTGACTATGGCAGAGTCATGGGCAGCAGTACAGAAGGCAACGTCGCAGTGGATGAAGGGCAGCAGGCCAAGCATCAACAGCGCAAGGGACTGATGCCATGGATCAGAGTAACGCTTCTAAAGTGAAATGTTGTTAGAGCACATTCCTCGCTAAGAGAAAGTGTTTATTTTTGGGTAGCATCAAATGTGCTCTAGCTCTGAAACTTTGTGGAGGGGCTAGAACACATGAGATCTTCAAGACCCAAGTTTGGAGAAATTCCACCCGGAACTTAAGTTATTCCGATAATTAATTATTTTAATGGAGACCCTAAGTCTAACTTAGGAAAATTAAATAATGAAAGGGAATTAATTTAAACATGTGGGTGAGAATGTTCTAAGTGACGAGGATCAAATCTTTTCTAATCTTAGTCATTGACTAGAGATTAGATCACGGTCGTTGATTTTTCAACGAGAAAAGTATTAAAGGAAGGCTTGGGGTCAATTGGAGAACACACACATAACGGTATCACTTGAGCAAAGTCGAAATTTTGGGGCGCAGTTTGCTGAGAATTTTCAAGTGAGCTTGCAGTGCATTGAGAGGCAAATCGGCAATGGGATTTCAGATCCAAGGCCGAGAATACATATGCAAACAGGCAGATTCGTACTAGAGGAGCAGTGCAGCCCAGCAGGGGTGAGGCAGAGGCAGCGTAGGCCTAGCAGGGGTGACGCAGACACAGCCAGGCTCACACAAAGCCATCGCAGAGGCTGATGCAGTCACAGAAGGGTGACACAGGCCAAGAGGGACTGACGCAAAGCCAGGAAGGGTAGCATTGGGGTTTCAATGTGCCAGAAAGGGCTCGTATTCAGTAGATCCAGAAGGGGTGACGCAACCACACTGAAGGGTGACGTAATGATTGCGTAGGCACCTGTGGGGTTCTTCATCCTCATCTGAATCAGCCATATTTTCTGTCTCCGGAGATAGAGGTACATCTGTCGAGATTTTCTCTATTTGGAAAACCACTACTGGTGCCCTTGATTGTATTCAAAATTCTGCATAATAATAAAACCCTCAAGAGTTGTTGCATTGGTTTTCCCGCATTGGGTTTTTCCGGGGACATTTGTCCAAAAAATCTTGTGTCCTTTGTCGAACGTGCTTAATTCTTCAGTACTTGATCTATATGTATGTGTAGGCTGCAGTAGTATTTACTTTGATGTTTTACTGAATAATTCAAGAAAATAACTTGCTAATTAAATCAAACAAGTAGGAGAAGTAAATCAAAATACTACAGTAGGGTTTTTGAAATAAGGATTCATAAATTTTCACAGTATTCCAGGCTCAGGAAAAATTTCCAACTGGAACTATCTCTGCCCCTCACTACGTAGAATCAACTCGATGTGATCTCTCTGGCTACTCTGCGTTGATCACTTGAGAAATCGATCTTTAGACTCTCTCCGATGTGTTTTCCAAATGCCCATCAAGCCTCCTCTTGTAACCTTCTTGTTGAGAAAATAACGGCCCAGATTAAAACATAATTAAGGGCTAATATTACCTTAACTTGATCTTCGTCTTTTTCTAGAAGATACACACCCATTTCTATTAAAATACTTTAATTATTTTAATTCTCTAAGTTTAGACTTAGGCTCCCATTAAAAATAATTAATTATTTTAATAAAACCCCATCTGGGTGGAAGTTCCCAAAACGTTTTTTGGGTATTTTGGAATACATGTGACTAAGCCTCCCTGCAAAATTTGAGATGTAGAGCACATCCGATGCTACCAGAAATCAACACTCCCTCTTAGCGAGGAATGTGCTCTAGCAATGCATCCCCCTGAAGCATCAAACTGACTCTGTAAAATCTCCCTTTGCGCTACTGATGTCTGACACTGCTGCCCACCAACTACTGCGTTGTTGTATCTATGCTGTTGATGACCCTGCATACTGCTTCCAACTGCATCTACACTACAACTCTGTCGCTGTTGGTGCAACAGAAAAACATCCAAAACACTGAATAAGTGTTCACCATGATGCATCTAATACTGAAGATCTGACTGCTGCTAGTCTTTGCATTGACCCTCTGAATCTGTTGTGTTGCTGCTAACTCTGCGATGTGCCTTCCTGCACTGCAGTCAACTCTGCTTTGCGCTACTCAGACTCTGGCACTCTCTAGCCACTGCAATGTGACTCTGGTACTCCTCTGCACCAACTGACATTGATCCATCCTGCTACTTCTGATATGGGCTCCCGTAGCAAGCTATTGATCCAAGAGGTGGACTCCTCAAGGATCCTGCCCAACTGTAGTTCTTTCGAACTACACTTCTAGATCATCCCAATTCTCCCCTAGAGATATCTGGGCAATCATGGCAAACTCCTCCTCCTTGATCCTTGCAGTTGTAGCCTGCGGATCATGTCATCCTTGTCCTTCTTCTTGAGAGGACACTGAGTAGCGTGGTGACCCATCTCACCACACTGGAAACACTTGATCCTTGAGACGTCCTTTTTATGCCTCCGCTGCTCTTGCTACCCCTTAGATGCAAGGGTTGCATTCTCTTCCTCCTCCATGGGCTTCGACTCACTGTTGTTGTTGCTGCCATCAAGTTCACACTTGATCATATCTCGCCTCATCTCTTCCTATTGAAGAGCGGCCCACATACGTTCCCAATTAGGCAACATTTCTCTGCCCAGGATGCTCTGGACAAAGACTTGCCACTCATCTAAAAATGAGTTCAAGGCAAAGTTTACCATCTATGTGGCTTGAGTTGTTGATCTGACAACTTCCAATTGATCTTTGGTTTCCTGAAGCTATGCAAGGAATGGATCAACGCGTTCTCCCTTCTGCATCCTCATAGATCGCATCTTCTCCTATAAGTACATCTTCCGCTGCTCGGAAGATCCTTGATACAACGTCCTAAGGCATCCCACATCTCCTTAGCAATCCCTTTGCCATTGATGTGACATACTGCATGATCCCTCATTTTGTCGAGGATCAAACACTTAGCCTTCGCCATATTCTTCTTGTAGGCTTTCAACGGATCTGCATCTACGGGGACAGCTACCACATTCTCAATAAAGGCCTTGAGATCATGCTCATCTAACAAACAAGTGATCCTTGCCTGCCAGATCACATAGTTGGAGGCTCCCTCCAACTGATCTTGGTCTCTCAGCCCATTAGCTGCCATCTCTGCCAACAAAAAGTCGAACTGCTCCCTCTCTCCTCTACGCAACTACTAGGCTGGCCTATGCACTCCCTGTTGGAGTTAGTAGATCTGCTCCTTGCTATTGTTGCTCTGCAACTAAGAAATAGAATTCCTTGGCTCGAAATTCACTGAGGAAGAAATTCCCTCAAAAAGTGTCTTCTTCCTTCCTCTGACGCTTTTCTACCCCAGCAAATGTTGCAGAAAAACTACGTCCCACCGATAGACTACATTGCGCTAAATCTTCTATTGCGTTACTCCCTCTGCCACTGACAAATCACAAAATGGAAATCTTACCTCTCTGTCGACTCACTCAGAGAGAGATTTTCCTCGAGAATCTTGCCCTTCTAGCCTAGACTGCGCAATCCCTTGGGGATTCAATCTATTGCCTATGCAGCTATTCGATCTCCCTCTTTCTCTTCAACGTTGAGATCTTCCGATCTGCTCTCTTGCTTCACCTACACTGCTCTAATACCATGTGAAAATTCCTACTCCCGGAATCCTATCGCTGCAAACTGATATTACTTCTCCTATTTGATAAAATTATATAAGTTATTTACTATGTTCTACAAGTAAATACTGATGCAAATAAACTACAACCTTCACTAAATAAACTGCGGAAAATAAATTGGGAAACAAGATCTAAGCAAGAAAATTAAACACACATGACACTGTTATTTTTGGACAAATGTCCCCGGAAAAACCCAACGCGGGAAAACCGATGCAGCAGCTGAGGGTTTGTATTATTAAACAATAGTTATGAATACAATCTAGGATGCCTTACTGGCCATCCATAGGGAGAAAATAGCTGACAGAGAGTTAGTGAGAAAATGACCTCACACTAACACTCGGGATCTGGCATTGACCCAACCCTCAACTGACAAGCACCACGCTACCTCTGTGTAGATCTACGTCACTCTAGCTGGGGACTGCGTCACTCCCTTCGGCTAGTCTTTTTGTTGGTTGGATGTTGATCTTTTGCCCCTCTGGTCTCACACCCTGGCTCTCCGGCACTGGATCTGATTGATGCTCAGCAAAATTGTGGATCTCTTTAGAGGCTCAGCACTACCTCTATGTGGCTCTGCATTGCCCAACGTGTCCCCTACGCTAGCTCTTCTGCGTCCTCCTCTCTGCCTTATCTGCGATGAATTCTTGGCTCAGGAAAATTTTCCAACCGGAATTATCTCTGTCTCTCACTGCGTAGAATCAACTCGATGGGGTCTGATCCGGATTTATGCAGAAACACAACAGAATACAGAAATAACCATGAACATAGAGATACAGCGGAAATAATTCTTCATTTCATTAATATCAAATAACAGAAATATGCTTACAAACATAATTGAAATAAAATAGCCAGGGTGCTGGTAGTGAATCTCTAAGAAGAGATCTGGTGGCTACAGACCTCTGAACTGTGTTACAATGAAGCTCAAGGGCTTATTTATTATTGAGAAACAATGGGGAACTCTAAACGTCCAAATACCTAACCCTAGGAGACGAAGCACCAAAACTATGGGTCCCTTTTGGGTAAATTGGTGTTTCAACTTCCCGCGGACGTAACTTCGGTATACGATCTCCGTTTGACGCATATGATACATCGTTAGAAAGATCTATCCGAGGACTACAATTGTTGTCGCGAATATCAATTCTAAAACGGAATCATATTAGTCAGACAAATGATGCCCAAAAAACGTTGTTTAGGACCTCAAAATGGCTCCGGAAATTCAGGACCCGAAAAACTGCTAAAAATAGTAAGTTGTGCTGCAACTTAAAAACTGAAAGAACTAATGGTGGGGATTCAAATGGAATAGGTGGGTGGCCACCAATATCCACTTGGATCATTAAGGCCCCAAAACGGCTCCGGGAGTAGAGGACCCAAAAACCTGCTAAAAATAGTAAGTTGTGCTGAAGGTGAAAAGCTGCAAGAATTGATGGTGCTGGTCCAAATGGAATAGGTGGGTGGCCACCGATATCCACTTGGATCATTCCTCCCTCCTTAGGAAGTAATGGTTCCCATTGCGTTAAAATCCTCCATGAGATGAGGCAAATTCTGTTGAACTGGGTATTAGATTTGTTGAAGATGTCATGGACCTGCGGGTGGACATGCTGGATGCGTTTAGTAAATTTGGTTTCTTTATCAACCTCAGACAGTACATGTGTGGATTTTGTATGTGTAGTTGCAGGATGTATGGCAACAGGCGGTGGTGCGTTGGGAGTCAAATCAATGGAGTGCTTGTCCTGACAGTGTAGAGGAACCTCTGTGAGTGAGGAGAAAATGTTCTCGTATTCCTCCATGACTTTGTCCATCTGCTGCAGCCATGCAAGGGAGCCCTGTTTCGAGGTTGTGGCCACAATATTCTTCTTTCCCTGTGAGCGAGTTGTAAGGAAAATAAATTTCTTGGTTTGGGAAACAATATTATTGTGTTGTTTTGCGGTAGTCAAAGAGATGACAGGAGGCGATACTACCTCCGGTATCCTGTACAAGTTATTTCCCAAAGTAATAACAATAGCACGAGGTCTAGACTCATACACAGCATGTCACCTCCACAAGTATGGTTGGCCCAATAATACATCGGCTACATCAAGAGGAGCAACATCACACAATACCTCATCCGTGAATGGCTTGATACAGTACGGAAGGCGGCACTGCTGGCAGATTCAGAGATCTCTCCCTGGGTGGAGCCACCCGATGGTATATGGTTGCGGGTGTGCACGAGGCCTAGACTCATACACAGCATGTCGCCTCCACAAGTATGGTTGGCCCAATAATACATCAGCGACATCAAGAGGAGCAACATCACACAATACCTCATCCGTGAATGGCTTGATACTGTACGAAAGGTGGCACTGCTGGCGGATGTAGAGATCTCTCCCTGGGTGGAGCCACCCGATGGTATATGGCTGCGAGTGTGCTATGGTCGATAGGCAGAGCCGCTTCACGACCTCTGCTGAAATGAGGTTCTTTTGGCTTTCGCTATCAACAAGAAATTGCAGCGAAGAACCCTTCACCCACATCTACGAATGGAAGAGGCTCTCCCCCTCCTCTGGATCCTCTGATCCTCCCTCTGGATCTTGGTGATGGCAACAATGGCACTGGGATCCGCATCAATGATCTGCTTCCCTTTGTCATTGCCTTTGTCTGGTTTTGACTCAGGATCAGAAAATGCATCCGATTCAAGTGCCTTTAGTTCGGCCACCAATGACTGTTTGGCCCGACACTCGTTTGCGCTGTGAGTGGGGTTGTTATGAAATTCACACCACTTCCCTGTGTCCTTCTTTTGATTTGTGGTGTTGTTCTGAGTCGCACCGCTTTGGCCTTGCCCCTTGTTCTTCGGTTCGGGGGCAACTTTCGGATTCACAGATCCAAATTCTCGCTTCTTCTGCTTAAATTTCCGCTTGATCTTGGTAGCATAGCGATATGCCATGCCAAGCGATGTAATGTCGAGGAACCCCATTTCCTCCTAAATGTGTTTGTGTAGACAACCACGGTACTTGAGCACCAAATGTCTCTTTGAATATTTAATGCCAAACTTTGTGCGTAGGGTATGGAACAGATTTGTCAGTTCGTGCACATCTTGATCCCTTTGTTGCCGCAGCGTGGTCCATTGGATGTATTTGTCCTCATAGCTCCCCACGGGGTAATATTGTTCCTTGATGCCGTCTCGAAACGAATTCCAAGTGGGTGTGACCGAGAACAGAGAGGGCTCCCCTTCGTCCTCTTGCTCACAATAGGTTTCCCACCAGTCTTTGACATGGGGGGCGGCTTTGAGGAGTGCAAAAATAATCTTTTCTCGGTCAGAGAAATCATGGACCGAGAAATACCCTTCCAGCAAATTTAACCATCTATCTATGATGCCTGCATCTATTTGGCCTTCAAATATAGGAATGTCAAAGTTTACCTGTACCTTGAAGGGAGTGGCGCCTCCAGAGTGGCTGTTGGATGCTAATGCACCATAGGTGGGTATTCGTTGAAGGATCTGAGCAAAGTTATCCATCATCGCGTTTCTTTATTTCTCAAGGGCCTCCTCGAGCAATATTTTGATAGGATCTCTTGCTCCCTCGTCTTTCTTTTCTTCCGCCATGGGAGGTCGTCAGGATTTGTGAGGTTGATCTTGCAAGGGTTCAACCAGATCGAGCCCTAACTCCTTATACCCTGACCGCATTGGGGACATGCAAAGAAAAACAAAGAAAGAGCAAACCGCTCTGATACCACTGATTCGAATTTATGCAAGAACACAACAGAATACAGAAATAACCATGAACATAGAGATGCAGCGAAAATAATGCTTCGTTTCATTAATATCAAATAACAAAAATATGCTTACAGACATAATGGAAATAAAATAGCTAGGGTGTTGGTAGCGAATTTCTAAGAAGAGATGTGGCGGCTACAAACCTCTGAACTGTGTTACAATGAGGCTCGAGGGCCTATTTATTATTGAGAAACAATGGAGAACTCTAAACGTCCAAAAACCTAACCCTAGGAGACAAAGCACCAAAACTATGGGTACCGTTTGGGTAAATTGGTGTTTCAACTTCCCGGGGACGTAACTTCGACATACGATCTCCGTTTGATGCGTATGATACATCGTTAGAAAGATCTATCCGAGGAATACAGCTGTTGTCGCGAATATTAATTCTAGAACGGAATCACATCGTCGGACAAATGATGCCCAAAAAACGTTGTTTAGGGCCTCAAAACGGCTCTGGAAGTTCAAGACCTGAAAAACTGTTAAAAATAGTAAGTTGTGCTGCAACTTAAAAATTGAAAGAACTGATGGTGGGGGTTCAAATGGAATAGGTGGGTGTCCACCAATATCCACTTGGATCATTAAGGCCCCAAAACGGCTCCGGGAGTGGAGGACCTGAAAACCTGCTAAAAATAGTAAGTTGTGCTGAAGGTGAAAAGCTGCAAGAATTGATGGTGTTGGTCCAAATGGAATAGGTGGGTGTCCACCGATATCCACCTGGGTCAGGATCTCTCCGACTGGTCACTTGAGAAATCAATCTCTAGACTCTCTTCGATGTGTTTTCCAAATGCCCATCAAGCCTTATCTTATAACCTTCTCGTTGAGAAATCAACGGCCTAGATTAAAACATAATCAAGGGCTAAGATTAACTTGACTTGATCTTTGTATTTTTCTAGAAGATTCACACCCAATCCTATTAATATACTTTAATTAATTTAATTCCCGAAAATTTTAGACTTAGGCTCCCATTAAAAATAATTAATTATTTTAATAAAACCCCATCCGAGTGTAATTTCCCAAAACGCTTTTTGGGTATTTTGGAATACATGTGTCTAATCATCCCTTCAAAATTTGAGAATTAGAGCACATCCAATGCTACCAGAAATCAACATTATCACAGCAGCAGAGACACCTCTAAAGATAGGGATATAGTACTGGCAGAGCCTAGATGGCTTATGTAATCTTTACCAAAGTTCAAGCACTCCATCACTAGACCAATTAAGTGAATTATAGGGTTGTTATGACTTAGGGTTTTGCGGATTTTCAATGATAAGGAAAACAATGTCATAATACAGCCGGGAAAAAAGGTCTCTCAATGATAAATCAACAAAGAAACAAATACCTTCAATTAGATATTAAGGATATAGAGTTTACAGTGGAGTTCTATGGATGAAACATGCTTAAAACAGTAAAATAATGATGATGTCAACTCTAAAAAAGGGGGCTAATTTGCAAAGAGTGTTAAATTTTTCTTTTAGGCAATTATTCAATGCAATTCCTATCTAGAGAGAAATGACATATTAAAGATAAATTACTTTTTAGTAATATTTCACGTAAACCTTAACCCTAAACCTAAAAATCTATAAATTAAGAGAGGAGAAATTTATTTAAGAATAGGGTTTGATCAACACCGCCTAGATCAATGCCTTCTTCATTCTTATAGGACAAATCTAATGAAAACGGTTTTGTTGAAGTGGGTGGGATGACTAAGGCATCCATTTATAAACCCTAATGGTTTCCTTATGAGGGGATATTTTAAATTTAAGAGATACACACTCAGATTTCTCTTAAAGGATTCCAGGAAAACAATTTTACATATCATAGAGCACTAGTGGTTGTGCATTCTTTCAAGGAGAATGTCTAGTTCCATGGTTGAGCAAGAAACAAGCTTCAATCTCTCTCTCTACTGCTGAAGTAGAATATATAGTAGCAGCTTCTTGTTGCACTCAATGCTTATTGATGAAGCAAACTTTGCAAGATGTACGAGTGTTTTATGATCAATCTATTCCTATTATTTGTGACAATACTGTTGAAAAATGTGTAACTAGGTTCGGTAATCATGATTCATAAGTATGGAATGTATTTTTTATTCTTGTAAATTATAAAATGAAAAGAAAAGTTATTATTATTATTTTGGAGCATGGTTTTCATGTTCAAGTTCTTTTATTTTATAGGTCAAGAAGTCAAAATAGTCATTGTCATAAGTTGAAGACCCCACTGGGCACATTGTAACTTGTAAATAAAATTAATTTTGTCTTTAAAAGTGTCGGAATACCCTCCAAGACCAAGTCGGCTTGGCAGCCGGCAAGTCGGCCTAAATGAAGAGCCACGTCCACCCTTGAAGAAGCCTATATAGAGAGAGGAACTTGTCCTCCATTTGGCACACTCACTCATCACTCATTCTAGCGAAGAAGAGGAAGGACGAAGGAGATTTGTTTTGGGCTATTTCTCTCTCTCTCACGTGCTAAAGAAGACTAGGGTTTCTGCGCAAGACCTAGGGCATCCATTTACAAGTTCGATCTTGGAGAAAAGGAGGCAAAGAGGTCAAGTGAAGGTCACCAAGGGTCTCTCTCAAGCTCCAAGACTCAAGGAAAGGCAAGCAAAGGTCAAAGGAGGGCTCTAGAAGAAGATCGAAGTTTCCATGTGTCGTAGCAGCAGTAGCAGTAAAGCAAAAATTTTGGATTTGCAATAGGAGGCTAAGAATCTTGCAGCAGGAGGCCGAGGAGGTGCTACTGGAAGAGATTTGACTGGGTTTGGCTAGATCGAAGTTGGCACATCATCTCAAGAGGTTGGTATTGGTCTCCGTCATAAGGTCATGGAATTCATCAACTGAAGAATCTCTAAGGAAGATAAGGGATTTAAGGGTTTTCCTCTCAAGAGAAGAGATTTTGGCCCTGGCTTACAGCCTATATACTATGTCATTGTTCTTATTGTTTTGGTAGTTGCTTGATTTCACATATATAATAATAAGGAACAAAGCTAATAAGTAAAAAGGAAACACAAACGGTTATCAAGTAAAAGAGAATTAATCATAATCATTGCCCTATTGAATTCTCAAAATGGTTTCAGAGCTAAGGTTGGCTAAGGGCATCATGAAGATCTCCTCTTCATTAAAGAAGCTCATCAAGAAATGTTCATAGGTAGAAAGCTATCTCAAGAAAGGCATCAAGGAAATATGGAGTCTCTTATTCTCTACAAAGGAAGAAGTAATCGAGGAAAAGGATGAAGGTCTCTTTTCGGCACTCACTGGCAAATTCCAAGACGAGAGCATTTGGGTCATTGATAGTGGTGCATCTGGGCACATGATAGGTCATCACAAACAATTGAAGACTTTATCAAAGGGAAAATTTTCTTATTTAATGGAACTTGGAGATAACAAGAGCTATCCCATGAGAGGCATTGGATCAACTTCTATAGAGCTAGAGAATAGAAGCAACATTCACCTCAACAACATTCTGTTTGTTCCAGGTTTGCATAAGAACTTACTTTCCATTTCAAGTCTAGAAGAAGGGTAATAGAGTAGCTTTCATTGATGGAAAGGTTGTTGTATGGAGTAAGGACTCAAGTATATACAATGCTAGAGTCATTGGTATTCGAGAAAGAAGACTTTATAGGCTTATATCTCCTCTAGCTCAAGCCTTGGTTCACATTGAAATTAGCCCATGTGAAGTATGGCATAGAATATTTGGTCATCTTCATTTCAATATCCTCCCATCACTAAACACCATAGTAGATGGAATACCTAAGCTGAATGAAGATCATGAAGGGGGTATGTAAGGGATGTATATTGTGGAAGAATACCAAGAGACCATTTGGAAGCAGTGCTTCGCAGTCAAAAGAAATCTTGGATCTCATTCACTCAAGTGTATGTGGCCCTATGACTCATAAATCACTTGGAGGTCATCTATATTATGTCACATTTATAGATGACCATTCAAGAAAGACCTAGGTTTACTTAATGAAAATCAAGGAAAAAGTATCCACAAAATTTCAAGAATTCAAAGCTGAAGTAGAAAACCTTATTGAAAGAAGGATCGAGGTAACGAGATACGATAATGGAGGAGAATATACATCCAAGGAGATTATAGCATTTTGTAAAGAATCCAGGATTAAGAGTGAGTTGATAGTCCCATATAAACCTGAGCAAAATGGAGTTGCAAAACGAAAGAACCAAGCCATTGAGGAAAGTGTAAAGGCAATGTTACATGATCAAGATCTACCAACGTTCCTATGGGGAGAAGCTACAAAGACAATTGTATACATTCAAAATCGAAGTTCCCACAGGTCACTAGATAACAAAACTCCCGAGGAAGCATTCATTGGGAAGAAACCAACTATGGATCATCTCAGTATCTTTGGGTGTCCCGTATATATTCATATACCAAAGGACAAAAGAAAGAAGTAGGATCGATCGGGGCATGAGAGGAACATTTGCTAATTACATCAATTCCTCTAAGGCCTATAGAATCTACATAAAGGAAGGACACCATATAGAAGTAAGTCGAGATGTCATATTTGAAGAAAGTATTGCTTTTAAGAAATCTAAGGAACTTCCCATGGACTCTGATGATGAAGAACTTCCAGTATTTGAAGAGGAAGTTAACAGGGAAGAAACAAAATCTCATCATGAAGATGAGGGTCCCAGTGAACCCGTTCAACCTGTGGTACTCCCTGAGACAAGAAAGAGACCAAATTGGTTGAGATCTACACTACTTAATGCAAAAGGTCATGGGGCAACGCAAGGCTCATTTACAGAAAATAAGAAACCCAAGAGATATTTTGGGTATGTTGCATACATGACAAAACTAATAGAAGTTGAACCATCCACTTTTGAAGAGGTTGTTAATCGTCAGGAATGGAAGGATACCATCAATGAAGAGTATCAATCTCTAATGAGGAATGGAGTTTGGGAGATCGTACCAAGGCCCGAAGACAAATCTGTGGTAACTTCCAAATGGATCTACAAGATCAAACATGTGGCAGATGGAAGTATCGATAAATATAAGACAAGATTTGTGGCTAGGGGTTTCTCTCAACAAGAAAGCATCGATTATGAAGAGACATTTGCTCCGACAGCAAGGTATACAACAATTTTTTCATTGGTCTCTATGGCAGCATCGATGGGATGGAACATCCATCAAATGGATGTCAAGACTGTGTTTCTAAAAGGAACCATAGATGAAGAAGTCTATATAGAGCAACCCTTGGGATTTGAAGTTAAAGACAGGAAGGTATATGTTTGCAGATTGAAGAAAGCATTATATGGCCTTAAGCAAGTACCAAGGGAATGGTATGCAAGAATGGATGCATACCTACAAAGAATAGGCTTGCCGCTTCACAACAAGTTTTGTTGATCCAAACCTATATATCAAGGTTGTAGATGGAGAACCTGTAATCATTCTTTTGTATGTAGATGATCTTCTTTTAACAGATGTAGAAGGTCGAATTGAAGAATGCAAGAAATAACTAGCAGCAGAATTTGACATGAAGGATCTGGGGTTGATGCATTACTATTTGGGACTAAAATTTTGGCAAGGACCTGATGATATTTATCTGGGTCAAGGAAATTATGTGATCAAGATGTTGAAGAGGTTTGATATGATGGATTGCAAACCTATGACCACTCTAATGATCACTAACTTGAAAAGACTAAGGAGTTTTGAATCGAGCCTGGTGAATCCTTCTCAATATCGAAAATTGACTGGCTCATTGATGTACTTGGTGAATACTCGACCAGGCATGTTTTGTAGTAAACATTCTCAGTCAATTCCAAGTGGAGCCTAAGCATGATCACTGGATAGCAGCAAAACATATACTGAGATATCTAGGAGGAACTATCCACTACTGCCTGAAATATGATAGGAGGAATGATGTCCACTTGGTTGGATATACAGATTTTGACTGGGGAGGCAGTGAGGAGGATGGAAGGAGAACTACAAGAGGATGTTTCAGTTTGGGATTCTCCATGATCTCATGGATGAGTAGAAAGCAAGACACAATTGCTTTGAGTAGTGCTGAGGCAGGTGGTTGACATATTGACAAAATCTCTTCCTAACAAGAAGCTTGTATACTTGAGAGACAAGCTTGGCTTGATTGATATATCCTCCCTAGTTGAGAGGGAGATATAGCCACATCATTCTTGTCTTCACTTGGGAAGAAAGAATGGAGGATCGGGTAACCATCTGGCATTCGATACTCTTTGAGGATGTGGTAGGGCATCCAAGGCAAGAGTAGTCGTGGACCGATATTCTTTGAGGACTAGTTATCCACGATAAGAATAGTCCAAAGAAGTTAATACTCGATGAACACTCGAGTGGAGTATGTACCTTTAGAAACACTAATGATGATGTCAATAAATCATTGGTCTCACCAGCATTGTCCTCTGATCTTGTTGAGAGATAGTCAACGCCTTTACTATATGACAATGTTGGTTGATATGATGCTAGACAGATGGGTTACCAATCCAACTCTTCTTATGAGATTTCTTCAAATTGAGAATGTCCATGTACCTCTTATGAATACCTCCCTAGTTAAGAGGGAGCATTGAAAAATGTGTAACTAAGGTCGGTCTTCACGAGTATGAAATGTATTTTTTATTCTTGTAAATTATAAAATGAAAAGAAAATTTATTATTATTATTTTGGAGCATGGGTTTCATGCTCAAGTTCTTTTATTTTATAGTTCTAGCACCCATTGAGTGTTTCTAGGGTTTTTCCTAGGTCAAGAAGTCAAAATATTCATTGCCATAAGTTGAAGACCCCACTGGGCACATTGTAACTTGTAAAGAAAATTATTTTTGTCTTTAAAAGTGTCGGAACACCCTCCAAGAACAAGTCGGCCTGGCAACTAGCAAGTCAACCTAAATGAAGAGCCATGTCCACCCTTGAAGAAGCCTATATATAGAGAGGAACTCTTCCCCCATTTGGCACACTCATTCATCACTCATTACAGCGAAGAAGATGAAGGACGAAGGAGATTTGTTTTGGACTAGTTCTCTCTCTCGCACGTGCTAAAGAAGACTAGTGTTTATGTGAAAGACCTAGGGCATCCATCTACAAGTTTGATCTTGGAGAAAAGGAGGCAAAGAGGTCAAGCGAAGGTCAACAAGTGTGTCTCTCAAGCTCCAAGAGTCAGGGAAAGACAAGCGAAGGTCAGAGGAGGACTCTAGAAGAGGATCGAAGTTCCCATGTGTGGCAGCAGCAGTTGCAGTAAAGCAGAAATTTTGGATCTGCTGTAAGGAGGTCGAGAATCTTGCAGCAGGAGGCCGAGGAGGTTCTAATGGAAGATATTTGACTGGGTTTAGCTAGAACAAAGTTGGCATATCATCTCAAAAGGTTGGTCTTGGTCTTGGAGGGTATTGGTCTCAGTCGTAAGGTCATGGAATTCGTCAATTGAAGAATTTATAAGAGAAGATAAGAGATTTAAGGGTTTTCCTCTCAAGAGGAGAGGTTTTGGCCCTGGCTTGCAACCTATATATTGTGTCATTGTTCTTATTGTTTTGGTACATGTTTGATGCTTCACACATATAATAATAAGGAACAAAGCTAATAAGTAAAATCGAAACACAAGCAATATTCAAGTAAAAGAGAATTAATCATAATCATTTCCTTATTGAATTCTCAACAAATACAAGTGTCATCAGCATGTCAAAGAATCATGTTTTTCACTCAAAGACAAAGCATATTCCAATCAAATACCATTTCTTGAGAGAGAAAGGATCAAATCAGATTATCAAGCTGGAGTATGTATCTGCAAAAGAGCAGGTAGTTGATATATTCACCAAGCCTCTCCCAAGAGATCAATTTGAATATATAAGGCAAAGACTGGGAGTAGTTCCTCTTACCTTCCTCCACTAGATCTTCCTTCAAGAGGAAGAAAGGTAGCTAACAAGCATTCAGCATCTCAAGATCCAGATGCCAAGTCCACAGGATCAACATGACAGGGGGAGATTGTTGACAAGGGGAGCATGATTAGTATCTTTGCCATTGATGTCAAAGGGGGAGAAGAACTTCAAACCAAAACAAAGTGAGAGAAGCATTGGTGATCAAACAAAAGAAGAAAATGAACCTCAAATGAAATAAAAGAGGAGAGGTAACACCACAAAGGAGAAGTATACCAACAGAAGTATATCAGAGTAGCAGCACACAAAAGGGGAGCAACATCCAAAGGAAGAGAAGAAAAGGAGAAATAAGAAGCACACTTTGCTTTTGTTTATTTTTGGTGTTGATTTTGTTTGATTATCGTTTTGTCATCAATGCCAAAGGGGGAGAATGTTAGAAATATGTTGCTATTGATGGCAAAGGTGATAAGGATGAAGGAAAAAGCAGAGTTGAAGGAAGATCAGCTCAAAGTATGTTACAGGAAAAGATGGAGAAGGTGCAGCGACTTTAAACCATTTTTAGCTCAGCAGACAACTCAAGAGGACTTGGGACCCACTCAGATGGGTAAAGCTCTGAAAGATCTTTTCAATGATATATGGATTTTGGAAGTCCAAGAATGCCCTCCTGGATCACAAGTTATTCCCAATCAAAGTTAGGTTCCCTAAAAGTCAAAGTTGCAAAGCTAAGTTGTTTGAGGACCCTTTGGAACAAGTTAAGTTTGGTAGGGCAGCCAAACATAGCGGAGCTTTTTAGCGGAGCAGTGATCCAAAGGACCGGGCGAACATGGCTTGACAGTGCAAGAAGCGGAAGCAGTTTTTATTAGCTAGAGGCGGAGCTCGTATAACATGTAATTCTAGTAGGTGTACCCTGAAAGGATTCAAAGTAGAGCACATTGGTGAGTGTCGGGATGAAGTAAACCCAAGAGGACATCAGCAATGGAACGAGTTTTAATTAGCCAACGAGAGGTCTCACTATACAACTCATCCCAGGAGACCTTCCCTGGAAGAAACAAAGGTGTGTGCTAAGGAGCAAACCCAGGATGATGTATGCACCGGGTGGACATGGTAAAATGGAAATAGAGGACCAATAGACGAACAATCGAGCTAGTGTGGCAAAAGGCAGTACAAGAGTTGATTAGCACAGTGGAAGCGTGGAGTGGGCCCATATGTAGCAGTTCATCCTGGAGGTCCATCCCTAGAAGAGCCAAAGGCTATGGAAAGCTTAGAGGAGCCAAGATGACATATGGCCAAGCAATGTGGCGGAAGAAATAGTGAAGTAAAGGCATGGGACCCTTAATTATTTAATAAAGAAATTCATTGCAAAATAGAAAGGTTTGAGGCCCATTCTCTCTCCTCAATGGTGACTTGTGGCAGTCTTACTGGCTAAGGATGAGGTCACCATGGCGTAGGTATAAGGGAAACGTGGCATGAATTTTCAGCGTTTTCAGGTGGTCAAAGGGGCCAAATCTAAGTGAAACATGTCACCACTCAGAGGGCGCCACATGGCATTAGTGATGTAAGCATGACATCATCTTAGTCCCCAGACCCAGAGGAAAATAAGTTGTGGCAAGGTAAAAAGCTCTCGGTTGACTAAGCATGAGAGAGATGTGGTAGTTGTCAAATACAACTCACCTCGGGAGGTCATTGATTAGTCCATGAGATTTATGGGGGTACCCACCGGGACACCTCATCCTGGGCTTTGGATCTCGAAATGTTTCTAGCGAACACGACAGAGGATGCTCTAAGCTAACATAACTTCGTGAAACGACGATGTACATGGAAACAATCGACGACCAATGGGAAGAGGGGCAGGGTGGACCCACTGGACACGTAATCTCTGAGGTATTTATAAAAGTGTTGGGGGCTAAAGCTTAAGGCATCATGACTTGGTTCGTGCATGTGTTGTGACCGAAGGCACGAAGAATTTGTAGTGTTAAATAAGCCCTCAGGGCTATAACACAAAGGGGCCCAACAGAAGTTTATATGCAGTGGTTTGTTTTTTAATAAATAAAGTGCTCGAGCCCGAGACTATTTTGAAGCTATAGTAATGTACTTTGGGGCCTATTTTGAAAGGCTCAATGCATGAACAGGTTGGTAGCTTGATTCTAGCGTTTATGCCATATACAGCGGAGGAGAGCTAAAGCTTTAAAATAGGCATGAAAAGGTTAGTGACAATTTTTGGCAGTATGAATATGTTTGGAGGCAAATTTGGCCGAAACACTGAGTTTGGAGATTCGCCAAAAATAGAAGCACTGCTAAATTATAAAAAATTTCATTATAGCAAAATTAAGCAGTTAAGCTCAATTTTCTTGCAGACACAAGTAAGGAGAGTTTGAAGACTTGAAGAACAGATGCAGATGACTTGATATAAGCAAGATAGACAAAAATAAAATATTCATCCAAAGCATCAAAGTGCAAGATAAATAAAGTTAGAGAACCAAAAATATCGCTCCAAAATCTATATAAGAATAATTGAATTTGCAAGATGTGTGCAATTGTGTTGATTGTTAATGTGTGATGGATTGTCGCTGGTGTCTATGGTGAATTGCTCAGTCATAAGAGATTGTTGAAGGTGTTTGTAATGGTGGTTTTGGTGAGTGTTTGAAGTGACAAATTGATTTTTTGTAAAAGGGAATGCCTTCATGATTTGAGTATGAAAATTGTATGAAAGATGAATCATCGAGGTCATGCAAGTAGTAGCTTGCAAATCAGGGGTTATAGCTCCTTCCAATAGTTGTTGGTAAATGCATAGGGGTTGAAGCTCCTTTCAGTGGTAGCTAATAAACTTACCAATTGTAGCTGATAAATCAGGGAGTAGTTGTTTCCTTTTGGTTGTAGCCAAAGAACGTTATAACCAAGGTTACTTGGGAGCGGGAGCGGAAGCCAGAGTGGGGAGCGACATTTTCAAATGCTCCTGGTTTGGGAGCACATCAAGAGCGAATTTTTATATAATATTTTTTTTTATATATTTTAATGCATATACGTCAACAAAAGCATGTAGAATGATGAATTAGATATAAAAAAGCATAAAAACACGGATTACACCATATAACATCAATATCTCGAAGTTATGTTAATTTTGGGCAACTAGGTCCAAACTCCATGTTGTATTACTCAGATGATGATGCCAATATTTTTATTGGATTCCTCTTTCGGAGAGGTGCGAGATTGATCTTAAGATCATCTTGATCGAATGAGAAAAAAATTTATTTTGAATTTATTCCACTTATGTGCAAGGTCGACCAGATTTGTAATGTAGGCTTGAGAGCCCAACAGATGTGTCACACGCCCTCACAGATGGATATAAATTGGAGAGACTTGGAGGTCATTTCATGACACACATTCCTCATGATTGATTGATTCGTTCAGCCTAGAAGATGCTTCTCTCTCTCCCACGTGTAAATATGGATGCCGTAAATCTGGATGATGTTGAAAATGGATGCCGTAAATTTGGATGATGCCGGAAATGGATGTCGCAAATCTGGATGGCGTAAATCTGGATGATGCCGGAAATGGATGTCATAAATCTAGATGATGCCAGAAATGGATGCCGTATATCTGGATGATGCCGGAACTGGATGTCGTAAATCTGGATGATGCCAGAAATGGATGTCGTAAATCTGGATGCGGTAAATATGGATGATGTCGTAAATCTGGATGCCAAAAATCTGGATGTGGGATTCTTTTGTTGAATTATGTTGACTTTTGATGAGCTTCTTTGAGGGTTGTGTGTGACACTTGGAGGGTTAGCTGACTTGAGAAAAGACTTTGTTGGTTGAAGCATCCTATTGACTGTCGTAACGCACATAATTCCACATCTTTGCTGGACAAGAAGATATGTAAATCTGATCTATTTTATTGGCTTGTCTTTTGTTGATCTATTGGTATGTTCTATCAACATTTTACTTTCATGTTTATGTGATTGCTATATTGTATTAAGCCCTAGAAGATTGAAGTAAATTTGCATTAAGCATAGAACATTCTGTCTATCCAAAATTTACATGGAATCAGAGTTGAGGTGAAGACAAAGCCCAAGATAGTGTGAAAAGAAATCACCGAAGAAGAAGTCTTGTCAAGGACCAAAGGTTTGATGATAAATTCACTGACAAGTATAATTATCATGCATGGAAGATGTCCTTGGATTTGGCATTAGAAGATCAAGATGTCATGGACTATGTGCAGGGGAAGATTCATGAGCCTCCATCATATTTTATGAGGCTCACAGAAATCAAGAATGATCTCCTTGCCATAGGAGAAAAAGTAGTTGATCGAGAGCTCGTCGTCATTGCTCTTGGAGGACTTCTCCGAGACTGAAAGAAGAACTTCAAGGAAGATCTCACTATTGGTTTTAGAGTTTATACACTCTACTAGGTTGGAGGAAGTTCATTCAGGGCTATGTCATGTGATACAACTTGTCAACCTGAGTTATGGCACTGGAGGTTTGGACACCTTCATTACAAAGCCCTTCCTGAAGCAAGGAAGGTGGTGTCTAGGATGCCCGAATTCAAGAATGATCATGAAGGCGTATGTCAAGGTTGTGCCGAAGGAAAGCATAAAAGGGGGCCTTTCCCCTCAAGTGTCACAAAGACATCTGATATCTTGCAATTGATACATTCTGATTTATCTGGTATGCTACCCGTGAAATCCTTGGGAGGATGTTCTTATTACATGACTTTTATAGATGACTTCTCTCGCAAAACCTGGATATATTTCTTGAAGAAGAAGGTCGAAGCATTCAAATTGTTTTGTACGTTCAAGGCCTTGGTAGAAAATCAAACAAGAAAGAAGATCAAGATTTTGAGGATCGATAATGGCACCAAATATGAGTCAAATGAGTTCAATGACTTTTGTAGAGGAGCTGGCATTAAGAGGGAGACCACAACCATGTATACTCCTGAGCAAAATGGCATTGCCGAAAGAAAGAATAGGACCATTGTGGAAGCTGCTCATGCCGTACTATGTGACCAAGGTCTTCCGAAGTTTCTATGGGGAGAAGCTGCGAACACTGCTGTGTACGTACAAAATTGATGCCCGCATTCCGCTCTGGACTCCAAAACTCCCGAAGAAGTCTTCTCTGGTAAGAAACTTGATGTTTCTCATTTTAGAGTTTTTGGTTGTCTTGTTTACTTTCATGTGCCAAAAGAGAAGAGAAGCAAGTTGGATGCTTCTGGAAAGAAGGGAATGTTTGTGAGCTATAGTGAAACTTCGAAGGCATATAGAATCTATGTACCTGGTCAAAAAGAAGTGGAGATATGCCACATTGTCACCTTCGATGAAGATGCTTCCCTCAGGAAAGTGATAAACCTTCCTAGCTCCAAGGAAGTCAATGATGAAAGAACGGGGAAGTAGGAAAAGCTGAAGGATGAGATTATTCCCGATGTTGAAGGACCAATGGACCCTATTGATCCACCTCCTTCAATGAAGAGAAGACCCTCATGGCTCAGGGATACTCTCGAGGATGTCGAGAGACATATGGCCCCAAGGGGGACATTCTATGAAAGCAAAAGCCGAATAGATACCAAAGGTGTCTAGCAGCCAAGAGTACTATCGTACAATCTAAGCCTGGATCATTTAAAGAAGTCTTAAAGCATCAAGTTTGGAAGGATGCTATGCACGAAGAGTACGAGTCCATTATGAAGAATGATGTATGGGATGTGGTCCCGAGATTGGAGGACAAAGCTGTTGTCACCTCGAAATGGCTCTATAAGATCAAGCATGGATCTGATGGTAGTGCTGAAAAGTACAAGGCAAGATTCGTTGCCCGAGGCTTCTCTCAAAAGGAAGGCATAGATTATGATGATATATTTGCACTTGTAGCCCGTTATACCACCATCCGATGTATTATTGCCCTTGTTGCAACGCAAGGATGGATTCTCCATCAGATGGATGTGAAGACCGCTTTTTTGCATGGTTCGATAAAGGAAGAGGTGTATGTGGAGCAACCTCTGGGGTTCAAAATACAGGATAGAGACTCTCATATATGCAGGTTGAAGAAAGCCCTCTATGGGTTGAAACAAGCCCCAAGGGCTTGGTACGAGAGGACAGATAGTTACTTGATGAAGCTTGGCTTCACTCGAAGTAATGTTGATCCGAACCTTTACTTCAAGGTTGATAGAGAAAAGCCTCTCATTTTGGTTCTCTATGTGGACGATCTCTTCCTGACAGGTGTTGGCCCTCTCATTCATCAGTTTAAGAGGGAGCTAGCTTCCGAGTTCGAGATGAAAGACCTAGGACTGATGCATTACTTCCTAGGCTTGGAGGTCTGGCAAAGACCTGGCGAGATTTTCCTGTCTCAAGGAAAATATATTGTGAAGCTGCTGGAGAGATTTGGTATGGTGGACTGTAAGTCCGTGTCGGCACCGATGGAACTCAACTTCAAGATTGTGTGGAAATGTTTTTGGGCCCGCATTGGGAAATCCTACCGAGTATCGTCAACTCGTAGGGGCATTGATGTTCTTAGTGAACTCCCGTCCAGACGTATGTTTTTCAGTGAACACTTTGAGTCAACACATGGTTGATCCTCATCACATTCACTGGGTTGGTGCCAAGAATCTCTAGAGATATCTTCGGGGCACGATAAACCATGGGCTGAGATACACTGTCGGGAGTTTGAGACTCCATGGATAAACTGATGTCGATTGGGCTGGCAGTGTGGTGGATCGCAAGAGCACATCTGGATGCTACTTCACACTTGACACTACTTCGATATCTTGGAATCATGGAACGACCCTATTCTAAGGGTCCTGCTTGAGTTGGACAATGAGCTCTAGGAGCTCTAGGGGCTTGGGGATGGCTTCTTGGAGCTATAAGCAACCACAGGGCTAGGCTTGCCGAACCTTGTTGGTGTGCTTCTGCCCCACCGTGATGATATTGAGTTGGTTCACCTCTCTTTGATCTGTGCCCTGCATGCATCCTACCCATGGAGTTTCGGACTCATGGGAAGTACCTCTCATCTTGGCCAATGAGGTGGGAAATGTGGAAAGAGACCAATAGCAAGACCAATGGACGCATCGGAGATTGTCGTACTCTCTATGTCTAGGATGGCATGTGTCCAACCACTTGATCTGGGATCAAGTCTAGTGAGATTTCGGACCTCCAACTGACTTCGGGTCACTTAAACTAACTTCGGGTCAGTATATGACTCTTTTGAATCCAAGAAAGGTTTTGAACCTCCAACTGACTTCGGGTCGGTTGAACTAACTTCGGGTTAATATGAGACTCCTTTAAGTCCTATAGAGGTTTCAAACCCTTGAGCTGACCCCGGGTTAATATGAGACTCCTTTGAGTCCTATAGAGGTTTCAAACCTTTGAGCTGACTTCGGGTCAGCTGAGAGTGATGTCTTTATGACTCACCTTTTGAAATAAAGAAGCTAGCAAAGCAAGTTAAGGCGGGATGACGCATGATGTTTGGATGGCACTGGTGGATAGAGTTCTCCCTAGTTGAGAGGGAGTGTTAATTTTGGGTAACTAGGTCCAAACTCCATGTTGTACTGCTCAGATGATGATGCCAATATTTTTATTGGATTCCTCTTTCGAAGAGGTGCAAGATTGATCCAAAGATCATCTTGATCGGATGAGCAGAACATTTATTTTGAATTTATTCCACTTATGTGCAAGGTCGGCCAGATTTGTAATGTAGGCTTGAGAGCCCAACAGATGTGTTACACACCCTCACAGATAGATATAAATTGGAGAGACTTGGAGGTCATTTCATCATCATCTCATCACACACATTCCTCATGATCTGATTGGTTCGTTCAACCTAGAAGATGCTTCTCTCTCTCCCACGTGTAAATATGGATGTCGTAAATCTAGATGATGCTGGAAATGGATGCCGTAAATCTGGATGATGCCGGAAATGGATGCCGTAAATCTGGATGACGCCGGAAATGGATGTCATAAATCTGGATGATGCCATAAATGGATGTCGTAAATCTGGATGATCCTGGAAATGGATGCTGTAAATATGGATGATGTCATAAATCTGGATGCCGAAAATCTAGATGTGGGATTCTTTTGTTGAATTATGTTGACTTTTGATGAGTTGTCTTTGAAGGTTGTGTGTGTGACACTTGGAGGGTTGGATGACCTGAGAAAGACTTTGTTGGTTGAAGCATCCTGTTGACTGTCGTAACGCACATTATTCTACATCTTTGTTGGACAAGATGTAAATCTGATCTATTTTATTGGCTTGTCTTCTTGAGGACATCAGCATAACTTCTTGAAAAGGTAGCACCTATAACATTATTTTGGCTTGCGTTGTGATTTTGCCTTTGAAGGACAATGACTTTGCTTTGAGGATTCACCTTTGGGGATTTGGAGCTTGTATCTTTTCTGCATGGAGATTCTCCTGTATAACCAAGTCCCCTTTTGTCAAATGGTGATCTATGACTAATGAGAATGCCATCCAATGATCGAGAACTCTTCGGATTCTTGCATAGCTTGTCAACTTCATTTCTCAATGAAAATCTCTTCTTCAAGCTTCTCGCAATCTTCTTTTTTCTTCAACAACTTTATCTTCATTACTTCTTTCGTTTTCTTTTCTTCCTCCACTTGGAATCTTAGAAGGACAACTTTTTCCTTTGTACACTCAAGGTCATGATTATTCTCTTGACCACCTTGCATCTGCTTCTTAAGTTCTTTATTGTCATTTATGAATCTATTTATTTAATTTAGAGCAACCACAAGCTCTGCTTTAAGGTCTACTTCAACCTCTACTTCGGAGTCTTCTTCATCTTCATAGTCTTCCATGCTTTACGTGTTTTCAATTTTGCCTTCATCTATCTCCTTTGATTCTTGATCATTTTTGTTTTCTTGTTCCACATACTATGGTTCTGGCTTAGCGGACATAAGGACATATTATACATAAAGCTCTTGTAGTTTTTCCCAAAGACCTTTCGCTTAAGAACATTGACCAACCTTAACTTTTATAGAATTTGATAAACTACTCAAGATCACTTTCATTGCTTTTGTATTGTATTATTTTGACTCCATTGTAGTTTTGATTCTAGTAACAATTGATTCCCATACCTCACAAACACAACTCATCAAAAAATGCCTAATTTTGACTCTCCACAAATCGTACTTTGTTCCATCAAACAAAGCAACTGGGAAAAACATACTTTCTTCAATATCTTTGGAAGATTTTGACAACATAGCATTGGAGAAGACTTCCTTTGAATGCATGGAGGACTGCTTTCTTGACTTTGCCATCTGCTCTTTTGGGATCTTCCTTGCAGTTGCTGGTAGTTTTTGTAGCATCGGATGTGTTCTAGCCACGAGATTTGGCACAGCGGGTAGAATACATGTATTCTCCGATACCCAGAAATCATTTCTGGAAATTCCACCTAGACACGACTTAATTATATTAATTAGTTAATTTTTAATATTTCCTAAGTCTAAACGTAGGAAATATGATTAATTACAAGGAATTAATTAAGTCATGGTGAGAATGTTCTAGAAAAGTGCATGGATTGATTTCTAGTTAATCTTAACCATCGATTAAGATTTAATCGTGGTCGTTGAAGTCTCAACGGAGGATTATAAGAAGAAGTCAATGGGGCTTGGAGAAGAGACACAAAATCAGTTGAGCATTTGATTTTCCTGAGAAATTAAACTCCAGAGTAGCAACATTCAATCACTGAAGGTGATTCAATGAGGTCGAAGCAGTGAGAGAGGGGTAGAGATAGTGAGGTCGGAGGAAGATTTTCTAGATCTGGTGAGTACATTGCAGAGAGGCAATGATTGCCAGAGTGAGGAAGCACGCATCCCTCTAGAGGAGATTTCCGTTTTGCTGGAGAGAAGGCGAGATTCTGAGCCAGAAGTTATGTAGAGGGTCTGGAGGCAAAGAGTATCAGTTTCCCAGACAGTGAGAGGAAACGCAATTCCGAGCTAGAGGGATGCAGTCACTGCGTAGGCTGACGCAACGACTACACAGAGGTAGCAAGGGGGGGCGCAATTCGAGCCTGTGGAGTGAGATATTTTTCTGACTAGTTATTTTTGCCAGTATTTCTCTGTTTGGATTGCCAATTTGGGCATCCATAGTTTGTACTCAAATTTTCACTATTGCTTAATATCAAAAACCGCAGTTGTTGCATCGGTTTTCCCGAGTTGGGGTTTTTCGGTGACCTAGTCCAAAAATAACAGTGTATTTTGTGTGTGCGCATCTATTTCTTCCAACGTTTTCATTTCTTCTGCAGTATTTGTTTTGTGAAGGTTGCAGTGAATTTAATTTTATATTTGTCGTTGGAAACAGTAAGTAAATTGTTTGCTTAATTAAACAATTAGAAGAATTAACATCAGTTGTTGCAATAGGGTTCGAGATTCCCGAATTTTCACATGGTATCAAAAAGCAGATTGTAAGTTGAAGAGCTCAGTAGAAAAAGGGAAGAGAAATTTTGTAGCTCTACGTAAGCAACAGTTCGAAAGCCTTAGAGGTAGCGCAGTCCTTTGGCTAGGAGGGTCAATTTCTTGAGGAAAAAATCGATTTCTCTAAGAGAGCGACAGAGAAATCGGATTTCTCCAGATCGAGGAATACCAAAGGTAGACGAAGCAGTCAATATTTTCTTTGCAGAGCATATCTCTAGTTGGACGCAGTATTTTGCAGCAGTTGCTAGTGCAAAATAGTGTCAGGAGGAAGAAAGAGCGCACACTGAGGGAAAATTTTCTTCAGGGGACTTCTAGCTTCAAAAGTTCAATTTCTCTTGAGAATCAGCAGTAGTTGTGAGGAGAGTTACTCTAGTAGGGAGTGCATAGAGACTAGTAGCAGTTGATCAGAAGAGAAGAGGAGGTTTTTGACACATTTTTGTTTAGATGGCATCAACCAAGCTGCCAGATCAGGATAGGTTGGACAAAGCATCCAACTATGTGATCTGGAAGGCAAAGATTTCCTTCCTTCTGGATGAGTACGATCTCAAAGTGTACATCGATAATGTGGTAGTTGTCCTCACGGATTCAGATCAGCTTAAAGAGTACAAGAAGAGATGGCGAGAGCGAAGAGATTGATCCTCGATGGAGTTCGGGATCATGTGATTTCTCACATAGCGGGCCTGGGAACGGCCAAGGAGATGTGGACCTCCCTTTCCACGTTGTACCAGGGATCTTCCGAGTAGCAGAAAAGGTACTTAGAAGAAAAGTCGAGATGTACCTGAATGCAGAAGGGGGCGCGCATAGATCCCTTCCTTACTAGAATTCAGTTGATCCAAGATGAGTTGTCAGTTGCAAGGGCAGCACCTCAACCTACTGAGTTGGTACGAATAGCCCTCAACAGTGTTTCCGAGGAGTAGCAAGTGTTTGACCAGACTCCAAAGAATTTTGGGCAGAGAAACATTTCCAAGACGGGACAGAATGTGGGCAAACTTGCAATAAGAGGAGTTGAGGCAAGACTTGATGAAGAGTTCCATCAGTGGCAGCAGCAGTAGCGGATTAAAGGAGGTTAAGGAGGAGGAGAATGTGGCCCTCGCATCGAAGGGTCTCAATTAGGGACAGGGGAAACATTGGAAGAAGAAGGACATGTCTAAGGTCAAGTGCTTCAGGTGTGGTGAGCTAGGCCACTACAGTACTCAATGTCCTCTTGGGAGGAAAGACAAGGAGGAGAAGCAAGACCAGCAGGCAGCTTCAGCTGAGATCGATAGGTTTTCCTCCAGGCTGGAGGAAGACTTTTCCATGATAGCATGTGAGAGCTTCAAAACATAAACCCTACTACAATATCTAGATCTACTTCAGCTACTTGTTTCATTAACATTAACAAGTTATTTAACTGAAATATTCAAGAAAACACTAAAGTAGACACTAACTGCAGCCTACACATCTATAGATCATTTACTGAACAATGCACACACGTGACAAGATTACACACAATTTTTCAGACAAATGTCCACGGAAAAATGCAATGCAGGAAAATTGGTGCAACAGCTCTAGAGGATTTATATTATTATACAGAATCTGAATACAACATTCTGGGTACCAGACATGGTTGACCCTAAAGAGAAATTACATGTCAATAAGTACCTTTCACTCCGAGACAAAAGATATGGTTGTATCACACCCTCAAACGGGATTTACAGATCACAAGCCCCTTCCGGCCCACTAGAACCCTCAACACTGCCTCTACAGCCTCTGAATCAACCCTTAACTGGCCAGCGTCCCCACTGCATCACCCTAACTAGTGCTGCGCTGCCCCTGCATTCCCCGGTTGGGAGTGCGTCACCCTCGCTGGTGCTGCAATGCCCCTGCGTTGCGTTGGCTGGGTCTGCGTCACCCTGGTTGGGCTTACGCAGTCTCTGTGTGGAGCTGGTTGAACTGCGTCCTCCTGGCTGGCTCTGCGCTAATTGGAACTCACTGCCCCTTTGTCTTGCTCTATTCTCGGCCTTGGATCAGATCATCCCTTGTCGATCTCTGCCCCTCACTACACTGCAAACTCACTTCGAATTTCTCAGCAAACCCCGCCCTAGAAATTCAACTTAGCTTCAGTGCTCTGCGAATGTATGTGTGTCTCTAACTAACCCCAAGCCTTTCTCTTATACTTTTCTCGTTGGAAAACCAACAGCCGTGATCTAATCTCTAATCAACAGCTTAGATTAAAATACTGCTTGATCCACGTCACTTAAAACATTTCATCACATGTGTTTAATTAATTCACTTTAATTTTTCTAATTCCCTAAGTTAGACTTAGGGTCCTCATTAAAAAAATTAATTATTTGAATATCTCATACACTAGATGAAATTTCTCCAAACGCTTTCTAGGTTTTGGAGGTCTCATGTGTCTTAGCCCCTCCACAAAATTTCAGGGCTAGATCACACCCAATGCTACCTCAAAATCTCAACACCCTCTTAGTGAGGTGTGTGCTCTAGCAACACATCCACACCAAGTATTGCCAGATCTCGACATTAGTCTCTACGCTTTTGATGCTTGGTCTGCTGCCCTCCATCCACTGCATTTTTGCTTCATGTATTGTTGCCCATGTCACTACCACTGACACTGCTACATCTGTATTGCAACTCCCTCTCAAATTGTTGCGTCGTGCTGCCAATTGTTGCACTGTAACTCAGCTGCTAAGAAGTAAGCAACAGAAGGACCCCTGCCCAATCACTGACAGACAAGTCAGTCGGGTTGCATCTCATCGTTGAATCTCCCTTGGCTGTTGCGCTGCGCTGTCCTCTTGAAGCCACTGCGTTGTTGCAGTTGTGCACTGCGTAAGCACTGCCTCTCTGCGCTGCTGAATTCCCATCAATCCCTTTGCGTTGTTGCTACCTCTACATTGCATTGCTCCCATCTACAACGTCCCAGCTCTGCCCTCCGCTTCACCGCGATCTCCTGCACCCACTACTTCACTTGTCCTGCTACCGTCTTAAGGCTCTCGTAGCTCATATGTGATCCAAGAGTTTGGGCACCTCAATATCCTGCCACACCCCATCTGTATTTGCTCTACAAATCAATGTCGCCCCACTTCCGTGGCTCATGAGCACTCATGGCTACATCATCATCACTCCCATCGTCCCCCTTTGTTACTGCTACCTTGGATTCAGAAGATCCCTTGTCCTTCTTCTTAGGACAATGGTTGGCAAAGTGTCCAAGTTCGCCACAATTAAAGCACCGGACCTTGGATAGGTCCCTCTTCTTCTTCCCTTGTTGCCTCTGTTCCTTTGATGCAAGGGTTGCATCCTCCTCCTCCTCTTTCTTTAATTCAATTGTCCCGTTGCTGCTGCTTTGCCTCTTACTAAATCTCTTGATCTCCTCCTGACGTTGGATTACCCACATGTCCACCCAGGATGGTAATGCTGCCATGTTGAAGATGCTTTGGACAAACATTTCCCATTCCTCAGTGATTGCATTTAGGGCAGTCCTCACCAAGAGCCTCTCATCCGGATTCGTACCCTTGGCAATTAGTTGATCCCCGATATTCTGAAGTCTAAAGAGGAAGGGATCTATCTCCTCACCCTTCTACATCTGGAACAACTGCATCTGATTCTCTAGAAGCATCTTTCTTTGGACTAAGCCTCCCTGATACATCGTGTCCAAAGCTGTCCACATTTCATTTGTCGTGCTCTTCCCGGCAACATGTGGCACGATGTGATCCTTGACTCCATCCATGATCAAACGCTTTGCTCGCACTTGATTCTCCTTGAATTCCTTAAGAGGATCTACATCGGTAGCACAACTACGACTTTCTCAGCATGGTCATTGATTTCGTACTCATCCAGGACTGTCAGGAACCTGGCCCTCTAGATAACGAAGTTGGACATGCCGTCCAACCTGTCGTGATCTCTCAGTCCATGAGACACCATCTCTGCTCAAATTTGTTAGAACAGATACTCCTCTCCCTCTTTCTGCTGCAACACTCAACAAAAATACTAGATCTGGGTTTCTTGGCAATTAGAAACACTCTATAGTAGTTGCTCCCTCCGACAACTGAACAATTCTCTACGATCACCCTCCTAATCGAATCTCAGATCTGTTTGGCGCAGATCTGCTGAGTAACTTTTCTCGTCCTACTCTTGTCACCTTTGTTAGGCATGATTCTGCACCGACAGAACCTCTACCACACCAACAACCTTTGAAGATCCGAAGCTCCGCTTCTAGACTCTGCGTGAGCAGACTGGCTCAACGCAGCCTCTGCGCAATGCACGCTACTCCTACGTCACTCTGGAAGGATCTGCACTGCCTCTGCGTCACTTAGCTGGGACTACGTCAGCCTCTGTGTGGCCTCTGCTGGGACTGCGTCCTCCTGGTGATGCGCTGCCCTGCTTGGAACTTTGCTGCTTCAATAACCTTCTCTGCAGCAATCTTCTTCAGCCACTCTGCTGGTAGATTAGCTTGATCTGCAATGCTCTGATACCATGTGAAAGTTTCAAAAAGAAACCCTAATGCAGTATCTAGATCTACATCACCTACTTGTTTCATGAACATTAACAAGTTATTTAACTAAAATATTTAGAAAAACACTAAAGTAGGTACTAACTGCAGCCTACACATCTACAAATCATTTACTGAACAACACAAATGTGACAAGATCACACACGATTTTTCGGACAAATGTCCCCGGAAAAACCCAATGCGGGAAAACCGGTGCAGCAACCCTAGAGGGTTTATATTGTTATGCAAAATCTGAATACAACATTCTGGGCACCAGACATGGTTGGCCCTACAGAGAAATTACACGGCAATAAGTACCTTTCACTTGGAGACAGAAGATATGGCTGTATCACACCCTGAAACGAGATTTACAAATCACGAGCCCCTTCTGGCCCACTAGAACCCTCAGCGCTGCCTCTGCAGCCTTTGAGCCAGCATTTAACTGGCCAGTATCCCCACTGCATCACCCTAACTACTGTTGTGTTGCCCTGGCTGGGACTGCGTCACCTTGGCTGGTGTTGCGTTGCCCCTGCACTCCGCTGGCTGGGTCTGCATCACCCTAGTTGGGCTTACGCAGCTTCTGCGCAATCTCTGCGTGGAGCTGGCTGAACTACGTCCTCCTGGCTAGCTCTGTGCTGACTAGTACTCACTGCCCCTCTGTCTTACAATATTCTCGACCTTGGATCAGATCATCCCTTGTCGATCTCTGCCCCTTATTGCACTGCAAACTCGCTTCGAATTTCTCTGTAAACCCCGCCCTAGAAATTCGACTTAGCTTCAGTGGTCTAACAATGTGTGTGTGACTCCAACTGACCCCAAGCCTTTCTCTTATACTTTTCTCGTTGGAAAACCAACGGTCGTGATCTAATCTCTAATCAACGGCTCAAATTAAAAGACTACTTGATCCAGGTCACTTAGAACATTTCATCACGTGTTTAATTAATTCACTTTAATTTTTCTAATTCCCTAAGTTAGACTTAGGGTCCTCATTAAAAAAATTAATTACTTGAATATCTCATACACCAGATGAAATTTCTCCAAACATTTTCTAGGTTTTGGAGGTCTCATGTGTCTTAGACCCTCCACAAAATTTCAGGGATAGAGCACACCCAGTGCTACCTCAAAATTTCAACATAGCAGACATCCCTCCAAGAGTGAGGTGGGTTGACTTGGTTTTGTAGCCCAAGAGTGCTACAAGTTGGACATGATTCTTAAGGAGGTCCACCTCTTGAATCAATACCTTGCTACAGGAGCCCACAGTACGCATTAGCAAGATGGTCCAGTGGCAGATGGTGCAATCATATGCTAGAGTGACAAATGCAGTGTCTAGTAGCGGTCAGATATTAGGCAGTGCAGTGCAGAGCTGGCAGCAGTGTAGTTGGCACATTTGCAGAGTCAACAGCAGCGCAAAGGCTTCAGTAACAACACAAAGACTAGTAGCAATCAGGACTTGGGTGACAGATGGTTTAGTATTTTGGATAATTCTCAGTTGAAAATGTGCAGTTGCAGTAGCAACAGATGAGAGGGAGTTGCAAATGTGCAGTTGCAGCAGCAACAGATGAGAGGGAGTTGCAAATGTGCAGTTGCAGCAGCAACAGATGAGAGGGAGTTGCAGATGTTGCATTAGCTGCAACAGAGTTGCAGTGCAGATGCAATGTTGGCAGCAGTTTAGCAGTGTCAGCAATAGCACAGATGTAGTGCATATCAGAGTTGTGCAGTAGTTGGTGGGAAGCAGTAGCCAAACATCAACAACGTGACACGAGACGGTGCAAAGACAGTGTATTGTAGCAACAGTTGCAGTACTAAAGCACTTTCCTTGCTAAGATGGAGTGTTAGTTTTTGTAGCATCAAATGTGTTCTAGCCCCGAAATTTGGCAGAGACACTAGAATACATGTATTCTCCAATACCCATAATTGTTTTTGGAAATTCCACCTAAAGACAACTTAATTAAATTAATTATTTAGTTTTTAATATTTCCTAAGTCTAAACTTAGGAAATATGATTAATTAAAGGGAATTAATTAAGTCATGGTGAGAATATTCTAGAAAAGTGCATGGATCGATTTCTAGTTAATCCTAGCCATCAATTAAGATTTAATCGTGGTCGTTGACGTCTCAATAGAGGATTATAAGAAGAAGTCGATGGGGCTTCGAGAAGACACACCAAATCAGTTGAGCATTCGATTTCCCTGAGAAATCAATCTCTAGAGTAGCAGCATTCAGTTGCCAAGGTGATTTAGTGAGGTGGAAGCAGTGAGAGAGGGGCATAGATAGTGAGGTCGTAGGAAGCTTTTATAGATCCGCTTAGTACATTGCAGAGAGGCAGTGATTGCCACACTGACGCAACACATAGCCCTCTAGAGGAGATTTTCATTTTGTTGGGGAGAAGGCAAGATTCTGAGCCAAAAGCTAGGCAGAGGGTCCGGAGGCAAAGAGTATCAGTTTCTCAAACAACAATTAACGAGACAGTGAGAGGAGACGCAGTTCCGAGCTAGAGGGACGTAGTAACTTCATAGGCTGACTATGCAAAGGTAGCAAGGGGTAGCTGAATACGAGCTGAGGTCAGTGTCGGATCGCCTGTGGAGTGAGATATTTTTCTTACTAGTTATTTTTTCTAGTATTTCTCTGTTTAGATTGTCAGTTTGGGCATCCATAGTTTGTACTTAGATTTTCACTACTGCTTAATATTAAAACCCTTATCTGTTGCACCAGTTTTCCCAATTTAGGTTTTTCTGGGGACTTAATCCAAAAATAATGGTGTATTTTGTGTGTGTGCATCTATTTCTTCAGTGTTTTCATTTCTTCTGCAATATTTGTCTTGTGAAGGTTGCATTGAATTTAATTCGATATTTTCCGTAGGAAATAGAAAGTAAATTGTTTGCTTAATTAAACAATTAGAAGAATTAACATTAGTTACTGCATTAGGATTCAGGATTTCTGAATTTTCACAACTGTCAAGTTGTGACTAAAGGAACCTACCCTGATACCAATTGTTGAAAATACAGAAAGGGAGGGGTGAATCAATATTTAGTCAATAATACAATTTTAGCCATCAACAATTCACAACATTAATTTGTTACTTTTTGTAGCATCGGATGTGTTCTAGCCTCGAGATTTGGCAAAGAGGTTAGAATACATGTGATGCAGGAGCATTAGCTCCGAAAAACACCTTGTATTTTATCTAAGCTAGGGGGTTTCATGTTTTGAAAGAAATATTAAATTTCATGTAAATATTAATATTATTTTGAGTGATTAATTAATTATTTATGAGAAATTGTAAATGTGAGAGAAATTAGTTTCTAGATTATTTAGAATTAATGAGGGAGCCTAAGTTGGAATTAGTTTCTAAGTTTTAGGGATAAGAATCTATCTTTTAGGGATGTTGAGAGATTTAGGGATTTGTTGAGATATTAAGGGGATTGAGCATTTAATTAGATCATTTTTTAAAATTGTATAAATAGGAAGGGGTTTGAGAGGAAAATACATTGAGATTGTGAGAAAGTGTGAGATTGAGAGTAGGCTTGAACAGCAAGGCTGTAAGCCTTCAGCGATTGTAAAGGGCCACAGAATTGAAACATCTGGCCAGCAAAAGTTTGTAAGTCATTGTTTTGTTTCAGTTTATATACATTGGTTGATTGAGAAATTGTATATTTGTTTCCTGAAGTTCATGGCATTGTTGAATTAATGAAGAAATGATCGATGGGCTTGAAATCACATTTATTTGTGTGAAAACTGTCATGCAAATCATTAAGGGTAAAATGGCATTAAAATCTCTGTTTGCAAATTAATAGGGTGCCGTTCTAAGTGGAAATTTCTGTTGGAAGTCGATTTTAATGTGTGGTTAAGGGCGCAGACTTGAAATGAAACAGTGGCAGCATTTGCAACATTGATGAAATTCGATTTCACATCCTTTGTACTGTTATAATGAGTAATAGTCGATATGTTTAGAAGAATGCGCAATACCAGATCTAAATCAGCAGTAGATCCTCATTTCTGTTTTGAATTGTGTTGAGCGCTGCAAGCAGGATCGATTACAATTAGTAATGGTGTGAGTCAGGCTGACAACTGCTGGTTTGAAAAGCATTGAAATAACTTCTACGTGCAGTGAAAGGAAATGAAGGGGTGTATTGTAGCGCATTTGAATCAGTTGTTTGTATTTGTCCATTGGGATTCGGTTGGAGGTTACATGCTGTGCGTATTGAAATAGAGGTACCACATCTGAGCTGAATCAAGATTTTTAATTGAATCGATGTCTATAGAATCGATTCACAACAGAGATGAAGAACTTCTGCAAAAAGCGTTGAAGACATGATGGTATAATCGAATAGAATTCGATTTGGTAAGGGGAAAAAATAAACGTGGATCGAAAAGGTTGAATAGCGTTTAAGATTGAAGAACCATTTTCTGTTGAAGTCACGATAAATTAAATCGCAGGGTTTGAATTACTATTCTGAAGATGAATGTATGATTGCATGGAGCGTCCAAGAAATTAGAAACGCAATTGAAGAATTCATTCCAGAATTCCAAGCGGTGAGAAGGGATTGAAGACGGATTTTTAAAATCAAATCGCTGGCAGAAGCCTTGTGCGTATCACTGTCCAAAAATTTAAAGGTATGCATTCACGTTAAGTCAGTTTGTAAGTAAATTGAGTTTGCCAGAAAATGGGAAATGCGTGAATGTTTGATCTGTAGCATTGAATTTCAAAAGGGAATGCAGAGTGTTGAAACTGCGTGTGGAAATGTTGAAAGAAATCCATCACATTAGAGAAGGTGTAATTCCAAAGGTCGATTCCAAATGGGTGCAATAAAACTATGGAGTTAGAAAAATCGAATATGAAGGAGTATTGTATGCATTCGCCATTGCAGAGTCGCAGAAAATTGTATGAGGTTGAACGCATTAACTGGCGTTGTTTAATTTGAACGCTGTTTGACAGAAATCGAAGGCGCAAATCATGAAGGAACAGTTAAACTTCGACTTAAGTGCAGGTAGAGTCGATGGGTGAATTGCAGAGGCATTGTTGAGGTAATCACTTTTGTAGCATATCCAGATTTATTATTGATCCCTTGCGCTGTTGTGATATGTTAGAAAGTGCAGATATAATAAATATTTGCAATGGCATTATTTAGTCAGAGTTTATATTGGAATCCGAATTTGTCCAGAGTTGAATTCATATGTGGTCAAGTGAAGATTTTAAGCATGGTTACATTGACCTTATTGAATTTTAAAGTATAGCCATATGTGAATGGGAATTAAGTGATAATAAATGAATGTGATTGAGGAATTTTAAATCCTATGTTGTGATAAGCTTCCGCATTGCGAGTTGGAAATTGCCGGACTTGGTATTTTAGAAGTGAGATATATGCTTATATTTATAGCATTATTGAAGATTCTGGGTTTGCAGGTTTAGGCCTGCGTCAACATGCATTCTCCAAAACCCATAAATCGTTTCTGGAAATTCCATCTAGAGACGACTTAATTAAAACAATTAATCAGTTTTTTAATATTTCCTAAGTCTAAACTTAGGAAATATGATTAATTAAAGGGTAATAATTAAGTCATATGAGAATCTTCTAGAAAAAGTTATGGATCGAGTTCTAATCAATCTTAGCCATCGATTAAGTTTTAATCGTGGTCGTTGATGTCTCAATGAGAGATTTTAAGAAGAAACTCCATGGGGCTTAGAGAACACACTTGTAGAGATCCAATTCAATGGTAGATCGATTTCTTGAGTAGCAGTGCTAAGTTGCCGACGAGACAGCTAGTGAACTTGTTGCAGTGAGAGAGGGGCAGGGATAGTAAGGTCAGAGGAAGATTTTCCAGATCTAGTGAGTGCAGAACAGAGAGGCAGTGAGTGCCACAAAGAGGTAGCGCAGAGGCCACGTAGAGGCAGCGCAGTGCTTCAGAGGAAATCCGTATTTTTGTTGGGAGGCAGTGTTGATTCAGTGCCAAAAGCTAGAGAGAGATTCTGGAGGCCAGGAGAGTCCAGTTTCCAAACAACAGTTGATCAGTTAGCGAGAGGGAAAGTTGTTCCTAGTTGTGGGGACGAAGTACTGCATAGGCTGACATAGTGACTGCGCAAAGGCAACGCAAAGCAGCTCATCTTGAGCCAAGTTAAGTGTTGGATCACCAGTGGGAGTGAGATTTTTCTCACTACACTCTATTGTCAAGTTTTTATCTGTATGGTTTGCTAGATTTAAGCAACCATAGATTTGTACTCGGATTTACTATTGCATAATATACAAACCCTCAGTGGTTGCACCAGTTTTCCCTCTTTGGGTTTTTCCGAGGACTTAGTCCAAAAATAACAGTGTTTATTTGGTGTGTGTGGCATGTGCATCTAGCTTTCCAGCGTTATTTTTTCCGCGGTATTTTATTTGTGAAGGTTGCAGTGTATTAGTTTCAATATTTACCATAGAACACAGTAAATAATTTGTTCAGTGATTTAACAAATAGAAGAAACCTAATCACTTGTTGCAGTAGCATTCCGGGTAACAAAATTTTCACATGGTATCAGAGTGCAGGAGAAGCAGGAAGAGCTCAATTGCAGACGGAAAGAGGGAACTTCGAAGCACTGTGTGAGCAGCTGCTCAAAACCTTGGGTGGTTGCGCATTCCTTTGGTCGGGAGGGAAAATTTTTAAGGAAAAAATATTTCTTTGAGTGAGTCGACAAAGAATAAAATTTCCAGATCGAAAATTGTCAGATGCAGAGGGAGCATCAACATTTTTCTTGCAGAGCAGATCTTCAATTTGCTAGAGAAGAATAGCGTCAGAAGGAAAGAAGAGCACAAACTGAGGGACTTCTTTCCTCATGGAATTTCTAGCCTAGAAATTTTATTTCTCATTACAGAGCAGCAGTAGTTGTGAGCAGATTTGCCTGCTCCAGCAGGGAGTGCGTAGAGTCAGTCGGCAGCTGCGCAGAGGAAAAGAGGGAGAGTTCGACATATTTGCAGAGATGGAATCAACGGTGTTGAGAGATCAGGATCGTTTGGATGGTTCATCCAACTATGTGATTTGGAAGGCAAATATTTCATGCCTTCTGGACGAGTATGATCTCAAGGCCTATAATAGTAACTTGGTGGTTGTACCCAAGGACCCAGATCAGCTGAAGGCCTATAAAAAGGAAATGGAAAAGGAAAAGAGGTTGATTCTTGATGGAGTTTGAGATCACGTGGTGTCACACATAGCTGGCAAGGATACTTCCAAGCAGATGTGGGATGCTCTTGCCACGCTGTACTAGGGATCTTCCAAGCAGCAGAAGATGTATTTGGAGGAGAAGTTGAGGTGTACCAGGATGCATAAAGGGGAGCGTACAGACCCCTTCCTTACTAGAATCCAAGATGTTTGGGATCAACTGTCTGCAGTCGGGTCAACACCCCAACCTACAAAATTGGTGCAGTTTGCTCGTAATTGTGTTTCTGAGGAGTGACAAGTATTTGTCCAGAGTATCCTGGGCAGAGAAAACTTGCCAGATTGGGAAAGAATGTGGGAAGATCTGCAACAAGAGGAGATGAGGTGAGACTTGGTGAAGAGTACCATTACAATCAGAAGCAGCAGTGGGACGAAGTAAAGGAAGAGGAGAACACAGCCCTGGCATCAAAGGGACAATAGGAGCAGCGTAGAAGGAAGAAGGACATTTCCAAATTCAAGTGCTTCAGATGTGGTGAACTTGGTCACTACAGCACCCAATGTCTTCTCAGAAAGAAAGACAAAGAGGAGTAGCAAGATCAACAGCCTGATCCGTGAAGATTGATAAGTTGTCCTCAAGACTGGAGGAAGAATTTGCCATGATCACCGACATACCTCCAAGAGTGAGGTGGGGTGATTTGGTTTTGTAGCCCCAGAGAGATACAGATGGGCAGGATCCTTGAGTCCACCTCTTGGATCAATACCTTGCTATGGGAGCCCATAACAATAGTAGAAGGATGGATCAGTGGCAGTTGGTGTAGTCAAGTGCAAGAGCAGCAGATGCAGTAGCTAGTAGCTGTCAAAAACTAAGAAGCGCAGAGCAGAGTTGGCAGCAATGCAAAGTCAATAGCAGCGTAGAGGCTTCGGTGAGAGCGCAGAGACTAGCAGCAGTCAGGACTCAGGTAACAGATGCATCATGCTGACCATAGTTAGTTCAATTTGATGAACAATACTTAGTTGTAGCAACAACAGATGAGAGACAGTGGCAGATGTTGCAGCAGTAACAACAAAGTTGCAGTGCAGATGCATTAGTTGGCAGCAATCAGCAGGGTCAGCAAAAGCACATATGCAGCGCATAGCAGAGTTGCACAATAGTTGGTGGGCAGCAATAGCCAGACATCAGCAGCGCATCACGAAATGGTGCAGACGCAATGTATTGCAGTTTCGGTACTAGAACGCTTTCCTTGCTAAGAGGGAATGTTAATTTTTGTAGCATCGAACGTGTTCCAGCCTCGAGACTTCACAGAGAGGTTACAATACATGCATTCTCCAAAACCCATAAATTGTTACTGAAAATTCCATCTAGAGACGACTTAATTAAAATAATTAATCAAATTTTTTATATTTCCTAAGTCTAAACTTAGGAAATATGATTGATTAAAAGGTGTTAATTAAGTTAGATGAGATTCTTCTAGAAAATGACATGGATCGAGTTATAGTAAATCTTAGCCATCGATTAAGTTTTAATTGTGGTCGTTGATGTCTCAACAAGAGATTATAAGAAGAAACTCAATTGGGGTTGGAGAACACACTTGCAAAGATCGAATTCACTGGCAGATCGATTTCCTGAGTAGCAGCACTGAGTTGCCGAAGAGAGAGCTAGTGAGCTTGTTGCAGTGAGAGAGGGGCAGGGATAGTAAGGTCGAGGGAAGACTTTCCAAATCTAGTGAGTGCACAACACAGAGGCAGAGTAGAGGCCACGCAGAGGCAGTGCAATGCTTCAGAGGAGATCCGCATTTTTGCTGGGAGGCAGAGTTGATTAAGTACTAGAAGTCGGAGAGAGAGTCCAGAGGCCAGGAGAGTCCAGTTTCCAAACAGCAACTGATTAGTTAGCGAGAGGGAACATTGTTCCTAGCTGTGGAGACGCAATACTACGTAGGCTGACGCAGTGACTGCGCAGAGCAGCTCATATTGATCCAAGGTCAGTGTCGGATCAGCAGTGGCAGTAGGATTTTTCTCACTCGGCTCTATTGTCATATTTTTCTCTGTATGGTTTGCTAGATTTAAGCAACCATAGATTTGTACTCATATTTACTACTGCATAATATACAAACCCTCACTTGCTACACCAATTTTCCCGCATTGGGTTTTTCCAGGGACTTGGTCCAAAAATAACAGTGTTAATTGTGTGTGTTCATCTATCTTTCCAGCGTTATTTTTTCTACAGTATTTTATTTGTGAATGCTGCGGTGTATTTAGTTTCGATATTTACCGTAGAACACAGTAAATAATTTGCTCAGTTATTTAACAAATAGAAAAATCTTAATGAGTTGTTGCAGTAGGATTTCGGGTAACGGAATTTTGACATGGTATCAGAGCGCAGGAGAAGAAGGAAGAGCTCAGTTGCAAACAGAAAGAGGGAGCTTCGAAGCACTGCGTGAGCAGCTGCTCGAAATCCGGAGTGTTTGTGCAATCCATTGGCCAGAAGGGAAAATTTTTAAGGAAAAATTATTTCTCTGAGTGAGTCGATAGAGAATAAAATTTCCAGATCGAAGACTGTCAGAGGCAGAGGGAGCAGTAGCATTTTTCTTATAGAGCAGATATTCATCTAGGATGTAATTATTCTGCAACAATTTTCTATAGCAAAATAGCATTCGAAGGAAGAAGAGCACACGCTAAGGGAATTATTTCCTCGAGGAATTTCTAGCTTAGAAATTTGATTTCTCACTACAGAGCAACAATCGTTGTGAGTAGATTTGCCCGCTCCAGTAGGGAGTGAGTAGAGCCAGTCAACAGTGGCGGAGAAGAGAAGAGGGAGAGTTTGACTTATTTGCAGAGATGGCATCAGCAGGGTTGAGAAATCAGGATCGGTTGGACGGTTCATCCAACTATGTGATCTAGAAGCCTAGGATTTCCTACCTTTTGGATGAATACGATCTCAAGACCTATATCAGTGACGTGGTGGTTGTACCCATGGACCCAGATCAGTTGAATGCCTACAAAAAGGAGATGGCGAAGGCAAAGAGACTAATTCTCGATGGAGTTCAAGATCACGTGGTGTCACACATAGCTGGCAACGACACTGCTAAGTAGATGTGGGATGTTCTTGCCACGTTGTACCAGGGATCTTCCGAGCAACGAAAGATGTATTTGGAGAAGCTGAGGTGTACCAGGATGCATAAAGGGGAGCGTATAGAACCCTTTCTTACTAGACTCCAGGATGTCCAAGATCAGTTGTATGCAGTCGTGTCAGTGCCCCAACCTTCGGAATTGGTGTGGTTTTCTCGTAATAGTGTTTCTGAGGAGTGGCAAGTGTTCGTCTAGAGTATCTTGGGCAGAGAAAACTTGCAGATTGGGACAGAATGTGGGCAGATCTGCAACAAAAGGAGATGATGCGAGACTTGGTGAAGAGCACCATCAGTGGCAGTGGCAGCAGTGGGATGAAGGAAGTAAAGCAAAAGGAGAATGCAACCCTCACATCAAAGGGGCAGCAAGAGTAGCGCAGAAGGAAGGACATTTCCAAAGTCAAGTGCTTAAGATGTGGTGAACTTGGTCAATACAACACCCAATGTCCTATCAGAAAGAAGGGAAAACAGGGGAAGTAGGATCAACAGGCTGAATCCTCGGAGATTGATCGATTGTCCTCCAGACTAGAGGAAGGGTTTGCCATGATCACCAACATACCTCCAAGATGTGAAAATTCCTAGATCTGAACAATCTAAAGAATCCTACTGCAACTAACTGGATTACTTCTTCTATTATGTAATTGCTTCTGCGTGAGCCCTATGCAGTCACTGCGTTAGCCCTTCTTCCTTCAACAATGGCTTGGTTATATCACCTCTGCCTCTCTCTGACTGATGCTCCACCGATTAAGAAAACCTCTCTCTTCGGATGTTATCTCTGCCCCTCACTGCTCAGATCTCTAGCTCGAATTCCTCAGCAAACTCCGCCACAAAAATTTCAAACTCTAGATCAATTCAGTGTGTCTTTCCAAATGGCCCTCAAGCCTTCCTTTATAGTATTCTCGTTGAGACATCAATGACCTAGATTAGATCTCTAATCAACTGCTAACATTATAACATGACTTGATCTCCGCCTTTTTTAGATTATTCTCACTCTGATTTATTAATGTCCTTTAATTAAAGTTTAGACTTGGGGTCCCCATTAAAATAATTAATTATTTTAATAAAACATTAACCGAGTGGAATTTTCACAAACAGTTTTTGAGTTCTTTGGAATACCAGTGTCTAAGCCTCTCCACAAAATTTGAGACTTAAAACACTTTCCGATGCTACAAAAATCAACACAAAAGTGAGGTGGGGTGATTTGGTTTTGTAGCCCTAGAGAGCTACAAATGGGCAGGACAAGGGTTGTTGGGAAGCGTCTCCCCCCCTCGATCCCACTCCCAAAACGCGCTCCCGAGCCTGAAAAAACGCTCCCTAGTTTCTAGGGAGCACTCAGGAGCGAACGCTCCCCGAGTGCTCCCGCCATTAAAAAAACGATTCAGGAGCGTTTTTTAAGTGGCGGGAGCGCTCAACGCAGAAAAAAAATCAGCAGCGACTTTTTTTGGGAGGGAGGGGTGGCGTGGGTAATAAAAATCCCTCCCCTCATTTTTGTCATTGTTGGTTTGTCAATCAAGAGAGAGCAAGGAGAGAAGAGAGCAAGAGGAGAGAGCAAGGAGCAAGCTGCAAGAGAGCAAGAGGAGAGAGCAAGGAGCTTGGAGAGAGCAACAAGGAGGATTGAAGGAGTCAAGACAAAGAGGTAGGAGTCAGGACTCTCTAATCTAGTTTTTTTTTCTATGTTGCATTTTTAAGTTGTTCAAAAATGAAAACTTGAATTTTTTTCTCAATGTTGCATTTTAATGTGTTGAAAAGTGAAAAATTGAATTGTTTTTTTTCTATGTCGCATTTTTTCCTATTTCCATTTGGCATTCCTCCATTTTTTTGCAGGCTAGAAACTTGAAACATCATGGCTATGTGGCTTGGGGTTTTCTTCATGTTGGTTCCTTTCTTTGTAATAATGGTGTTGGAGAGTAGAAGAAAGAGGCCCATTCGAGAAAAAGAGGATGAAGAAGTGGGTTATAGTGGAATTGATGAAAATCCTGAAGAGGAGTATGCTGAGGAGAAAGGGGAGAGTGGAGAACATGAGGCCACAGAGACACCAACTAAACATGACCAAAGTCAAACACCATTGTGGAAATATGTTCAGAGGCAGGAAGGAGGGAAAGGGGGTGGAACCACTAAATTTCTTTGCCCCCATTGCAATAAAGAATACACAAGTTCATACACCCGTGCTAGAAGGCACCTTTGTGGGAAAATGCCATGCGATGGAGATAAAAATATAGGAATCAAAATTTGTAAGTGTGCTAGCAACAAATAAAGAGAAATAAATAAAGGAATAGAAGGTTTCCCAACAGAAATCTAAAAGATCTAGGGGTTTCATTGATTCTTATGCACCATCAGGTCCATCACATCATGGACAAAGAAGTCCATCAACTTCCACCCATGGCAGTGGATAAGGAGGCACACCTGGACCAAACATCTCCTTAAGGCGTAGAACCATATCCGATTTCCTTGACCAAGAGTCTAGGAGTGATGTGGATTCAAAAAATTTCCAGATTCTCTATGCATGTGGGGTACCATTCAATTTTCTTCGCTCACCTTATTGACATGAAATGGTTTCTGCCACTAATTATGCCCCCAAAGGATACAAGAGCCCTGGGTATGACAAGGCTAGAACCATGGGACTTAATCATGAAAAAGCTAAAATAACTCATTCTTTGAATAGAATGACAAGTTCTTGGAATGAGCATGGGGTGTCCATTGTATCCGATGGATGGACAAATGTAAAAGGAAAGCCAATGATAAGTGTTCTTGATGTGTCTGTTAGTGGTGCAATATTCCTTTTAGCATATGATTATTCAAAGAAATTCAAGACCGGCATTAACATTGCAGAACCATTACTTGAAACAATTGAAAGTATTGAGGCATACAATGTCGTCCAAGTCATCACTGATAATGCTGCTAATTGTAAGGCAGCAGGAGCAATTATTGAGGATAAATACCCCAACATATTTTGGTCTGGTTGTTTGGTTCACACAATGAACCTTTTGATGCATGATATAATTAAAAACAAACAACCTCAATACAAATGGCTTGGTGATTTGTACAAGAGAGGTAAAAAAATGATAAAATTTATTACAAATCATAGCAATACCCATGGCCTTTTTCGTACTCACTCAAACTTGGAGTTGTTGAAGATAGCAAAGACTAGATTTGCTAGCTATTACCTCACCTTCAGGCGCCTTTTGAGGGTAAGAGAGTCATTGGCAGCCATGGTATCAATTCCACATTAGCAGGTATTAAAGGACAGGGTAGAAACAATAGTTGGCAGGCAAGGTTTTGAACAGGTGGAGGAGACCACTCTTGATCCTTTGTTTTGGGCACGTGTGAGGGAAATTTTGAATTTCACCAAGCCCATTTATCACATGATTCGCTCTTTAGATACAGATAAACCAGTGATTAGGGGAGGTGTATGAGCAGATGGAATGATCCCAACTTGTATTCAATGATTCACGACTGTGTGTGTGCACGGTGAAATAAACTTAATGTTCCACTACATGCCTTGGCATATATCCTTATGCCAAAATACTACTCTCCATCTTGGTTGGGCCAACCTGCACCTAGAGGTGGGGTTAGGATCAAACCTCACATATATCCAGAGGTACAATAGGGATACATGAAAGCATTAGACAGTTGGTCCCCGACAGGGAGGAGTGTGCTAGATTGTGCCTTGAATTAAGCACATACTACAGTTGCACTAGTAACTTTGGTTCTTTCCATGCAATGGAAGATAGAGACAGATTTGATGCTCTCACATGGTGGGAAGCATATGGCGGCATGGGACTTTTACCAAAGTTGGCAAAAAAAGTTCTCTCACAAGCTGTAAATACTTCTTCTGTAGGGAGGTGTTGGAGCACCTACAACTTCATACATAATGTGAGAAGAAACAGGTTAAATGAAATCGAGCAGAAAGCTTGGTTTATGTGCACTACAACTTGAGGTTGTTGAGTTATTATTGTGATCGGGCTTATAAGGATCAATCACATAAAGTTTGGGACAACAACCTAGAGGACGATAATTTGGAGGACGGCATTGTACATATGGAAGAATTGGAAGCAGAACTTTTGAGGGATGATGATGAAGCAACAACATCCATGTCACCGCCACACCCAGGGCCAGTCCCACCATCCAATGGCAGTGCGGGTGCCAGTGCTAGTGTTCGATTTCTAGCTATTTTTCCTTTGCAGATTCAGCCTCCACCTACATCCTCACGTGGCCCTCTGCCTTCTAGTTATGGTCGTGGTACTCCTGAGAGTACTAGAAGACCACCATTGCCTCATGGTTCTCACAAATTAGACATTTCTCGTGGGCGTGGCAAAGGGCTAGCCAATAGATAAAATAGATTTACAGTTTACTAGTTTACTAGTTTTCTATTTTCTAGTAGTTTTTAACTTTTATAACTGTTGAACAGTTGAAACTTAAATCTTTCATATTTATTATGATCATTTTTGTAAACAATATATGACAATTTAAGTTTGAAGTTTGAATTTAAAAGGTGAAACTTTGAAGCTAGCATTTATAAGTTTATAAGCGATTATGAATTATGAATATGATGCTTCATGAAAGTTGAAAGTTGTTGCATTTCCTTTCATTTTATAACATTTCAATTCATGTTAAATATTCTTTCTTGTAATGGTTATTGGTTACGCTTAGCTTACAAGTACAACTATGGTGATCAATGAATCAATGATGATAAATTTTATATATCAATGATGATAAATGTTATATATTGAATTTTGAAATCAATGAATCAATGATGATAAATGTTATATATTGAATTTTGAGAGCTTGAAACTTTAAGATTGATGAATCATGAGACTCAAGAGTCAATATGTTGTATGTTTCTAACTTGTGGGCGTGGTTGATGAAGATTATAACTTCTAGATGATTGATGTTATATGGTTCAAACTTCAATCTATGTTTTTATGTTTTTTATGTCTAATTCATCATTCTACATGCTTTTGTTGACATCTATGCATCAAAATATAAAAAAATATAAAAAATATATATATTTAAAAAAAAAAACACTCCCAGACCGGGAGCTTTTGAAAATGGCGCTCCCGCTCCCAAGTAACCATGGGCAGGATCCTTGAGTCCACCTATTGGATCAATACCTTGCTACTGGAGCCCATAAAAATAGTAGCAGGATGGACCAGTGGCAGTTGGTGCAGTTAGGTGCCAAAGTGATAGATGCAGTAGCTAGTAGCAGTCAGAGACTAAGCAGCGTAGAGCAGAGTTGGCAGCAGCGCAGAGACTAGCAGCTGTCAGGACTCAGGTGACAGATGCATCACGCTGACCACAATTGGTTCAGTTTGATGGACAATTCTCAGTTGCAGCAACAACAAATGAGAGACAATTGCAGATGTTGCAACAAAAGCAACAACATATTTGCAGTGCAGATGCAGTAATTAGCAGCAGTCATTAGGGTTAGAAGCAGCACAGATGCAGCGCATATCAGAGTTGCGCAGTAGTTGGTGGGCAGTAGTAGCCAAACATCAGCAGCGTAGCAGGAGATGGTGCAGAGGCAGTGTATTGCAGCTGCAATACTAGAACACTTTCCTCGGTAAGAGGGAGTGTTAGTTTTTGTAGCCTCAGAGGTGTTCTAGCCTCGAGATTTGGCAGAGAGGTTAGAATACATGCATTCTCCAAAACCCAGAAATCGTTTCTGGAAATTCCATCTAGAGACGACTTAATTAAAATATTTAATCTTTTTTAATATTTCCTAAGTCTAAACTTAGGAAATATGATTAATTAAAGGGTATTAATTAAGTTAGATGAGAATCTTCAAGAAAAAGACATGGATCGAGTTCTAGTTAATCTTATCCACTGATTAAGTTTTAATCGTGGTCGTTGATGTCTCAACGACAGATTATAAGAAGAAACTCAATGGGGCTTGGAGAACACACTTGCAGAGATTGAATTCACTGGCAGATTGATTTCGTGAGTAGCAGCGCTAAGTTGCCGAAGAGAGAGCTAGTGAGCTCGTTGCAATGAGAGAGGGGCAGGGATAGTAAGGTCGGAGGAAGATTTTCTAGATTTGGTGAGTGCACAACAGAGAGGCAGTGAGTGCCACAGAGAGGCAGAGTAGAGGCCACGCAGAGGCAGCGCAGTGCTTCAGAGGAGATCCTCATTTTTGCTGGGAGGCAGAGTTGATTCAGTGCTAGAAGTCAGAGAGAGAGTTTGTAGGCCAAAAGAGTCCAGTTTCCAGACAACAATTGATCAGTTAGTAAGAAGGAAAGTTGTTCCTGGTTGTGGGGACACAGTAATGAGTAGGCTGACATAGTGACTACGCAGAGCAACTCATCTTGAGCCAAGGTCAGTGTCGAATCACCAGTGGGAGTGAGGATTTTCTCACTCGACTCTATTGTCAGATTTTTCTCTGTATGGTTTGCTATATTTAAGCAATCACATATGTGTTCTAAGAATTACTACTGCATAATATACAAACCCTCAGTTGCTGCATCAGTTTTACCACATTGATTTTTTCTAGGGACTTAGTCTAAAAGTAACAGTGTTAATTTTGTGTGTGTGCATGTAGCTTTCCAACATTATTTCTTCTACAGTATTTTACTTGTGAAGGCTGCAGTGTATTTGTTTCGATATTTACCGTAGAACAAAGTAAATAATTTGTTCAATTATTTAACAAATAGAAGAAACTTAATCAATTGTTGCAGTAAGATTCCAGGTAACCGAATTTTCACATGGTATCAGAGCGCAGGATAAGCAGGAAGAGCTCAGTTGCAAACAAAAAGAGGGAGCTTCGAAGCACTGCATGAGCAGCTACTCAAAATCTCGGGTGGTTACGAAATCCATTGGCCAAGAGGGAAAATTTTTAAGGAAAATTTATTTCTCTGAGTGAGTCGACAGAGAATAAAATTTATGAATCGAAGATTGTCAGAGGCAGAGGGAGCAGCAACATTTCCCTTGCAGAGCAGATCTTCAGCTAGGACACAGTTATATTGCAACAGTTTGCTATAGCAGAATAGTGTCAGAAGGAAAGAAGAGCACACACTGAGTGAATTTTTTCCTCGACGAATATCTAGCCAAGAAATTCGATTTCTCACTACAGAGCAACAGTAGTTGTGAGCAGATTTGCCCGCTCCTGCAAGGAGTACGTAGAGCCAGTGAGCAGTTGTGCAGAGGAGAAGAGGGAGAGTTCGACATATTTGTAGAGATGACATCAGCAAGGTAGAGAGATCAAGATCAATTGGATAATTAATCCATCTATGTGATCTGGAAGGCTAGGATTTCCTACCTTCTGGATGAATACGATCAAAAGACCTATATCAGTAACGTGGTGGTTGTACCCACGGACCCAGATCAGCGAAAGGCGTACAAAAAGGAGACGGAAAAGGCAAAGAGGTTGATTCTCGATGGAGTTCGAGATCATGTGGTGTCACACATAGTTGGCAAGGACACTGCCAAGTAGACATGGGATGCTCTTGCCACGTTGTACCAGGGATCATTCGAGTAGTGGAAGATGTATTTGGAGGAGAAGTTGAGGTGTACCGGGATGGATAAAGGGGAGCGCATAGAACCCTTCCTTACTAGACTCTAGGATGTCCAAGATCAACTGTCTGCAGTCGGGTCATCACCACAACCTACAGAATTGGTGTGGTTTGCTCGTAATAGTGTTTCCGAGGAGTGGAAAGTGTTCGTCCAGAGTATCTTGGGCAGAGAAAACTTGCCAGATTGGTATAAAATGCGGGCAGATCTGCAACAAGAAGAGATGAGGGGAGAGTTGGTGAAGAGCACCATCAGTGGCAGCAGCAGTAGTGGGACGAAGGAAGTAAAGGAAGAAGAGAACACAGCCCTCACATCAAAGGGGCAGCAGGAGCAGCGCAAAAGAAAGAAGGACATTTCCAAAATCAAGTGCTTCAGATGTGCTGAACTTGGTCACTACAACACCCAATGTCCTCTCAGAAAGAAGGACAAAAAGGAGAGGCAAGATTAGCAAGCTGCATCTGCGAAGATACATAGGTTGCCCTCCAGACTGGAAGAATAGTTTTCCATGATCACCGACATACCTCCAATAGTGAGGTGGGGTGATTTGGTTTTGTAGCCTCAGAGAGCTACAAACGGGCATGATCCTTGAGGAGTCCACCTCTTGGATCAATACCTTGCTACGAGATCCCATAACAGTAGTAGCAAGATGGACTAGTGGCAATTGGTGCAGTCAGGTGCTAGAGCGACAGATACAGTAGCTAGTAGCAGCCAGAGACTAAGCAGCGCAGAGCAGAGTTGCCAACAGTGCAGTTGGCACAGTGCAGAGTTAGCAGCAACATAGAGGCTTCAATGACAATGCAAAGACTAGCAGCAGCCAGGACTCGGGTGACAAATGCATCACACTGACCACAATTAGTTCAGTTTGATGGACAGTTCTCAGTTGCAGCAACAACAGATGAGAGACAGTTGCAGATGTTGCAACAGCAGCAGCAACAGAGTTGCAGTGCAGATGCAGTAGATGGCAGCAGTCAGCAAGGTCAGCAACATCATAGATGCGGTGCATATCAGAGTTGCGCAGTAGTTGGTGGGCAGCATTAGCTAGACATCAGCAGCGCGCCAAGAGATGGTGTAGAGGCAGTGTATTGCAGTTGCAGTACTAGAACACTTTCATCACTAAGAGAGTGTTAGTTTTTGTAGCATCGGATGTGTTCTATCCTCGAGATTTGGTGGAGAGGTTAGAATACATGCATTCTCCAAAACCCATAAATCGTTTCTGAAAATTCCATCTAGAGACGACTTAATGAAAATAATTAATCAGTTTTTAACATTTCTTAAGTCCAAACTTAGGAAATATGATTAATTAAAGGGTATTAATTAAGTTAGATGAGAATATTCTAGAAAAAGACATGGATTGCGTTCTAGTTAATCTTAGCCATCGATTAAGTTTTAATTGTGGTCGTTGATATCTCAACGAGAGATTACAAGAAGAAACTCGATGGGGGTTGGAGAACACACTTGCAGAGATCGAATTCACTGGCACATCGATTTCTTGAGTAGCAACACTGAGTTACTGGAGAGAGAGCTAGTGAGCTCGTTGTAGTGAGAGAGGGGCAGGGATAGTAAGGTCGAAGGAAGATTTTCCAGATCCGGTGAATGCACAGCGGAGAGGCAGTGAGTGCCATAAAGAGGAAGTGCAGAGGCAGTGCAGTGCTTCAAAGGAGATCTGCATTTTTGCTGGGAGGCAGAGTTGATTCAATGCTAGAAGCTAAAGAGAGAGTCCAGTTTCCAAACAACAATTGATTAGTTAGCGAGAGGGAAAGTTGTTCCTAGCTGTGGGGACGCAGTACTGCTATGGCTGATGCAGTGACTGCACAGAGGCATCGCAAAGCAGCTCATCTTGAGCCAAGGTCAGTGTCGAATCACCAGTGGGAGTGAGATTTTTCTCACTAGACTCTATTGTCAAATTTTTCTCGGTATGGTTTGCTAGATTTAAGTAACCATAGATTTGTACTCAAATTTACTACTGCATAATATATAAACTCTCAAATGTTGCACCGATTTTCCCGCATTGGGTTTTTCCAAGAACTTAGTTCAAGTATAACAGTGTTAATTGTGTGTGTGCATCTAGCTTTCCAGTGTTATTTTTTCCACAGTATTTTATTTGTGAAGCCTGCATTATTTTAGTTTCGATATTTATCTTAGAACACAGTAAATAATTTGTTCAGTTATTTAACAAATAGAAGAAACTTAATCAGTTGCTACAGTAGGATTCCGGGTAACTGAATTTTCACATAATTATCCGAGATTGAACACATGAACATAAAGGATTCATGATTGGAAGAAAAATCACTTCCAACTTTTCTTAATATATAAAAAGTACAATCAAGTTTGTCAGCTCCAACTAAAACTTTCTTAGGCACCAACCTACGAAGACTCCAATCGCCTAATTGAGCACCAACTCACTGAATTCGTGGGCACCAACCCACAGAAGACACCAATCTCCTAGTTGAGCACCAAATCAGCAGAATTCGTGGGAATCAACCCACAAGAAACTCCAATCCCCTCCACTCCAAGTTGTACTATGAATTTGTCGTCAGTTGCTTCTTCCTCAGATGGGAGTCACTTCACCATGTAATCCTCAGGTTTGCTACTTCAAACCTGATTACAACCATTGTCCCACACTTGCCTTGTCTTCAATTGTCCTTAACTTATCTTCTGCAACATGACCCCTGGTAACTTGATCATTGGATTTCATCTACACCCTTCTTACAGGTTACACATTTCACGCAACAAGATTCTCATCCACATGACAATGATCCACACAGATCTTCACAGACTGCTAATTTTATTTATTTATTTTTCTCACAGCTTTATCTGTCCACACTCTACTCCATGCAGATCTTCACACCTCCACACAACTTTACTCATGCATAGACCTCTTCCTCTCCTCCACAGTCTGGTTCACATGAATCCAAACATATATTCTTCCAAAAATGATATCTTGTTTCATATCTCTAAAATTCTAAGCAGTAAAAACATCCAAAGCTAGGGTTTCATACCTTTTCTTCAGTTGTTTGAACATCGAAACTTCAAAACAAAGATCAACTATTTAAATGATAGAAAACATCTCCAGAAATATAAACAAATTGTACAATGTTAATTAAATTTATCGAAACCCCAAAATTAATCCTACTATATTCTCCAACGTTTTAAGTGATTTAACCTCCAATGCCAGGTTTTGTCCTTTAATTTCACCTCAGAACTCCTGTGGTTACCTCAGAGGTACATCAGCGGATTTTCATAAGACGAATGAGCCTAGATGCATGTGTATTTATACTAGATTTGGGTGTGTTGTATGGGCCAACCTGTTTTTATGAGGAGCAAACTTATAAAAACACTCTTTTTACAGAGCTGGCCTATGTATTAATTGAACACTATTTTTGAAGGTCGACTTGTGTACTGGGGCTAGATTCACACGTCCATCTTCAAAACTTGATATCTCTTCAACCATGAAGAATTATCAAGCATGCCACCTACCGTTGGAAAGGTCTCGGCAAGCACTATGAGATGGTGTATTCCATTCTTGTGTTTTCCTTGATTCTGTCTAGACTCTACCAAAATCTTGATTTACTTCAACGGTTGCTTCTGTTTTTTATTTGAACATTGAAGGGTTCAAGTCCTTTTGCACCACCTCAGTTGGACTGAGGGATTTTTTTACTTTGACATCAATTACAAACCTTTGACTTAGCTGACTTGGCTTGATATTAATGACAAACCTCTCATGAATCCCATCCATGTTGGATCATTACTTTGACATCAATGACAACATCTCAACAGCTACCAATCTTCCATGGATATTATATGAGTAAAAACCAAACAACATTTATGCTACCAAGCTTCCATGGATTTTATTGTGAAAAAACCTGAATCTAAACCAGAAATCCTACTGCATAAAAAATTGATTTACATTATCTACTTGTGTTTAAATTAACAAGTTATTTTTCTGAATACTTCAGTAAAAATATTAATGTAAATATATTACAGCCTACACCAATATACAGATCAAGAATTGAAAAATGAGACAACCATGCAAAGGACACATTTATTTTTGGACAATTGTCCCCAGAAAAACCCAATGTGGGAAAACCAGTGCAGTAGATCTGAGGATTTGTATTATTAAGCAGCAGTATTCTGAGTACAACTAGTGTACCAAAATTCAGCTCACCCAAAATAGTGAGTTTTACCTCACACTGCAAGTCTCGGTTGATCTGGATTAGAAACTGGTGAAACCCCAAGTTGCCTCTACACAATAGATGCGTAGGCCTGTGTGGGTTTGGCTGAGGACTGCGTCACACTTTCTCTGCACTGATCTGCCTCTTAGGAAATCAATTTTCAGCCCTCCTGGCTCAGAATCCCCGATCTCCAGCAATTTTCAAACTATCTCTCAGAAGCTTTGTGCTGCCCCTGCGTGGACCTGCTTCACCCTCTCTGGGGACTGCATCACCTCTCCTGGTGGTTGTGTTGCTTCCTCTATTGTCTCTACTGCCCTTGCGCTGCTATGTATACTTGGTCCTCCAACCAACAATTACTTCTGCCCCACGCTGCAACTGAATCACTTAGATCTTATCTTCCTCTGAGCACTGCTCCGTCAGAAGAATTCGATCTCTTCATTCACTATGTGTGTCCTCCAACTGACCCTCAAGCCTTACTTTATACTTTTCCTGTTGAGAAATCAATGGTCGTGATCTAATCCTTAATCAACAGCTAATATTAAATTAGACTTGATCCTCGTCACTTAGAAGCTTCTCACCCACATGTTTAAATTAATTCATTTCAATTATTTTATTTCCCTAAGTTTTAACTTAGGCTCCATTAAAAATTAATTAGTTATTTGAATAACTTTCACTCTGGATGGAATTTCTCCAACCGATTTATGGGTCTTGGAGATCTCATGTGTTCTAGCCCTTCCACAAAATTTCGGAGCTAGAGCACATCCAAAGCTACCCTAAAAAATCAACAGATACTATTGCCACAATGAAAAATATCTCACTCTCTATCCTTCCTAACTTCCATGGATTAAGAAGTGAGGATCCTGAAACATTTCTTTTTGAATTCGAAGTTTTATGTAGATCATATGACTACCTACTCGATTCTCAAAAATTTAAATTTTCTCCAGCTACCCTTAAGGATGCAACAATGAAATGGTTCATAGGTTTAATAACACAATCTATTAGAACATGGGAAGAGATGAAAAATGCATTCTTATTAAAATACAAGGATTGTTGCATGCCTCATAATTGAAAAGATGAAGTTTTTAAGATGATGCAAAGAGAAGATGAGAATCTAGAGGATATAGTTGAAAGATTCAGTGATAATCTTAAAAGGGCTAAAATGGAAAATTTGGATCAAGATACTTTGAAAGCTCTCCTACTAAAATCCATTAAAGATGAATGGATAGAAATCCTTAACATGATGGGAAAAGGAGATATTTCTCTATTGTCATTTCTTGAAATTTCTGAATTATGCATACATCTTTCAAGAGGTAAGTCAAGAGTTGGAAAGCATTCAAGAGATCCTATTATCTCTAGAATTAATAAATCTGAAACTGGAACAGTAACTAGGGTTGGCATAAGCAATTTGCTTGACAAATTTAAAAATAAATATTTTAGGGAGTCTTAGTGAACAAATAGATACCTTGAAATTACAAAACACGTAAAGAGTTGAAAGTGATGCCTTATCTATCTTTTGTCATTAGTGCAGAAAGAAACATGCCTTAAGAGAATGCCCTCTTGATTTGAAAAGTGTAGAAACCTGTGTTATATGTACAAAAAATCATGAAACAAATAAGTGTCCTTCAATTCCAGGTCTTAAAGTTGTCTACCAAGAGGAAATGGTTCCAAACCAAGTAGATCCTCTTTGCTTTATTGCTAGAAGACCATGGCAAGGATCACAAACTCAAGGTTTCAACACTTAGATGTATACTCAACCCCCACAAAATAACTGGACTGCACCAACACCATGGAAGCCTTGGTCTCAATCCCAACCTTGGACACAAGGATGGAAAAATCCCTATGGTATATATTCTCATTATCACCAATATCCACAATGTTATCCGAACTTCCCACCACAACATTTTCCTCAGTCTAGTCAACCACCTCAACCTCAGTTTCAAAATCAAAATCCATAACTTTCATTACCATTTCCACAGCGACCAAATCAATTACCTGCCCAACAACTTCCAAAACCAAACAATAAAAATGCACAACCTATTTACAACATGGAGGGAAAAAAATTTCAAACATATATGATAACTCCATTAGATCTTCATAATGTCCAACTTAGATCTGGTAGAGTATTAGAAAAGAAATTACCATTTGTTGTTATTCATGAAAAAGCAAAAGATGATCATTCTGATGAAGAGATATCTCTTCATCAAAATGAAAATTCTCAAAAGAAAAAGTTATTCTAAAGAAGAGACATCTCTTCATCAGAAAGAAAATCTTCAAAAACAAACACATGATTCTCCAATAGAATCAACTCCCATTGTAGAACAACCTTCAATATCTGTCTCAAAACCACCTTTCCCTGAAAGATTACAAATTGATAAAGGGGTGGAAAAACAAATCATGATGCCTAATTATGATATGTTAGATGAGTTGAAGAATGTTTGCATAAAAATCCCTTTGCTACAAGCTGTTAAAGAAATTCCAATCCTTGCAAAGACAATAAGGGAGTTAAGTATAAAGAAGACAGGAAGAAAAAGAAGAGAAGTCAAAAGAATACAGTTAGTTGGAAAAATTGCAGACATCATGATGGGCAAAACAACAATACAGAAATATTTGGATCTAGAAAGTCCCATTGTGAAAACACACATCAATGGTATCGAAATTCCAACACATTGACTGACTTTGGAGCAACCATAAGCATCATGTGTAAACAAACTATGGATCAATTAAAACTTCCAAATCTTCAATATACACACATTGTTACAATTAGTAGATAGGTCTGTAATTAAACCTGATGGTGTGTTAGAAGAAATTTATGTATCCTTAGATTCTTGGGAATATTCAGTTCATTTTATGATCTTAACACCCAAGAATAACTTAGAAGGACATCCATTAATCTTAGGAAGACCTTGGTTAGCTACAGTTGATACTTTTATCAGTTGTAGATCTGGTGATAAGTTTATTTCTTATGGTAGTTCAACAAAGAAATGCACATTATATACACCTAGAAAAACAATGATAAAGGTAGAAAATGAAGAATGGATGGATGATGATAATGATATACAATCCATTTTCACTATCTCACAAATTAGTGAAGAAGATCAAATTTTAAATTCAATAGAAAATAATGAATTATCTTCACACTGTGATAGTCAAAATTTTCAAGAACAATGCAATATTGAATATCTATCATCCAGACAGATGTCTTTATATTCTATGGAAGAATTTGGTAACTCTTCAATAGAAATTTTTCCAGGGAAAACTTTAAATATAAATAAAAAACTAGAAAAATTTCAAAAGAAGAAATTGATAGAAACATTGCAAAAACACTCTTTTGCATATGCATGGGAATACACTGACATGAAAGGAATCAATCCTAAAACTTGCATGCATCACATATATATTGAAGAAAATGCCAGACCAATCCGACAGCCTCAGATAAGAATGAATCCAAACTTAAGGGAAATTGTTAAGGAGGAACTACAGAAACTGTTAAATGTCAATTTTCTTTATCCAATATCATACAGTCAATGGGCTTCACCTTTAGTAATTGTCCCTAAAACTAATGGAAAATGGAGAGTATGTATTGATTATAGGGAACTGAATAAAGCTACTTTGAAAGATCATTTTCCACTCCCTTTCATTGATTAAGTTTTAGAAACATTAGCAGGGAAGAAATATTTTTCATTCTTGGATGGTTTTCGTGGATATAACCAAAATCTAGTAGCTCGAGAAGATCAAGACAAAACCACTTTTACCTGTCCATGGGGAACCTATGCGTACCGAGTACCTCCTTTTGGATTATGCCATGCACTAGAAACATTCCAAAGAGCAGTATTGGGTATTTTATCTAATCTAATTCATGATTGTGTGGAAGTGTATATGAATGATTTTACAGTCTATGGAAATTATTTTGAATAAGCCCTTGAAAATTTGGAATGCAAGGAAGAAATTCTCATTAAGTCATAAAAAATGTTTTATGATGTTTACTGAGGGGATTGATTTAGAACACCATATTTCAGGAAATGGAATTAAGGTAGACTCATCTAAAGTAGAAGTTATTTCCAAATTAGCAGTTCCAACTTGTCAAAGAGATGTTAAGAGTTTTCTTGGTTTCACTGAATACTATAGAAGATTTATAGAAAACTTTACAAAGATTGCATCTCCACTCTTCAAATTGCTTACAAAAGATTGTGAGTTTAGTTGGAATTATGATTGTCAAAAGGCCTTTGAAACTTTGAAAAAAAAAAAATTTCTAAAGCACCCATCTTAAGAGGACCAAACTAGAAATTGCCTTTCCATATTTCAATTGATGCTTCAGATACAGCTCTGGGAGTTGTATTGGGACAAAAAGACTTGACTCCTTATGCCATTTACTATACAAGTAAAAATTTGACTCTTGCAGAGTTAAAGTATATTGTTACTGAAAATGAGTTTTTAGTTGTTGTCCATGCCATTAACAAATTCAGACATTACATCACTGGCTATGAAACTTTCATTCATACTTATCATTCTGCATAGATATTTAATGAATAAATCAATTACTAATGGCAGAGTCACAATATGGTTATTATTATTGAAAGAATTCAATATCACCATTTTTGATAGACTTGGAAAACAAAACACAGTTGCTAACTTTTTACCTAGAATTCCAAATGATAATAATGGTATACCTGTAGAAGATAGTTTTCCTAATGAATATATTTTTGCAATATCTACTAAATCTCCATGGTTTGCAAATATCGCTAACTATTTGGCCACAGGGAAGTTACCATCATATTTGTTTTCTAGAGAAAAGTGAAAGATTATTTAAATGAGTGCATCTTATTCATGGATAAATGAAGAATTGTACAAGACAGGTCCAGATCTCATCATTCGAAAATGTGTGAGAGAAGATGAAATACCTGAAATATTAAATGCATGTCATCATGAACCATGTGGAAGACACTTCGTTGATAAAAGAATTGCTTACAAAGTCCTTCTCTTAAAAAATTATTGGTCTTTCCTTTTTAAGAATGCCAAAGAATATGTTAAGAGATGTGATATTTGTCAGAGAATGGAGAAACTTGTTCCTTCAGATGAAATGCCTTTACAACCTCAGGTACTTGTTGAACCTTTTGAAAAATGGGCTCTGGAATTTGTCAGACCAATCAATACACCATCAAGACAAAAGAGGTATATTCTTGTATGCACTGAGTATGTCACTAAATGGGTAGAAGCTAAAGCACTTTATTTTGTGACTAAAAATGTTGTAGTTTCATTTATTTTTTAGGATATTTTTACTCATTTTGGTGTCCCAAGGGAAATTATGATAGATCAAGGTACTTGTTGTCACACAGAATGTCTAGGCACCGCGACAATGGCTCAGATCGAGGGTTGTCACTCTGATCCCCAATCTCTCTATCTAAGTTGTCTCCTTGCAAGCTAAGGGAGGTAGACCTTAACGAAAATGAAAAAGAAGAACTGGTTGAAAACCAACCAATTCAGGAGACATAGTTAAATGACGAAATACTTGTTAAGATTAACGAAATTATATAGATTCAATTAGACTTGAAGATTAAAACCAGTGCCTTGTGGAGTCAAAATATCCCGTTATGAAATTAAAGTCAAGTAATTGATATGTAACTACTGCTATGAAAAATAGATTCACCACAATGATATTCAATAAAACACCCTCACAATTATGCATTAACAATGTTTGATAAAGATATGCGATTTATCATCACTTGAAATATTCCCACAATCGACTTAAACAATCAATTAACGATTTCAAGAAATTTAAAACCACAATTAAAACTCATCAATCATAGCTAAGCATAAAAATACTTTGAAACAACAATTTAAATTTGAAACAAAAATATTATCATGAGGGTACCATCAAATTTAAATGCCAGATATTTCACATATTTCCGAATTTATGATATTTCAAATAATTCCAATTCAAAAATCTATAGTCAAACTTTAGATAGAAAGAACTTTAAAACTCACCTTGACTATGTAAATTTTTTTAAAGATCCAAAGCTATTTTATTAAAAAATTTCGATCATTTTCTGAAATTAAAAAATTTAAAACTTTTTGGGCTTTTTTTAATTTTTAAATATATATTTTTTCTTTTTTTCTTTTTAAATCTAAAATTAATATCTAAAGCAAATATATATACATCTAAAGCTAAAGTCTAAAAATGAAAAAAGTTTTATAAAAAATAATAAATAAATAAATAATAAAAAATAAAAAATTATAGTTTTTATTTATTTATTTGTTTTTTCTAAATTAAATTTAAAAGCAAAATATATACAAATAAAACTAAAACTATGGACAAAATTAAAATCTAAAATTAAATCTAAAACAAAAAATTTAAAACTAAACCAAAGCTAACGTTACCCTACCTAAATAAAACTCACGTGCATGAATTTCCATTGATCTTTTTATGCAGGCACATAGGATATCCGTATGGCTCCGTACGGACGGGAGAGAAGCAAAAACAAAATTTGAAGAACGCAGATCATGAATGCGGCTCTGTAAAAAAAAAAAATGATTTTGCAAATACAGAGGAATCCGTGCTGATCCGTACGGATCGTACGGACAGCAGTGATGATAAACTTTGGAGACAGATACAGATCAGAAAAGGGGCACGCTGTACGGTAAATGTAGAGGGTAAATGCAGATCCGGAGTTGGTAACTGATGATGGATGGGCAAAAATGAACGGCCTGAACGTTGAAGAGGCAGAGGGATGTTGTAGATGGATTTTACAGTCAGCGGTATTTGTGTTTTGAATAATTTTCCTCAAAAAATAATTTAACAGCCTGTCAATAAAGCTCAGATTTAGAAGCCAAACCAATCTTTGAGACCAGATTTTTTTTAAAAAAATTGAGAATCCTCCTGTAAAACCTGCACAAAACCAAAACAGATCCAAAACTATGCACGAAAAATAAAACATAAAAATATATACAAATTTACAGTGCTAATTTACAAATCAGAAGCTCTCATGGCCAGATTTGAAACCATTCAGCACAATTCAGAAAATAAAAATTTAAGAGAGAGGCACAAGCCCAATAAAGATCCCTGCAAAAAACAAAATTTAAGATAAGCCTGGGGAATTAGATCCGGAAGGCTCTTCAGATCTTATCTCCTGGGAGTCAGCTGGTCCAAACTAGGACTTCCCCAAATGCCCAGTTCTAAATCCGGAAGATTTCTGCAAACTTAAAGTAAAACTGTCAAATTAATAGAAAAATAGTGATAAAACATAAAATTTTCATGAGCTAGAGATAACAGTTAGCTCAATCCAATTAATAGTTTTACCCTAGATCCAGTAGCATGGGCAAGATACCTGTACCCAAAATTACTCTACAAGAGTCATTAATCAACAATTCGTTAGAATAATCACTAGCAGAATATTAAGAACAAGTTTACCATAAAATGTTGAAGAGGAACACCACCATCAAGATAAAACCCCAAAGTCTTCGTTAGTATTATTCTAGAAAATATTACAAGAGAGCTTCAAGAGCAAGTGCACGATCCAAAGATCGGATGATTGAAAGACTGACCAAAACCTCTAATTTATAAGATAAAATCTCCAATGGCTAGTTCAGTTGATCCATGTCAAAGTAATCTCGACCGTCGAAAAGATTTGATCATCTTTTAATTTGAACCGTCGAAATTATAATTTTGAGGAAATTCGAATTTATCATTTAATTTATTTTTAATTAACTCAAAAATAATATTTTTGAGTTAATTACCTCAAAATTTTGACTTTGACTTAACCACCTAGGCCCAAGGGTCCAAAATTTCTTGAAATTCTCAAAATTCCCTTGGCTTGGGACCTTTAAAAATTTATTTTTTAAGGACCAACAAATTTTGCTTTTGAAGAATTTTAACTCACCTAGGACTTAAAAATAATTAAATTTCTGGCTTAGGATTTATTAATTAATTTGGCCAGACAATTTAATTAATTGACTGAGAGAGGATTTAATTATTTTTTTCCAACCCTCTTTACATAAGATAAATACATTTAGACACATAAAGGGGGAATACCCATTCGTATAGACCCTCAAATAAATACCCAATTCTGCGACTCAAAACATGATCTAGTAGACCAAGCAGCTTGTAATAAAATAATCTAGCCAATTAGCTAGAATTATTCCCAAACTACTTTTACAAAGACTCGATAGAAAACACTAGGACTCACTTAACATCTTGATGACAAAATCCATCCTAGCTTTGGGGTGAAGCTAGAGGTGAAAACTCTGCCGATCACCTGCGTCGAAAAACACAAACAAATCAGTGAGACAAAAAACCTCCTAGGATAGAAATCGTCACCAACATACTAGGCTTACCTAGGTTGTTACATATATGGTGGTCTTACTTAGATCATTTACATCATAAACATGCAGAATGGGTTTACATCGTTCATAAAATTGTCGGTTGTCGATGGATTCTAAATGGTGCGAATACGTCAAACATGATGAATCCCATTTGAAAAAATGGGGGTGTACTGCTATGGGGTCATTGACAAAGTGTGGTCAACAGTACTCAATTTACATCCAAAATGGTGCAGAAGATTGTGGAAGAATACAAAATCAAGCATAGAAAGTCTACTCCATATCATCTGCATGCAAATGGACAAGTAGAATCTACTAACAAAGTGATTGAAGCAATCCTTACCAAGACTGTACATTTGCATAGAAGGGATTGGGCAGAAAAGCTTCCAGAAGCTTTATGGGCCTACCACACCACATGGAGAAGCACAACAGGACATACTCCCTATGAACTTGTTTATGGGAAGCAAGTCCTATTTCCAATTGAGTTCCAAATAAAAACTTTCAAGACGGCAATTAAATTGGGGCTTGACCTGTTAGAAGCACAAATGCATAGAATGGAGCAACTCAGTGAGCTTGATGAAATAAGACAAGATGCAATTCAAAATACCAACCTAGTTCAACAACAAAGATCCAAATGGCATGATAAATATATTAAAGAAAGAAAATTTCAAGCAGGAGATTGGGCACTACTCTTTGATTCAAAGTTCAAGGTTTTTCAAGGAAAATTTCAAACTCACTGACTTGAGCCTTATGAGATTAAGAGAGTCTTTGATAATGGAGCAGTCAGGATCTGAACCATTGATGAAGAAAAAGTCCCTCTCCTCGTAAATGGACATCAACTGAAAATCTATCACAAGCCATTGACAAAGGAGGAACTTGTTAAGATTTTTCAAGACAATTCTGATGTAAAGTTGGTTAAGAATAATCCTTCTTCTTCTCCAACTTAGAAGCCTTCTTTTAATTTATTACTTTAAAAAAAACTATATATATAATCTTATTATAAAAAAATAAAAATAAAATAAAATGTATAAGCATGAAAACCAATAATTGATTGACATGCTTATACAGAAAATATAAGGTAAAAACCAAAAGTTTTGGCACCTTAAATTTTCTTTATTCTTGTTCTAAAATCCCATTTTCTTTGCATCCTTTTTCTTTTTCAAAGAATAAAGATAGCTACAGAATTACTGAGATTCTGCAGCTATTATGTGACAGGACCTGTTTGACTGAAGCAATTGAAGAATTCACTGAAGAGCACCTGAAGACAATACAAAGAGAAACAACTAGGGGATAGCAACATCAATTCAAGGTATGCAAATGCAAAAAAATTATTTAATAATAAGGATTTAAACATTGGCATATGAATTATATGGGCATTATATACCACCAATTCAAAAACACTATTAATAAGAGATGATTGTGTCAAATCAAATCAAATCTAAAACTCCACCATTTAACCCCTCATCATTACACGAATATCCCAACATCAAATCTCGATTTCATTGTTGAAATCACCCAACTCATACTCTAAAGGTCAGTTCTTCTTGACCACACTCACATTATCGTTAAACTCGAAGTCTCACTCACTCATGCTCTCATTCATTCAGAAGCTCTCGTTAATACCATCAACCAAAACCCTCATACCCTGTCAAAGAGGCAATCTTAAGGCAAAACTTCTCAAACCATGGTAGTAATAGTAAGGACAGAACCGAAAGGACGAAAGTTCATGGAAGGTTATCCACAAGTAAAAGAGATGCTACAGAAAGCACAGTGGCTTGGTTTCGTGGATAAGTTTGAAGGTTTTAATAAGGAGGTAACTAAGTCATTTGCTAGAGCTTTTGATGGAATGGAAGTCGAAATCGGAGATGTCAAATTTGCAATAATAGAGTCTTTCATTGTTGAAGCCACCGGACTGCCAAGAACTGGAGAGATGTGGTTCAAAAATAGAGGAATTGAAGGTAAAGAGTGGAAAGTCTTTCTAAAAAATCTAGGTATGGATACCACCATCTTTAAAAAGGGAATACCTAGCACAACACTTAAAGGAAAATGGAGGAATCGTCTATTAATAATTCAAAAATTTGTGACCTGTGAGGGAAGATTTGGATGCACGTTCTTTTATCATGTTAGATTATTGATGAATTTTCTTGAAGGCAGTGAGTTAAATCTTCCATAATTCTTGTTGAATAGCTTAAGGAAAATGTCAGGAAATGTTCAAAGGAGAATCCAGTTTATAGACAACACAATGTATCATCATGGGTTTATTAAAATTCTTATTGGATTTCACCTCAAAAGTCTAGGGGATACTTGGGAAATTTTCCTAATTTGGAATCATTTCAAAGAGGGAAACCAAGAACAACCTAGCTGTAGCAAAGAAAAAAAAGGGGGGGGGGGAAGAAAATTTGAAAACCTTGTTGAAAGTGAACAATAACCATCTCAAGAACAGTCAGAAGATGAAGTTCCCATTGCAGAACTTTTGGGGAAACTTAAGAAGCAAATTGTGAAAGAAGACAACACAAAAGAAAAGGATACATCCAATCAACACTCCCCCTTAGCGAGGAGTGTGCTCTAGCAATACTTCTCCACCAGAAGCATCACATTGATCCACGGCATCAGTCCTCTGCGTTGTTGATGCTCAACATGTTGCCCTTCATCCACAACACTGCTGCTATCTGTATTGTTGCCCATGACTCTACCACTGTCACTGCTACATCTGTACTGCAAATCCCTCTCAAAATGTTGCATCATGTTGCCCATAGCACTGCCACTGCTAACTGTTGCACTGCAACTCAGTTGTTGAGATTTAAGCAACTGAAAAACCTCCCAAAACTGACATACTGGTCAATCTGAATACTCCTCGATGCTGGAACTACCTCTGTTGCTAATCTGCATTGACCTCTGATGCCACTACGTTGTTGTTGCTCTGCACTGTGCTACACAACTGTGCACTGTGTTGTTGTTGCTACGTTTTTGTTGCCTCTGCTCTGCGTTGCTTCAAACTTCGACACTAGCTCTGCCACTGTTGCTCCATCATCCCTTGCATCAACTGACACCCGTCATTCTACTACTGTCATTAAGGGTTCCCATAGTTGTATGTGATCCAAGAGTTTGGGCACCTCAAGGATCCTACCCCTATTCATGTAGGGGATCTACAGCTCCATATCACCCCACTTCTTAGGTGCATGAACACTCATGGCGCATCCATCATCATCCTCCTCATCAGCCTGAGCTGGAGCAGCCTTCGAGTCAGATTCTTCCTTGCCCTGCTTCTTCAGAGAGCACTGTGTGGCGAAATGTCCTAGTTCCCCACATCTGCAGCATCTGACCTTCGAGAGGTCCTTTTTCCTTCGTTGATACCCTTGTTTTCCCTTAGATGCGAGAGCCGCATCTTCCTCTTCCTCCTTCTTAACTTTGATCCCTTCGTTGTTGCTTCCCGCCTTGGTCCACCGTCTCAGCTCTTCTTGTCGAAGAGCTACCCACATCTCTTAAAATCTTAGAAGAGCTACCCTACCCAAAATGCCTTGGACGAAGGTCTCCCAGTCTTCAGTGACTGCATTTAGGGCAGTCCTGACCATAAGCCCAACATCTGGTGTAGCCCCTACGAAAGCTAGCTGATCTCGGATCCCTTGCAATCTAATAAGGAAGCGGTCGATCTCTTCTCCCTTCTGCATCTGAAATAATCTTAGTTGGTTCTCAAGCAACATCTTCCATTGGACAGAAGATCCATGGTATATAGTGGTCAAGGCCTCCCACATTTCCCTTGTTGTGTTCTTCTCACCAATATGTGGGATCACATGATCCTTGACTCTGTCCATGATCATGTGTTTTGCTTTTGTCTGAGCCTCGTACTTCTTGAGAGGATCAGCATCAACTAAAACATCAATAGTGTTCAAGGCATGATCCTTGATGCGATTTTATCCAAAACTGCCAAGATCTTGGCCTTCCAAATGACAAAGTTGGATGATCCATCCAACCTGTCCTAATCCCTCAGTCGATTCACGACCATCTCTACTCAACTAAGTGTCAAACAAGTCCCTTTCTCCCTCTTTCGTCGCTGCCCCAGCAAAATTCGGATCCGGATTTCTTGGCGCTAGAAACCCTCTAAGGAACAAGCTCCCCCTAATATTAGGTTTCCTTCATGGAAATCCTTCTGCCAACAGATGTCGAAACACTCCTCTCTGATATTGCTTTGTTGTTTCTCAACACTAGATCTAGACTTCTTGGCAAGAAATATTTTGAGGAATTGCTTCCCTCTACTTTGCTTCTACCCCACTAAACATTGTTTTGCACCAAAAAAATCAATGCCCCGTCAACAACTCCAAATAGAAATCGTACTGCTCTTCTACCCACGGCAATCGGATAACTAAGCCTCAATAGTCTCTTCCTTGGCCCAGCAACCACTGCGCTGCCTCCTGCAACTACAGTGTCACCTTAGCAAGCTGACGCATGCTCTGCGTGAGCCCCTTTGGTGACTGTGTCACCCTTCCTCTGCCTTTTTAGTTCAGTGCTATCACTCGGGACAACTGCTTTCCTGTAACAAATTCTTCTTTGTCCTTTTGCTGATGGCTTCATTCCTTCCTCATCTGCAATCTCTCTGATACCATGTGAAAAATTCTAAATCTAAACCAGAAATCCTACTGCAGAAAAAACTGATTTACATTATCTACTTGTGTTAATATTAACATGTTATTTTTCTGAAAACTTCAGTAAAAATATTAATGTAAATACATTGCAGCCTACACCAATATACAGATCAAGAACTGAAAAATAAATGAGACAACCATACACAGAACACCTATTTTTGGACAATTGTCCTCGGAAAAACCCAATGTGGGAAAACAGATGCAACAGATCTGAGGATTTGTATTATTAAGCAGCAGTATTTTGAGTACAACTAGGGTGCCAAAATCCGGCTCACCCAATAGAGTAAAATCCTCGCAGACAAATAAAATAGTGATTTTTTACCTCACACTGCAAGTCCCGGCGGGTGCCAAAATCCGGCTCACCCAATAGAGAAAAATCCTCGCAGACAAATAAAATAGTGAGTTTTTACCTCACACTGCAAGTCCCGGCTGATCCGGATCAGAAGCTGGTGAAAACCCAGCTGCCTCTGCGCAGTAGATGCGTAGGCCGCGTGGGTCTGGCTGAGGGCTGGGTCACCCTTTCTCTATGCTGATCTTCCTCTTAGAAAATCGAGTTTCAACCCTCCCAGCTCAGAAACCCTGATCTCCAACAATTTTCGAATTGTCTCTCAGAAGCTCTACGTTGCTCCTGCGTGGGCCTGTGTTACCCTCTCTGGGAATTGCGTCACCTCTCTTGGTCGCTGTGGTGCTTCCTCTACCGTCTCTATTGCCCTTGCTCTGCTATGTACTCTTGGTCCTCCAACCAACAACTGCTTTTTCCCCTCGCTGCAATTGAATCACTTAGATTTTATCTTCGTTCAAGCACTGCTCTATCAAAAGAATTCGATCTCTAGATTCACTGTGTATGTCCTCCAACTGACCCTCAAGCCTTCCTTTATACTTTTCTTGTTGAGAAATCAACGGTTGTGATCTAATCCTTAATCAACAGCTAAGATTAAATTAGACTTGATCCTCGTCACTTAGAATCTTTTCACCCAAATGTTTAAATTAATTCACTTTAACTATTTTAATTCCCTAAGTTTTAACTTAGGCGTTATTAAAAAATAATTAATTATTTGAATAACTTTCACTCCAGGTGGAATTTCTCCAAACGATTTCTGGGTCTTGGAGATCTCATGTGTTCTAGCCCCTCCACAGAATTCCGGAGCTAGAGCACATCCGATGCTACCCAAAAATCAACATTTATATGATTAAAAACAGTTGTAATTATTAAAGCGCATTTTTCATCTTGACCATTAGTTGCTAAAAATCATATAATGACAAATTTTGAAAGCATTAAAGAGAAGAAAATTAAAAGTACATTCTAAATAATATTACCAACTACATTTGCCAAGCCCAAATCCATTCCATTCAATTACCTCAATTGTCTTCCCATTCGAAGCAGTAACTATGTCACCAGGCCGCATACCAGTGCCACTAATCATGTTTTCACATGCAGCAACAACAAAATGGACCTACAAAGAAAATAAAACCGTTCAGGCTGACCAGGATCACATTGCTTATCATCATACAGCAAAGCTTTCTTCCAAAATTTAACCTTGTTATTACAAAGGTGATAAATCAGAAGACAATGGTCTGTAATCTATGACTGAAATGTTCATATATTTTTCTAGAAACACCAATTTATCCATCCAAGACAAATTTACCTCTACACCAAGAGGCTTAATTTGACCAATAGCCTTTGCTGCACCAAGAGCCGCTGCAGAACCTCCCATGTCAATCTTCATCGTTTCAATACCTGGTCCTGCCTTGATGTTGTAACCTCCACTGCTCACATGAAACTAAAATAAATGACTATCTTCATAAAATATGAAGGCATTCTTAACAGACTAATATGTTAAACAAGAGCGACAAACAGATTGATTGGGTAAATTATGCCTATAAGGAACACAAAATTTTGTGAAATAAAATGCAGTCTTTGGATCTAAAAACAGTCAAACTAAAAACATTTTAAACCATTATCCACCAAAATACTAAAACAGGGCAACAACAAATTATCATTACAAGACAATTTTTAAAAGCAGAATTGAATGCAAGACCTACAAAAATCAGCAGCAAAAAGTATTGGGATAAATCAGTCAAATAATCTCTTGTAAAATTACAAAGGATGTTCATATAACCGAAGGTAATTTAAATTACCTCAAGTGCCTCCACAATCAACTCCCAAAGGAAAAAACTAAACAAAGTCATAAACTCCTTCAAATAAGACTACAAGTATTGTAGTAGAACACAATACAGCAATCGAGTTACTTGTGTCGACAAAATATTGCTCAATACACAAGTGAATTGCAGCTTGGATGAAGCTTTAATTGTCAGTCAACACATGCAGAGGAGCAAAATTTTCCTCGCTATTGGATATTGAAATATCAGGTTAACAATGTCAGAATAGAAGGCTCACTATTGAATAAAATCACTTTATGACTTTAGGATATGTTAATGTTCCCTCTTTGTGTAATGTGGTCTTATCGCACATTCATGAGTGGAAATGATGTGCTTAGTGAACAGTGACATATAAGGAGGTAAACTCCATTGCAATAAATGTACTAATTATTCATTGGTAATTGTATTGTGTTATTACGAGTATCTTCCTTTGAGCTTAGTTATGTGACTCAATCCTATCTAGGCTTTCCTCATTTAGTGATCTAGCTCTGTTTTGTAATATGGTATTAGTGCAAGAAGCCATATCAAGAGTCTCAGGCGTTTGGATGACAAATTTTTTGCCCTTGTGATTTCAATGTGACCTGGAAAGAGAAACAACCAAGAGAGTGAGAACATATGTGTGAAATAGGGCTGTGTGAAAGTGTAACTGTTATAGCCATACAGAAATTCCAGCCACCATACAATTTTATCATCCAAATGATGTATTTGTAGTAGTAGTTTTTTTTTTTATTTAAAGCCGCTACTGTACAGAAATAGTACAACTCCCTCAATTGCGGTATAGCATGCATGCAACCATTCACCAGCGAAATTTCTAATTAGTTGACTTGGGTTTCTAGATCAAACAAACAGTGGTTTCAGATTTCCATGATTAGAAATTAAACATGGATATGCCATTAGAAAAATATTTTGGCTTCAATTTCCATGCCTGAAAAGTGAAAATCCAAATTCAACTAATGAATATATACCTGCAAGAAATTGAAAAAGGGGCTGCGAAATCACTAACAAATCCAAATAAAATTATTTGAATGGCAGAATAGAGATAACAAAGTCAAAGTTATTGCCCACGGGGTAGCTCAATTGGAAATTGCCTTGACAATGAAGTGCTATGTTCCATGACATTCCAGGTTCAAACCTCCCCATGGGTCAGCCAACAAAAAAAAACAAAGCCAAAGCTATTATTTGCTTTTCTCTCTTAGACTCTGAATTGCATCATATATATCTGGAAAAATCATTCAAAGTAATATGGGATAATCTAAATAAAATATTTGGAACACAAGCCGTGAATGCAAAGTTTTATCTGAAGCTACCTAATCAACTTCAAGATGTCTATTGAAGACATTATGTCTAGCCACACAAACAATCTGAGATCTCTCATCAAACAACTAAATAAAGTCAAAGATATAGTGGAGGAAGAAGATGTCAAAGCCATCCTATTAAACAGTCTACCTTCAATACAGTAATTTACTTTTTACTCTCAGTCAAATACCTTCTCAAACTCTAAGATATATGATTCCTGCTCTCTTAGATGAAAGGAAGAGAACCATTACAAAATGGACTTTAAGTGATCCTCAACCTAAGATGGCACTATACTCGAGAAACAATTGTTGTAGATCAGCTAAATATAAGGGGGAGATGGAATGTTACTATTGCAAGAAAATCGGTCACACAACATGGAACTATAAATTTCAAGCCAGTGGCATTTTCAAGGGACAAGTCAAGGGACAGACCACATGTAGCTAATGCAGCCATTGTTGAAGTTCCTCTGGATGCTAACAATGGTGATGATCTTACTAAAGAAAGGGCATTCAACACATTTTAAGAAACCCACACATTGACGACGAGAATAGATTAGTGTAGATACAGCTCAACATGGATGGTTTACCAAATAGTTTGAAAGTGGGATCATGGGATCCATCATTAAGGTTTCAAGACATGCATGTGGATTGTTGTCCAATAATCAGATTATGATACGTGCATGTGGATTGTTGTCCAGTAAATTAATTCAGCAGATTTGTAATTTCGAAGTTCGAGGAGGTGGAATCCAGGAACCCGGTAATTCAACTTGGAAGCTGCACCTTTACAAAACTTACGAGGCAACGAGATGGGGCTCTACCTAATCCAAGAACTGTTTTCCAAAGAAGAGGCTTTTGAAAAATGTTTGGTTCTAATCATTTCTGTTCATTTTGTGTTCACTCAATATGTGTTAGCTTTCCTTCAATTAATATGTTTTGCTTTCAGTACCATGAGCCTGAAGAGGAGGGTTAGAATATAGGGCTTACTATGTAATAAAATCATAAAGTCAATATATGACCTTAGCATATGTTAATGTTCACATTTTGTGTAGAGAAATCCATCCCACATTCATAAGTGGAAATTCTTTGCTTACTGAACAATGATATATAAGACTGTAAACTCCATTGTAATAAATGCATCAGTTATTCATTGATAATATCATAGTGTTATTGTGAGTATATTCCTTTGAGCTTGGTTATGTGACTCAACCCTATCTATGCTTTCTTCATTTAGTGATCTAGCTCATTTTTGTAATAAACATGGCAATCCTGAACTGTTTAGATGAAGCAGGAAACATGTCCTTGAGTATACAAAAAAAACTGAGAGAATTGCAGAAACATTAATATGGTCAGAGAAGATTAGCATTGAAGAGTAAAAAATATTCAGCTGAATGGATCAGATTTTACCGACCTAAGCTTTCTAATAATGTAATCTCTATTTTAGGACATTAACACAGCTTGCTTAGATGGTGACATACAGTTTTGTTTGTCTGTAATTGAATGAGTAATTGAATGAATGCAAGAATCGAATAAGCGAAAGAAATTACATCAACATGTACATGTCCCTGCAAATGTAGAAGATAAATGACACAGGATGAAAATGCACCTATCAAATGTCACTCCTTTTCCAACTATGGCAAGCTTAGTCTTAACATCTCCAGTTGGAGGCTTGTAGCAAAGGTGAATGAAATTTGGAGGGTTTGCAGATGCTGCAGCCACTCCTAAATATGATCCCATTTTCAACTCTTCACATTGCTCTACATCCAATATCTTTGCAGTGAGTACATCACTGTAAGCAGAGGCAATGTTGGATGCTTCATTTGCAAGTGCTCCTGTACAACAAGGACAGTCATATTAGACAGCTAACATCTAAATTCTAATGAAATGAACTCCTCCATATTCACCAACGGCCATCAAATCTATATATTTGTAGTTGGCTTAATACGTCTTCCTGCAACTAGCAAGAATGAAATTTAATGTTTCTGAAGGTTAATACTGAATGGATTCCAATGAATAATAAACTATTGTCTTAATGATGAAAACTTTATAGCAAGAAAAAATTATTTAAAAGACATCCAAAATAGCAGAAAACATTCACTTGAATAAAATAATAGATAGAAATTGCAACTTTCTTCATCATGTTTTGGACCCAGAAAAGAAAAGAAAACGAGGAAATGCATTTAGAAATTAATCAACTGCAATAGCCACACCATACAGATATTCCTGAAATATCAATTTGCCTAACTTTTACCATTGTGCTTGAACTGTCTAACATGCAAATGTTACCATTATGTGAGGCCCATAAGACTGAAAAACAAACGTGCAAAAAAAGCATGAACTTACTAGGAGTAATTATGTTTGCAGGTGCATTTACAAGTTGCCTAGTTAGAATAACGCCAGCACAAACTTGCTGGATATACTTAAACTTCTGCTCAAACTCAGGACCACTGCCGAGTCCAAGAAAATCCAAACACTTGAGGAAAGGATTCTTTGCCTCTGACTTGAAACGAGTGTCCTCATAAATACCCAGAAGCACCCCTGAAACGGCATCAGATGCAAATATTAGACTCCTAAAACATTTAAATTCATGTCCAAATCAAAAACATCAACTGATGTAGTGCATATAGCAACTCCTTTTATGAAATTCATTCTCAAAAGAAAAGAACGTCTACAACAAAGGAAAAAGTGATTAATCCTGGATTCCACTCTCTAGGTTACTTAAATTAGGGCATTATATTTCTCATGTCTCAAGCAGCAGCATTCTTCTCCAGTTCTACTGCAGAAATAGTGGCTCGGGCAGCAAGGGCTGCTGCTCAAGCTCAAAGAAGGGAAAACAATTTTGTGATTTTTTTGCTGCTTCTTCTCCAAACCTAACTGCTATTCTTAGGACCTACTGCTAGTGTTTCTGCTCCAACTGCGGGAAATATATATGAAATTGCTGGAAGTGTGTCTGCAAGGAAGGAAAATCAAGAGAACAAATAACCTTCGTGGAAATATCTAACAAAACAGGTGTTAGGGTGTCAGTGGAGGAAATCTCTATTGGACAAAGAACACCTAATTCTAAGTCAATGCCCATCTGTTGGGCATCAAAACGAGAGGAATTGGAGCATGTAATACTGTGACTCCAAACCAAAGAAGGAGTTTTGCTAGAGAGAGGATTCTATTGGCATGGAGGACATGACAGCAGCATGTAGGACAAATAGAGATGATGATCCTCTCTTGCAACCATATGGGGGTTTAGGGTGTTGGAGGATACTTCCATTGGACATGCAACTACTGCATGTCACCATTAAGAACAACTATTTCCAAGTCAAGGCCCATTTGTTGGGCCTCAACGCAAGAGGAATTGGAGCCTGTAAAACTGTGACTCCAAACCAAAGAAAAAGTTTTGCAAGAGAGGATTATATTGGCAATGGGCATGGAGCATGTGGCTGCAGCATCTAGGACTCATACAGATGATGATCCTCTTCCGTTCCTAGAGATTATAGAAATGATGATCCTGTGATTATCTCCAATACCCTAATCTAAATATATATGGTCGCATGTAGGTGGCACCCAAGGTGACTAGGTAATACCCTAATCCAAATCTACTCATCCAATGTGCTCTCCTAGATGGATAGAAGTCAAAAGATGGTACACCCCGACTCGAGGATAACTATGAAATTCGTGCATGCACACTCCTTGGAATCTACACCCTCCTCAACTCTTCATGTAGGTACACCCTAGCAATCTAACAAAAGATAACGCATGCAAAAACAAACTTCAAAATAGTAAAGCAAACTAATGTAGATCAACAACCTTACCCTCTCTCTCCTACATAACTCTAGTGTTACTCTCCAAAACACTAATGTTGTGCAATCATAGCAATATGTTGTTCCTTCATACGAATTGTACAAGAATCAAGGTAGTCTTTATTGGTACTATTGCACAATACAAAAGGAGAACCAATTACAAAGCTACGAGGAAATAGTCTAACCCTCACTCTTTCTAAGAAAAGGTGTTCTCCACCAAGCCCAGATTCTCCCTCCACATCTCAAACTTCCCCTTGGCCAAGGGCTTTATCTAAATATATACAACCTATGAATCTAAAAGAATATACTCAAAAACCTTGCCCATTTTAAACTCAATCCCTAGCGAAATAGTACCACATGTCTATATGCTTTAAGGAATCCTAAAACAATGGATTCTCAAATAATTTATTACAATTCTAATCATCATGTTATACCACAATAGGCTCCCACATCTAATTGATTGACTATTTTATCAATTTGCAAAGCCAAAAGGCCTCACAACTAGCTAAACTAGATGCCATGTACTCTACCTTGTTGAGCACACACTTAAAATAAGAGGGGGGTTTGAATCAGTATAAGAAAAATTTTACTTACTTAAACATTAATGAACCATAAGAAAATAATCACATATGACATCTATCAACTATTGAACATGGAACACAAGATTTACATGGAAACCCTTTCAAAAATAAACCACAAAACTTATTTTTATAATTCTTTGTAGGCACCAACCTACTGGAAACACCAATCCCCACGGTTGTAAATATTTGTAGGCACCAACCCACTTCATTGAGTCTCCTTGCTACTTCTACCTTCACCAAGTCTGCTAGTTGCTTCTACCTTCACCAAGTCTACTTCGCCCAAAACTTGTTGTTTTTGGTCTCTTCCCAAGAACGAACTTGTACAACATGCCACATATCCAATTTTTCAAACTTGATTCTGAAATTTTTACCTGAGGAACTCCTATATGTCTCCTCGTATTTTTGAAAGTTTCACAGTTTGAAAATTCCCAGAAAAGAAGTGACAACAAAAATTCTGAGTTGACTTATTTGAACCTGATTTCAGGATCATTTAGAAATCCTAACTTTCACAAGGCATGATCCATTTGAAGCACATATTTAAGGATCAATCACAAACCCTAACTTTCATAGGGCATATCTCAAAAAATAGAGTGAACCAATCCCTGATATTTTTACCACATGTACAGGAATATCTCGCCTTCGTCTAATCAAAATTTCACAATTTGAAACACCCTAGAAGAAAAGTTATAGCGAAAATAGAAATATCGCTCATTCACTCCATATATTGTTAGTTTTTATAGCATCAAATGTGTTCTAGCAACGATATTTGGCAAAGAGACTAGAATACATGTATTCTCCAATACCCAGAAATCGTTTTTGGAAATTCCACCTAGATACGACTTAATTCAATTAATTATTCAGTTTTTAATATTTCCTAAGTCTAAACTTCGGAAATATTATTAATTATAAGGAATTAATTAAGTCATGGTGAGAATGTTCTAGAAAAGTGCATGGATCGATTTCTAGTTAATCCTAGCCATCGATTAAGATTTAATCGTGGTCGTTAAAGTCTCAACGAAGGATTATAAGAAGAAGACGATGGGGCTTGGAGAAGATACACCAAATCAGTTGAGCATTCGATTTTGTTGAGAAATAGATTTCCAAAGTAGCAGTTGTGCGTTTCCAGAAGTGATTCAGTAAGATCAAAACAGTGAGTGAGAGACAAAGACAGTGAGTTGGAGGAAATATTTTCCAAATCCGGGGAGGCAGCAACAAGTGAGTTGAATTATCCCAAAGAGGGAGTGTAGAAGGACTACACAGTGTTTTAGTCACACAGATCGATTTGGGGAGAAGAAAAATTCGTTCTCAGTTCCAGAGGCCAAGAAGGAGTCCCAAAGGGCCGGTGAGACGATTTTCTCAGCTTCCAGAGGCAAAACGACTTCATCGGAGCCCAGTTTGAGGCAAGTCGTCCAGCCAACTATGCAGAGCAGCGCAGAGGCTGACGCAGTGCACCAGGAGGCTGAATTTCTGATAGGGAAAGTCCAGCTAGAGATTTCCTATGGGAGAAAGGTAATTCCCTTCAGTATTTTACTCAGTTTATCTCTGTTTGGAGTGCCAGTTGGGCATCCTTAGATGTACTCAGATTTCACTGTTTCATAATAATAAAACCCTCAATTGTTGCACCGGTTTTCTCAAGTTGGGTTTTTCTGGGGACATTGGTCCAAAAATAACCGTGTAATTTTGTGTGTGTGCATATATTTTCTTCCAACGTTTTATTTCTTTTGTAGTTTATTTGTGAAGGTTGCAGTGTATTTATTTCGTTATTTGACGTAGGAAACAACAAATAAATTGTTTGGTTAATTAAACAATTAGAAGAAATAATATCAGTTGCTGCAATAAGATATGGGTTTCCGAATTTTCACATGGTATCAGAGCGCAGATTGTAAGCGAGAGAGCTCAGATGCAGAAGAAGAGAAGGAGGTTTGCTGCTCTGCGTGAGCAGCAATTCGAATCTGCCAGAGGCAATGCAATTTCTTGGCCAAGAGGGTCAAGTTCTTGAGGAAAATCGATTTCTCTGAGAGAGCGACAGAGAAATCTGATTTCTCCAGATCGAGGATTACCAGAGGCATAGGGAGCAACCATATTTTTCTTGCAAAGAAGATCTCTAGCTCGACGCAGTTATTTTGCAACAGTTTGTGAAATTTTCAAGAAGGAAAATATTTCTGCAATACTTGGTTTATTTCTCCTACTTGTGAAATAAGTTATTGACAGATGCTTTAGTAAATTCTGAAATAAACACATTTGCAGATCTTCACTATCATCAAGAGCATAAGAACAAAAAGATAAATTACACAAGTAGCACAATAGAAACAACCATATGAACACAGTTATTTTTGGACAATTGTCCCCGAAAAAACCCAATGTGGGAAAACTAGTGCAGCAGATGAGGGTTTTGTATTTATCTTCAAAAATGGAAAGTACATTAACAAAAGTATGATGAGCAGAGAAAAAATTAGCAAACACCTGGTTGAATTTTCTAGAACCTTCAGACAAATTTCAGACCCTCGGGGTGACCTCCTTCACCCTCTGCGTCATCCAGCGTGAGAGTTCTGTGCAGTCTCTCCTTGGACTGCGTGATTCTGCATGGAGGGGGTCTTGTTGCTGATCATCTCACCCTTCCCTTCATCCTCCTGACTTCTGCTTAATGATAACTGACTCCTCCCTCCTCCTTCTGCTTCTGCAACCCTGCCTCTACAATCTCACCCTCTGAAATCAAATTCTCTTGCTTCAGAATCGATTTCCTTCGGAGACTGAGAGTGTCCCCGGCTTGATTTCCAAATGGCCCTCAAGTCTCTTCTTATAGTCTTCTTGTTGATGAATCAACAGCCAAGATTATATTGTTAATCAATGGCTCAGATTAAAATATGACTTGATCTTTGTTTTCTAGAAGATTCACACTCTGCTCTATCAATACCCTTTAATTATTTAATTTCCCTAAGTTTAAACTTAGGGTCTGCATTAAAATAATTAATTTTTTTAATAAAGTCATATCCGAGTGGAATTTTCACAAACAATTTCTGGGTTCTCTGGATAACTATTGTCCAAGCCTCTATACCAATAATGAGACTTAGAAAAATTCCCAATGCTATAGAAATCAACACAGTTGCTAGAGCAAAATAGTGTCGGGTGGAAGAAAGAGCACAAACTTGAAGGAAAATTTTCCTCAGGGAACTTCTAGTCTCAGAAGTTCAATTTGTTGATTTATGGTAGCATCGGATGTGCTCTAAGTCTCAAATTTTGCAGGGAGGCTTAGACACATGTATTCCAAAATACCCAGAAAGTGTTTTGGGAAATTCCACCTGAATGGGGTTTTATTAAAATAATTAATTATTTTTAATGGGAGCCTAAGTCTAAACTTAGGGAATTAAAATAATTAAAGTATATTAATAGAACTGGGTGTGAATCTTCTAGAAAAAGACAAAGATAAATTCAAGTTAATCTTAGCCCTTGATTATCTTTTAATTTGGGCCGTCGATTTCTCAACGAGAAGGTTACAAGAGAAGGCTTGATGGGCATTTGGAAAGCACATCGAGAGAGAGTCTAGAGATCGATTTCTCAAGTGACCAGCGCAGAGCAGCCGAAGAGATCATCGAAGTGATTCTTGTAGTGAGGGGCAAAGATAGTTTTGGTTGGAGATTTTTCCTGAGCCGAGAATACATTGCATAGAAGGCAGAGAGAGGACGCAAAAGAGACAGCGTAAGGGCTACGTTGGACAGTGCAATGTCATGCAAAGGCAGCGCTGAAGCCTTGAGGAGACCTGTAATTTCGCTGAGGGTGAGATCAGTTTCAGTGACAGGCATCGAAGCTTGAGACTGGAGGGCGAGAGATTGAAGCATCCAGCCAGCAGAATGATTAGTCGAAGGAAGTGACGCAGTTCCCAACCAGTGTGACGCAGATCTGCGTAGAGGCAGCGTGGGGCTTGTCAGTTTGGGGTTGGATTAGGATAGTGTGAGGATATTTTCTCACTAACTCTCTGCCAGTTATTTTTCTTTGTATGGATGGCCAGTAAGGCATCCTAGACTGTATTCAAAACTACTGCATAATAATACAAACCCTCAACTGTTGCACCGGTTTTCCCTGAATGGGTTTTTCCGGGGACATTTGTCCAAAAATAACAGTGTCATATGTGTGTCTATTTTTCTTCTTGCTCAGTTCTTTTTTCCGTATAATATTTTATGTAGTGAAGGTTGTAGTGTGATGTATTCAGTGTTTGTCGTGGAACAACTGCAAATAAATTGTTAAGTAATGAATAACAATTAGGTGAATATTTTCCAGTTACTGCAATAGGATTCCAGTTTTAGGAATTTTCACATGGTATCGAAGCATCGCAGGTGAAGCAAGAGAGCAAAACGGAAGAACTTAGCGTTGAAGGGAAAGAGGGAGATTGAATAGCTGCGTAGGCAGCGGATCGAATCCCCAAGGGTTTGCACAGTCCAGGCCAGTAAGGGCAAGATTTGTGAGGAAGTATCTCTCTCAGTGAGTCGACAGAGAGGTAGGAGTTTCCAGTTTGTGATTTTTCAGTGGCAGAGGAATCAGCGCAACAGCAGATTCAACGCATAGTAGTTTTCTGTGGGATGCATTTTTTTACCGCAGCAGTTGCTGGTGCAAAAAGCGTTAGAAGAAGGAAGAAGAAAACATTGATTTGAGGGAATTTCTTCCTCAGTGAGTTCCAAGCCAAGGAATTCTATTTCTCAGTTGCAGAGTAGCAGTAGCGAGGAGCAGATCTACTAACTCCAGTAGGGAGTGTGTAGGCCAGCCTAGCAACTGTGCAGAGGAGAGAGGGAGCAGTTCGACTTTTGTTGGCAGAGATGGCAGCTAATGAGATGAGAGAACATGATCGGTTGGACGGTGCCTCTAACTATGTGATCTGGCAAGCAAGGATCAAGTGTCTGCTAGATGACCATGATCTCAAAGCCTTCATCGATGTTGTGGTATTTGTCCCCGTGGATGCAAATCCGTTGAAAGCCTACAAGAAGGATATGGTGAAAGCCAAGCGTTTGATCCTCGATAGAGTGAAGGATCATGTAGTATGTCACATCGCTGGCAAAGTGACTGCACAGAGATGTGGGATGCCTTGGAGACGTTGCATCAAGGATCTTCCGAGCAGTGGAAGATGTTCTTGCAGGAGAAGATGTGATCTACGAGAATGCGGAAGGGAGAACGCATTGATCTGTTCCTTGCGAAGCTTCAGGAAACCCGAAATCAGTTGGCAGTTGTAGGATCAGCACCTCAAGGAAATGAGATGGTAAGACTGGCCCTGAATTCAGTGTTAGAAGAATGGCAAGTCTTTGTCCAGAGCATCATGGGCAGAGAAAGGTTGTCTGAATGGGAATCGATGTGGGTCGCTCTTCAGCAAGAAGAGTGAGGCGAGATATGATCAAGTGCAAACTTGATGGCAACAACTGTTGATTTTTGGGTAGCATCGGATGTGCTCTAGCTCTGAAATTTTGTGGAGGTGCTATAACACATGAGATCTCCAAAACCCAGAAATCGTTTGGAGAATTCCACCCGAAGCTTAAGTTATTCAAATAATTAATTATTTTAATGAAGACCCTAAGTCTAACTTAGGGAAATTAAATAATTAAAGTGAATTAATTTAAACATGTGGGTGGGAATGTTCTAAGTGACGAGCATCAAGTCTTTTCTAATATTAGTTGTCGATTAGAGATTAGATCACAACCGTCGATTTGTCAACTGGAAAAGAATTAAACGAAGGCTTGGGGTCAGTTGGAGAACACACACAGAGCAGCAGCACTTGAGCTAAGTCGAAATTCTGGGGCGCAGTTTGCTAAGAATTTCAGAGTGAGCTTGCAGTGCAGTGAGGGGTAGTTTGGCAGCGGGATTTCGGATCCAAGGCTGAGAATACAATTGCAAAGAGGAAGATCTACCCAAGAGAGACAGCACAACCCTTGAGAGGGTGACGCGGGCCTAGAGGGGTGACGCAGTCCAGGAAGAGGTGATGTAGAGCCAGAGGCTGTAGTGTTGGGGTTCCTGTGGGGCAGATCAGGCTTAGTTTCAACAGATCGAAGAAGGGTGACGCAGCCACTAGGAAGGGTGATGCAACCACTAGGAAGAGCTTGCTGGGGACTGCTTGGCACTTGTGTGGTTCGTAATTCTGACATTGGATCAGCCATAATATCTGTCTCCGGATAGAGGTACTTCTACCAAGGAAATTCTTTATTGGGTGAGTCGTTTATGGCACCCTAGTTTGTATTTAGAAATCTGCATAATAATAAAAACCCTCAAGAGTTGTTGCACTGGTTTTCCCGCATTGGGTTTTTTCGGGGACATTTGTCCGAAAAATCTTGTGTGTCCTTTGTCTGAATGTGCTTATTCTTCAGTTCTTGATTTGTATAATTGTGTAGGTTGCAGTGTGTTTACTTCAATGTATTCATGAATACTTCTGAAAATAACTTGTTAAGTACACAAGTAGGAGAAGTAAACCATATTTCTGCAGTAGGATTTCTGTAATTGTGATTCAGAAATTTTCACAACAGCAGCAGTGGGACAAAGCCCAAGGAGGAGGAAGAGAATGCAGCACTTGCATCTAAGGGGCAGCAGGAGCAGCAGAGGCGAAAAAAGGACGTCTCAAAGATCAAGTGTTTCTGGTGTGGTGAGATGGGTCACTACGCTACGCAGTGTGCTCTCAAGAAGAAGGACAAGGACGAGAAACATGATCTGCAGGCTGCACATGCTAGGATCGAGGAGGATGAGTTTGCCATGATTGCCCACATATATCCAGGGGAGAATTTGGGTGATCTAGAACTATATTTCGAAAGAGCTGCAGTTGGGCAGGATCCTTGAGGATTCCACCTCTTGGATCAATCCCCTGCTACGAGAGCCCATATCAGAAGTAGCGGGATGGACCAGTGTCAGTTGGTGCAAAGGAGTGCCGGAGTGACAGTGCAGTGGCTAGAGAATGCCAGAGTCAAAGCAGCACAGAGCAGAGTTGGCAACAGTGCAGTAAGGCACAGCGCAAAGTTAGCATCAACACAGCAGCTTCAAAGGGTCAGCACAAAGACTAGCAATAGTCAGATCTTCAGTATCAAAAGCATCATGTTGAACACTTAGTTCATTACTTCGGATGTTTTTTTGTTGCAACAACAGCAGAGTTGCAGTGCAGATCTAATTGGCAGTAGTATGCAGGGTCAACAAGAATGCAGTAGTTGGTGGACAACAGTGTTAGGCATCAGCAGTGCAGAGGGAGATGTTACAAAATCAATGTAATGCTTCAGCTGGATGCATTACTAGAGCACATTCCTCGCTAAGAGGGAATGTTGATTTTTGGTAGCATCGGATGTGCTCTAAGTCTCAAATTTTGCAGGGAGGCTTAGACACATGTATTCCAAAATACCCAAAAAGCGTTATGGGAAATTCCACCCGGATGGGGTTTTATTAAAATAATTAATTATTTTTAATGAGAGCCTAAGTCTAAACTTAGGGAATTAAAATAATTAAAGTATATTAATAGAACTGGGTGTAAATCTTCTAGAAAAAAAGATCAAATCAAGTTAATCTTAGCCCTTGATTATGTTTTAATCTGGGTCATTGATTTCTCAACAAGAAGGTTATAAGAGAAGGTTTGATGGGCATTTGGAAAACACAGCGAGAGAGAGTCCAGAGATTGATTTGTCAAGTGAGCAACGCAGAGCAACTGGAGAGATAATCGAAGTGATTCTTGCAGTGAGGGGCAAAGATAGTTTTAGTAGGACATTTTTCCTGAGCTGAGAATACATTGCAGAGAAGGCAGAGAGAGGACGCAGAAGAGGTAGTGTAAGGGCTATGCTAGGCAGCGCAATGCCACGCAGAGGCAGCTAAATCCTTGAGGAGATCCGCAATTTTGCTAAGGGTGAGATCAGTTTCAGTGTCGCGAGCCGGGGTTTGAGACCAAAGGGCCAGATATTGAAGCATCCATCCAACAGAATGATCAGCCGATGGAAGTGATGCAATTCCCAGCCAATGTGATGCAGATTAGTGCAGAGGCAACGTGAGGCTTGCCAGTTTGGGGCTGGATCAATGTCGATTCTTCAGTGATAGTGTAGGGACATTTTCCCACTAACTCTCTGCCAGTTATTTTTCTCTGTATGGATGATCAGTAAGGCATCCTAGATTGTATTCAGAACAACTGCATAATAATACAAACCCTCAACTGCTGCACCGGTTCTCCCACATTGGGTTTTTCCGGGGACATTTGTCCAAAAATAACGATGTCATATGTGTGTCTATTCTTCTTCTTGCTCAGTTCTTGTTTCCGTATATTATTTTATGTAGTGAAGGTTGCATTGTGATGTATTCAGTGTTTGCCATAGAACAACTACAAATAATTGTTAAGTAATGAAAAATAGTTAGGTGAATATTTTCCAGTTGCTGCAATAGGATTCCAGTTTTAGGAATTCTCACACAATTTCCCTTGCAGATCAATAGTCGTTGTGAGCAGAGTTACTCACTCCAACAGGGAGTGCGTAGAGCCTAGCAGTAGCTGAGCAAAAGGGAAAAGGAGGTTTTCGGCATATTTTGTTGAGATGGCAACAATCGGGCTAGGAGATCAGGATAGATTGGATGGAGCCTCCAACTATGTGATCCGGAAGGCAAGGATTTCTTTCCTTCTCAATGAATACGATCTCAAAGTGTATATCGATAACATGGTGGTTGTCCCCACAGATCCAGATCTGTTGAAGGCGCACAAGAAGGAGATGGCGAAGGCAAAGATATTGATCCTTAATGGAGTTCGGGATCATGTGGTATCTCACATAGCGGCTTTGGGCACAGCCAAAGAGATGTGGGACTCTCTTTCCACGTTATAATAGGGATCTTACGAGAAGCGGAAGATGTACTTATAAGAAAAGTTGAGATGTATTTGTATGCAGAAGGGGGAGCACATAGACCCCTTCCTCTCTAGGATTCAGGAGATTCGAGATTTGTTGGCAATTGTAGGGTCAGTGCCTCGGCCTTCAGAGATGGTGCATATAGCTCTCAATTTTGTCTCCGAGGAGTGGCAAGTGTTTGCCCAAAGCATTTTGGGCAGAGAAACCTTGCCAAGATGGGATAGAATGTGGGCAGATTTGCAGTAGGAGGAGTTGAGGCAAGATCTAATGAAGAGCACCATCAGTGGCAGTAGCAACAACAATGGGTCAAAGATGGTGAAGGAGGAGGAAATGTAGCCCTCGCATCAAAGAGGGAGGGGGAGTAGCGTAGGAAGAAGAAGGACATGTCAAAGGTCAAGTGCTTCAAGTGTGGCGAGCTAGGCCACTACAACACTCAGTGTCCTCTTAGGAAGAAGGACAAAGAGGAGAAGCAGGACCAACAGGCAGCTTCTGTCGAGATCGATAGGTTGTCCTCCAGGCTAGAGGAAGACTTCACCATGATTGCAAACATCCCTCCAGGAGTGAGGTGGGGTGACTTGGTGTTCTGGCCCCAGAGAGCTACAGATGAGCAGGATTATTGAGGAGGTCCACCTCTTGAATCAGTACCTTGCTACAGGAGCCCACAGTATGCAGTAGCAGGGTGGCCATTGGCAGTTGGTGCAGTCAAATGCCAGAGTGACAGATGCAGTGGCTAGTAGCAGTCAGATATTGGGTAGCATAGTGCAAAGTTGGCAGCAGTGCATTTGGCACAATGCAAAGTCACTAGCAGTGCAGAGGCTTTAGTGCCAACACAGAGACTAGTAGCAGTCAAGACTCGGGTGACAAATGCATCATACTAAACACAGATGGTTCAATGTTTTGGATAGTTCTCAGTTGTAGCAGCAGCAGATGAGAGGGAGTTGTAGATGTTACAGTAGCAGCAGCAACAAAGTTGCAGTGCAGATGCAGTGTTGGCAGCAGTTCAATAGGGTCAGCAACAACATAGATACATCGCATATCAGAGTTGTGCAATTGTTGGTGGGCAGCAGTAGCTAGACATCAGCAACGTGAGAGGAGATTATGCAGAGACAGTGTATTGTAGCAGCAGTTGCAGTGCTAGAACACTTTCCTCGCTAAGAGGGAGTGTTAGTTTTTGTAGTATCAAATGTGTTCTAGCCACGAAATTTGGCAGAGAGGCTAGAATACATGTATTCTCCAATACCCAAAAATTGTTTCTAGAAATTCCACGTAGAGACGACTTATTTAAATTAATTAGTCAATTTTTAATATTTCCTAAGTCTAAACTTAGGAAATATCATTAATTAAAAGGAATTAATTAAGTCGTGGTGAGAAAGTTCTAGAAAAGTGCATGGATCAATTTCTAGTTAATCTTAGCCATCAATTAAGATTTAATCGTGGTCGTTGAAGTCTCAACGAAGGATTATAAGAAGAAATCGATGGGGCTTGGAGAAGATATACCAAATTAGTTGAGCATTCAATTTTGCTAAGAAATCAATTTCCAGAGTAGCAGTTGTGTGTTGCCGAAAGTGATTCAATAAGATCGAAGTAGTAAGTGAGGGGCAGAGATAGTAAGTCAGAGGAAAGATTTTCCAAATTCGGGGAGGATGCAACAAGTGAGTTGAATAATCCCAGAGAGACAGTGCAGAGGGACTGCGCAGTGCTTTAGTCATGCAAATCGATTTGGGGAGAAGAAAAAAATGTTCTCAGTTCCAGATGTCGGGAAGGAGTCCCAGAGGGCCAGAGAGATGATTTTCTCAGCTTCCAGAGGCAGAACGACTTCATCAGAGCCCAATTTGAGGCAATTCATCCACGCAGCTAGGCACAGTAGCGCAAGGGCTGACGCAATGCAGCAGGATACCGAATATCTGATTGGGAAAGTCCAGCTAGAGATTGCCTGTGAGAGAAGGGTAATTCCCTTCAGTATTTTACTCAGTTTATCTTGTTGTTTGGAGTGACAGTTGGGAATCTTCCGCAGTTTATTTGTGAAGGTTGCAGTGTATTTATTTCAATATTTGTCGTAGGAAACAACAGATAAATTGTTTGGTTAATTAAACAATTAGAAGAAATAATATCAGTTGTTGCAATAGGATTCGAGTTTCTGAATTTTCACATATATCACATTTTTGTGCCACCTTTAAAACCCCAAGAGTATTCCTTAGCTTCTCTTGCTTGGATGATCTTCAAATGCACTCAACTATCCTTTATTTATAGTGTTTTTGCATTCGCTTATTGGGTCAGCTTGCGAAATTTGTTGGGCCTACCTATACTTTCTAGCTAGGTAGACCTGACAGAATCTTTCATATCTCCTCATTCATATGGAATTGGAGGTAGTGCCATATATCGTTGGAAAGGTCTCGGAATAAGATTTTCAACCCTTATATCATATGCTCCTATTTGAGCTAGGCCTTTAGAGTAAAAAGGCTTGTTACCCACCACTAGTGGGTGACCCCTATAGGAGAAATTTTCTCTTGAGATTTGTTTTCAGCCAGTAGCCACCTGATTGCTTGATGTGCTACTATTCTCCGCCACTTGAGCCAACCATTGTGTGCCCTCTCTCATCTATTATGATCGTATGTTTAAAGGTGGGCCATCCAACCCCGAAGGTATGATTTTTCATTATGTAATTGGGTGTTTATGCTTCCTTTTCTTCGACATATTTGGGCATAGATTAGTGGGGGGGTTCGGAAGAAAGAACAGGTTTGGACTGTACTCTTGTTCCCTTACCTCAACTCGGGGGTTAATCTTGTGTCCTAGTCCCATGGGATCTCCTTTACTAGCCATTAGCTTTAGGGATGACACTACATGGGAAATCTCGATTTTGGTTGCGTGGTCTCGCTTCCAAATACCACCTACATTACTCCCCTTCCACTCATTTTAGCCCCATTCATCTCTTCCCATCCGGGTCCACATAGGGTTAGCCTCCCTCTCCCCTTGTCCACACTTTGGGTTGGGCCTAGAACAATGCCCCAAAGGTTGATGCAGCTAAAAAGAAAAGAAAAAGCATAATTTGGCCACTCTCAACAAGAAATGTACCACAAAATGCAAAATATGGTCGGGGCATACAAATTTAGCACGTGAGCAAAAGCCAACATGAGCTCTACCCCTTATCCATGGCCATCAACCTGGTTCCTGTGGGCCTTAGTTGAGCCCCATCCATCATTAAGGAACCCATGATAGTCCTAGCCCCTAGTGGGCGATGAACTATCCCACCTTAAGAGGGTATCCACTATTGTATATTACACATCATGCTCTCATTCCCTGGTGTAATATCCTTAATGGGAAATAACCGCAATAAATGCAATATGCCGTATGGATAAAGAAAATACAATGTCAAATCCGCATCAATGGAATCATGACACATAGGATACCAGAAAACTGAGCCATTTTATTAATCAGAAAGTACATAGAGAGGAGTACAAGTAAATCAGAGTAAGTGCACCTATCCTTGCCCTAGGCAAGTGATGACCCTCTCAGACAGAATAATGGCTGCAACAAGGACAGCGTCCTAGCTGCTCTGAAGACTGAAGACTGGAAAACAGCTGATCTCCACTCCAAAACCCTCACCAATGGAAAACGCTGTCTCTGCTAGTGACAGCGCAGAAACTGATGAAGCACTAGGCACCAAAACCTCCAAACAGATAGATCAGCTACTGAAGGCTAGAAAAACGCTGTTGAGCCCTCTCACATAAGCCTGCTCCCCAGATCCGCGTCCTACCTGGTGGATCTGCCTCCTGAATGCTCAGATCTGCTGGATCTGAAGCCTCAAATCAGATCTGCGTCCTATCCCTCCTGATCTGCGTCCTCCTAGATCAAATCTGCTACCAAACCTCCAGATCTATGTTGGATCTGACAATATCTCTTCAGATCTGCAGCCTCCAAGGCTGGATCTGATGTTATCTCTTCAGATATAGGATAGATCTGCCAATATCTCCTCAGATCTGCAATCTCCCAAGCTGGATCTAGTGCTATACCTTTAGATCTGCACCAGACAGAACTAGATCTGCAAATATCTGCTCAGATCTACCCTCTCCAAGGCTGGATCTATCACACCATCTTCTGATTCCACTCCTTCCTCAAGATTGATGTCATCTTCTCTCCTCAAGCCGCGAATCATGTCCTTCCTCTGGCTTACGTTTCGTCGTATTCGGATCGCGCCTCCCCGGGAATGTACCGTCTCTCACTCTCCCCACTCGATCGCCGTCCTTCCTCCTGGGCAAGGTAAGGCCGTCCTTCTCTCCTCAACTGCGCAGCCACAAGAGGGCTTCTTCTCTTCCCAGATCTGCACCAGAAACTGCTGCTACCTTACTGCTGAAACTGAAAAGTGTACTCAGAACAAAACCTTACTAGGGCGGGCACTCGAAGTCCCCCGAAGCTAAGGGTGAAACCAGAAATAACCTTACCAGGGCAGGCACTCGAAGTCCCCCGAGGCTAAGGGTGAGATCTCCGACTGGAGACACTCGTGCACTAAACAGTGCTGCAGACCGACTAAACAACCGGCGTGCTGAAGCAGACAGAAGTCTAGCTATCAATAATAATATCAAATCATGAATGATCCAAATGAGGTGAGAACCTCTCCTTTTATAATGCAAAACTCCCTCCAAAACTTAACTCTCCTCTGACCTGCGCAGTTTACCTTGGGTCAGCCTGATGCCTCCCCCATCATACCCATGTGGACCTCCAAGGCCCCCTCTCTAAGTTATAACGTCAATCTACTAGGAAAAGAACACTTTATTATAAAGTGAGGTGACTAAAGTGAGGTGACCCCTCTTATTTCTCACTTTATTTATTATTTCTAGCTAAAGCGGCAAAATAAAGCAAAAATGAAATATTCCAACTAGCAAAGCTAGTTGGGAATATTACACATGGATCCCCGAGCAGTAAAAAAAAGAAAAATCAATAAAAGGAAAAGGCATATGAAGAAGGTTGGAAAAAAAAAGGTCGAGCTAATTCATGTACCACAATTTCTCTCTCCTACATTCATATACTGAAGGTATGGGCCTCCATTATAGCTACCCTTGTACCATGGCCTGTGGCTTGGAGCCTTCCCTCTAGCCCCTGTTTCGTTCCATCATTATTTCACATGACACTTGCCATTTGATGGATGTACCATGGACCTGTCACACCCTTAGAGGTTGAAACCACCTAATAGGGTCCTTCATTAACCTCTCTTGTCAAGGAAGGTAACATTAGTACATGTCTAAAGCCCATTTGGAACGGCATGCCACTATGAAGTGTCCATTTGTGCCCCTGATTAGCAAGCTTATTTACTCAATTGCATTAATGATTAATTATATTGGAAGGTGAGGAGACGCATTGCATCTTATACAGGATTATGGGTGGGTCTTTGTCTTGGACTTTGGCCTCCGTATACAGGATCCAAGCCCTCCAAAGGGTCATAATGGCACTTGTAGGGCGAGAGTTGAGAGCCATGGTCCTCCAGCCTTGCAGAGCATTGATTGCCACACCATGGGCCTCTTCAGCACCACCACACTGCTTGTTTGTGCCCCAGTTATACAGAGATGATGATGCACTTAGACCATGTTGCCCAGTTGGCTACACATTACACTCAACACTTGGCATTTGATCCAGGGCCCAAAGGAGGTTTTGTCTCACCCGGAGAGACATGGGAGGGCATGTGTCATTTCTAGCCCTCATTGATTGAGCATCGACTTGATCTTGAGCCATGAGACCCATTCAGAGCCCATAAAGTCCAACTTGGGGTTTGGAGATGTTTTGCATAAATTGGAGGGCATCCCCCTCTTATTCATTTTTTTGAGGCCCTCGCTCTTATTTATAGCACATGAGGCCTCAACACTGCCCTTCTAGGCCTCCACATCAGCCTAGCATGGCCCTAAGAAGGATTATTCGAATTGTTTATTGAGCTATCATGGTTGGCTTGTAACCATGGGTGAGTTACTAGTAATTTTAGGCATAGGAGGGGCTTTAACTTTTAGTTTTTGAACTCATATGACATGTGTAAATAAGAGAGACTCTCTATCACTTTGGATCATCACACTTTGGATTTTCAGCTACCTCATTAGGGGATTTTGGGCTTGCACTTTTATGGAGTGATTCAGATGAAGCTAATGCATTTTGATATTTGGAAAAGTTTGTTTTCTCTCATGGAGTTTCTTTTTGGCAATCTTGTGGATGGATATACTCTTCTTTGTCTCGTAAATGCTATATAATGATATATTTATGTTTTGTTGAATGTCTTAATGAATGGAATAATTACCTTATGGTGATTAAATGTGCCATAATTAATCTGAATTTTTTGAAGCATTCAAAACTATTGGAATTTTTTGCATGTGTTACTCATTAGGCAAAGAATGAATAAATGTTCCTAGAGGATAATTTGCATTTGCATCCTTGAAACTCCATAACAATTGCCACCGAAGTATAAAAGTCTAAATTTGTCGTGTAGTTGCATTCATAGATAGCGAAGTTGCTTCTTTAGGCCTCCTTGAAGAACGAAGTTACCAAATCAAGATCATTTTTTACTCCAATCCTCCCAGTTGCTGGACACTGGTCTTAGATCCTTGGTGCTCACACACAATTGAAAAATCATACTTATTTCACCTTCCGTTACCTTTATTTTTGTCCCTTTAAGGATAAGGAGACCCATTTAGGGCTTTGCGCAAAATTTTAGGGAGGAGAAAATTTTAAAATTCCGTCCAGACAGGACAGTGTCTCCTCTAGGCATCCACGAGTTTTGAACGAATTCTAATAGTGAAACTTCAATACAATTGATGCCCTAGCTATCACACCAAGTGGGAACCCTAGAATCCATCCTTCAACTTAGGGATTCTCTGAATGTTTATACTTTAGAACTTGTTGAAGTATATCATTCACAACCTTTTCTCTTATCTACCTTGACCTTGGATGAACTCTTATATCATAAAATTGCTCAACCCTACGTCTCGTGTAGTCTTTCCTTCAAGGGGTTTTTCTTGGAAAGTCTTCCTAGCTTCTCCCAAAGCTCACACTTTCATTGAACCTTTCCATTGAAGGATCCTCCTCGCCTTACTTCAAAACAATCCTAGATACATCTATCACAAGTCAGGGATATTGGGACTCCTCCCGTCGATGAAAATCAGAGAAGAGAAGGGACTTAGGCTATGGTGACAGTGGGCCTTAGTCCCAAATTGTTGTTGTGCCCTCTAGCTTTATCCTATTTACTAGGTCTGCTAGTTTGTGCAGCAACAAGGCCTTCAAAGATATGGCATCTAAACTGGAAATAAAAAAAACAGAGTATCCAAACAACTTTTCCAACAATCTTCATCTTGCAATCTTTATTTGGATTTGTAGTCTCCCTGTCTTTGACATCAATGACAACAATATTTCCAACATACATCCATTAAACTAAGTGATAATACTACATAATTCCTACTAAACCAAGACATCATACCTAACCCAAACTAAAGTAGAACCCTAAAGTACTCTTCCTACCACTTGCATTCCCAACCAATGAGAATCCACAAAACCATGCAACATAAAATCACCATTTCAAACCACGATGCATTGTGCTCTTCAAGTATCAATGCACACGCTTTGCAACAATCTATTGAATCCGCCTTAAGTCAACTATGTATTAGCTTAAAGTGTTCACTACAATATATATATATATATATATATATATATATATATATATAGATATATATATCATGTCTAATATTCACCAAATATACAAGGAAACCAATCAATTGCTTGTACATAGATGGATCTACCAAATATGAATCTACAAACATTGATCACTTCAGATTTGTTATCATAGAAGTAGCCATGAGAATACAATCCATCATCTAAAATCTCTTCAAAATCTTGACCACATATTTACCTAGAGCAAGGAAGGCCTCAAATAGACTCTACCAAGCCTCTAGACCCAAGAAATAGTGCATAAGGCCAATGTCCTTCATATCAATCGCTTATGCCAACTTTGTCTTGCACCATACCATGAGCTTCTCAAAACTACCTGTAAGTATAAAATTATCTACTTACAAGACTAAAACAAGCTAATTAGATTTATCAAATAAATAATAAATAATGGAATCTACACCAATTTTAGTGAGACTCAAACCTATCAAGTACTCATCAATCCTAGAGTACAATGCACATAGTGCCTACTTCTGCCCATAAAGGGATTTTAGACCACATATATGGGTATCTTGCCATGCATCTCAAAATCTCTTAGTTTATTGATGTGCATTTCCTTCTCAACTAGACCATTCATTAACATTGTCTTTCAATCCATCAAATATAAATGCCAACCATGATGTTAACATTGTAGGAAAGGGTAACACTACAAGGGTTTTGCAGCACTCAACAAGCCTCCTGCAACTCGATAGCCACTAGCTCGAGTGGCCTTGCTTCCTCGCCCCTCCGCAGGAACAAGATCGCATTCATCATTAGTGGGGAAGAAAAATTAACTGAGAAGTTTAAATTAAAAAAACTAAAAAGGGAAAAGAATTGGGAAGACAATATATTATAGATAGACACATCACAGGGAGACGAAATATAAGAAAAGTAGTAGCCAATCAAGCGGCAGCAATATCTCATAGCAAATGATGAAACTGATCTCCTAGAATTGCAAGGATTGGGGTCAGATAAAAGAATGTCAAAGGTTAAATCATTAGCTCAAAAAGGAAAACCCCATATAATCCTGCGCCAAGAGACTAAATTGAGATCTCTAATCAGCAGTTTAGACTTAAATATGAAATATTCAATCATATTAAGTGTCCAGACTTGAATGATCCAGTGGATCCGGTGAAATTTGTTGTAATCAAGGATTATATTTTGAAGTAGGCCATATGTATTGCAATTTTTATTTAATTTTGGGGCTCTATTGGAAGGTATTCACCTCCAAAGACTCATATATGCTTAGTATCAGTTGTATTCCTCTTCAGAGGATAATTTTGGTTTAGGAGTCTATAGATGATACTGAAGATAGAAGAAAATCATAATGTAAATCTTGATGTACAGTTGTGATACAGACACATATTTTGCAATTTATACAAATATCCTCATTATCATAAAAAAAAATGCCAACCAAAAAACGACATTAAAGACATAATGGATCTGATAGAAGTATACTAAAAAATTGGAGCAAAGGTCTCCTCATACTCGACTCCCTCTCTCTAGGAGAATCCTCTCACTATGAATATAGCCTCATCCTTCTTTGTGTTGTCATCAACTGCATGCTTCACCCTATACAACCACTTGGTATCAATCATTAATTTTCCCACTAGTCTTGACACAATAACTCAAACATCATTCTTCATGATGGAGTTATACTCCTCCTCCATGGTATTCTACGATACCTATTCCCTCCTCGTAACTAGAAGGCTATGCGTCAACGATGAAAGATATCGATACAACATAGTTCAAAATCATCTTATGAGGATGACTCACCTGAAAGGATGTCCAAATCTAAGAAAGCCACCAAGGCTTCGTGGTTGAACTTGAAGGTATTGCAACATCGCTTCCACCTTCGCAACCTTCCTAATCTAATTTAAAAGTTTTTGATTTCTCATTCAAACAACAAGTGTTTCTCCCTTTTCAATCTCTATCAGAGGCTCTTAAGAACTTGAGAACTATGCATCCCCATCAAACTTCACATCTCAACTCAAAGACTTTCTTCTTCTATCACAAAGTGTGGACTATGTAAGCTTTGAAGGACTCGTTATATCGAACAAAAACGCCCTTTAAATAGAAGGGCTCCATTTAATTCTTTTATCCTTGAGAATGAATATATACAAGACAATTGAAAAGACAAAGGTGTAATACTTAAGATTTCTCACAAGTGAAGGCTTATCTTGGTCTTTTTTCCTTCAATACCTTATGGCAACACCTGATTAGGATGTAAACCATTGGAATGCATGCCTCTACCCAAAGTAACATACAAAAATTTAGGTCATGAACTATAACCTTTGCTATCTCAACAATGTGGACTAGATGTAATCCAAATTGGATGATTATATAATTTGGCATCTATCTTGGTACTTTCTAGGAGGAAAAAATTGAAAGAATTGGCTTGCAAGGTTGATTTTATTGGTGAGTCCAAGATTGGAGATTTGGGGTCCAAAACCTTCAAATGCCATTTTAAGGCGTCAAATGACATTTTTGGGGGAAAAACTTTGCAAGTGTAGCTTCCAACCCCTTGACAATGTTCTACATACTGGGACCTTCCAAACGGTGTAAAAATCACCTCAATCGAAGCTCATATGCGAAAGTTATGCCTCCCACAAGTTAACCATCCTTTGTCAACCAACATGGTACCAACTGAATGCCACATTAGCCCCCATTACACACACATGTGGGGCTAACCACGTGTGGACTTTTAAGAAGATTCTAGAAGGTCCAAAACCTTATCACTAATTGAGGGTTGAGTATACAAAGCCCTTATCCTTAGACAACTATGAGGCTATGTTAGATATTGGGTTGTTAGGAGGAAAAAGGTTCCATTCTTTAGTATTTTACTAATTCCATAATTTAGCAAAGCATCTAGGAGTGGCATTTGATAGCATTGTTACCGACCAAAAGGGGGTGACCCCATAGGAGAGATTTTTGTCCTATAATCTCTTTCAGTCGGCCAACCAGCAACCCCTACCTTGACAGCCACTGGTAGCTGATGAAGATGTGCCATTCATACCTCTGCCACCTACATTAGTCGTATGTTTCCTCGCCCAATTGGCAAGAACACATGTTCGAAGTTGTGCTTCCGATCAAAAGGCACTTTATTCATTTTGCAATCGAGTTGATATGGATTGGATAATTATATTGTTTGTCATCCATCTCAATGCATTCAAAGTGGAAAAGGTGGAGGAATCAGCTCACGGGATCGTTTTTACCGACGTGGCCCAATTTGGCAAAACGGGGTCTGAAACCTTCCAAGACAGTTTTGAGGCATCAAATGACATTTTTTGGGGGTAAAACTTTGCCACGTGAGTGTATCACCTTCTCATGCTATTGTACACACAAATCTTTCCAACGGCGCAAGAAGTGCATCAATCAAATTTCTATGCGAAAGTTATTCCACTCAAAAGTTGACCTTCCTATTTTCACACCCATAATTCAGGAGGATGCCACGTCAACCCCCATTATTCGTGGAAAAGGGGATAGCCACGTGATTATGATGTAAAATTATCTAGAAGATTTGATACTGTAACTCTGATTAAGAGTTGACGTAGTCAAACTTAACCACTAGTAGGCTATCAGACTGTGTTATAACCAGACCACTAGGAGGAAAAGGCATTCCATTCTTTCGAGTGCATTTGTTCCATAGCTGAGCATAAATAGCCAAGAGGGATAGGAGGTAGAGCACACACAGAGGATTTGTGCGTTGTAGTAGCCCATGGGCCGCAGGCCATACTTCTTTGTATTTGCAACCATATTTCCAGACAGAGAAAGAGAGCAAAGCGGCCTCACCTTCTAGCTAAGTTTTTCTCTCGAAAGGGTTTCCCAGAGCAAATCTCGTGTCTTATGTGTGTGTGAGCATTTATTTTGTCGTTCTCTATTTTCTACAAAATTTCCATTCACATGCATGCACTATACGATAAAATCTACAAATTTAGAAATTTAATAAAACTATAAAGTGTAGAATTTCATATTTTAAGCATAATATTATCATATCCGTTGTGACGAACTGTCTAGTGGAATATCCACGACAGTTTACGGATCACATTGGTATCAGAACAGGTTTCTTTGGATATTTTGTGGAGATTTGCAGGGGATCTAGATCGACGGAGCCAAAAATCATAAAACCCTAATCATGGTCGATGAATCTGTGAATGACCCTCATGATCATGCAGATGTGAGGTTTTTGCGGTTGGAACAACATGTCGCAGATATAAATTGCAATGTAAACCTCCTCAGGCGGCCCTGAACAATAAGCTTGGGATATTTGGAAAAGATGGGATTCAAATGCAGAGGACAAATCAGAAGGGGGATCGAGAGATCAAGAACAAACAAAGAAACAGTGGAAAAAAGAACCCAAAAAAAATCAACCCAGTTCGAGGGTCGTGAACCAATCACAGTCCTTGTTTAAAATGGAAGCGAAGGTCGATATCAAGTCGTACCATGGCGAGATCGACGTTGTGAAGTTGAATCACTAGTTGCAAAAACTGGAAGTTTATTTCAACGTTCATCAAATTAAGGAAGAACAAAAGAGTTCATTTGCACGGTTGAAATTAGAGGGTCATGCACTGACTTGGTGGGAAAGCCAAATGGAGACCCTGCGATTAGAGAGAGAGACTCCAGTGACTAAGTGGGAGGACTTCAAATCCCTTATTAATTCATAGTTTTACTCTATTGGATACGTAGAGGACCAGTGGATCTGGTGGCACTACTTAGGCAAAAGTCAGGCCAAAGCTTGTAAGAGTACACCGCAGAGTTCAAAAAGATGGCCATAATGTTGGGTATTTCCCCAAAGAACCTAGATGTGCTCCTCAAATATTTGGGGGGGCTACACCACCATCTTCGAGAGCAAGTGATGTTGTTCAAGCCCAAATCAATGTACGAAGCTTGTTGCAGGCACAGTACCTGGGGAACATAGGCCTGAAGAGAGCACAATCAAGTGGATCGAAGCAAAAGGAGCAACAAAATGCTTCTAAGGAGGGGAAGAAGAAGCAAAAAGGGGGAAAAGATAAAAGGACGACAACAACAGCACATCAATGCAAAGATCCCAGCAACCACTACAACATTGACGGTCATACAGAAGATAAGTGTTGGAAGTTGCATCTAGAGCTAAACCCGAAGAACAAAAAGAGAGACAATAAGAATTAAAATCTCATGGCCACAAATTTGAGCAACCAAGTTGAAAGCAACTCGAACGTGGATGAGTAGATCGTTTGTAAGTCAATGCAGAAGGAGGTGAATCTAAGTAGGCTTCAGCAACAGGAAGAGAAATAAATGACCAAACTTTTCCACATAAAGAAACCAGTCAAGAAGACCAAGATTGATGCTCTGTTTGACTCAAGATCGCAGGCGAATCTCATTGTAGCAGAGTTGCTTAAGAAGTTGTGGCTAGAAGTTCGCGATCATCCAAAACCCATATCCACTAGGATGGGTAAATAAGGATGCAGAGCTGAAGGTAACAAAACAGTTTATTGATGAAGCAGAACTGGATGTGGTTCCCCTTGATGTATGTGGAGTCGTGTTTGGAAGTCCCTACATGTACATGTGAGATGCAATATTCATGCGGAGAGCAAACCAGGACCAACTCATCAAGGATGGAAAATCGTTCATCATCAATACGCACAAAGGCAAGTCAAAAATTTCACTGGTAAGTGCCAACCAAGCCAAGAAATTGATCAGTTCCAGCAAGAAGTATGTTTTATAATTTATAAGTAGAGGATTTAGAAAGAGGCAAGGCATCTCTGGAGGGGTGCACTAAGCAACAGAAAAAATAACTAGAGGATTAGTTGCAGGCATACAGGGATGTGTTCTGAAAGCCTAAAGGGTTACCACCTAAGAGGGAAGTGGAGCACGAGATCCATTTATTGCCGAACTCCCCATTGTCAAACAATGGGTTGTACAGGCAATCTGTTATAAAAACAAGTGAGGTAAATAAATAGTTGTAGCATTTGCTGGAATAGGGTGTCATTCAACCGAGTACATCACCATGTGGGTCACCCATCATCGTTGTGCCAAAGAAGGATGGGACTTGGCAGATGTGTATAGATTACAAGGCATTGTAAAAAATCACGCTCAAGAACAAATAACCCTTGACCAGGATAGATGATCTGTTGGACCAATTGCAACAAGCAAAGTACTTCACCAAGCTAGACTTGAAGTCTAGATATCACTAGGTTCGAGTCAGAGAAAAAGATACCTAGAACACCACCTTCAAAACCAGACAAGGTTTCTATGAGTGGTTAGTCATGCCATTTGGCCTATGTAATGCACTGGCTACATTTATGAGATTATTGAATGATGTACTACGCCCATTTATAGATTCATTTGTTATTGTGTATTTGGATTATATACTGGTATACAGTGCTACCTGGGAGGAGCACATCTCACATTTGACGTAGGTGTTGCAAACATTGAAGCAGCACAAACTGCTAGCAAATCTCAAGAAGTGTGAGTTTGCATAACAATCTTTGGTGTGTCTCAACTATGTGATAATTGGAGGAGAGTTGAAGATACATCTTGCCAAGATGGAGGCCATCATGAAATGGTCGGTGCTTAGTAATGTTTCTGAGGTCAGGGGTTTCGATGGGGAGCACAGTACCTGAGGAAATTCATAGCCTCATTTTCATCGGTAGCAGCACTGCTCCATGTTGAGAAATCAATGGTTATAGGAATTAGGGTGTGATTCCTCTTTCTTGATAATTACTTGTGAATTATGTTAGCTTCTTTTACTTCTTTATTATTTTATCTTTCATCAAGAAATTACCAAATTATATGTATATGAAGACCACAAGAACACGTGACACAAGATGTAGGCGCTCAGCGAGGGCAAAACTCCTACAAGGGGAAAACCCAGTCAAAAACTTTTCCTTCAATAGATTCAAATCAAGATGAGACACTTCCAGACTCCTTAGACCTAGAGAAATACCTCCTCCAACCACCAAGTCAGCCCCAAGGTTACTTGGGAGCGGGAGCGAAAACACGGAGCGGGAGCGGGAGCGCCATTTTTAGAAGCTTCCGGTCCGAAGCGTTTTTGAGAGCGTTTATATATATATATATATATATATATATATATATATATTTTATATTTTGATGCATATATGTCAACAAAAACATGTAGAATGATGAATTAGACATAAAAAACATAAAAACATAGTTTGAATCATATAACATCAATCATCTAGAAGTTATAATCTTCATCAACCACGCCCACAAGTTGGAAGCATACAACATATTGACTCTTGAGTCTCGCGAATCATCAATCTGAAGATTTCAAGCTTTCAAAATTCAATATATAACATTTATCATCATTGATATATAACATTTATCATCATTGATTTCAAATTTCAATATCTAACATTTATCATCATTGATTCATTGATTTCAAAATTCATTTTTCATCATTGATTCATTGATTTCAAATTTCAATATATAACATTTATCATCATTGATTCATTGATTTCAAATTTCAATATATAACATTTATCATCATTGATATTATATAACATTTATCATCATTGATTCATTGATCACCATATAACTTTCATGAAGCATCATATTCATAATTCATAATGACTTGTAAACTTATAAATGCCAACTTCAAAGTTTCACCTTTCAAATTCAAACTTCAAACTTAAATTGTCATTAAATATATGAAAGAGTTAAGTTTCAACTGTTCAACTGTCAACAACAAATAGAAAAGACTAGTAAACAACAAATATATTTTATCTACTGGCTGGCCCCTTGCCACGCTCACGAGAAATGTCTAATTTGTGCGAGCCACGAGGAAATGGTGGTCTTCTAGTACTCTCAAGAGTACCACGACCATGACTAGAAAGTGGAGGCTAGATCTGCAAAGGAACAATAGTGTGATATCGAGAACTGGCACTGGCACTGGCACTGGCACCCGCACCCGCACTGCTACCAGTAGATGGTGGGACCGGCCCTGTGTGTGGCGGTGCTGTTGATGCTTCATCATCATCTCTAAAAGGTTCTGCTTCCAATTCTTCCATATGTACCGTGCCGTCCTCCAAATTATCATCCTCTGGGTTGTTGTCCCAGACTCTGTATGATTGATCCTCATTTTCCCGATCACAGTAATGGCTCAACAACCTCAAGTTGTAATGCACATAAACCAAGCTTTCAACTTGGTTTTCATTCAGCCTGTTTCTTCTCACATTGTGTATGAAGCTGTAGGTGCTCCAACACCTCTCTGCAAAAGAAGTGTTCACAACCTGTGAGAGAACTTTTTTAGCCAACTTTGGCAAAAGTCCCATGCCGCCATATGCTTCCCACCATGTGATAGCATCAAATCTGTCCCCGTCTTCCATTGCATGCAAAGAACCAAAGTTAGCAGTGCAACTGAAGTATTTGCCTAATTCAAGGTGCAATCTAGCACACTCCTCCCTGTCAGGTACCAACTTGTCCAATGCCTTCATGTACCCCTCTTGTACTTCTGGATTTGTGTGAGCATAGTTATTAAAACCGGAACCAGTGACCGGACCGGTGGACCTAATGAACCGGGTTTCTAACCGGAACCGGTCTAACCGGGAGCGGTCAGATCTCAATGAACCGGTTTAAAAAAAAATACATTAAATAATTATTTTTTTAATAAAAAAAAACTATTTTTAAGATTTGCAACCATGATTCCAAGCCAATAGAGACAAAATATGCAAAGTTTGCTCATTTATATACCATGAAAAGGTGAATATATCAAAATGGCACCGAGTGCAATACATATCATCGAAAAATACATAAGCAATGAGGCTCCAAATGGCCCATAAAGTCCAAAAACAATGCTACAAGCTATGAGGCCATTGGCCTAATACAAGACTACATATTAGCGATCAACAACATGATCACTCCTCATCATGATCAAAATCATCACCACTACTAGACAAGGGATCATCAACATGAGCTACATAAATAATATGGCTCAAAGTTTGAGGACTCCTAAAACTCCTCTACAACTTTAGTAGTAGTTACAAAAATAGACATCAAAACTACAAATCACTAAGCAACATGGTCTCTCATGAAACTCATCATTGATTCATCGCTACTAGAAATGGGATCATCAACAAGAGATACATAAACATCACCTAGCTCAAAGTCTTCAGACTTGGATTGCTCAACCTATAACATGATAGAAATTGAAAAAGTTTAACATGCCTAACCAATGATTTTGGTTTAAGTGAAGGGCTCATCTCCTCAACCTTAAAATGCGGTAGAAAAAGATTAGCATGCCTAACTAGTTGTTTTCCTTTGATTGAAGGGTACATCAAGGTTCTTAAAGGACTTCATGCTCTTGATCAAATGCCAATATCATACCCTTACACATGATAGAATCAAATGGAAATATTGCAAATTCCCAAACCATGAAACCCTGAAAACCAACCTAAAATTCTAGTTTCTCCATATGAAATCCAATGAGGTCGAAACCACTCTTAAACATCCTGAGTCATTTCATGGTAATGTTAAAAATTTAAGTAAAATGATGAAAATGAAAAATAAAGGAAATAAAGAATTTAACATTACCATGAAATGTCAATGCTTCCCTTACCTCCACATCAGCCCTAAACCCATTTCTGGCCGTGCGTAGGTCCGCGTAGGGAAAGAGTAGCTAAATGAACCCCACCCCTTGTAAACAAATCGTTTTTTTCATTGAAAAAAATTTCCGCCCGGCGGGAAGCGTTTTTTGTTCCGGGGAGCGTTCGGGAGCAAACGCTCCCCGACCGCTTCCGACGTTCAAAAAACGCTCCCGAAGCGTTTTTTAAACGCCGGAAGCGCTCAGGGAGCGTTCGCTCCCGAGCATTTCCGAAAACACTCCCGAAAAGGCAGGGAGAAAACTCTCCCCTCAGGGAGCGTTTTCGAGAGCGCGTTTCCGAACGCTCCCACACGGAGCGCGTTTCGGGAGCGGGAACGAGGGGGGGGGAAGCTTCCCCGCAACCCTGGTCAGCCTTTCCCTTTAATAGATGACCCCTGACAAAATCTCCAAGTAACAGTTCCCCAGCAGCAGCTTTAGTCTAGAATTTCGGCCCCCCAACAACACAACTTCGACCCCCAGCAACAAAATATCGAACCTGCAGTAGAAAAAATTTCGAACCCAACAACTGCCTAGAAACTTCGCACATGTGAAAAATAGATAGCCCAGAAACTCTACTTAGGTCTTCCCAGCAAATTTCGTCCTATTCTAGCTAATTTGCTCTTTTTTCTACCTCTCTTCCTTGAAGATTGAACTTGTTTAGTGAGTGCTTCAATATGTTGAACTGCCTCTCTATATATAGCCTTTTTGCTGAGTCGAATTGCCCTAATGTAGGCAGACTTCATGGAAACAGGGCAGACTTGGTGTGGAGGTGACAAATAACCTTTTTGACTCAAAAATCATTATTTTTACATGATACAAAAGCCCAAGAAGGGTCTAATAAAAATGATAATGACACTAATGACTCAAAACAAAACCTACAAGCCTTCAATGGAAGCTTTGACCTAGAAAACATTGACCCAACCATGAAACCCATGCTTTAACAAGTCATTTTCATTTATAATAAAATTTCTTTTTGACAAGTACAATTATGAAGACCGATACTAGTTACATTCTTCAACACTCCCTCTTAACTAGGGAGGTATTCATAATTATACACATATAAGAGTACATCGAACATTCCAAAACGAAATGAACTACGAAGAGTTCTAGCACACTCAATGTTGCAGACTAGACACCTGACCAGAGTATTCTATCTAGGTGGGACTAAGGGGACTCAAGCTTTAGGCAGTCTAGGTACCATCAGGCTTTTAAGCTCTACCACCAACCTAGGGATCTAGGTGTGTATCCAAGGTTGGAGCTCCAAGACCAATGTCACCCTCCCTTTTTGGGATCTAGACATCAACACATAGGTTGGCCAGCTGTCCCTCCAAGCATCTTGCCATAAGATGCTTCATCTCTCCTAATCAAATAAATCATATATATCCACCAATCCAAGCATGCTTCAAATGTTTAATCTTTTAGGGAGAGATCCTGCACAATCAAAACCCCAATCAGTGATAAACTTTTAAAGACATTCAAGTAAACACAAATCTTCGGGGTCCTCATTCAGATGTTGATTATATCATCATCAAGTTATTCAAATATATCTTGTTGGAAGCTTTCTTCTTTCACTTCTTCAACAACACCAAATACAGTGTTAGTACTTTTGTTTGCACCTTCATGAATCACGAACATTCATTTGTAGTACTTTCATTCATTTGGCTCCATTCTTACTTCACGGTATTCACTATCATAATATGCCCTCCCTCTCAACTTGGGAGATATACCCTTCTATCTAGGCTCCCTCTCGACTTAGGGAGATCAACAGTTTCATAATATTGGAGAAACTTCATTCTTTCAAGGCTTTATTTCTTTCTTATGGCATCAAGGTCATCTTGATCATCAACATTCTTATTGCTTCCTTCACCATGCTTACCAACATTATCAAGTCATCTTCACTTACGAACATCTTCACCATCTTGAAGATTATGTACCTGCACTCCTTTAATAGCAAGTACAACCAAAAACAAATATACAAAAGCGTGAAGTTAACTATGTCAATACAATGGAAACATCAACTCATTTATGTTTTTCAAATACCTAAACCTAGTTAGGTTCATAATCAGCAAGAGACACATCTTTTTATATACTAGACTTCAACTTATTGCTAAGGTTTTGTCATAGACCCTAGACTTTATTTTCGAGACATAAAGCCTTAGATATCAGCAATTCAATAACAATCCAATCATAGTACTATATATCTAAGGTTTCAACAATATGTTTTTACATGTCAGACTTCTACTAGGGTTTGTTGCAAACCCTAGCTTTTATCATCAAAGCTAAATCATATTAAAAACATCATCATATCCTAGAAATCAATCTCTACTAGGGTTTTAACTTTTGTTACAAACAATAGATTTCACAAACTAAAACATGAGCATCAACAATTAAGTTAGCATACTAGCATATACATATCTAGGATGCATTTCATATCGATATCCACTAGGTAAACCCAAGACTCAAATATAAATACATCAAAGTTAGATATACAACAATTTCATTTAGACTAGGGTTTCGATCATAAGGACAAATATAAACATAGGGTTTCATTCCTAGGATCTTAGTCTAAAGGTTTTGTTCCCGAACCCTTAATCACCAAACCCTAGAAATCTAGGGTTTCAATATATAACCTAAACATTAACAGCAAACCTTAAAAGGCTAGGGTTTTTGCTAAAACAATATCAAAATCCTACATACCAAAAAAATAGGATTTCTAAACTTTATCAACAAACCCTAAGTAGATTAGAGTTTTATTACTTAACAACGACATACCCTTAGCAACAAGAGGTTAGGGTTTTACAGTGAACCCTAAAGGTTGGGGTTACACAAGAATGATCAAATGATATTATCATGAGGGTAGATTCAATCTAATGATTAATCACCCTAACAAGAATCTTTGTGATTCAAAACCCTAGACATAACAATGTCAGTAATCTAAAGCAAATTTCAAAAGAAGAATGATCGTACCTTTTGTTAGTTTTTGTAGCATCCGATGTGTTCTAGCCACAAAATTTTGTGGAGAGGCTGGAATACATGAGATCTCCAAAACCCAGAAATCATTTCTAGAAATTCCACCTAGAAGTGTCTCAATTAGATTATTAACCAATTTTTAAATATTTCCTAATTCTAAAATTAGGGAATATGGTTAATTAATCAGTATTAATTGAGATAAGATGAGAATCATCTAGAAACTCACACGGATCAACATGGAATTAATCTGGGCCATTGATTATGTTTTAATATTGGTCATTGGTGCTCCAACAGAAGATTATAAGAATAAGTTCTTCGATGGGTAGATGGAGAATACACCAGTGTAGATACTTGGTTGCCCAAGCAGTTCGATTTTCTCAGTAGCAGAAGCTCAGCAGAGAAGATAGGGCCAGGGGATGAGTAGCAGGTGGACGAGGATGGCAACAGCATTCTGAGAGGAAAGTTTCTAGTCCCCGAAATAGGCAACGGATTTAAGGCGGAAATTCTCATAGGGCCAGCGTAAGCTCTGCGCAGAGAATGACGCAAGAGGCTCAGCATATAGTCTAGGGAGGTGATTTCGGTGGTAGAAATTAACTGTGGGGTGAGAGACAATTCTCACAATAATTTTTCAAGTATTTTCAGAAGATTAGATTGCTAGTTGGGCATCTAAATTATTGTACTCAGAATTGTTGCTGAAGAATTATAATAAAAACCCTCATCTTTTGCACCGGTTTTCCCGCATTGGGTTTTTCTAGAGACAATCGTCCAAAAATAATTGTGTTAAAAATTGTGTGTATGCTAGAATTTCTTAGTTTTCACTATTTTATTTTCCGCAGTATTTTTATGGTGAAAATTGCAATTGTGATTTTATTCATTGTTTTCCATAACAAATAAACTATGTAATTAAATTTCCAGTTAGAAGAATAATTTCCAGTTGCTGCAATAGATAAAAATTTCACATGGTATCAAAGCATAATTGATCAGCCGAAGAGCTCAGAAGCAAAAAGAAGAATTTCGGTGCTCAATGTGGGCAGCAGACCGTAATTCCCAGGGGCTAGCACAGTCTTTTTCCAGGAGGTCGAATTGCTTTGAAGAAGACCGATTTTTTCTGAGGGGGGCAGAAAAATTCGATCCTTCCAAATCAAGTGATTCCAGAGGCAAAGGGAGAAGCTCAAATTTTCTCGTTGAGCAGATCTCTAGCTGGACACATAGGGGTTTTGTAGCAGTTCGCTAGAGAAATCCAGCGTCAGGGTGGAAAAGAGGAATAGCACACTATAAATTCTTCAGCATAACCATGGACAGAAGTAACATTCAAGAGACTTTAGATTTGTCTTCCAGGTTGGAGGACGAATTTGCTTGCTTATCAGGATCAGCTTCACAACATATCAGGTATATAGACAGTGGAGCATCAACTCACATGAAAAGGGTTAGAGAATATTTCTCTAGCTACAAGGAGGAGCATATGGACTTCCAGATTACTATGGGAAACAGAACGAAATGTACTCCAGTAGGGAGAGGTACCATAGACTTTCAGGGGGAGTTAGGAGCAAGCACCAGCGCTACAAATGTATTGCATGTGCTAGGATTGGGTATGAACCTGATTTCAGTATCCCAGTTACAGAATAAGGGGTATGATATTCAATTCGTAGGGAAGAAAGTGTATGTCAAGCACCCGAGCTAGAAAAAGGTAAGACAAATTGGAGTTCAAAGTAACAGGTTGTACCGATTACAAATTAGTTCTCCAATGGCACTGATAGTCAGTAGCAGTAGTCGTGGGAAGGAGTTGAATAAGTTATGGTATACGAGGATGGGACATCTACACCATGAAGCACTCAGGGTGCTCAGAGAAACAGTAACAGGGGTTCCAGAACTTGGCATAGAACACGACGATGTGTGCAGACGATGCGTACTTGGGAGGTAGTGCCAAGGCCGGAAGACAGATCAATTGTAGGTTCTAGATGGATCTACAAGATCAAGTACACTGCAGATGGCAGTGTGGAGAAGTACAAGGCTAGGTGTGTGGCAAAGGGGTATGCACAGAAAGAAGGAATATATTACAAAGAGACTTTCGCCCCAGTTTCCAAATACACCTCTATCAGGTCAGTTATATCCCTAACAGCTCAGATGGGATCGCAGATTCACCTAATGGACGTCAAGACAACATTCTTGAACAGTGTGATAAAGGAAGAGGTTTACATAGAACAGCCAGAGGGCTTCGAGACTCATGAGAGGCGCACTCATGTGTGCAGACTGAAGAAAACTCTATGTTAGCACTTCGCCATATTCCCAAGGCTGAGGAAGGAATCCCAACAGAGGTAACCACAAACCAAGCTTTTGACTTGATAGCTAGCCCTATCAAGCCGAAGAGGGCTCTCTCCAAAAGGGTCACAGCTAGGAGGGTTGGAACAATTAGGGTTCTTAGGCTAGATATAGAGTGCAGGGGATTGTTTTGAATTGTTTTGGTTGGGGAAATCACTGAATTAAGGAATTAGGTGAAGGAAAGCTAGGTCAGGGCAAATGAGTTAGGGTTGCAAGGATCAATGGGGCAAGGTAGGTACAATGCAAATCACTTGAAGAAAATGGTTATGGAATGGTGTTGAAGTTGTAAGAAGGCTGAGAAAAGCATAAGAGATGTATTTTTCTCAAACATAAGAAGATGAACAAAATATGATCAGTTACCCAAAACAAAGCATGGTAAACATGTATTCTGAATTTCTAACTTGTAAAAGATCATAATATAGAAATGAAAGTGAACATGAACACAATACTTTCAAACATATGATACTGAAGAAGAAACAATGAAAGACATTCAATACCACAGGTATCCCATAAATGTAGTTGCAACTCCTCTTTATTAACTTGGCCAAAACTGAGTACAAGTTTCCTTGATCAACTAGCAAAAATCAAATTGATTCCAACCCTTCACTAGCGTGAAGAAATGAGCTAAATATACATGAAAAGTTGAAAACAACCTTCACTCATCCTCAGGGATCGAATCCATGAGGTGAGGAAGATATTACACAAAAATTTGAACTGATAGCTAGAGTATAGGATGGTCCAAGTGACTCATTCCTATCTCAAGTGAATTGATTCATTACAACTCATTTGCTTGATTTACCTAATGTATTTACCCTAGTAAATAGTAAAAACATGATAATTACATTTAGTTTCATCATTTACATAGGTAAAATTATCATTTCCCAAGATAAAAAATCAAAATTGGAGTGAAACCCAGAAAATTTCAAAAGATTACCAAACGCGACATCTTCCTGTCAAACGCGCCCTTTTCCTGTCAAACGCGCCCTCTCTGTTCAAGGCTGAATTTGGGTGCCTTCCCGGTGTCCAAATTTCCTCCAAGATGGCTTGTTGGAAAGCCCTTCAAGTCTAATTTCCAGAACTACCTTCAGTTTGCAAAATGAAGCCCATTTGCCCTATCAAAAATCACTTCTCCCAAGACTGGTAAACGTGCAGCAACCAAGCCAAAAATGAGGTAGAAACAAGGTTTTTTTATGGTTTTTTGTCTTTTTCACTGACCAGTTTGCCTCCAAATGCTTAGCAAATGCATAGGGTTGATGTCCTCATCATTCTAAATCTACTGGTGGTGGCCATTTACCCATTAGATGCCCCAAAAAAGAGCGCAGCGTCCTAGGTGTTGCGCGTTTGACATTTTGACTGTGCTAAAAATATCAAACACAGAATTTCACAAACATGCAAAATTTGCCCAAAACTTGTCAAAATTGGTGGGAAGATGGTTGATCATGTGTTTGAGGCATGGAGTGTTACCTCTGTAAGTATGTCTAGCCTCCTTTTCCCCTCTTGCTTGGTCAAGGCTTCAATTTTTACATGGGCTCTTTTGACCTTGACCCTTGCAATTTTGTTCCTCATGGCATAATGCTTTGCCATCTTTCTTTGAATGTCATTTTCCTTTTGAGCCTTGGCCAAGAGCTTATCCAAGTGTTGGTTGGCTCTTTCCAGCCATGATTCTCTGTTCTCACTTATTTCTATGGCAAGCTATTCATCTAGGGTTAGCTAGTCAACTAGCTCATCTTCCCTTTGTCTTTCTGGGGCTAGATCTCTTTTCAGCCCTCTAGTCCTAGGTCTCTGTCTTGGAGGTTGATCCTCCTCATCATCAGGTTCACCAAACTTCTCTAATGTCTCTTCAAGCAAGACTTTAGCCTTCTCTGCTTCTCTTTGTGCTTTGATGCACCTCACTTCATCAATGGTATGTTTGGTCTTTAGCTGCTGGTTCTCTTTTTTGAGAAAGTTAATGACAAACTTGGACCTTTCAAGATTAGCTTGGAGGTTTCTAATCTTAGCTTCCTTCTCTCGGATGATCGAGGAAGGATCATCATCAATTGTGTCCAAGTTTACAAGTTCAAAATCTGCCTCTTTCTCATGGAGGCCTTCCTCTTCATGTATGTCCACCTCTGCCATCCTTTCCTCGTCTTTGTGTACCTGCTTTATTGGTGAAGAAGGCAAGGCCCCTTCCACAATCTATGGGGAAAACACCTGCCTATGACCTCTCTGAAAGGTATGTGCCAATGTGTCCAAATCAACCCTTTTAGGCTTGCTAATTTCACCTCTGCTAGGTGACCCAGTCTCAATGTGGAATGGAGATGAAGGTGGTGAGGTGGATGAAGGACACTGATCTGGTGATGATGTATGAATAGTAGACTGAGATGGAGGTATGGATGTGGAAGGATGAGATGATGAAGTTGCATCTTGGCCATGCTGAATAGGTGGGACAGTGAAAATCTCATTGGATATGAAGGTGTCCCATGTAATGTTTAACTGATCAAGGTGATGAAGGACTATCCTCTTGATGAGGGAATGATGAAAGACACTTTGCATTTGATCATAATCTCTCTTTTGGGCAATAAATGCCATCTTCTCAATGCTCCGGTAGAGATAGTAAGGTATATTAAGCATTATGACCCTTGTAAAGTGCATGAGTAGCCGGATATGATAAGAGTATAGTCTAGAAAACCTACTCTCACAAGTGATGTACCTCATAATAATTTTCATCATAGGGACATATCTATCTAGGAGATAAGAGAAAGGAAAAATCCTCTTTCTCTCCTTCTTGTACCTTGGTTTAACATATGGCTCATAATAAAACTGATTCAAATCTCCTTGCTTAAACCATTTTTCTCCAATGTTTGGGATCTCAGTAGCAGCTGATATGATGGTAGGGGACACAATGAAAGTAATACCAGCAAGGGTTACATGGATGTCATGGAGGTTTGAAATGAATAATCTAGACAACATAGGATGGTATTGGACCCTCTGTACTATCTCACAGAACTCAAAACAATCTACATGCTTAAAGCATGTCACAGTGATGGGAGATGCCATGAGTTCTCTGGTATTTGATGGTTCATGTCTAATGACTCTCCCTCCATTTTTATATGACCTTCTCTCATGTCTTTCTTCCTCCTCACTATGACTTATGTTCTCCTCTTCTGCCATAATGTATTTGGTGTGAAAATCCTAGGCAAAGATGGAATGGAATGTGAGTGTATAAAGTGGGGGTTGGTATGAGGGAATTGGAGATGGGAATATGGATTTTTAATGGGAGGGAGGTGACAGGGGTAGTAATTACAAGGGGTTTTTAGAATAGGAATTTTAATTGTAGGTAGGGTATAGGGAGCCTAGGCAAATGAAAACCTAGGACTTAGGGTTTGAAGATAGAAGGAGACACCAAATTCCCTTAGGCAAACTTCACACATCAAAATGACATTTAATAAAATGGAGTGAATCAAATGTGTTACTGGCTTGTTGGAGTCATGGTGAATCACTTTTGAAGGACTGGAGGTAAATTTATGAAGTTTTGAGGTCTTGCAGACAATTTTTGAAGCAACTGGGTGAATGCGCAACACCTCTGGCAAACGTGCCCTCCTCCTAACAAACACGCAGCGCCATTAAGAAATACACTGCACTTTCAGCCAAACGTGCAGTGCCACTGGCAAACACGCCCTCTAACCCTGTTTTGCACAATTTCACCCTAAAACTCGAAAATTTCACCTTTGTTGAATTTGCCTGAGGTTGTAGGAAGAAAATGAACTTTGATTTTGATGTGTTGAGGGCTTTTATATGTGAGTAGATTTGATTTATGCTTTGAAAACCCACTTTCCTTATGTTTCACTTTACCTTTCAAGTTTTCAGAGTAATGCTCTTTAACTTCCGACTTTTTGTTTTGCAGGTTGATCAGTTGATGGAGTTTGACAATTCTTTCTTTCAGTTTGGCATGAGTGCTTTGAGTTGACAGCTAGGGAGTCAAAATATTACATATAAAAAACATAAAATTACATAGGAAATTAAAATAAATTACATCTTAGTTTTCATATAAAAATGACATTTTGATATGAAAATCATATAAAATTACAAATTACAAATTTAAAAATATAATGTTTACATGATAGATTGGAGGTTTCTGTGGTGTAGATTTTTAGATGCAAAACTCGGAATCTCCACAGTCTTCATTTTTAGTGTACGTTTCGAGTCTAAATCAAGACTCATCTTTAGGACAAATCTGCTAAGAAGAGAATAGATTAGGATAAATAAATAGAGGAAAGGAAGATGAGAGGTGAAAGAGCCGACCAGCTCCTAATATTTTAAAAAAAAATTAATTGATTAATTAGTTATTTATTTTTGTTTTTTAACCAAATTTACTTCTAATTAGAATTATGAAAAAATTAAAATATTATAATATTATTTAATAATTTTTATAATTTTTGGTTATAATGCCCTATGTTTTCATATTGATGATCTTCTGTAGATGGAAATAGAATGTCATTGAGTCACTCTCATTTTTGTTTGCTAACTTTATTGGGATGGAATGATGCATTTTTGGACCTTGTAAAACAAAACCTTAATGACCTAAAGGGACTTTGAATAACTTGACTTCCATGGTTGAATTTAATTGAGAAAAGACAAGATGAAAAGTGCTTTTCATAGGTGTTATTATGCTCAACAAGGCATGAAAGTGAGTCAACAAATGTGATTTTCTGAGGGAGAGTGAAGTTTTATTGAGTAAGGCTACCATCAGTGAAACAATTTTTAGCATGACCTAATGGAATGATATAAAAATTTCAAAGTGGGACACCTAAAATGAGAATGAAAAGAGAGATATTGATCATTGATATCAGAATGCATATTCTAACACTAACACTCTATACGGGCTCAAGCAGGCTCCCAGGGCATTGTATGGTCGGATTGACAGTTATTTGCAGCAGATGGGATTCATCAAGAGTGATCCAGATCCCAACCTTTACTATTTGACGGTAGAGGGTGAGCCACTCATCCTAGTTTTGTATGTGGATGATCTCTTTTTGACAGGATCATCAAGGCTCATAGAGAACTGCAAGAGGAACTTGGCAACAGAGTTTGACATGAAGGATTTGAGGTTGATGCACTATTTCCTGGGATTGGAAGTGTGGTAGAAGAATGGGGAGATCTTCCTTGGACAAGGAAGATACGCTACAGATATTTTGAAGAGGTTCAAGATGCAAGATTGCAAACCCATGACTACGCCCATGATCACAAATAGGAAGAAGATAGATGAATCAGATGACAAGGATGTTGAACCCACCTTGTATAGATAGCTTATTGGGTCTCTCATGTATTTGGTCAACACTAGGCCAGATATTTGCTTCACAGTCAATAACCTAAATCAATTCGTGGTAGAGCTGAAGAGGGTACATTGGGCAGTAGCAAGGCACATTCTGAGGTATGTGTGCGGCACAGTCGAGTATGGGTTGAAATATACTCGAGGGGATGACGTCAAACTATCTGGGTTCACAGATGCAAATTGTGCAAGCAGTTCAGTGGACAGGAAAAGTACCTCTCAATACTACTTCAGTGTTGGATCAGGGATGGTTTCTTGGTGTAGTAGGAAGCAGAAGTTAGTAGCACTGAGCTCTGCAGCAGCAGGGTATATGGCAGCAAGCAAAACGACGTGCGAAGCCATATGGCTTCGAAAGATGCTAGTAAGCTTGTTCAGGCAGAGGATGGAAGCAACCAGTGTTTATTGTGATAATCAAAGTTGCATAAAGCTCTCTGAGAATCCAATGTTTCATGACAAGTTGAAGCACATAGATATTCGATGTCATTTCATCAGATATTGTGTACAGTGTGGGGCAATCCAGCTATAGTTGTTCCCACAGAAGAGCAGGTTGTAGACATACTCACGAAAACTCTAGGAAGAGCTAAGTTCATTTATTTCAGGGAATAGATGGGTATAGTGGAGAACTCGTTTCGATAGCAGGGACAGGCTACTTTGGATGATTCTCAATTACAGATGTGGCAATTGCAACAGCAGTAGATGAGAGGGAGTTGCAGTGTTGGCAGCAGTTCAACAGGGTCCTCAGCAACACAGATGCAGCGTATATCAGAGTTGTGCAGTGATTGGTGGGCAGTGGTAGCCAAACATCAACAGCGTGACAGGAGATGATGCAGAGACAGGGTGTTGTGGCAGTTGGTACAACACTAGAACAGTGTTAGTTTTTGTAGCATCCCATGTGTTCTAGCCACGAAATTTTGTGGAGAGGCTAGAATACATGAGATCTCCAAAACCCAAAAATCGTTTCTAGAAATTCTGCCTAGAAGTGTCTCAATTAGATTATTAACCAATTTTTAAATATTTCCTAAGTCTAAACTTAGGAAATATGGTTAATTAATCAGTATTAATTGAGATAAGGTGAGAATCATCTAGAAACTCACACGGATCGACAGGGAATTAATATGGGCCATCAATTATGTTTTAATCTTGGTCGTTGGTGCTCCAACAAAAGATTATAAGAAGTTGTCGATGGGTAGATTGATAATACACCAGTGCAAATACTCAGTTGCCTAGGCAGTTCGATCTTCTCAGTAGCAGAAGCTCAGTAGGGAAGATAGAACCAAAGGGTGAGTAGCAAGTGGAAGAGGAGGGCAACAGCATTCTGGGAGGAAGGTTTCCAGTCCCCAGAAGAGGAAAAGGAAGAAAGGCCGAAATTCTCATAGGGCCAGCGTAAGCTTTGCGCAGAGAATGATGCAGGGGGCTCAACGTAGAGGCTAGGGAGGTGATTTTGGTGGCATAAATTAGCTATGGGGTGAGAGAAAATTCTCACAATAATTTTTCCAAGATTTTCCAAAGATTAGATTGCTAGTTGGAAATCTAAATTATTGTACTCAGAATTGTTGCTGAAGAATTACAATAAAAACTCTCATCTGCTGCACTAGTTTTCCCGCATTGAATTTTTCCAGGGAGATTGTCCAAAAATAACTGTGTTAAAAATTTAAAATTTTTGTCTGCGCTATAGAATTTCTCAGTTTTCACTATTTTATTTTCCACAGTATTTTTATGGTAAAAATTGCAGTTGTTATTTTATTCGTTGTTCGTCGTAGCAAATAAATTGCATAATTAAATTTCCAGTTAGTATAATAATTTCAAGTTGCTGCAATGGATAAAAAATTCACACCTTTTACATGAAGAGGACTTTATAACAAAACTTATATTTTAAGGCATACCTTGAGTTGTTCTTTAACAAACCTTTTAGGACATCAGTTCTTGAAAGTCTTCCTTTCCAACAAAACTTCTTCCATGCTTCAAATCTATCCTTTGAAGTCTTCTTCATAACCTTTGTGTATTCTGCAATTTTTTCCTACCAAGGAAAATACAAAGAAATGATTATTAGGAAACAAATCTTGATATGAGAGGGAAACAGAACATAAAAGAGGAAACAAGGAAGAAGATACTTATATTTTGGTAAAATGGTCGAGGCTCTCTCCTAATCTAGTCCTTATGCATTCTTTAATGGTTATATCCTTCCTTTTTGTGACTCCATTCTGCTCGGGGTTGTAGGGAATAATAAGCCCCCTCTTAATACATGCTTCTTTACAATATGCAATAAATTCTTTTGAAGTGTATTCCCCTCCATTGTCAGATCTCAAAGTGTTTATCTTTCTTTCAGTTAATGTCTCCACTTCGGATCTAAATTCCTTGAAATTTTTAAATACTTCGTTCATTGTATTTAGAAGATAGAGCCATGTATTTCTATCAATGAAAGTCACATAATAAAGATGGCCTCCAAGAGATTTGTTAGACATTGGCCCACACACATTCAAATGAATGAGGTCTAATATTTCCTTAGACCGTGTATCACTACTTGTAAAAGGTTTCCTTGTATTGTTTTCCAGAGCACATCCCTTACATACTCCATGATCTTCATTGATGTTGGGGACACCCTTTACCATTTGACTTAGTGAAGGGATTATATTGTAATGAATATGCCCATATCTTATATGCCATAGTTCGATAGGAATCTCCATGTGAACTAGAGCTTGAGGAGATGGTGTTATAACTCTATATAGCATTCCTTCACGAACTCCAATAACTTTGGCCTTTTCAATACTTGAATCTTTTCCCCAAACCAAAATTTTACCGTCTACAAAGGCAACCCTATCTCCTTTATCTTCTAAACAAGAAATTGAAAGTAAATTCGTTTTCAAACCTAGGACATGGAGTATATTTTTGAGGTGTAGCTTTGCACAACTTTCCAGCTTTAGTGATGTACATTCAAGGCCCTTGACTGCATAACTGTTGTTATCTCCTAGCTCCACTACATGAGATGATGGTTCGTTTGATAGAGTATGAAGTTGTCTACTTTCTCTCGTCATATGTGTTGTTGCTCCACTATCAATGATCCACGCGTTGTCATCATCAAGAGTACCTATAAGTGCAACCAAGAATCCTTCACCCTTGACTTTCCTAGATAGGTTGTAGGTGATCCTTCCAATCCAACTTCCTGCAATTCTCATGATATTGAATCCCATCTTCGAGTAACTTGCCATAGAGGGAGTAACCTTTTCTTCCAAGCCAACAAAGTGATCTTCAACCTTTTTCGATGTTAGCTTTGATATCATGTTGAGAAATCAATGTTTATAGGAATTAGGGTTTGATTCCTCTTTCTTAATAATAACTTGTGAATTATGTTGGCTTCTTTTATTTCTTAGTTAGTTTATATTTCATCAAGCAATTACCAAATCATATGTATATGAAGACCACAAGAACGCGTTGGCTTGACACAAGATGTAGGCGCTCAGCCAGGGAAAAACCCCTACAAGGGGAAAACTCAGTCAAAAATTCTTCCTTCAATAGATTCAAATCAAGATGAGACACTTCCAGACTCCTTCGACCTAAACAAATACCTCCTCCAACCACCAAGTCAACCCTTCCCTTTAATAGATGATTCCTGACAAAATATCCAAGTGACAGCTCCCCAGCAACAACTTCAGTCCAAAATTTCAGCCCCCCAGCAGCAGAACTTCAACCACCAGCAATAGAACTTCGGACCTACAGTAGACGCGGAATTTTGGCCCCAACAACTGCCAAAAACTTCACTTGTGAAAGATAGATAGCCCAAAAACTCGACTTAGGTATTCCCAACAAATTTCATCCTTCTCTGACTACTTCGCTCTCTTTTCTTCCTCTCTTCCTTCAAGATCAAACTTGTTGAGTGAGTGCTTCAAATAGGTTGAACTGCCTCTCAATATATAGCCTTTCTACTGGGTTGAATTGCGCTAATGTAGGCCGACTTCATGGGGACAGGGTCGACTTGGTGTGGAGGTGACAAATAACCCTTTTGACTCAAATATATTTTTACATGATACAGAAGCCCAAGAAGGGTCTAATAAAAATGACAATGACTCTAATGACTCAAGACAAAACCTAGAAGCCTTCGATGGAGCCTTTGACCTAGAAAACATTGATCCAAGCATGAAACCCATGCGTTAATACATCATTTTCTTTTATAATAAAAATTATATTTGACAAGTACAATTATGAAGACCGATACTAGTTACATTTTTCAACACTCAACGCCATAACAACAAGTAGCAAGAGTTTCTAGTGGGGAAAGGGTTAGTATAGGGCTTTTAAGGAGCTAAAAAAGAAAACCAGTCAAGTACCAGTTCAAGCATTACCAAACTTGCAGCATCCCTTTGGAGTGGAGAAAGATGAGAGTGGGTATGTTATGGGAGTGGTCTTGATGCAGGCAGGAAGGTCTGTTTGCTACCATTCTGAAGTATTTCATGGGGCAGTTCTCAAATATCCTACCTACGACAAGGACTTCTATGCCCTGGTGCAAGTTGAGAAGAAGTGGAAGCACTATCAGATGGGAAAGGATACAGTAATCCACACAAATCACTAGCCACTATAGTACTTGCAAGCCCAAAGTATGTAATAGCAGACCAAGCATTACAAGTGATGGGGTTTTTACAGCAGTTTCATTTGGTTATCAAGTACAAGAAGGGCAACACAAACAAGTTTTCTGACATGCTTTCAAGGCCATCCACACCAAAGATCACAAATTTAGGAACTCTTATGCGCATGGATCCATTCACCCATGCTGCATACAGAGAGGCATATTAAAAGAATGAGGACTTCAAGGAGGTGTTTCAGCAGTTGTAGAGCCAAAGCCATGTGCCCGACGGCAACGACACCATTGACTACCATCTCCAGGATGGGCTACTCTACAGGTTGCATAAGATATGTGTTCCTAAAGGTGAGTGATTGCAGTTGATTAGAAAGGCTCACACCTCCAAGGTTGCAGGGAACTTTGGTGTGGGGAAGACCATGGCCAACTTGTAGAGGTATGTGTATTAGCCTAAGATACAAGAACACGTAGTTAGGTTTATAAGTGTTGATTTTTGTGTAGCTTGGGAGGTACTCAAAGGCCTAGTGTTCGGGGTTTGGAGGGCAAAGCGCCACAAGAGTCACATGTGGGCTTGGAACCCAAGCATGGGGTTTTGCGCCCATCACGATTTGGGCCAAAACCATGATGAATTTGAACATAAGAAAATTTGAGGTGATAGAGCTAGGCGTGCCAACTCCAACGCTTCGAAGATCACTCAAATCGGAGCTATAGAATTTAATTATGGAATTTTTGAAGTTTATTGTTGGGGTTGCATGTGAAGAGTCTAGGTCGGCTTGGTGATAAGAAGAGTTATGACAGTTGTTCAAGCCCCTTGTGACGACGTTTTAGAAGCCCTTGTATTGGATATAAATACAAGGTGATATGAAGGTTATTTGCTCATCCATTGTGCAACAAAAACTCAAGTGAATAGCTTGTGTAGGAGAGATTAAGTCTTTGTCTTAGTCGTAGCAAGTGAAGGACCAGAACAGTGTGGCATAGAGGACTGTTTTACGGTCAATTAAGGAAGGTCGAGGTGTTGTTAGGAAGGCCGAGGGACTTTGCAGAGGGCCGAGGCAAGGAGGACGTGTTAATGGGTCGTTTGATGGGTGGTTTGTCGCAGGCCTATGAGGCCTCACTAAAGCCTATCGCAAAGATTAAGGATGGTCGAGGATTGTTCAAGGGCTAGAAACAGCCCAGACCTACAGCTAGGTGTCACGACCTATAAGAAAGAGACAGTCGCAGCTCTGAGGAGCATTTCTGGGTCAAAATTGAAGGGTTTCATGGATTGTGGTTCGTGCCCTAACCAGTACAGATTTGCAACATGGAACAGACCCTAAAATAGTGAGTTGGTGCATGCTTATTGGAGCAGCGTTTGATGTTTGTTGGGTCATTGTAGTGACCAGTGTTGGATCAGTTGATGAGTAGTAGTAGGAGGCCTTGGGAGCTGTTTGGAAGAGCCTAACAAGGACTGTTAGGAAGCCTTAACAAGGCAGCCAAGATGACAACAGGCAAATTAGTCCAGAAGTGAAGAAAGGTAAGTTTTGCGGTGTTGGATCTGTGTTTAAGGATCAGTTTGGATCAGTCTACATTGCAGATTGTTGGGAGCCATTTGTTGGAGTTGCCTTGGGCATGAAGGAACTTCAACTAGGAGTAGATCCCGCTATGGAATGATGAAGGTGTCCTATTGTGGAAAGAGTTGTTGCAACCTGTGGAAGCCAAGGAGGTAGGGCTGACGTGGCATGTTAGAAGCCCTAACCAGTGGGCAGTTTCCACAGTGAATATTGGTGCCTAGATTTATGCAATAGCTCCTCTATTGCAGAGAAAAGGGAATATTGGTGAAGTTTGTTGGCAGTCGTGTGTAAGGGTCTCCAAGGTGTGAGGATGCCCTAACTAGGTGCAGATGCTACAGCGTGGACTTGGTCACTCAGACTATTCGAGGGCAGCATGAGAGTAGACCAAGTGTGGATGTGATTGGGCACTTATGGTCTGCTGGAGGACAGCATGATAGTGTCCAAGTTGAAGCCTGGTGTGCAACACCTTGAAAAACAAAGGTAGTTGCTAGAGTAGCAATTATTGGAGCTCAAGGGTCTAATCAACAGGAGCAGTTTGTGGAGTCTGAAACTTGTGTGTGGAGAAGGACTTCTACAGCAGATGATGCGTAGTCCTCCTAGCCCGTGTTCATTGTGGGAGATGGACATCTTGCAGCGCTAGGTGGAAGCCCTTTGTGCCCTATGTTGGTCTTCGTCAGAGCAGCGCAAGAAGACCATAGTGGGTTGAAGTCCCTGAGTAGCTGAGGAGCAGCAGTAGGCAGATTGAGAGTTGTTCACAAGTGGCGTTATGAATAACTTGACAGGTGTCTCGATGTGTTGATGCATTGGTGGACGAACGATCAACTAGTGAGCATATTGACAGTGGAGGTTCAGTGGCCAGATGGACTTGGAGCATTAATAGAGGCAGGAGCTGCAAATCGAGAGTCGAAGGATCGGGAAGGTACAGGGTACGATCGAGAGGAGCTGAGAGAGCATGCTACAACCAGATGGTCCGAGTATCTTGTTTTGTATCTTGTACTAGTGGATGTATTAGGGCCATTATCCCTGGTACGGGAGCCCTAGACTATTGTATTATATGTTGTTTAATATAACGAAGTTGGGTTGATAATTTGTAAAAAGTTGTCTATATTCTGTGCATGTGTGATTTATTGTCGTTTATATTTCACTGTGCAAAGTAGTTTTGTTGAGATTCTTGGTTTGGTAGCATCAAATATTTTAAGACTATCCTAGACCCAAGGTTGTGGAAATTCAACATGATATCAGAGGATACCTGAGCTACTTTGAGGGACAGTGAATCAGAGTGTGCACAGTGAAGCAACTCAAAGGGAGTTGTCGATGTCTAGATCATGGAGAAAAGGGTTCAGATGAAGACATGGAGATATGGTCTTGATTGGCTTGGCAGAGAGATTGGCTGGGAGTTTTGGTGGATTGGTGGTGAGCCTGGTGGACAATAGTTTGTTGTAGGGCATATTGTTGATCATGGACTTTTGGTGATTTGTCATGGATGGTTGGGACAACTTGAGGGTCTCTTTGGCTTGGACGATATGGGGTTGATCAAGATGGCTTCATGTGATGGACTTCCGATTGGTAGGCCAAAGTCTTCATCGGATCATGTTGTTTCATATCCGAGATTGGAGGGATTTGCATGAGTGGTATTTAATCCAGGAGGATGAGTGCTTGCAGGACTGACCCAGTGGAGATCGTGTAGGCTCAGAGGGAGTCTAGCCTCAAAGGGAGCAGCCTGGGATTTGCATGAGTGGTATTTAATCCAGGAGGATGAGTGCTTGCAGGACTGACCCAGTGGAGATCGTGTAGGCTCAGAGGGAGTCTAGCCTCAAAGGGAGCAGCCCTATGGAGGTTTGGGATCTTCAGGTTCGAATGTGATGAGGCAGAGGGACTACCAAGATTGTCGGGTTCATTCTACAGGGTATGCGGCAGTGATAGATGCCAGATGGGCTACTATCGTCATTGATGATGATGGTTAATTCCTAGTCTTCAAAGTACCTCCCTCACTAAGAGGGATGGTTGAATTTTGTGTAGCTTCGAAGGTACTCCAAGCCCTAGTGTTCGAGGTTTGGAGGGTAAAGCGCCACAAGAGTCACTTGTGGGCTTGGAACCCAAGCATGGGGTTTTGCACCCATCAGGATTTGGGCCAAAACCATGATGAATTTGAGCATGAGAAAATTTGAGGTGATAGAGCTTGGTGTGTTGATTCCGACGCTTCGAAGATCACTCAAATCGGAGCTCTAGAAATGAAGTTATGAATTTTTGAAGTTTATGGTTGGGGTTGCACATGAAGAGTCTGTGAAAATTCCTAAAACTGGAATCCTATTGCAGCAACTGGAAAATATTCACCTAATTGTTAATCTTTACCTAACAATTTATTTGCAATTTATCTACAACAAAACTGAATATATCACACTACAACCTTCACTACATAAATAATATGCGGAAACAAGAACTAAGAAAGAAGAAAACAAACACACGTATGAAACCGTTGTTTTTGGACCAATGTCCACGGAAAAACCCAATGCGAGAAAATTGATGGAGCAACTGAGGGTTTGTATTAATAAGTAGTAATTTCTGAATACAATCTGGATGCCCAAATTTGGCTATCCAACAGAGAATCTGACTGGAAAAAAATTAGTGAGGATTACCTCACACTAACACTAGAGATTTGGCACTGATCTGACCCTGAACTACGTCACTCCCTCCGGTTGATCTTTCTGTTGGTTGGATGCTCGATCCTTTGGCCCTCCAGTCTCACACCTCAGCTACTGGCACTGGATCTGATCTGACCCTCAGCAAAATAGCAGATCTCCTCAAAGGCTCAGTGCTGGCTCTGCGCTGCCCAGCGTAGCCCTTACGCTGCCTGTTATGGTTCTCTCTCTGCCTTCTCTGCAATGTATCCCCGGCTTAGGAAAAACTCTCCAACCGGAAAACTATCTTTGCCCCTCACTGCAAGAATCTCCTCGACTGATCTCTCAGGCTGCTCTGTGCTGCTCACTTGAGAAATCAATCTCTAGATCCTGCTCGATGTGTCTTCCAAATGCCCATCTAAGTCCTTATAATCTTCTCATTGAGAAATCAACGGCCCAGATTAGATTTTATTCAGTGGCTCAGATCATATTGACTCGATCTCTGTCTTTTTCTAGAAGATTCACACCCAATTATATTATTACACTTTAATTATTATAATTCCCTAAGTTTAGACTTAGGCATCCATTACAAATAATGAATTATTTTAATAAAACCTCGTCCGGGTGGAATTTCTCAAAACGATTTATGGGTATTCTGGAATACATGTGTCCAAGCCTCCCTGCATATTTTGGGACTTAGAGCACATCCGATGCTACCAGAAATCAACAAAGTCTAGGTTGGCTTGGTGATAAGAAGACCTATGACAGTTGTTCAAGCCCCTTGTGATGACAATTTAGAAGCCCTTGTATTGGATATAAATACAAGGTGATATGGAGGTTATTTGCTCGTCCATTGTGCAACAAAAACTCAAGTGAATAGCTCGTTGAGGAGAGACTAAGACTTTGTCTTAGCCGCAGCAAGTGAAGGACCAGAACAACGTGGCATAGAGGACTGTTTTAGGGTCAATTCAAGAAGGTTGAGGTGTTGTTAGGAAACTCGAGGGACTTTGCAGAGGGCCAAGGCAGGGAGGACGTGTCTATGGGATGTTTTATGGGTGGTTTGTCTCTAAACAAGAGTGTCGCAGGCTTGTGAGGCCTCACTGAAGCCTATCGCGAAGATTAAGGAGGGTCGAGGACTGTTCAAGTGCTAGAAACAACCCAGACCTACAACTAGGTGTCACAGTCTCCAAGAAAGAGAGAGTCGCAGCTCTAAGGATCATTTATGGGCCGAAATTGAAGGGTGTTAGGGACTGTGGTCCGTGCCCTAACCAATCCAAATTTGCAACATGGAGAAAACCCTAAAACAGTGAGTTGGTGCATGCCTATTGGAGCAACGTTTGATGTTTGTTGGGTCAATGTAGTGACTAGTGTTGGATTGGTTGATGAGCAGTTGTAGGAGGCCTTAGGAGTTATATGGAGGAGCCTAACAAGGACTGTTAGGAAGCCCTAACCAGGCAACCAAGGTGACAGCAGGCACATCAGTACAAAAGTAAAGAAAGGTAAGTTTTGTGGTGTTGGATCCATGTTTGAAGGATCAGTTTAGATCAGTCTACATTGCAGATTGTTGGGAGCCATTTGTTGGAGTTTCCTTGGGCATGAAGGAACTTCAACTAGGAGAAGATCTTGCTATGGAGTGATGTAGATGGACAGAGTTGTTGCAGCCTGTGGAAGACAAGGAGGTAGGACTGACGTGGCATGTTAGAAGCCCTAACCAGTGGGCGGTTTCCACAGTAAAGATTGGTGCCTAGATTTGTGCAATAGCTCCTCTATTGCAGAGAAAAGGGTAGATTGGTGAAGTCTGTTGGCAGCCATGTGTAAGGGTCTCCTTGGTGTGAGGATTCCCTAACTAGGTGTAGATGCTACAGCATGGACTATTGGATGGCAGCATGAGACGTGATTGGGCACTTATGTCTGTTGGAGGACAACGTGATAGTGTCCAAGTTGGAGCTTGGTGTGCAACACCTTGATGGACAAGGGTAGTTTCTAGAGTGGCAGTTGTTGGAGCTCAAGGGTCTGATAAGTCAGGAGCAGTTTGTGGAGCCCGAGACTTGTGTGGAGAAGAACTGCTACAGTAGATGATGGGTAGTCCTCTTAGCCTATGTTCATTGTGGGAGATGGACATCTTGCAGAGATAGGTGGCAACCCTTCATTCCCAATGTTGGTCTTCATCGGAGAAGCACAGGAAGACCATAGTGGGTTGAAGTCCCTGAATAGCTGAGGAGCAAGAGTGGGCAAATTGAGAGTTGTTCACAAGTGGAGTTGTGAACAACTCGACAGGAGTCTCAATGTGTTGATGCATTGGTGGATGAACAATCAACTAGTAAGCAGATTAACAGCCAAGGTTCAGTGGAGAGATGGACTTGGAGCATTGATAGAGGCAAGAGCTACAAATCAGGAGCCGAAGGGCCAGGTAGGTACAGGGTACAACTGAGATGAGCTGAGAGCGCATGCTACAGCCAGATGGCCAAAGTATCTCGTTTTGTATCTTGTACTAGCAGATGTATGAGGGCCATTATCCATTGTACGAGAGCCCTAGACTGTTGTTTAATATAAAGAAGTTGGGTTGAAAATTTGTAAAATGTTGTCTATATTTTGTGCATGTGTGATTTACTGTCGTTTATATTCCGTTGTGCAAAGTAGTTCTATTCAGATTCTTAGTTTGGTAGCGTCAGATATTTTAAGACTTTATCCTAGACCCAAGGTCGTGGAAATTCAACAATAAGGGGATGCATGCTTTATTGTACCAGCAAGCCTAGCAACAAGAAACAAGGTCTATATCATCTCTTACCTGTACCCACTTGTCCTTGGGAAAGCATTTCCATGGAATTTTTGGAAGGTTTACCAACAACCAGGAAGGGGCATGACTATTGATTGTGGTAGTTGACAGGTTTAGCAAATTGTACGTTTTAATGCCCTGTAAAAAGAGCATCAATGGACAAGAAGAGACAAACTTGTTCTTTAGACAAGTCTGGGTGCACTTTGGGATACCAAGGAGCATCGTTTCAGATATGGATACAAGATTTCTCAGTGCATTTTGGACTACATTGTGGGAGAAAATGGACACGAAGTTGAAGGGATCTACAACATTCCATCCACAGACAGATGGCCAGACAAAAGTAGTCAACAGGACTTCGGTGCAGCTTCTGAGGGGATACAACTAGAAGCATCTGAAGACTTGGGATGAAAATTTGGTATATATACAACATTCTTACAACAGAGCAGTCCACACTTCTACAAGAAAGTCCCCATTTGAAACATGTTTTGGATATTTTCCGCCTTCGCCTTTGGACATTGCATATGGGCAACAAGGAGTGAGGGAAGATCTTACAAGAGGCGTTGGGAGAGCTGGAAAATTTATAGAGAAGATCAGGCAGATCCCTCTACAGGTACAAGAGACATTACAAAAGTTGCAGGAGAAGTAGAAGGCCAAACATGATTAGCACAAAACAGAGAAATCGTTCAAGATGGGAGATAGAGTATGGCTACAATTGAACAAGGAGAGGCTACAAGGGCCTGGTAAGAAAATAAGAGCACTGAGGTATGATCCCTTTTAGATACTGGAAAAGGTGGGTGATAATGTCGATCGACTCAGTTTACCACCATATATGTGCATTTACTCAGTTGTGAATGTAAATAATTTGAAACTCTATGAGCCTTCCATGCTAGACAGGAAGAGGAACGGGTCCTAACTTCCATGGAAGATTTGGCATCAAATGCTCAGGCAGAGTTGACAAAAGATACAGTTTTGCAGAAGAGGTCCAGAACTACAATACAATGGCAGCATGACCTTTAGCAGATTGGGTTGAAAGGACAACTTCTATTAAAGGCTAAATGGTACACTAGAGAGAAGGTGGAGGAAAATTCTCTTCACCTCATACAGTGAAAGCTTTTGGGCACAAAAAGCCTCACAAAATGGGGAGGTGTGATCCATATTGGATCATTATATTGTTTTTATCCATCTCGATGCATTCAGAGTGGAAAAGGTGGAGGAATCAGCTCATAGGACCGTTTTTACCAGCAAAACCTAGTTTGGCAAAACGGGGTCTGAAATCTTCCAAGAACATTTTGAGGGATCAAATGACGTTTTTTGGGGGGTAAAACTTTGTCGCCTGGGCGTTGCACCTTTTCATGCTATTCTACACACAAAGGATCTTTCCAACAGCAAAAAAAAGTGTGTCAATCGAAGTCTATATGTGAAAGTTATGTCACTCAAAAGTTGTCCTTCCTGTTTTCACACCCATAAATCGAGAGGATGTCGCGTCAACCCCCAATATTCACGGAAAAGGGGTTAGCCATGTGATTATGATGTAAAAGACTCTAGAAGAGTCTATATTGTAACTCTAGTTAAGAGTCGAGGCAGTCAAACTTAAGCACTAATAGGCTAACGGGTTGTGTTATAACTAGGCCCCTATGAGGAAGAGGCATTTCATTCTTTTGAGTGCATTTGTTCCATAGTTAAGCAAAAATAGCCAACAGGGATAGGAGGTATAACATAGAGAGGATTTGTGCATTGTAGCACCGCAGGAGCCATAGGCCATACTTCTTTGTACTCGCAACCATATTTCCAAACAAAGAAAGAGAGTGGAGCGGCCTCACCTTCCAGTTGGGTTTTTCTCCCGAAAGGGTTTCCTAGAGAAAATCTTGTGTCTTATTTATGTGTGAGTTTTTATTTTGTCGTTCTCTATTTTCTGCATAATTTCCATTCGCATGCATGCATTTTTTATAGTAAAATCTACAAATTTAGAAATTTAATAAAATTGTAATAGTGTAGAATTTCAGATTTTAAGCATAATATTATCAGATCTGTTGTGACGAACTGTCCAGTGGAATATCCACGACAGTTTACGAATCAAGGGTGCTTACGCTTGTTTGTATTTTGGGAATTTGACGTGGATTATGGGATAACCTAGAAGGAAGAAGGGTTTTGACCATGATCTTGTTCCCTCACATTAAATGGGGGGTTAATCATTCATCCTAGTCCAATGGGACCTCCTTAATGGCCCAAAGGGTATAAGAGGAGCACTACTTGGGAAACCCCGATTGAGATAACGTAGTCCCATCTCTCCCTATTCCATGCTTACCACTTTCCATCTACATTATGAGCCTTATATTCCACTTCCCTTCTTCAGGTTTAATTGACCATTGGTTCTCTGGGATTTGGCATCATTCATCATCATACCTGCGTAGGGCTTGGAATTTGGCACTAAGAGGTCGATGCAGCTAAAAGAACAAGATCCCCTCCCTCTTTTCTCTAGTCGTCTTCCTACAGAAGGCTATGCAGGGTAGTCCCTATGAAATGTGAAGATGAGAGACTCGTTGGCAACCAACAAGTCCGAGAGACAACTAAATGGCCTGGCAACTTGGTTGAATTAGCAAGTTGAATGATTTAATTAGATTGTCGAGGAAGACCAATGCCTTAAATGGAGTCAATTACTTGCTTAAGATAGATTATTTACCAAGTTACTAGATGAACAGTTGTTGCTTAAAGATGCTTCACTATCCTAAATGAGATGGGAATCCTACAATCTAGGTGAGATGCAGAATCTTGGTCTATTTTAAGTTATATGCCTATTCTAAGTGTATCCTTCCTCTTAATTGTTTTGAAGCTAGTCTCTAGAGTAAGTTGTGAGAGAGAACCCAAGGAGAAGCAAGTTAGGGCTTGATTAACGATCCCTCCCTTTGGGTTCTAACCACCTGATGCCCCCGGAACTACAAAGACTATGACTCTAACGACTGCAAGGTCACCGTGTTAACCACTATATAGGTGCTCGACTCTTAAAGCTAAATGAGCAAGGTCGTCTTATCTCTCTATCAACCAAGTGTATACTTGGAAGTTAATTAATTAATGCAAGAGGCTAGTCCTAAAATGCAAATGCAAGATATGAGTACTCTTAAGGTGAGATTATTTAAAAAAAAATTAATTACTTAATTACAATGATCTTCAATTATGAACAATGAAGTACTTAAACAATAAATGAATGACAATCTTCACCACAAGAGAAAGTGCTTAAATTAAAGGGTGCCAAAAAATGTTGTCGGTGATACCAATAGACAATTGCCCAAGAGATAAAAAAGACAAGATCAATGTTTTTTAAGGCAATAAGCAATCTTCAAGATTATAAACAATGAATCACCAATATGCCAATTAGATACACGAGAGAGATTTAGATTTCTTATGGATGCAATTGGATCACTTACCACAACTATGATCAAACTTGATTATGTGCTTCAAGAGTGAACTTAGATTACAAATCCACAAGAGCTATTTAATTCAATAATGAGCAATGAGAAACAAGAGCATTAATCCACAATGTCACTTAGAGTCAATCTCATCAACAATTACCAATCCAGTTAGAGCACTTGAATGAAAATCACTGATGCAAAACATAACAAGATGCTAAAAATTATTTTGACCAAATTATAAGTCCAAATCACTTCAACCATTAATGTTTATGAATTATGAGAGTTCCTTAGTTATTTTTAGAGACTTATATGTGATTTATCACTACTGCAACATTGTTTATAGAGGTCTGCAAATTTATATCAGCAGTCAGGAAACAATGCAAGATATCAAAGATAAGCTAGAAAACTAATGCATTAAACCTTCCAATGATTTCCAATTGAATATGAGACTGCTTAGAAGTTTTCAATCAGACTTTTGATGTTCAGATCAGACCTCAAAATAGCATATATCAAACTTGTAATACTTGGAAAACTAGGGATTCAGTCCTTCATAAGCCAAGAAGGTGTCAAATTATCAATGCCAAATAAGCTCCACTGATTAGTCATCTAAGTTAAGTGATTATTGGATGATCTTAGGTCAATTTTAATGGTTTTTGTTAGAGTTATATGAATGCATAAATGGTTGCAGAAAAACAAAGAAGATAATGAGGGGAAGATAATCAAACCAAGAGGCCTAGAGGCCTAGTTGAGGGCTAGAAGGCTTGTTGATGCCTTCCACTTCCTCCAACCACAATGTTAGCAAGAAAATAGTTGTAAACAGAAAGTGTTAGAGATTAAAAATAATGTAAAACCTTACCATAAGCCTGCAACCACAAGAAGATTTCAAATTTTAATGCCAAAACCCCACAACCAAGCCAAAAATGCCCAACGATGGAAGGGCAAGGCACAGCGACACCTACGGCTAGGGCGAAAAGGCCACTAAGGCCTATGATGAGGGAGAAGCCCTAGAAGGGCAGTCGCTAGCCTAATTAGGCTTGCTGTTAGAGGGGAAAGGCCCTTAAGCTTTGCGGCCAAGCCCTAAAGGGTCGCCACTTAGAGAAAAAACCCTAAAAGCGTTGCGGCAAGGGCTAGGAGGAGGGTCGAGTGCCTTGGAGGCAGCCCAAGGTTGCGGTCATGGGAAACAAGGGGGGTTGAGGCCTTTTTAGGCTTGCGGCTAGCCAAATCAAGGAGGTCGAGCACCTGGAAGGGCCTCTAAGGGTTATGGCTAGCCCTTAGAGGGCTAGAGGCTCAAGGAAAAGGGAGGTCGGGGGCCTAAAAATCCCTTTGTGGCTCACGACTAGGGGAAAAGAGGTTGGACAGCTAGGCCTTAGGGCCTATTGACCTTGTCGCCTACACCTACCTACAAGTTAGTGAGAAAAGCCTTTAACCCTATTACCACTCAAACCAGTAGGGGACCTAATGGTGTTCCTAATAGGGCAATTGCTAGACTAAGGGCAATGGTGGAGACTTAGCCCACTGTCACCACGGCTAAGGCTCCCTGCTCTTTATGGACTTTCACCGATGGGAGGAGTCCCGATAATGTAGGAATCACTTGTAAAGTATATGTTAATGGATAGGTGGAAAGTGACCCTGGAAACCCCTGCCCTAGGATGGAGTGAAGAATGGAGCTTACTTGCTCTTCAAGCAAGGGACTTGGTCCACTAGGGGTAAGTGATGAGGATTGGAGGGTGGAGAGAGAAGGAATGGATTTATAGACGAGGTTCTCAATCCCTATAATCCTTGGGAATCTTGGATTCCCAAATGGTCCTTGACAAATATCTTTATTGAGAAGAGGGACCACATGGGGCAAGCGAACCTAGCCCAGGTTCAACGATGGAATACGGCAACCAATGATGCTCCTATCCTGGACAAGGTGAAAGGAAAGGACCAAACAAGAATATTTACTTCAAAAGGTTGAATTGATCATGTTGAGGTCTAGCCTTGGGGATGCCTCCGCAAAATTCGATCTTAGAGCTAGGGCTTGATATTCTCAGAGATTCCACCGTTAGAATGGCCTCAAATTCGAAGGAGAGGGAGGGGATCCACCAGTGCAGTAGCCTGTAAGAGATCAAAAATTTTCCTTGGGTCAATTCCCGAGAAATTGATGCCCTAGGTGACCTTTGAGGACTAGACCTGAAAAAATGGTAGAAAAGGGGTAAAAAGGATGAAAAGGATGACCACCCTGCTAGGGATGAGTGCCTAATCGACTTGGGGATACGGAGTCAAGGATAATGATGAGTAAGAACTTGGATTCTTAATCAAGGAGGCCCGGAAAGTCAGCTCCATCCAATGTTGAGGGAAAGAAAAGAAAAGCGACCTTCAAGCATTTATACTTCAAAGCAAATGATGCAAGATTATCGAGAAAAATAATCTCTAGGACATTTCATTCATACAACATTTGCCCATACATTTAAATTAGCTAAAACATGCTTAATTCCACATTTCGATCTTGTAGCAACTAATCCTAATTTTAGTAGTATGCAGCAACAAGAATAATAACATTTAAAATTTACTTACAACGTTATAGGTATATCCAACTAGCATTTTGTTTGCAAGACAAAGCTCCAAGACAAGAAAAATAGCCCAAATCCATACATCAAAATTAATCCATCTCCAAAAATGTCCACCAAGGGAAAAAAATGCAAAGTTCTCTATGATTAGAGAGATCCCAAGTCAAGTGATGATACAAATGAATGTATCTAACATCAATATATAGCCTCATAAGGAGTTCGAATTAGCCTATGGGCCTACATTAGCCCTAATGATCAAATAATGTGCAAATAAAACCCCTATTGGTGACAAGCCCACCAAACTAGCTCAAAATGGAAAAAATAAGCCTCACAGGGGGGCAAATAATAATGTATACATGTCGTGGGGCCCTCCAAAGGCCTGATAATGTCTTGAAGTGCCATAATAAGGAACAAATTCCTCGAAATATGATGGACTAGGGGGTGGCCCCTTATTCTCCAAGTAGTAGACCTGTGTTGCTTCCAGTGGGTGTGGGGGCACAAAAATGACCCCATGGGTCTCTATATGAATCGAAGATGCCTGTAAGTCCTCTACAAGGGCTTGAATGATGGAATGAACGTTGCCATGACATCGTATAAGTCCTAGGACACCTGCCAAAAGTGTGGGGCTCCTGTGGAGCCTGTTGAGCATAGTGCACCAAGCACATCACCATCATCCCAAAATTGGATCGCTAGTAGTCCCTGAACATCAATTAGGATCCATGGAGTGTTATCTATTGCTGTGGAGGCCCATGGCTCTGTATGCACACCCTATGTGTGCCAATGTGGCTCTCTAGAGGTTAGGATCCTGTATAGGGAGACCAAATCCAAATGGAAACCATCTGCAATCCTGCATAAAATCCAATGTGCCCCCTAGGCTTCCAGTACAACCATTCATTAGAATAATCGCGTAAAATAGCTTACAAATCATGGATAACAAAATGGACATTTCACAATGGCATGCCCTTCCGTAGTGGGCTTTGGCATGTGCTAGTGTCTCCATATTCCAAAGGGGGTTAGCCATGTACCTTATTAAAGGGTTTCGACCCTTAAAGGGGATATTAGGTCCAAGGTACATCCTTTGAATGTGGGTGGCAAGTGACAAATAAGTGAAACGGAGTAGGGAATGAGAGTGCCAATCTTGGACCACATATCGCGGCATAGGGGCAACCAGATAAGGGGAAGCCCACACAAGGGTAGATAATGTGTAGGAAGGAGCAATCGTGGTACATAAGGTGTCCCGGCCTTGATTTTTCCACCCTTCTTTATATTCCTTTTGCCTTTTCTGAATTTTCTTTAATTAACTGCTCGGGGCTCAAGGATAAGAGCATGATGTGTCAGATATAGCAGTGATTACCTCTTTTAGGTAGGGCGATTCATTGCCCTCCAGGGGGTTGGGACAATCATGCGTTCTTGTATGAGAAAGGAGGCTCATCTAGGGCCTAAGGAACCAAGGTGATGGCCATGGGTAAGGGGCAGAGCGCATGCATTGGCTTTTGCCCACGTGCTACTTATATTTTTGTCCCGGCCATCTTTTTCATTTTGTGGTACAGTTTCCTGTTAAGTGTGGCCAATTATACTTTTTCTTTTTCTTTTAGATGCTTCAACCTCTGGGGCATCATTCCAGGCCTGACCCAATGTGGGGCGAATGGAATAGGGAGGTTGACCCCATGCAGACCCATGGGGGCTATGTGGACCCAGGTGGGAAAAATGATGAATGGGATTATAATGAGTGGAAGGGGAGTAACACATGTGGATAAAGGAGCGAGACCACGCTCCCAAAAGTCAGGTTCTCCCAAGTAGTACCACCCTAGAACCAAATGGTCAATAAAGATCCCACGGGACTAAGATGCAAGGGTAACACCCAAAAGAGATCAAGGGGACAGGAGCATAAACTAAGCCCACTCTTTCCGCCAAATCCCCCCATCATCCATGCCCATAAGTATCCATGATAAGTAAACCCAATACTCAATTACCAAATGACAACATACCTTTAGCCTCGAGAGGCCCACCTTCAAACATACAATCAATACAGATGGGTGAGGGACCACATGGTTGGCTCAAGTAGCATAGAAATGGCACAATGAGCTAGTAAGAGGTTGCAAGAGGTTGCTGGCTGTCAACTGAGGCCCATCATAGAGAACAAAATTCTCCTAGGGATATCACCCACGAAGTAGTGGGTAACATCAGGCTCCAACTGGGAGGTGATCTCTCGAAGAAATGGGGAAGGCTACCCGAACGGGAGGTCACGAGAACTCCAACAATCTGTTGGTCACCGTAGACTTGTTATATGCACACGTTAAAGATCAAAACTAGGGGAAACATGTTTTTCTCGATGTCTTATGATCACCCGTGATTAATGTTAGCCCATAAAACCAACAAGTAATACAGTATGCAAATTTTAATCTAAGTGCATCTAATCTATCATGAGAAATATCATATGCGCTTAGTTCTAATGCAAAAATCATCATACAATGCATCTTATCCTAACATGCATATAGTATATCGTCAAGTGCCTTCAGGAACATATTCCTTCAGGAGTTGCCTGTTTACAGGAAGGGGGACCGACTCACCTTCTTTGGTTTCCAAGTGATATGAATTTATCCTCGCTGTGTCGACTATCTTGAAGGGTCCTCTCCATAGATTATCCCATTTTTTGTGCATACCTGGCTTTTCCCTTCTTTTATCCCACAAGAGTACAAGGTCCCCAGGTTTAAATGTTCTAGTTTGTGTGTGTTAGTCAAACGCAATCTTTATCTTGTCATGGCCACGGGCAATTTGATCAAGGGCTTTCCTCCTATTTTCGTCGATATCAATGATTTGATCAATACGGGATTGTATAGCATCCTGTTGTTTGGGGAAGGCTTTCAAGCACTCAAGGATAGGTAGTTGGAGTTGCATAGGTAGCTTGGCCTCAGACCCATATACCAATTGAAAGGGGTTGAACCCAATTGATAGTGGGCAAACCCTGCTATACCCACAATCTTCACTCTAAGATGCATGTAAAAATGCAATTTCAATTAAATACCCAAAATGGTCCTCAATTTCATTATCTGGGAAATCTTAAATATATGTGGAAGCTTATTTCATTAATGGTCATAAAAACCACACAACAATACAACCCAGATTTCAATATCTCTTGCGGAAGCTTTACTTTTTTTAAACAATGGTTATAAAACCATTGGAGTACCCCACCTTATGATTTTTAAATCAACTATTCGAATTTCAAATAAACTCAAATATAAGCTTCCCTTTCAACCCAACATTCGAGCTTTATAAAAACTCAATATATGATGTGCTCACAGCTTACCATTCACATATATGCTCACGGCTTTATTATCACACATCCAACATAATATTTTAACATATATTATGTCTTCAATCCAATGTTATGAAACCTTCATAACAAACCTTTGACCACCGCATTCACCATTGAATGTCACCAGCACTTATATTAAAATGAAATCTTCGGGCCCACAGCATTTTACAACATACCTTGCGTTAACAACCCTGCAACTTGGTGATGCAACCAGCATTCGATCCCGAGGTTAGAGCATCCAACGAATATCGCATTCATTCAACTCCTGAACTTTATCGCTCCATACTTATGCGAAATTCGTGGTTTTAAATACCACTTCAGGACATGAGTCACTCAAAGAATGATATCGCGTTCCATTTCAAAGAAACTGCTTACCATTTGCAAGTTGTGCGAAACTATTCGCACCTGCCGTTTCTTAATTCCATTCTTTTGTTGTTCCTTCGCACGAATCAATGCCAATTCTTCAACGCTGTTCATTTTAACTCTATCATGCTCGACTCCAAACATTACGGTATTTAATTGGCCGGCTATTGCTCTCCATTCAAACTCAACAATTTCTAGAACGGTCAATCCATCCAATGAAATTCGTTATGCCATTCCACAACAAAATTAAACACTCCACGACTCCTCATACAGGCTTAGACCACGGTTATGCTGAGATTCCATTTCACTCGGGTATTTGCACAAATTCCCACAGCTGAATTCGATTGGACTCAAACCACGTCTCTGCCTTCATATATATAAATTGACCTGCACATGTATCATATCAACGGTTGTTTCGACTACAACCTGCTATGCATCAAACTTTATAACTCAATCAAATTTGCGCACAACACTATGGTTTGATCTTGCATCAATAACAGAGTTTCATACAGTTATCAAAACCGGCCGGTTTGAACTGGTAATCGGTCAAACCAGCTGGTCAGCTCCTCCTCCGGTCAAAACCGGCCATGCAACTGGGTTTAGAGGAGGGCTTCACCAATTTCGAGCGGTTAACCGGACCTAACCGGACATAAATCGGACCTAACTAGACATAAACCGGCCACCTAACTGGCCGAGGCAGAGGTTCCCCTATTTTCTCAGATCTTTAGCCTATGCCATTAAATGATAATATGACTGTATTTTCCAGCATGTTGTTAATGCAATGTATATTCATGGTTTATGCTAATTTTTGAGTAAATACTGTATAAGAGTTGTTGGATTGAAGTCTGCTTACATATTCCTATCTCTACATGTTTATATTCGAAACAAATAGAAGAAAATTACACCTATAGCAGTGTGCTAACAAACTGTATGCCAGAAACTCTCACTGAAGACTTCATTAAAACTCAGTCATTAGTTGGAAAATTTAAGGTATTCCCAGGGGTGGTATCTTACCCAAGTTGCATGTGCCTCGATTTGGGTAATTTTTGTTAATGTGGTGTGCTTTTTCCTTTGCAGGGCCTGCATCTCATACCCAAGTGGATCGCTTTCCACTTGAGAAGCTTCCTCCTTACATTGATGTGGCTTTTCTCTCATAGCTAGACCCTATTTAATTTAAACACCAAATTGGATTCCGATGCATCTATTATTTATCTCTTCTTATGCTTGATACTGGGCTGTAATAGCATGACAACTACATTTTGATATATTCACCTTTGCATGGTATATAAATGAGCAAACTTTGCATATTTTGTCTCTATTGGCTTGGAATCATGGTTGCAAATCTTAAAAATAGTTTTTTTTGTTAAAAAATAATTATTTAATCTACTTTTTTTAAAACCGGTTCATTGAGATCTGACCGCTACCGGTTAGACCGGTTCTGGTTCGAAACCCGTTTCATTAGGTCCACTGGTCCGGTCACCGGTTCCAGTTTTAATAACTATGGTTTCATACAAATTGACTCTATTTAACTTAGGTTTCACACCACGGATTCTACACATCTGGTGTTAATTAACAGCCAACGAACCTCGCATGGAAGTTCTGCTCCAATTCTTTGATGCGCTGGTTCTTAGCATGAAATTTGCCCATTTCTATAACCAATATAACTCTGAGTTCACAATTGTGAGCTATGCATCAAATTCTGACTTCCTTCACAACTTTTTCACAACATAATTTAATAAACTCTCAACCCGACTTCAATTACATTCAAAGCTTGAACAATTGATTTGTGAAATGTAACATTTCACACAGTATCCTCAAACCTTTTCATGTGACTTTAAAATCTGGTCACACAGCATTATTTATTACACAGCAGAATGTGTAATTTACTCAATCAATTCCACACAAAACTCAAATAATGAATATTTGCCCAATAAATACAAATCACTCAGAGTTCAGATTCTCAAAATCAATTCATCTGCAAACTCTATAACTCGTAAATAAAACCTCTGTATTAAAAATAGTATTTATGATGGAGAAATTCCTTTCAGTCCTGATATTCAATCAGTGGTCTTTTTTCAACTTTGCCCGAAGGCTTACAATCCAAACCCTGTTCCTACTCTAACTCCTCACTCTATTTTCTATCTTTAAGGCTTGATAATTTATACAAATTAGGATGAACCAATTTAGGTTCAATCCCTTCAATCTCTCAACAAAATCCTCAAAATCTGCAAACTCCTAAAATCCAGATTCTATCCCTAAAATCTTGAAACTGAATCTAACTTAGGATTTACAATCAATTCCTAAATATCTCAAATTTAAACTATCTGATTTCCCTCATGTTCTCCAATCATTCGGGAACATTTACAAAATCCTCACAATACTCATTAATTAATTAAAATCACTCAAAATCCCATTAATATTTACATAAAAATCAATATTCTTTCAAAAACATAAGACCCCCTATGTTTAATAAAATACAAGGTATTTTCCGAATCTAATGCCCCTGCATCACCAATGGAAGCTTTTACCGTAGTTTGGTCAGCCCACAGGGCATATTTGATCTTGCTATCCCAATCCCTCTTGTGTTCGCTAATAGTTCTCTTGATAATCCTAATGAGGTTCTTATTGCTTGATTCAACTCGGTTGTTACCCTGGGGGTAGTAATTAGATTAGTGAGACAGTTTTATACCATAATTGTTACACAGGGATGTGAGAGCCATAGAGTCATAAGCTTTAGCATTGTCAGTCACAATTTTGGCGAGAACCCACCTGATCAGTCCCCGTTTTGGTTGGTATGGCTTCTACCCATTTAGTGAAATAGCCAGTTACCGTGAGGATTCACTTATGGCCATGACTTGAATTTTCTTTAAACTCACTAATGAAATCCCAACCTCGTTGCCGAAAGGGGGCATCCACCACCACATTTTCCAAGGGCAGGGTGGATAAATGCTTCTTTCCAACAAAGAATTGGTAAGGTTGGCATTTGTTTACAAAGTTAGAGGTGTCAAAAAAGATGGTGGGCCAATAGTAACCTGCCCTCAAAATTTTTTGAGTGGTGGTTCAAGCAACATAATGTCCCCTGCGAGACCCAACATGGAACTCTTTTAGTAACTTTTTAGATTCTTTATTGACACACCTAAGGATCACCCCATCGGGGCTCATCCACCCAAGTCCATTTTGGGTTAGGCAGAACTTAGAGGGCTTTAGTCTTAGGGATCTTCTCTTGTGGTTGATTAGGTGAGGAGGGGAAGATATGTTGTGCAGGTGATAGACTATGTCCTTGTACCATTCATCTTCCTCAAGTTCGATAGTGGTGGCGCATAGTTGCTCCTCTCCTTCTCTAATGGCCCCGTTATTGCTTCCAGTCATCATTTCAGCCAAGCCTTGCCCCCAGATTATTTTCTTCGGGCAAATGTCAAGGTCATATTCCTGGATTTTGGATACCCATTTTCCTCTAGATCCAAGACAATCAAATTGGGACAACACATCATTGACAGCAAGGTATGGGACATATGCATATATCTTGTTGTACCCAACATAGGTCCTAAAATGCTTGACAGACTTGACAAGGGCGTATGCTTGTTTTTCAATGATGGTGTATCTCGTTTCAACATCACAGAGCAGTTTTCTCATAAAATCTATAGGTCTTTCGTCTCTCTCATCATCCTTTTGCATAAGTATCCCAACAAAAGTGTCTCTAGAGGCAAAGGAATAAATGATAAAATCCTTAGCGTAATCAGGGTTAACTAGGACGGGAGCGGAAGCAATCCTCTTTTTTATTTCCTCAAAGGCTTCATTCTTTGTAGGATCCGATGTGTATGGGGTGTTTTTCTTCAAGAGGTCGCTCATCTGTTTGATGATTTCAGCAAAGTTTGGTATGAATCTCCTCTCAAAATTGATTTTGCCAAAGAATGACCTTAAGGCGTCTTGATTTTTTGGGTAAGGAATATTTATAATGGCTTGGATTCTCTCGAGGTCAATGCTAATCCCATCTTTGTAGACTATGTGTCTGAGCAATTTACCGTTGTCCACACCAAAGATTGACTTTTTAGGATTTAGAGATATGTATTGTCTACATTTCTCAAATACCTTCCTCAGATGTTTGCAATGGTCTTTTCTCTCCTTAAAGGCCACCATCAAATCATCTTGATAGATCTCCATGATCTTTCCAATGAGGTCCCTGAAGGCAAAGTCCATGGCCCTTTGAAAGGTGGACCCAACATTAAGGAGACCAAAGGGCATTCTAAGGTACATTTATGTTCCCCATGGTGTAGTAAAAGCAGTTTTCAATCGATCTTCCTCTTTGACAATGACTTGGTTTTATCCAAAGAAGTCATCCAAGAATGACACCATTTGAGACCCTGTTATTCTTTGCAATAGGTTTTCCATGTTGGGCAAAGGGTAATTGTCTTTTAAGCATCCACGGTTGAGGTCTCTATAATCAATGCACATTCTGATATTACCAGTGTTTTTGCAGGTGATCACAAGGTTGGAGATCCATGATGAATGTTGAATGGGAGCAATAATCCCTGCGTCAACCATCTTTTGGAGCTCTTCCTTTACAAAGGGAGCAAGTTTCGAATTCATTCGTCTTAGTTTTTGCCTAACTGACTTTACCCCTTCCTTGAGAGGAATGTTGTGTTGGATAATCTCAGGGCTATATGATTTTAAATCATCATATCACCTGGCAAAAACGTCCTTAAATTCTCTTAACTTATTTTCACGCTCATCCATTTCTCCTTTAGAGAGGTTCTTTCCAATCTTGATGATTTGGGGAGAGGTCACAGATCCTAGGTTTAGGTCAAGCGTGTAAGGGTTTTCTTGGTTATCATTGCTAGTAATGCTAGTATCATCCTTGTCGAAGTGTTGCTCATTGATGACATCCTTATCTCTTGAACGAGAGCTCTCATGGTCTTGCAAGAAGTTATTTATGTCTTGGTCATCCACAAAAACGGGCCAATGTTCTTTTGTAGGTATTTGAAACTTCTTCATTGTTGGAAACCAATGTAATTCTCATTTCCTTTCGGTTGCAGGCATTCCATAATTCTTGAAAAGTGTGAGTTTCTTTCCAATTGTTCAATCCTGAAGCAAAAGCACTCCGAGTTGGTGGCAGCCCCAATAGTGCAATTATCATTAGCTCTTTGTCTGGTACAATTTCATCTATGGCTAGAAGGTCATCTATGATCCTAGCTATCCTTACAAAGAAGGAAGTCACAGTGGCATATTTAGTCATTTTTGTAGTTCTTAGCTCATTCTTCAAACTTGCCACTTGACCAATGTTCTTGATAATGAACAGCTTTGACAAAGCCTCATACATTTCTTGAGCATGCTCAATGTTGGATATATATGGGACAAGATTGTCCTTTATGCCTTCTACCATTAGTGTCATGGCCAATATTTCTGATTCTCTGAACTTCACCTTGTCTGCATCATTGGATTCTTTAGTAGGCTTCTTTACTTTTCCTTTAACCAAATCCAACACTGTGCTCTTTTCAAGAATGAGGTCAATTCTCTTTTTCCATGACCTATAATTTGATGATCCTTCAAGCTTGTGTTGATTTCTGGTAGCATCGGATGTGCTCTAAATCTCAAATTTTGCAGGGAGACTTAGACACATGTATTCCAAAATACCCAGAAAGCGTTTTGGGAAATTCTACACGGATGAAGTTTTATTAAAATAATTAATTATTTTTAATGGCAGTGTAATTCTAAACTTAGGGAATTAAAATAATTAAAGTGTATTAATAGAACTGGGTGTAAATCTTCTAAAAAAAGACGAAGATCGAGTCAATTTAATCTTAGCCCTTGATAATGTTTTAATCTAGGTTGTTGATTTCTCAACGAGAAGATTATAAGGACTTTGATGGGCATTTGGAAATATACCAGGCAGATACACAGTTGCCCGAGCAGATCGATTTTCTCACTAGCTAAAGTTTGGCACAAGAGAATCGAATCAGAGGGAGAGTTGCAGGTTGGAGAGAGAGGGTATCAGCAAGAGTCGGGAATGCGGGATCAAACCGGAGAAAGCAGCGCATAGAAGGGACAGTGCAAAGGCTGTGATGTTGGGACAGGGACAATGTAGAGGCTATGATGTTGGGACAGGGATAATGTAGAGGCTGTGACGCTGGGACTGCACAGTCACTGCGCAGAGGATGACGCAGCGAGACGCAATGAGGCATTAGGGCCTCTCCAGGGTCAGAATTTCACTGTGAAGCGTGGGAAAATTGTTTGTAAAATTTCTCACAAAAATTCCTCTTCTATTCTGCTTCTTGTATTTTGTACATGAGATTCTGCTAAAGAATAATAAAGAAACCCTCATTTGCTGCACCAGTTTTCCCACATTGAGTTTTTTCCAAGGAAAATTGTCCAAAATAACTGTCATTCTGAGTGTACTTGTGCTAGTATTTTTCCTTGCATTTACTTTCTGCAGTATTTTTTATTGTGAAGGCTGTAGTAGAATTTATTTCAATATTTACTATATAATACCGTAAAAAACTTGTTTATGAATAAATAAGTAGAAGAAATAATATCAGTTACGGCAGTTGGGGTTCCATTTAGGAATTTTCACATGGTTTCAGAGCTAAGGTGAAGCAGGAGAACAGAGCTAGAAGAGCTAGTGCTGATCAGAAGAGGGAAATCGAAAAAATTGTACAGGGAATAGATCGAATCCCCAGAGGGATTGCACAGTCCAGTCCAGGAGGGAAAAAATCTCGTGGGAAAATCTCTCTTTGAGTGAGTCGATAGAGAGAGATTCCCAGATCGAAATTTGCCAGTGACAGAGGGAGTAGTGTAGCAACTTTAATGCAAAGTAGTCTTCAGGTGGGACGCAATTTTTGCTAGGCAGAAAAAGCGTCAGAAATCGAAGGGAAAATAGCACAGATAAGTATGGAAAATCAAGATGTCTTTGAATTATCTTCCAGATTGGAAGAAGACTTCGCATGCTTGTCAAGTTCAGCATCTACAGGAGTTTGGTATAGTGATAGTGGGGCTTCAGCTCACATGATTGGAGTATAGGAATACTTCTCGAGCTATCAAGAAGAGCAGATGGATTTCCAGATCACTGAGAAACAAAACGAAATGTACTCCAGCAGGGAGAGGCACCATAGTGTTTCAGACGGAGGCAGGAACCACCATCAAAGCCACTAATGTACTGCATGTGCCCGTGCTAGGAATGAATCTAATTTCAATGTCCCAGTTACAAGAGAAGGGATACGATGTATACTTCATTGGAAGGAAAGTGAACATCAAACATCCAAGCTAGAAGAAGATGAGACAAATTGGAGCTCAAAGCAAAAAACTATATAGATTGCAGCTTGAGTCTCCAATGGCACTGATAGGCAGCAATCTTAATGGTGAAAAGGATCTGAATGAACTATGGCACAGGCGAATCGGACACTTACACTATGGAGCACTAAGGATGCTCACAAAGACTGTTATAGGAGTTCCAGTCTTCAGTAGTGAGCATGATGATGTATGCAGAGGATGTAGAGGATGTGTACTAGGGAAGTACGCTAAGGCAACTTTTCCCATAAGTGACAACAGAGCCAAAGGTGTATTGGGATTAATACACTCAAATATTTGTGGCCCAATGTCCACAAGAGCTCTTAGCGGTAGCGAATACTTTGTCACCTTTATTGATGATCACACCAGAAAAACCTGGATGTGCTTCTTAAAGACCAAGGATGAGGACTTTGATCGGTTCAGAGAATTTAAGGCTCTTGTAGAGAACATGACAAGGAAAAAGAAAAGGTATTGCGTTCAGATAATGGTGGAGAGTATACGGACAAAGATTTCATAGATTTCTCCGCAAAGGAGGGCATTAAAAGAGAGTGGACAGCTCCATATAGTCCACAACCGAATGGAGTAGCGGAGCGGAAAAATAGAACTATTCTTAGGGCGGCAAATGCTATGTTGTATGACCAGGACTTGCCTAATTTCTTATGGGCGGAGGCATGCAACACAGCAGTGTATATTCCAAATAGAACTCCTCATAGAGCATTGGGGAAGAAAACACCTCAAGGAGTCTTCACAAGGAGAAAGTCGGAAGTGAGACATCTCATGATATTCGAAAGTGTGGCATATTGTCACATTCCAGACAGGAAGCGTAGTAAACTGGGTCAAACTGCAGAAAAGGGGCATCTCGTAGGATATAGCGAGACCTCAAAAGCATACAGAATCTACATTCCTAGCAGCAGGAAAATTGTAGTAAGACGAGATGTAAAGTTCATGGAAGATAGAGCTTTCAAGAAATATCGTGAGATGCCAGCAAAAGATCAGTTTGTGGATGTTCCATTAGTCCAATAACAGCAGGGAGGACAAGCAGGAGGACAGACAGCAGGATCGAGTACAATGACCAGTACTAGCATTTCCTAAAGAGTAGGAGATCTTGGCAATTCTCAGCAGATGGAACAACAGTAACAGGAGGAGGACTTGAGGGAGCCTGCTACCACTAGTGGTAGAACCAGTAGGGAAGTACAGCAGACACTAAGGGATGCAGAGGAGTTCGTTGGAGCTCCCAGAACCAACAAAAGGCAACGTAGGCAACCTCACATATACCAAGCCTTGGTAGCACAGGTTGAAGAACCTTCCAGTTTTCAGGAAGCTGTATAGCACCAAGTATGGGTGGATGCCATGGTAGAAAAATACAACTCTATCATGATGAATAATGTCTGGGAAGTGGTACCTAGACCTGAGGATAGATCAATTGTAGGATCAAGGTGGATCTACAAGATCAAGTATGCTACAGAAGGCAGTGTAGAGAAGTATAAGGCTAGGTTCGTGGCAAAGGGGTACGCACAGAAGGAAAGAATAGACTATGAGGAAACCTTCACCCCTGTAGCTAGATATACCTCTATCAGATCTGTTATATCCCTAGCAGCTTAGATGGGATGGGAGATTCACCAGATGGATGTCAAGACAGCATTCTTGAACAGGGTGATAGAAGAGGAGGTGTATATAGAATAGCCTGAAGGCTTCGAGACTCATGAAAAGATAACTCATGTATGCAGACTGAAGAAAGCCCTACATGGGCTCAAGCAGGCACCCAGAGCATGGTATGGTCGAATTGATAGTTACTTGCAGCAGTTGGGATTCATCAAGAGTGATGCAGATCCCAATCTCTACTGTCTGATGGTGGAGAATGAGCCACTCATTCTGGTGCTATACATAGATGACTTATTTCTTACAGGGTCATCTAGGCTTATAAAGGACTGCAAAAAGAATCTTGAAGCAGAATTCGACATGAAGGATATGGGGTTGATGCATTATTTTCTAGGGTTGGAAGTTTGGCAGAAAAATGGGGAGATCTTCCTTGGACAAGGAAGATATGCTACAGAGATTCTGAAGAGATTCAGAATGCAGGATTGTCGGCCCATGGCAATGCCTATGATCACCAACTGGAAGAAAATAGATGCATCAAGAGACAAGGAAGTAGACCCCACCTTGTACAGACAGCTCATTGGGTCACTCATGTATTTGGTCAACACTAGGACAGACATTTGTTTCACAGTCAATACCCTTAGTCAGTTCATTGTGGAACCGAAAAGGATACATTAGGCAGCAGCTAGGCACATTCTGAGATATGTGCGTGAAACCGAAAAGGGTACATTGGATATGGGTTGAAATACACCTGAGGAAATGATGTCAGATTGAGCGGATTCACAATGCAGATTGGGCAGGTAGTTCAACAGATCAAAAAAGTGCCTTCGGGTACTGCTACAGTGTTGGATCAAAGAACGATCTCTTGGTGCAGCAGCAAGCAGAAGTCAATAGCTCTGAGCTCTGCGGAAGCAGAATATATGGCAGCTAGCACAGCAACGTGTGAAGCTATATGGCTTAGGACGCTGCTTGTGAGTTTGTTCAGGAAAAGGATGGAAGCGACCAATGTTTACTGTGATAATCAGAGTTGTATCAAACTCTCTTAGAAACCAGTATTTCATGATCGGTCGAAACACATAGATATCAGATGTCACTTTATCAGAGACTGTGGTCATCGTGGCGCAGTACAGCTGCAGTATGTCCCCACAAGAGATCAAGTAGCAGAAGAACTCACAAAGGCTCTAGGAAGAGCTAAGTTCATTCAGTTCAGGGAGAATATGGGTATGGTAGATAACCCATTTCAGTAGCAGAAATAGATGGGTCCTCAGTTGCAGCAGCAGCAGATGAGAGGGAGTTGCAGTGCGGATGCAGTAGTTGGCAGCAGTATGCAGAATCAACAGCAACATAGATGTAGCTGCGCAGTAGTTGGTGGACAACAGTGTCAAACATCAGCAGCATAGAGGGAGATGTTACATAGTCAAGGTGATGCTTCAGCGAGTTGTATTACTAGAGCACATTCCTCGGTAAGAGTGAGTGTTGATTTCTGGTAGCATAGGATGTGCTCTAAGTCTCAAATTTTGCAGGGAGGCTTAGACACATGTATTCCAAAATACCCAGAAAGCGTTTTGGGAAATTCCCCCCGGATGAGGTTTTATTAAAATCATTAATTATTTTTAATGGCAACCTAAGTCTAAACTTAGGGAATTAAAATAATTGAAGTGTATTAATAGAATTGGATGTGAATCTTCTAGAAAAAGACGAAGATCAAGTCAAGTTAATCTTGGCCCTTGATTATGTTTTAATCTGGGTCATTGATTTCTCAACAAGAAGATTATAAGGGCTTCGATGGGTATTTGAAAATATACCAGGCAGATACTCAGTTGCCCGAGCAGATCAATTTTTTCACTGGTTGAAGTTCAGCACGAGAGAATTGAATCAAAGGGAGAGTTGCAGGTTGGAGAGAGAGGGTATCAGCAAGAGTCGGGAGTGCAGGATCAGACCGGAGAAAGCAGCGCAGAGGAGGGATAATGCAGAGGCTGTGACGCTGGGACAGGGACAACGCAAAGGTTCTTACGCTAGGATTGCACAATCACTGCGTAGAGGGTGACGCAGTGAGGCAGTAGGGCCTCTCCAAGGTCAGAATTTCACTGTGAAGCGTGGGAAAATTGTTTGTAAAATTTCTCACATAAATTCCTCTTATATCATGTTGGTTGTATTTTGTACATGAGATTTTACTGAAGAATAATAAAGAAACCCTCATTTTCTGCATCAGTTTTTCCACATTGGATTTTTCCGGGGACAATTGTCCAAAATAACTGTTATTGTGATTATACTTGTGCTAGTATTTTTCCTTGCATTTACTTTCCGTAGTATTTTTTATTGTGAAGGTTGCAGTAGAATTTATTTCAATATTTATTGTATAATACCATAAATAACTTGTTTCTGAATAAATAAATAGAAGAAATAATATCAGTTACTGCAATTGGGGTTCCATTTAGGAATTTTCACAACTTGTTGTCTCCCTTTATTGTGTTAGACATTGCCCTTGAAGATAATAAGTTTCTTCCCTTCAAAGATTTCCTTTTATGATTCCTTGATCAATTACTTGGGACTGCCTTTTACTCTTTCTTCACCAAAACTCTGAAACCATGTTAGAAAATTAGAAAGGCAGAAAGATTTTCTTATACTTGATAATTACTTGTGATATTCTTATCTTCTTATTAACTTTCTTATGATCTTCTTTTCTTAGTTCACCAAGCAATTACCAAAATAGTAGCACACAAATCAAGGACATCAGATATAGGCAGACAACCATGGCAAAACCCCACTCTCGGAGAAAACCCAGTCAGTAATACTTCCTTCAATAGTTTTCCTTAGAAAATCCAAGACTCTAGACTTTGACACAGACTTCCTCCACACCAAGTCAAACCTTTTTTGCAGATGATACTATCTTCGACCTGACGGCAGTAACCATAGCACTATGCTGCAGCACTCTTCTTCGACCTAGCAACTTCGATCTTGCTCTAGTGACTTCAATCTTGACCCAATGACTTTGATCTTGACTCAATACTTCTTCTTAAGGCAGCAAAAACCAACAGTAGCAACTTCGACATATTCGCAACAAATTCGTCCTTGCAGCAACTGGCAACAGAAACTTCGATATAGCTTTTAGAGACTTCAATATTCCTAGAAAACCCACACAAGTGGAAAATAAATGCACCAAAACTTCGATCTTGCCTAATTCTTCCTTGTTCACCAATCTCGCACTTGATCTGCTCAATATATAACCTTTAGGTGAGGTCGAATTTCCCTCCTTGAGGTCGACTTGATCTTCATGAGGCTGACTTGGTGGGGAGGTGACATAATTCATTTTTTACTCAAAAATAAACCTTTTTACATTATTCAAAAGCCCAAGAAGGGTCTCTTTAAATGTACAACGAATCTATTGACTCAGAATAAATCCTAGAAGTCCTCAATGGGGACTTTGACCTAAAACATGATGACCCAAGCATAAAACCCATGCTTTAATAAGTCATTGTAACAATAATAAAATTTTATTTTCATTCTATTAACAAGTACATTACATAATGACTCAAAGACATTTATGAAAACCGTACCTAGTTACATTCTTCCACAATGCAAGAGATGAATTCGTCCTTCTTCTCCTTCGCTTGGATGCCCAGAAACTGTCTTGTCTTGTGTGAGGTCAAATTGTGCTTTGGGGAGGTGGTTGAATGCTCTTTATATAGTGATTTCCTTGTCTGAATGGGTGTGTCTCTTCACTAGGACCGACTTGACTTGAGGGAGGGTCGACTTGACTAGTTTGGAGCCAAAAATTCAAAATTCAATTTTTGAAATTTTCGCTTTTAAATCCAACACGAAGAACATGTCTTATAATAATTCTTTCAAGGGCTAATCAATGAAAATTACATGAAGAACATGTCTTACAATTACATTATACATTTCAAGGGCTAAAAATATAAATTTTGAAAACCCACCATAGCTACAAAATTTAACACCCACATCTATACACTCAAGATGAGGAGCCCATCATAGTCGGTCCCTTTGACCATGGCACTTGGCAATGAAGTATTCTCCCCTTCATTCCAACATTATTCACATGACACCTATCAATTGAAGGGTAGACCAAGGACATGTTATTTCCCCTTAAGGGCTGAAAACACCTAATAGGGTGGTGTATTAGCGACTCCTACCTAGGGAGGTAACACTATTTCAAATTCAGAGACTTGATTTTGAAATGGAAGCCTTGTTTAAAGTGTCAAATTGCCCATTACTTGCAAGCTTGATTCACTTAGATGCAAAAATGATTAAATGCACCTGATGATATAGATGTTAGCACTGGATATTGTGTGTAATTGGCAGGTGGTTTCACACCATGGCTTGGGCAACTTAATTGGGGTTGAAGTCCTTCAGAGGAGCATATTGACACCCACAGGTGAGGTGTTGAGAGCCATGGGTCTCCGAGCTATAGTAGAACATCACATATAGCCATGGGCACTTCCACCACCCACAATGTTCCAACACTTTTCCCTACATTGATGAATTTTATGGGATGATGCACCTGGTCCCAGAATGCCCCCAACTAGCTTAGCACTTCATGAGGGATTGGCAGTTGATCCAGAGCCCAAAGGAGGATGGTCTCGCACCTTGAGACATAGGAGGGCTAACAGGCAGGGTCATGAACATGGCATGGGATTGAAATCATAATCAAATGTTGCAAAGCCGCACTCTCATCCATTGATAAATTCTACCTGTCTCATGTTCAAATGTTGAAGATTAGCAAATATTGTAGCAAACTCGCTAGAAACTTAGAGCTACTCTAGCCATTGAATGAACAACAATGGCTCTTTCTATCTAAACTCTTAAGGATTCTAAATGGCATAAAGAACCAAAAAGGTGCATGGATCTTGAGCACATCAAAGTCAAGGTCGTGATGTGGCAATGGAAGACTTGCCAACTGTAGAAAAAAACAGAAAAAAAGTTAGCATTTTTTCCATAGTCCTACTCAGAGTAGGACTATCCACAGGAGATATTACAAGGTAGTCATACATGAAATTCATGTTTGATTATCACAGACATTATGATACCAACTTAGAGACCAATTCTCTCCTCTAAAACAAAGGCGATATTGGAGTTGCAATTACATGTTGAAGTAGAACGACCAGAAATTAACAACTACAGAAGTAAGAGGAATAAATGGATGGATATAAAGAGTTATGAAGTTCTAAGAAGAGAGTGATGGGGAAGTCATCAAACAGTTGCAGAACATTCATTCAGATATCATTTGGATTCAGGTTGGTGAAACCATCATCAAAGAAGAACCCGCTCCAATTTCAATGCTACCTGAAAGACTGCTTTCTGGTTCTTCCTGCTCCAGCCCAGGTTTTTATTAAAGATTTCATGATTATAGTGTGTAGTTGTCCTTAAAGTTGGAAACTTTTGTAATTTACAGACACCAAGTAATTGTTGATATGTGTATGACAGTACTTTTGTTTACCTAAGAACTGTTAGTCTCATATTTCAAGAGAGGTATTAGGAACAATTCAACATTTATGTTTATAATACAATAAACTTATAGAGATAGATATGGAAACATGGACAGAAAACCGAATGATGCATTCAATTAGTGAATATGAGGTTGATGGTACTAAACCGACATAAAATACAAGTAATTGCCCATAGGACAAAATCCAAACACCCATTTATTCCAATGTTTCATAGAGTTTTTGGGACGAGGAAACACAGGAGCAGGGATATGCACAAGGGGAACATATATAAGCAACCCCACAATTTAGGGAAATTTTGGGGAAATGGGTGGACGTCAAAGTCATGAAAATTATAAAATTATTAAAAAATTAATATATAAAAAATAAAATCCCAACAATATGTCAATAACAAAATTAGTAAATAGTAAATCTTAATAATTATGATATGTACATCTAAATATGATCATCATTTCGTATTAAACTATTGTGAATCACAATTATCATTTGACATTTCTGCAATCATCAATGTAAATCTAAAAGTAAATTATTAAATTGAATCCATCATTTAACATTATGCAATGTTCCATCTAAATTCATCATTTGGCAATGGGCATTAATATTATGCAAGGTACATCTAAATTAAATTCATTGTTTGATAATTGAAATTACGCAATGCACATCGAAAAGTAAATTCATCATACGACAACGGCTCCAAGTGACAAAATGTCAAATGATAAATCGTACTCCAAAATCGCAGCTCCAATCCAGTGGCTCCAAGTCACAAAATGAAAATTGCAACTCCAATCCCGTGGTTCCAAGTCACAAAATGAAAATCACAACTCCAAATGTCTCAAGCCCCCGATCAATGGTAAATTTGAATTGCAGCAAATTGCAGATGGAAAATGTCGAGTGTCGGCAACAGGAAAATCTCAGACGGCAAGGTAAAATGTCAAGCAGCAGTAGAAGAAAAATGTCGAGTCGCAAGGTAAAATCGTAGGGTTAATGAGAAATGTTTTAAAGTTTTAATTTATAGTTTAGTTTTTATTTTCGTCTTTTTTATTATTTTTTTATATTTAAATTTGTAATTTTTTAAATTTTTTATGTTTTTTAATTGATATTAGCGAAAAAATTTGGGGAACACCTACATAGGAGAGATGTGTTTCGTCACCAAAAAAGCATTCTCCCAGAGTTTCCCAAGTTTCCTAAAAAAAAGAGGACATGAGGAAACGTTTCTCAAGAGTTTCCTCATCTCAGGAGCGTGGGGAGCGAGGAAGCGCATCCCCAAGGTGGGGGGCCCGTCCCCGTGGAAAACTGATTTATTCCAATAACATCTAAGAGCACATGCCCCAAAGGCAACAAAGACACAAACCAAAACTAACAAACCCCATACACCGGAAGATCAAGTCCACAAGGATTTGAACCTAGGTCATATCAACAGCGACTGCTCCAAAAACGTTTGATCATGAGCAAGTTCAAAATAAAAAGTTCGATACCTTATGAGATAATGTTGAGTGAAGCAGGAGAAATTTCCATTGAAGCAATTGCTATGGTGCAGCTCATAAGATATCTAAAAAGAATTGAGCAAATGGGAGTAGGTAGATGGCCTAATGTTATCTTCAAGGAAGGCATGAGCGAAAGAAAGAAGACATGGATGAGACAAAACTACACATGGATGCAAAAATGGAATATCTACCTCAATGCTTGTCCCACAAATAGCAAAGAGCTAAAGAATTTTGTTATGGATAAGTTTCAGAAACAGGTATGGGGAAAAGAGTTGGGTAGAAAGAAGAAGTACTATATCGAAGAATTCAACCCTAGTGTATGATATCCAACAAAAAGAGTACATTGGAGTCACCATTCCGTGGAGAGCAAAGGTTATTATTGCTCAATTAAGAACCAACTCGCATCATCTTCGGTGTGAAACAGGGCGGTGGAAAAGGCCTAAAGAAGCTTGGGAAAAACGAGTGTGTACATTTTGCACGTCTGGAGCAGTGGAATCAGAAAAACATTTCATTTTGGAATGTGATGCGTTCAAAGACATCAGAGAAAGTTATGGGAATATGTTAGCATCGGTTTCTTGGCATTGTCTTTTCAGCGATGAGATAGTTGGAAGGTTGGGCCAACTCATCATCAATTTGAACAAGCAGCGGACTGAAATGCAAAAGGCGAAAAACAGGGAACTCATAGTCCCATAGGCTATTTTTAGTCTCATGGACGTTAAAATTTCATTCATTCATTCATTCATTGCCACTAGACAGCACCCAAATAGACTTGTGTGTGTATCGATGTCCCCGTGCGAGAGGTCAATGTGTCTCATGTTGGGTACCCGTGTCTCCATGTACCAGCAGTATCAAATGATTTACTTTGGCTGCAAAATTGAGCACTGCATTCAGCTCATTGGACTGCAATGGATGCATTGAATGCTTAAGTCTGGTTTTGTCCTATCTGGAAAAAATTGACGGTACATGAGTTTCATCTTTGATTGCTTATTCATCAATATTAATGGTCTTTTAAAAGACCATGGCATTAAAGATTACTTATTTGGACTAGTAAGAAGCGAAGAAGTAAAACTGTGGCTTCTTCAGCCATCCACCGGGTTCCAATCCAGGGGGTCCCCATTCCTAGCAGCACGGTTGGGGCCAAGTGCAGGTCCTAGATGACTGCTGGAACAGGCACAACTTGTCATGGCATCTTACACAAGCATCAGACTGACCATTTCGTGGAGGTTCACCCTTCGTGAGCACCACACAAAAATGAAAGAGCATTAAAGATGAGTAATGTATCAAGTTGTATGAGTACTTGACTAATAAATTAGCAATATAAATAGATATTAATAGTATTTTAGGTTTCGATAATTCATAGTTTTTTGAAAAAAAAAATCATTAAAATTTCAATGAATTTTGAATATTTTTTTTTAAACAAGTCTGATTTAGTGAATTATTTTTTAATTTTATTCATGGTGAGATCATTTCAAATTAGCAAGAAACTTATATTAACAACTATTATAAAAATAAGATATCATATTCAAAAATTTATATCAACAACTAAACTTCCCTAAAAGTAAAGTAATATATGAGTAAATTGGCACACAGGATATATACAGAAATTTATATCAACAAAATGGTATTTTTCTGAAAAAATTATAAAATTTCAATCAATTTTATTTTAAAAAAAACATTAAATTATTTTAAAAAAACTAAACATAGAGAATTAAAAAATCAGTAAACTGGCGCACAGCATATATCCAAAAACTTATATCAACATTTTCATCAAAAAAACATAAAATTTCAATCAAATTTTTTTAAATATATTAAATTGATAATTAAAAATATAAAAACAGCATCTTCCAAAAGTACAAAATCAATAAAGTGGCATGCAAACTTATATCACCACAATTTTTTTTTTCAAAAAATAAAATTTTAATCAATTTTATTTAAAAATATATATATTGATTTGAATGAATGAATAATATTTTAGCTTTCACTAGACTAATAATCTATGGATCACCAAAAATAGTCTATGAAACTATTAGCTTTCTTATTTTTTGCCTTGTGTGATTCAATATTTTTCTTACTTTTTTTTACTTAAATTGATGATGAGCTCATTTAACTTCCTAACTTTCTATCAGTTTCTTTACTGAAAAGACAATCTCGCGAACTTCCCAACTTTTTAATAGTTCTCTCACTGAAAACACAATCCCACGAAATTAATACTAACATACTGTGATAATCGTCCCTAATATTTTTGATATTTTTTAGATAATTAAAAAAACAATAACCGAGAGTTCAAACAAATTTGGAGATTGGTCGCGGAAATCAAATTCATGCAAGTTTGGTAACAAAATTGCAGTACAAAGTGAGAAGACAGACTCGTACATCAGCGGGGAGGATTTTCTCTCGAAGTATGTCCTGCGTATTTCGGAAATGGGAATTTGACCTCTGCATTTAAACCATGCTTCGTATCAAAAGGAGGCGGTCCGAGGGTAAGAAGGCTCTTCTCGAAATGCCATTGGTTACACAGGATCCTCCGCGCATCCTCCTTGGATCTGAATAGAAACCCTAGTCCTGCCAAAGACCGGCGTCCACTCAGCTTGCATCCACAAATTCAAAATTTCCATCTTCGCTCCGACTGCTAAACTTCTCCGCACTGGGATTTCGCTAACATGGAGCCTCTGTAAGAAATGTGCACTAAACCTGAGTAGTGAGAGTGTCAAGTAGTACCTCTCCAGCCAACCATTAAAGACCAATTCGCTGGAGAATGCACCAGCTCTTTTCTTCAGTTTAAAATCAAATTCAAACTTGTGCGCCCATAGAATCCTCTCAACCACACACCCTTTCAGAAAAGTGATTATCACGCATCTCTTGAATTTTGGAACGACAGCGGGCGGGATTTGGAAAAAACCGATAGTGAAGTTCTTTAGGTTTTATATATATTTTACATGAAAGTAACACGGCACATGGTTCTGGAGTTCACATACAGCGTGAGAGGAGACAGAACAATCAGTTCATTGCATTCTATGAAATGAAACCTCTGAAAATCTATTGCGTTTATCTCACCGATTTTAAGTGTATAACCTCAGTATATTGATATTACATTCTCTGCGTGACTGATTTACACTCGATGAAATTGGGACCAGACTCTTGTCATTTATCTGATAGCGGCTCTAAAGAATCATACCAGAGTTCGAAACTCGCGCACTTCACTGCTGGATTCGGTTTTAGGAGGTGGGATTGTCAAGGTTTAGATTCGCTTTTGGCCTGCGTTTTAGATGATTCTTCTCTTATAACAAACTCAAATTTACGGCTCCATACAAATTGAAGCCGTATAAGCACTTAAATTGAAGCTGGATAAAAACAAAAAATTGATCCCAATAGAGGAGTGTTGAGAGTTGCTGAATTGTAGTAGGGGTATTAAATGGAGATTGTGTTGTATTGCTTTCATGGCTGCAAGTTTGAGAGAGGTTCTTCAGAGACAGTTTGAGAGAGGTTTTTTAGAGCATCAGAAAAGAAGCACAGAGAACAGTAGCGAACAGTGGAGAGAGCAACATAGAGGACAGGGGCAGTGGGCAGAGCAGCAAGTTTTCAGTGGCCAGACCAACAGATATTGAAGGGTTGAGCATAAAACAAAGGGTCAGTGTTTGGCAGAGACTTTGATTTCCCTTAATATCATCATGGTAATGGGACAAGAAACTTTAGAACCCGTGGAAACAAATGATATAGGACAAATGAAAATTGTCTCATGAGCGAAAATCGGGAAGTGGGTTTGAGTCAATGCCAAACAATATCGGGGCATTTTAAAACAGGGACTAGCTTGTCTAAAATGGGGGCAGACAAGGAAAAAAAGGTCTCAAAGGGAAAATACTCTTCGCAAGAAAGAACATTCAAACAAGTCTTATTTGCAAGCATTTGGCAACGAGTCCAAAGGAAAAGGAAAAGTCATTGATAATTATGCTTTATATCGTCCCACATCCACACCTCTCACTTGGTCATTTGATCTTTATGTGAAATAACTCTTAAATGTAAAAAAAAGGTTGGAAAGAGTAAAAGCTAAAGAACTGGAAAAAGATTGTACAATCCATATAATAACAGCTGAAAACCAGGCTTTAGCAGAAAGCAACAAAGCTCTGAATGAACAAGTGTCATTACTGCAGGAAGCTCTCTGAATAGGAAAAACAGAATGGCAACGCATGAAAACGGAGGTGCAAAACATGAAGAAATTTGCAGTGGAGAATACAGAGGTGATGAATGCGAAGCCATCCCAGGATAAGGGGAAAGCAGTTGCCCAAATAGACAACAATGAAGAAGCATCAAAAGAAGGGAGGAAAGGAGATTCCACAAAACTCTCCAAAACCTGGGCTCAAGTTATTAGCGATTTTGCTAAAAGGGAAAGAGAAACAAACATTTAGGTTAACAACATACAAGATAGAGAAAGCGAAGGAAAGACAGGATAGAGCAACAAACATAATTATTAAAGGGGTGAAAAATTATGGTAAAAATGAATGTACTCTTGACCTTGCAAGAGACTTCTTGAAAGACAAACTCCAATGGCAAGGACAAATATGTCAAGCATGGAAAGTAGGTAAGCTTAACGGTGAGAGAGTCAGGCCCATAAAAGTCATCATGCCCAACTTGCATGATAAAGATATCGTTCTAAGCAAGAAGCAACTCTTGAGGGGTTCTCGTTTTTTTCTAAAAGAAGATTTCACTGTAAGACAACAAGAGGAAAGGAGGGACGAAATGACAAAAGTTAGGGCAGCAAGAGATGAGGGAAAGAGAGCATGGATTTATAAAGGTAAAGCCGTGATAGCGCAATTTGGACCTCCTTCCAAAACAATGCAGCAAAATGATAACAAAGAAGAGGCAGCAAACTCTTCAGCAAGAAATGAGAAAGCAAGGTCAGTATGGGCAAGCAGGGACAAAAACTCAACTGTGAGTCTTGCATGTCAAAACAAATAGCAATCAAGTCTTACCTAGGTTTCCTTAAGATTAGTTTGTTGAAACTGCAGGGGTTACCCATGGAGATGAAGACTTGGGTTAGGGCCTATTGCAGAAGGTAGAGACATAATTTGCCTCATAGAAACACATGAGCATGAAGGGTGCAAGACACCTTTGTTTGAAGGGTACTGGAAGATAGCAGTGTGGAACAAGGCAGCAGAGAATGGCAAAGGGCACGAGGGTATCATGGTATTAGTAAGAGAAAAATAAAGTCGTGTCATTCAACTATAAAAAAGAAGACCCAAATAAGTAATTTGTTTGGCTTAAAATATCAGAAAATGGAAATCACATCAGAATTGCAGCATGCTATTTTGCTCCGCAAGTTTCAAAAATCTATGAAAGTAGAGGGCTTGACCACAACGATCCCTTTGCAGCCCTAAAAACAAATATTGCAATATATTCTCAGCTAGGTGAAGTCCTTATAGTGGAGGATTTCAATGCTAGAATTGCAGGTGAACAAGCTAGCATTCTTTGTTGTAAAGAAGACAGTGACCCTATCTGGCTTACAGAAGAGAGTAATAATCAGTGGGAACGAATTTCAGAGAATAAAGGCTGCAATCTCTTTGGAGTCCGGTAATTTCACTTGCAATACTTACAATGGAGCAAGTGTAGTAGATTATGTAATTTGCTCGCATAGTTTGTGTGAGAAAATGGAGGAAGTGTTGATTGGAGATCAAATTTGTGACTTAAAATCAGATCACAAGCCAGTTTATTTAAGTTTCTCTTCGACCGGAAAGAAGCAATTAGGGTCAAAAACTCAGTGTGTTCAACAAAATCCCCCAAAAGACAGAATTTTTTTGACTCCAGAGAATTGTAATACCTTCAAAATAACGCTAGAGAGGCTCTTCAAAAACGAGAAAATCTCATTTCATGGCCTTCATAGTCACGGATTAACACATTTAATTCAAAGCACACTTGCTGAGTGCAAAAGAGCAAAAATTAAGAAGTCTGAAACAAATTGTTTTCCAGTTAATGCTTGGTTTGACGAGGAATGCAAAAAGGCAAGGAGAAGGTGGAAGGAATCAAACACGGATAACATAAACCTCAAAGCTTACAAGCAGATAGTAAAAAAGAAAAAGGTTGATTTCATGGTTTCAAGAATAGAAGAACTAATCTTCCTCGAGAAAAATAACCCCAAATTATTTTGGAAGGAGCTCCAACTGAAAAAGGTGCAAACTGAAAACAACATTACAGCTTCTAAATGGTTTGACTATGCAAGACAACTTTATGAGTAGGATCCCAAGGTTGACCCTCCTCCCTTGGTCAACACAGACACAAAACTCTTCACGGTGCAAGAGGTAGAGATGGGTATCAAGAAGTTGGGTGTTGGAAAAGCAAAAGACTTAGATGAACTCCAAGCAGAGTATCTAAAGTGGGGCTTAAAAATTCTTTCACCTCGCATCGCAAAAAATTTCAACAACATCTTACAGGGGTTCCCCACAGATTGGGCAACTAGTATGGCAATACCTCTTTTCAAGAGTGGTGGCGTCAATAATCCCTCCAATTATAGAACCATAATGATAAACTCCTTGTTTGCAAAGTTATTTGGAAGCATGTTAGAAAAGAAAATCAGCAAGTGGGCAGAAGAAAGAGATAAACGTGCTAAAAGGCAAGCAGGTTTTAGACCTAAACATTTCACAGTTGATCATTGTATAACTTTAAGGCACATCATTGAAAAAGTTTGGGAAAAAAAGGAAGAAGTTTTATGTTGCTTTGTTGATTTCAGAAAAGCCTTTGACATGGTTCCTAGGGATAAGCTTTGGGGTAAAATGGAGGAACTTGGGGTTCCCAGGCATTTGAGAGCAGCTGTGCATAGGCTGTATGAAGAGGTGAAAGTCAAAATTAGAACTTCAGCAAGCATTTATGAAAGTTTTAGAAGCGATGTCGAGGTCAAGCAAGGTTGTCCATTGTCTCTTGCCCTTTTTGGGTTATATATTGACAAGCTTGAAGAGTGGCTAAATTCGCAAGGGGGTGACAGTATCCATTTGGGCAAGTTCGTTATAAGGCTTCGTTTATACACAGATGACCTTATATTGATTGCTAAATCGGCTCTTGGTTTGTAAGAGTATTTACGTTCCCTTGAGCATTTTTGTAGAAGGGTTGGGATGCAAGTCAATACTAGAAAAACGAAAGTAGTGGTTTTCTCTAACAAAAGAAAGCATAACCAACATAAGTTCTATTTTGAAGGCAACATTCTGGAAGAAGTTGCAGACTACAAATACCTTGGAATTGACTTCAACAGAAATTTAAGTTGGAATGGTTGTAGAAAGAAAAGAACTTTAGGGGGTTGGAAAGCATTTTATGCTCTTCAAAACAGGTGTAGAGAGGCAGAGTTGTGGCACTGGAAAACCACTCTTAACTCTTTTTGGGCTTCTAGTGATTCCGGTGATTCTCTACGGTTGTGAACTGTGGGCCAGCAGCACAACCGAGATGCAGTGAAAACAAATTGAGAAAATTCATAAGCGTTTGATTACAAACAAATTCAAAATTAAAAGTGTAGTTCCTTATGCTATCCTGTTAAGTGAAATAGGGGCTGCGCCTATTGAAGCAATTGCTATGGTGCAAGTCATAAGGTATCTGAAAAAAATTGAGAAAATGGAAGAGGGTAGATGGCTTAAGGTTGTGTTTAGTGACAGATTGTGCAAAAGAAAGAAGACTTGGATGCGGAAAAATAACAAATGGTTTAGTAAATCGGGTATTTGCTTGAGCATGTGTCCTATAAACAGTAAAGAGATAAAAACTTTTGTTATAGATAAGTTCCACCAAAGTACTTGGGAGAGAGAGCTAGGGAGAAAGAAGAAGTACTGCATTGAAGAGTTTAACCCCACGCATAACCATCAACAAAAGGCATACATAGGGGCTAATATTTCTTGGAGATCTAAAATTCTTATTGCTCAATTAAGGACTAATTCTCATCAACTCCGTTGTGAAACAGGGCACTGGAAAAGGCCAAAAGAAATGTGGGAGGAAAGAGTATGTATTTTTTGCTCCCTCGGAAAAGTGGAAACAAAAAAACATTTCATTTTAGAATGTGAGGCCTTCAAAGACTACAGGGAAAACTATGCAGGTATTCTGGCAGCTAGTTCTTGGGATAATCTATTTAGTGAAGAGTTTGTCGATAAGCTGGGAGCGGTTATTGTAAAACTTCACAGGAAAAGGGCCAAATAGAGAAGCAATTTGTCCCATAGGCTATTTTTAGTCTCGTGGACATTAAAAATACTTTCTTTCTTTCTTTCTAACCCACCCAACTACTGCTGAGGTTACTAAATAGAACCTTCCTTCGGGTGAGGTGCAAATAAGGATGATGGACGTAACACCTGATGTAGACTCATCCCGTAGAGCCCCAAAAAACTATTTTCCTAGCGATTGATGTGAACTTAATTCATCTATGGAACTCTTAAAAATTAGGAGTTTTTTAAAGATACACCGAAGGAATAGAAGATTTGAAAATATTATCTTGTCAAAAATAGAGATCACAATTTTACATACGAATATTTTCAAAATAACCATTTGCAATCTATGCAAACTTTCATTTACGTTATTAGCTTAAATAAAAAATTCTTCATGTTAGTTTAATTTGAGAAACAAAATCTCGAAAACAAGTAAAGGTTGAACCCTATCTTTAATTTGGTTCTACAACTCAACAACATAAACACACTGGAGTCAACTGTTTCCAACAACACAACAAATTTCAATTAAGTATGAAGAAAACAACAAAAGGATTAGGTGTAGAGTTTTTCTAGGGTTGTTTTTCTAGAAACCATCCAATTTTGTTCCTATGAGGTGTTCCTCTAGAGACATATTGCTCAAGAACATAGTTCAAGATTTTACTGAGGTGTAAAATGGTTACCTGGTCTCGCCAATTAAGTTCCATGCAATTCCCCAGTAGTAATCCTACTATTGTTGTGTAATGGTTGCTTTAACAATAGGTTTTGGATGAAATTATTTCATTAAAGAGATCTCTATTTAATGCACCTGCCACAAGTTCTTTCATAGTTCATCACATTCTACATATGCATGTATGTGTATGTGTAACTCAAACAATAAAGTGCCACATCTCCATCATGGCGTCTCATAGTTTGTATATCCATATCAAAGAGGTGGTGGTGCCATATGCATACTTTTATCAACAATGAGAAATGAAATCTTCTTATCACCTACAAAATAAGATGTTATAATGGATTCCATTTTTCTTTTATTTTTAAGTGAGATAAATACAACATATATTTCTTGAAAAAGAGTTACATAATGGCACAAGGAGAGTGACCACACTCTAAATTCATGACTACAAGGAAACTCCAACCCCTAAAAAGCTAGAAATGTTAGCTTATGAGGCATTGTCTCTAGACATTGAAGCCAAAAACTAATGTTCTATCTTCACAACTGGAAATCAACATTTGGCAGAGATTTGGACACATCTGCACAGTGTAAAAGATAAATAGATTGAACTTTTAAAAGGAAGTTTTTCTTTGTTGGTTATGTCATACTCTTAATTTTGTATCCCTCTTTTTATTGAATAGAAGAATACAAACCCACCAGTGACCAAACACACCTCTCATATAATTATAGTCTAAAACCTAACATGATTCTCAAAATTACTAAGATTACAAAAAAAGGGAAAAAATAATAATTTTAATATAGAAGACCATGAAAACATTTTGAAGCAAAGTTCACACACGTTCATGATTTGAAGGACAAACAATATGACTAGATTCTTAACCATTACGTTTGAATCATTTTTTTTTTTGTATGTTTGGTAGTACCTTTCATTTTTTTTTTTTTGTTAACTCCATCTTCATCAACATGTCCACATCATCCCAATCTGGAAAGGGAATTGAACCAGTGATGAGTGCTATAACATCCAGCCTCATCACCGTTTAACCAAGACCCCGTGAATAATATGAATAATATTATTAAGAACCAAGATAGATCTCTATATTAACTAAGAATCCAAGTGATGAGAGCAAACAAAGTGACTAACAATAATCGAGGAAAGATAATGCATGATTCATTTAAGATTTTCATTATTGTACTCTTTTTTAACACGATTAATCCAAAATAAGGTTTAATATTTTACAACCAATTGAGTTTTTTTTAATTTAGATACATTATTAAGACAAATACAATGGTATCAAAATTAAGAGAGAGAGAGAGAGATGGGGGGAGAGAGGGGGTGAGAGAGGAAGGAAGAGAGAGGAGATAGAGAAAAAGAGAGAGGGAGAGAGAGAGAGAGAGAGAGGAAGGAAGAGATAGAAGGAGATAGAGAGAGAGAGAGGGAGAAAAGAACAAAGACATAGAGACATAGAGATGGACAGAGAGGGAGTGACAAGGGAGAGATGGAGAGAGAGTGAGGGAGAAAGGACAGGAGGGAAGAGAGGAGAGATACGTAGAGAAGGGGAAGTGAGAGAGAGAGAGACATAGAGATGGAAGGGAGAGATAGAAGGAGAGAGGGAGGAAGCAAGCGACAGAGTTGAATGGAAGAGAGATGGGGTGAGAGATAGAGTGAGGTGGGAGAGAGGAGAGAGAGGAATCAAGAGAGAGGAGAGGGAGAGATGGAGGGAAGAAGAAAGACATAGATGGAGAAAGGTGGAGAGAGAGATGGAGAGAGAGTGAGGGAGAGAAGAGAGGAGGGAAGAGAGAGATAATGAGAGAGAGAGGGGGCGGAGAAGGAGAAGAGAGAGAGAGAGAAGGAGAGGGAGAGGGAGAGGGAGGAAGAGAGAGAATGCAGATGTTAGGGGGGTGAGATAGAGAGAGGGAATAAGAAAGAGACACATAGATACACATATAGATATATAGTATTATATAACCAGCCTAAATCCATCTTAATCTCCAATCTATCAAGTGCCTAGAGAGATCAAATCTCTAGGAGGTGCAAACATTTCCTCAAGTTTTTCACTTAAAATAAAAAATACCTTCAGAGATTTAATTTGATCACTCTATAGGCTTGATAGATCTAATTTGATTCCTCTCTACCCTTGATAGATCTGGGGTTAAGATGGATCAGGCTAGTACTAAAAAAATGAGAGAAATAACGCCTAATATAAAGGCATGGTGGGCCAATGTTAACTTAAACTCATATCTTAATTTTAAATTTTCTAATAATTTGGGTAAACCCTGTAATTGAAGATTTTATAACAGTAAGCATTAAACCTATTTTATAGTTCAAATATCATAGTTAAATGCCATGGTTGGTTTTATGGCTTCACTAAGCCCTTTGGACAATCCCAACAGTTAAGCTCTGTAGCTCTTTGAAATCAAATGAAGGTATGGTGGACCAATGTTAACTTGAACTCATATCTTAATTTTAAATTTTCTAATAATTAAACTCATATTTTAATTTTAAATTTTCTAATAATTTGAATAAACCATGTAATTGAAAATTTTATAACAATAAGCATTAAACATATTTTATAATTGAAATATCATAGTTCAATGCCATGGTTGGTTATATAGCTTCACTAAACCCTTTGGACAATCCCAACAATTAAGTGTTGTAGCTCCTCGAAATCAAATGAAGCCAGGGAGATAGCGCTCTAGAGACCACAGAGAGAGGAGGGATCAGATTTGGTGTTTTAACCACTAATTATTTCTGCTTCAATGGAAGGGGTAAGTGAAGTGTTCTCTGTCTCAAATATATAATGATGTATATTGATGGGGTTATAGGGGTTATATTTGTTGCTTCGTTACAGCACCAGTTCAAGTGTATTGAAAAAAAGGGGAAATCTTAGAATACTCGCCTAAAAGAAGGGACTTGTGATTAAGTTATTTGTTTATTGGGCTTTTTTTTTCATGGATTAAGTGTGGTTGGATCAAATCATTAATACAATATGGCTTTTCGTGATAAAATCTCTAAATAAATAATTATTTGATCAATTAAAAAGATTAATTAGGTACACACATTTTGTAGTGAATAAAACATTTTATTTTATCAGAGGATTTTCATCCACAATCATGTTACTCAACCATTTTCTTGTACTAGAAGATTTTATTTGAATTTTTTTTTAAAATATTTTATATTGTAAAAATTTAAATAAATAATTTGTTAATTTATTAAAAAAATGGAGTTGTCTAGTTGGAGGGTTTGAATTGCATTTTTGATGGTGGAAATAGATTCAACACCATCAGAAACCTTTAAGGCCAAAATACTGAAGTTAACGACTGTAACCCAGATTTTGAAAAATCTTTGCTAGAATTTTTCATAATCATACCAAAATTTCTGGATTATTCTGTGTATTTTTTAAACTACTGCAAAAAAATTATATAAACCAACTTAAAATATAAAGTAAATAATTTTTTTATTAAATAATATTTAATAAAAAAAATTAACAAAACCTATTATCATCTAAACAACAATATTAAAGTAATGAAATATATATGAAAATTTTAAAACTTATTTACAATATCAATACAAATAATGATTTAAATATTTAACCCTTGAATTTAACATCATTTCCACAAAATTATTAAAATACTCTGTAATTTTTAAACTTATTTACAACATCAATACAAAATAATAATAATTTAAATATTTATTCCTTGAATTTTTACCAACCAGCAGCAAAATATAGCTTTATGATAGAGGCTGAATATTTACCCCTTAAATTTTTACCAACAAGCAGTAAAATATAACTATATGATACAGGCTAATTACCAAAAAAAACTCGTTTTTCCCTCTTATAAATACATGAGTTGATTACTTAAATACAGGAGTTGATTACTTCAAACCTACTAGAGGATTTTCATAAAAACCAGTTTTACCAGACTTACGAACTTTTTAAAAGTATTCTGCAAAACTGCCTTGGAATATTTCTATAAATAAATGTTTACTCGCTTGGCCATGCATAATCAGCAGGAATCCTCAATCCTAGGTTTGGGTATTAAATCCAAACACTCTTACTGTGACATCAACAAGGAGACCCTCTGTGTTTGTGTTTGCCTGACAATAATGGATTCGCAGCACACCAATATTTCATGAAAAAAATCTCGTAACTTTGACTTCCTGTAAATTTGACTTCGACCAAAGCTTTGGACAACTGAATTCTGCAATTTCATTGTGCCAAGTTAAAAATGGAAAAATTGGAGAAGCTTAACACGCCAGAAGAGGACCTGGGATTCGAATTTAATTATTTGGAATTCCAGAGCGGATTTTGGAAAATAAACGGGTTCTTTTAGGAAAGTTAGACTATTTCGCTGAGAAAGGATTTGTAATTCATCTGATAACTGAAGAAAGTGCGACCCGAAATGCATAATAGAAGCATGCCCTGATGTTGAAGATTATCAAATATCTACAAGAACAGCGCACGTTGTTGCAAATTTGTTTTTTACAAGTTGGGAATTCTCTTAAGTGTTGGAATCACGATTGCCGTTAGATCAAAATCTGTAGGCTTTAGTCTCTGCTACAATTGCCAGAGTTGAGATGCACGAGAGAAGATTATCAAATATCTACAAGAACAGCGCATGTTGTTGCAAATTTGTTTTTTACAAGTTGGGAATTCTCTTAAAGTGTTGGAATCACGATTGCCGTTAGATCAAAATCTGTAGGCTTTAGTCTCTGCTACAATTGCCAGAGTAATCTGTAGGCTTTAGTCTCTGCTACAATTGCCAGAGTTGAGATGCACGAGAGGAGGCGGGGAGCGTTGAGCTACAATTGCCAGAGTTGAGATGCACGAGAGGAGGGGAGCGTTGAACCCAATGTCCAAAAATCTCCCCCCACCGCGAGTCGAGTAAGTTTCGAACTCGAGACCTGTCGCTCTAATACCACTTGTTGGAATCACAATTGCCGTTAGACCAAAACCCACAGGCTTTAGTCTCAGCTACAATCACCAGAGTTAGGGTCCACCAGAAGCGATTAGTCCATGTCGTGAAACACTCGGGGGAGCGTTGAACCTAATGTCCAACATGAAGAAGTATTATAAGGTGGAGAGTTTGAGAAAGAGCCAGAGAAATTTTCTCTCAAAAAAGCTCGAGGAATTTGAAAGGGCTCTGGACTGTTTGCAGTTGTATTTGATTCACGAAGATGGCGGCAGTGTTATTGGCATGTTGACTGTGTAGACGAGAGGCCAGTTGTGCTGGGAAAGGCTGGACGTGGCATCAATTGCATAATATTTTCTTCAGGAGTGCAGTCATTTCTGGGCGTTGCCATATATGCCTAAGATGGAGTCAAATTAACGATGGAAACAATAATAGTTATGGCTGGAATCAACGATAGAAAATAAAAAGACGATAAAAGTCAGTAATGAAGTATTTCAAAAAAAAACTTTTGGTGTAAAGGTATATCCTACCTTTACTTTAAATCTACTTTAATGTATATTAAATATTTTATATATTAACAATTGCACCAAAGGAACACGGAAAAGAGTAGTTTCTTTATGTTTGTTTTTGTTTTTTTTTTTTTTCGGTAAAGGAGAAAGAGGGAAAGAATTTCAAAATTTATATTTTTTTGATATTTAAAAAAGTTTTTGAAATTATATGTGGTTATTGGTCAAGTCTAAAGTTTTTGAAATAGGGTTTTGAATTAGATTTATTGCAATTTTCATTTATGATAATTTGGGCTGGTTAATTTAAGCAATTGATCAGTGTTGAATGGAAATGCATGAAATGGGTAGGAGGGAAGAAGAAACAAAGTATATTTTTAGGCAATGACTTCTTCAAATATGGTAGTGTGAATCAGGCAAGGCACAGTAATTTAGTTAATATTTTAATCGAAACCCTGGAGTTAATGACCAACCGTTAAACTACCTCTAGTTTGTAAAGATGTGCAAACAAATGGTGTATTTGTTGCTTTGAAAGATTTGGGAAAATTAGGAAAGTTGCTAAGACAGAATAGATCAGTGTTTGCAGGATTGCTTTTACTAGTCAAGTAAATACAACATAGGACAACTTCAAAGAGCTAGACAAAAAATTGAATCCACAACATGTTGTCGCCTTCTTGCCGAGCACCAAGATCCTGATCCGGGCGAAGATATCATATTGATGGGCTTCAACATTTGCACTCTATGATGTGGAGCGAAATTGTGATTTTTTATTGTTTAAAATGAATTTTTAAACTTTCTGAACTCCCAAATTCTGCCAATTGTATAACTCAAACTTTTAATTTTAACACATATCTACTAATTTCAAAAAAAAATCCAAAAGTATGCCCTATAAACTCCAAAACTTAAAATAATTAAACTATAATTTTCTTCAACAACCATGAGTAGTCCATGTCAAGACACCCGTTCCTTCAAAAAAATGACAGCACATGCCCATGCTACGAGTATTGGGCAAGTGAGGCATGGCCCCGTTTTAGTCAGTAATGTTTAGCTCAAGAGAAAATAGACAAAGTTGGTTTTGAAAAGAAAAAGAATCTATAAGAATTAATTATAATAGTTGTTGTTGGGGAAGAACATGATCTAATAAGATGTCAATAGTTTTTTACTTTAAAAAGAAAGTGAATAGTTTTTTACTATAAAAAAATAAAAATAAAAATAAAATAAAATTGATACCAACTAATTATAACATACAAGCTTGGCATGAATTAATAAGAATTCATTTGTTTTTTAATAAAGAAATTTTAAAAAGAAAAAAAATAAAAATAAAAATAAATAAATAAATAAATTCATTTTATACTTTGGAAGGTAATAATAAATATGACCAATAAATGTTTATTTATAACTTATTAAATATTTTGTATGTTAAATTTTCATTTTTTAATTTAAGATTATTTAGATTTCATAATCTAAAATTTTGAAAGAAACCATAAATTTTTTTCCCACTAAAATTTAATAATACAAAGTTTGATAATATTATTGTTTTTAATTATTTGAAATGTAATTTGAAATACATAAAAGAATTTAAATCCTTGAAAAACCTTTAAAACAATTAAACAAATAGCTTTTTAACAAATTCCAAGCTCACTTAAAAAAAACATAAAACTTAAAACAGTGTGCTTAAAGTGTCTACCAATTTGGACAGCTAGATTTTCCAAAAGAAACATTCTTCAAATTATGGTCAAGGACTGTGCCTAAAATTATCCCTTGAATTTTTGATACACAAATTGGCCTTTAATTTCAAATCAACATTTAGACCTAAAGAGGTTTGCCCAATCATGACAACCATATTTGACAGACCTACCTTGCCCCATTCAAATCAACATTTAGACCTAAAGAGGTTTGGCACAGTCATAACGACGACATTTGACAGACCTACCTTGCCCCAAGTGTATCACCCCTGGTTATGTATCTTTTCTCTGTCACAAGGGGCAGCTAGGCGCAGATTCTGCCAAAGCTCGAGAGTGATCTCTGCCAAAGCCCATCTACCCATTCTCATGTGCTTGACCTCATCTCATTATAGCATGATAATGAGATTAGAATATTTGATGGTCCGGTGATCTAACAGATTGTACCAGTAATTCCCAAGTGTGTAAAATGTTTCAGACTCTCATAATAAATCCTACTACAAAACTCCACCAGTCATCAATCCCGCTCTCAAATTGCTCCTACAGCACACCACCATAAACTTATAAAGAACCCAGACATGGGACAGCAAGAGAAATTGGTGAAAGAGATTCTCTTTCAACCTGGACAGCAACGTGAATAAATTTTTCCGGAGACAGCGTGGAAATTTCCTGCATGGTTGCCAGATCTCGAGGCATGCATCTACATTTCAAAATCCCAATGACACCGTGACCACTGCCAGCAGTGCAAATTCGCCAAACACCATTGAGAGATTACGTGGAAGAATGTGGGTGGGACACCTTGAACAAAGAAATCATTCTTATTCATTGCTCCACAGAAATCTACTATAAATGAATTTAAAATATTTTGGCTATTATCGAAATATTCATGATTTGCTGTTAATTTCTTTGCTGTTTCTGTGTTCAGGGCATTATTTAGCCCATGAAGGCTAAACTTTGTATGTGATGACAATGGAACACTAACCCAAAAAATATTAACAAATTTAATGGAAATAAAACAAGGAGATAGAAATACAAATTTAATGGAAATAAAACAAGGAGATAGAAATACAAATTTAATGGAAATAAAACAAGGAGATAGAAATGCAAAACCTGCTGCTATAGTCAATACAGCGTTGAGCTTCAAAGAAATAGAAAGATCTTCGGTGGAAACTAAAGTCACAGCCACTTCAGTAGCCTGGGCAGTCTTAGCAGCTCTAGCAAGATTCTCGGCAAACCCTTTCAATGAACTAGTCAAGGAAGCAGACCCATTCTTTCCTCCGAGGCCAATCAATCCCAATCTCTTAAACCCAAAACCAAGAGGCCTCACAAATGCTGTCTGACCAGCCTTCCCTGAGAAGTCCTCCTCCTTCATGACATTACTCAACAAACCCCCAACATGGCTGTCAAGCTTCTCCAGTGTGGGATTTGCAAACACCCCACTTTCATTCTTTGCCACGTCTTTTTCAAACACACCCACAGCCAAAATATCCCCTTTCCACTCTGTCACGTGGATTTCCTTAGCAGAAAATGTGAGCTGCAGCAATAATGAACAATACAATCTGTCACAAAGATTCTCAAACACACCCCCAAAAAAACCCCAATATATCTGCAACAAGTTTAATACATCAATGGTTCAAAGGGGCATCACAAAAATCATCCTTGTTATTGTTGCAATTAACTGTAACCTATGTTGGATTCCCAACATATTTACAAAGAACTGATCAATTATCAGTAACAGCAGATAAGAAGAGATGTGGCATATAAAACTGTACAGCAATTACAATAGAATAGAGACATTGAAAATTAGATGATAATAATTTGCCAGGAAGAGAACTGTGTAGAGAACAAGTCCATCTAATGGTTGGTGTGGGTGTATAATTGTGAAAATCTCCAAACATTTGTAATATTTAAAGATAGCCAAAAGTGACTTACTTCTTTTTCGTTATTTCAGAAAGAAAAAAAAAACTATCTATTAGATATATAAACAATACATTCCAAGAACATCTGGATTATATCACAACGACGAAAAAAAGTGACTTACTTCTTGCAAAGTGACCTCTGCAGGTTTTGTCAATCCAAGATTAAGCTCAGACACCGAAGAATTTTCCTACACAATTTTTTTGGAAAAAATTATCATCAATCTGAATAACTTAACTGTGGAAATCTCCAAACACTTATAAAAATGATTGTCAATCTTATCAATCTGAATAACTTAACTGTGGAAATCTCCAAACACTTATAATATATAAAGATAACGAAAATTGACCTACTTCTGGCAAAGTGACCTCTGCAGGTTTTGTCGATCCAAGGTTAGGCTCAGACACCGAAGATGAGATATCAGCAAACCCTAATGCACCCATTGCAGTGAACTTCCTTCTGTGCTTCTGCCAGAGAAGTTTAGGCCTCAGTCCAGCAAATCCCACTTGAAACAAGAACTTGGGAGATGACCCAAATGGTGATGGAACAAACTTGAAGGAAGACTCAGTTCCTGGTCTAAATTGAAGGGCAGAGAGGCGGTTTGAGCGAAATACAGAGGTAATGTGCGTGGCAAAGGTCCGGGTGTTGAGGCCATATTTAATATTTTTGCCAAGGATTCGCTATTCCTCCTTCCTTTCCGTCACCCATAACTTTTCCCGCTGTCTTCTGGCTATGGCGGCCCTGGAATTTGGCGTTCCACGACGTTTTTTTTTTGAGCATTTGAACGTAGTTGACGGTGATGAGAAAATTTGAAACCATAAATTAATTAAAACCATAAATTTGAAGCGGAAGTACTGGTCATTAATCTTTAATGAGAGATTCAATCTAGATAATCTGTTTAGTTGCAGCACATTTTTAGTATTTTTTATCAATATTCTGGGAAATGTACTTATTTCTGGTTACTATTTTTGGGTAGATCCTTTGGCAATGAGATTTTTATGATATTAAAAGTATTTTTATGATACTATGTCTATAAAATGTATGTTATAAAAAGAATGGTTTTTTTGAAGATTTAATTTAGTTCAGTATGGGATACTTTGGGATACTAAATAGTAAAAAAATCACATTTCTACAAAAGAAAGTGTTATTTAATGACAAACATTTTTTTCATGACATATATGTGTATTTATGTAGATAATGTTGAAAAGTAATGTAGTTGATGGATGGAAATTTTAGTGTGTTTTTGGTGTAATATAGATGTCTATTGTGTTGTATAGAAAGAATGTAAATTGTATTGCTCTGCATTGTATTGTATGGATGGAAACTTTGTTACCATGTGATGTATAGCTATACAAACATATGTAGTTATGCATTGTATCACCTTTCAAACTATGATTCAAAGTGTTTGACTAAGGACTATGATGGTTTGACCACAGTCAATTATATTGGCCCATTGTAAACTATGGTTAGACATGTTTGACTATGAAATAATGTTAAACATGTTATGACCCCTAGTGTTTGATTTACATAATTTCCATGTTTTTGTCATAGGACAAGCCACTTCAATTTGATTATTTCATAATTGTAGTAATGAGTATAGGAAAATGCCCTCTTGTTTTTTAATTAATAAAAAAAGAAAAGATACAATGATGATCTTAACATGTTCTATGTCCTGGTATATAATATAGGGTTTTACATACAACTTGATTGCATGATGCTAGTTCTGACATTCATAATTTTCCATGTCCCCTATATTGGATACTTTCAATATTTGTCAACACCTATTTGATAATATTAATGTCACAATGTTATACATTGTAATTAAATCTAGAAATGCCCTCAGTATGACTCAATTAACACATATTAGAAATGAATATGATTATGTGTGTACTTGAACATGTGTGTTGATTATGTTGGCTAGCAAGTTTGTTGGTTGTAAATAAATGCATTGAAGCATGGAAGGTATCTAAATGTTCTTGCCACATTGAAAGTCCCTACATCAAAGATTAAGCCTAAGATGCTTGAATAACCCCCATTTTATTATCCCCCCAAATACCCAAGGTAAACTTGAAAATAGAATGAAATAACACATGCAAAGCAACACAAAATACAAATTAAAGTACAAATGGAGTGCACACATGGTCTCCTATACATGTGAATCTCTGAAGATACAAACCATTTTTTGAATTAAATAGATCTATGCATGATTCTAAATAATACTAGTTGCGTCGAGAGGCGCTCTACAACCCAGTATGGGGTAGATGTCTAGGCGCTAGATGTTAGAAGTGTAGGAGTTAAATATGTGAATGTTTTTTTAAATGTGGAGCTTATAAGTATGCATATGTTATGTTATATTATGTTATGTAAACATTTTTACTTGGTCAAATTACATTTAAAAAAATCAATAAAAATCAATAAAATGGAATGAATAAAAATTTTATAATTAAAATAAAATTGTAAAAAACTAATAAATTTAGTGGAGGTTTTTACAACCCATGGTTTTGCCAATGGTATTCTTCTCTAAAGGTCAAATTAAATAAAATTAAAATTAAAATTAAATTTTAAAAAGTAAATAAATAGTCAATAATTAATAATTATAATAAAAAAGTGATAGTTTTCACAATCCATAGTATTCTTCTCTAATGTTCAAATTACATTAAAAAAAAATAAAAAATAATAATAATAATAATAATAATAATAGTTAATAATTAAAATAAAATTGAGATAAAATAACCCTGATCCAGCACAACATCCCACCTCGGAACCTCGATAATGCAATTAATATGTTTAATGAGATGGGGTGGCTGTGTCAGGCATGCGACAAGCGGGATAGGTATGATGGGATGGGAGGTCGCGGGAGATCAGTCGATGGGGGCGGCAACTCATGCCTGTAGATAGGACTCCAAGTGGTGGCGCTTCGATACATTCTCCCCGAATTGTTGGGGAATCTCATTGTAACGTTGCAAGGTAAGAAGGTTTTGGGCATTTCTCCAGGAGTAAGCTTTGCAGACAGGCTCATCCAAAGAGAAGAACTCAACGTCAGCTCCACGGTTAAGGGTATATGGTGTGTCATGTTTCCTTTTCTCAACCCCTGCCAACGATTTACTAAAACTATGCTTATTTTTTGTAAGTCTTCGGTTTCTGTCTATGGCGGGGTGAAAATGCAATTGGATGTAGTTTGTTTGTTCGACGAGATTGTTGAAGGGCATCACTCCTATTTCGAATTTTCTATTTCCAAGTATGTTGCAGTTCTTTATGGTATTTTACTCCAGTGTATGGGAATGCATGGTAAAAATAACCTCCTAAGCTTTTGCGGGAAGGATGGTATGCATGGATGGTATGGTTGTTTCCATATTTGGTCTCTCTAGCTTTTAATTATATCGTGTCTGTTGGTAATTCTGGTTTCAAATCTTGTTGTCATCTTCCAATTCAGTAAGAGGACTAAGGAGCAAGGCAAGGGTTCATTTCTTGGAAGAACCCCAAACCGCTTCAGTGTATACTCACCTAGTGAAATTTTTGAGCATATGGTGTTGGAAAAGGAAGAAAAGTGCCAAAGGAGGCTGGATTTTCCGCTTGGGTGCAATTATAAAACCCATGGCACTAACATTGTATGTACTCTGTTTTTGTCATTGAACAATGTCTCGAGTGCCATTATAGCGAGAGGTGGTCCATTTGCAGTGTTGTGGGTGGTTGCTTGCCCGTTTTTCTGGCTTATTGCATATCCTATGGCTTAGTTGACTACGTCAAAGATGGCCTGGGAAACCACAGTGAAATAGGAACCAGTCGCTAGTGGTCGTCGAAGGAATTGGAAGAAGGAGTCTCAAGTAAAGCACGGGGAATCCTCCTTGCAGCCACCTAAAAAGGTTAGCTGGAAACCACAGGCCCAACTCATCAGTGATGCAGTGCAAGCCTATATCACAGGTACTCCTAAACAGGTGAGAAAATTGATAAGAGGGTGGGAGGCCGACCTCAACCACCAAGCAGAGTAGGAGACTCAAGAGGAGGACTAGGAAATGTTGGTCTTAGACCCAAGCCACTCTCATGGCAGGTTTTCTCAATAAAAACGGACCATTCATCTGTATTGGATAATGAAGAATATTGTGGCCATAGCTATCATGTATTCAACTGAATATATCAAAACAGATCCACGACTCTAGTAGATTCAGAAGGACTTCCATCTTGTCCAATTTCATATTCAACAACAAAATCTCTGTTTGGGACGAATTGAGAGGCACCTACAATGTCCTCATTACTCTGAGATTCTAGGTTCCATTGCAAAGGGTCTTGCCCTAGTTGAGTCCTTAGAGGACTAAACAGTGATTTCTTTTCTTTCAACGTTGTTAAATTTTGATGTTGTCTTTGTCAGTTAGCAATATTATAGGTAGTTTAGTAAGTGGAACTATATTTTAGACATTAAGGCCTACACGGTAGAATTTGATACACTCGTAAGCTTCAATTTTTGGATGGCTTATAACACTTTCTAATGGCCAACAAACCTGGTTTCCCGCTGGGCAGGTTGAGGCCATGGAATGTTTATTGTGGTGTCACATACTTTAAATTAGAATAAAGGAAAGGTCCTACTAAGCTTTAAAATAATAATTTGAGATAAAATAATAAGTTTTTGGATGGAGGTTTTTGGGCTCCAATTTTTATTAACCCATGGTTTTTCTTGTGGTATTCTTCTCTAATGTGGCCTATTTAAAGGTATTCTTCACTAATGTGAGATACTAATTACAATAAAAAAAATTAACTAGATAAAAATAAATCATAATTTCCACAACAAATACCATAACCCTGAGCAATTTTCATATCCAATATGGCAAAGAAATTCATTCAATAAAGGCACACTACATGAAGACTTTATAGCTCTGTGGATGCATGTATTCCAGGTAAAACTTAGGAAAAACAATCTTTCTCACTTTGTTACATAGCCTTCAAAGATTAGATTTTTTAAGGATGTTTTGTATGTTATTCATTTTATTTTATATGTTTGAAATTTCACTCTTCACTGTAACCCAAACATGAAAAAAATAAAATCTCGTACATGCAGTCTTACATTTTGTTATAATTTTTTATCCGCATTAAAATTTATTAGAGTTGCTCAATTTAGATTGTGTCAACCATTAGTTTTAACCTCCACATGAAAATTCACTTGAATATGTCTCTTAGATGTTCATAACAACTTATTTTAGATACGATTTTTATTGAGTTTTATTTAGGAGATCGAATCATAGCGTTAAAATAAGATTAAACGAAGGATATTTAATACCCTCGACTCTTGCAAAGACAGAGACATGTATTCTTATTGAGTTTTACGGTATAGCAGAGGAAAATATTAGGTGTTATAGTCTAACAATCGAGCTTCAAGTAGATTATCTTAACTACTGATGATCTGGAACTGGAGAAGAAATTCTCTCAAAATTTGACCGTCCTCTGATGCTTTGCAAGTAAAAAAAATGGGTCTTTAAAGATAAACAAGTTTCATAACCTCTTCAAGATGGTGAGTTAGGATTCCATATGAACTTTAAAAAGTACACATCCACATGCAACTCAAAATGATAAGCATGAAGAGAAGAAACCAACATTTGATGATGGTGTTCACCCCTCCTGGGCTACATCTTCGGGCCTGCTGTAATAGCTAGACCGCTCTATTGATTTCAGTAGCAAATGAGTACATACAAATTGATGATAGTAGAGTGACTTGTTTCTCCTACAAAGAAGCATTCTCCTAAAAAGAATTATTAATCCAAAAATATGACTCCCTACAGCAAGTCATGAAAATATCAACATAAAAATGACTCACACAATAAGTTCTTGTACTCCACCTAAAATCCAAGCACAAAAAAAAATACAACAAATCCACATTGAAGTGTTGAAAAGAGCTTCTCTCATGAACACATAATGAGAAAATATTAAAAAGAGTTGTACTAAAGTAAAAATTGTTGCAGATGAAATTAGAAGGCTGGAAAATCCCTGTATAGGCTCTCTCCATGCTAAAATGCCTTCAAACTGCTTCAAAACATTGATTGTCTCTCGCACTAAAAAACTTGCTTCTGCAAAAAGTTCATCATAAAGTGCTAAAATAAGAAAACTAATGTTTCCATTGAGTTCAGGATGCTCAAAAACACCCATGTAGGCTCTTATTGAGCTCAAAAAGGTTAAAATTTGAGCAAGTTATGCTTCTCCAAGCCAATCTCTACTATATGTCCTACAATTTGGCAAAATCTGCTAAATTTCGTACAAATTTTCGCTTTACACAGTTCGTCGAGTGACAAATTCACACGCAAAAGGTGTATTTTGTCGCCTCATTAAATTTCCCAATAACGCTTAAGTGTTTAATTTTATGCCTTGTCGGTAGTTGCATGACACGCATATGGTTGGGGTCGGGCTAACTTCCCACCCCCGTCGAGCTAGCCCCAAAACTTCGGGTCATTGGTTACACGCGGGGCCATGTGACTGGGGGCCAGGCCTTAACTTCCTCCCCCGTCGTACTTGCCTCCACGCATAGTCTCGTGGCGCCCATAGCACCGGGGTTTGGGTTGAATCCCAACCCCCACTCCGGTAACACCTCTTGGTTCGTGCGTGGTCCCATGCCAAACCTTGTGACCAGGGGTTGGGGCTTACTGCTTGGCCCCTCCTCCCAACACATAAACAATGTCACATTAAATATAAATTGGGGACTAGATAGGTTAAGAAACACTGTGTGGATTGGCAGTAGAGCGTTGGACTGTATTTCGGCAAGTCAAGGGGTTGAACCCCCCCGAGGCCTTCGGGCCTATATATAGAAAAATTGACCAATGAGGAGGTGTCATGTGGCAGCCTCTAATTGGGCCACTAAAATTGCATGAACCAATCGAATGATGCCAAATCATCCCTGTACGGATCGACACTTGGCGAGATCTAATTGGCCCCCTGTACACCCAGTTAGCATGCTAACGTCAACGTGATGTCAGAAGTACAGACTGCCTAGGTAGCCCATCTGCAATTTTTTAAGTTATTGGTCAAAAACATCATAATGTCATAACTTCTTTATATGGCGTCGGATTGAGGTGATTCAAGCGTCATTGGAATCAAGACGATGAACACTATGACTTCACACCGGTTTCGGTAGATTCCAAGCACTTTCATTTTTTATCCTATTTTTAATCTCCAGATCATACCTCCCCACTAGGAACTTTTGGACCCCAAAATTATATCTTCGCTAAGAAAATAAGTAAGGAGAATTTTCATTAACTTTCCCAATCTCAATCCTTCTTGTTATGTTTTAATTGGTGCCTTCAAGCTCCAATCAAGGTACTCCACCTTAACTTTTTGTGAAGTCTTATCTTCCTATCAATAATTGAGCCACAATTCTTCTAAACATGCAGGAACAAAAATTTCGATGGATGGAATCTAAAAATTCTCTCTAAAACCATGTTTATTTGGCTCAAACAAACTTCATCTTGAATTCCCTCTTTGTTGAAGACAAACTTGATCTTCCATCTGGAAATTAGAAGCAACTCAATTATTTCCATACATTGATTCATACTTTGTTACTATCACACACTTGTACTCTTAGGTACATTGGTTGTATTTATTCAATGACATGTTTGGATTTGTCCACATAATCATGGTAATCTTTTGCATAATCTTTATCAAAGAATAAATTCACTAACAAGCTTTACATTGAAACACTTGTATCAGTGAGTGCTTGACACAACCGTAGACATATTGGACAACATGCAAATGCTCATCCCAAAAGTCTCAAACAATTGGAATCATCATCAAGCCAAAACAACATAACATTTCAAAGAGAACACACTTGTTGCAAATAAGTGATTGTACATGACTTCACTTGACGAAGTACCCAAACAGGAATATACAATAAGTATTTACAATTTTACAAAGCAAGCAAACTATACAAAATAGTTTTCTCATTCTTTGTCTATCCTAGGCTTATGGGTTCTCTTTCTGCACCCACTCTGCTTTGAAGGTTGCTTTAGGAACTACACCAGTTTCCTTTTTGCCACCTATTTCTTTCCTGGTAGTGGATCACATGATCTCTTTGTCCTTCTTGGGACGAAGTTTTGGATAAAATTTCCAACACTCTTCAGTCCACTACCCATTCGTGTTACATTGGTACAAAAATGATTTCACTTTCCCATCAACAAGGAAGTATTCAAACTTGAGAGAGATTCCTCATGCTTTGTTCCAAGGATTTGCTCGATTATTTTGACCATTGCAATACTTTTCTTACACTCAGCCATGCACTGGTGAACTGCATCACAAAATGTGCACAAGGAAACATGTCCCATAAATAATCAAAATCACCAACATTTCTAAAATTCCCATGACACTTATACCTATCCTTTGGGTTGTGACTTTGATGATGAGGACTGGAATTTGCATGTCCTTTGAAACATTCATCTTTATTTGGAGACAATTTTCCATTATCACTACCATCATGCTGTGACAAATCATCACTTAATGATTTATTTGACTCAACAATTTTAGAGCACTCTCCAATTTCTCCATGACCATAACCCAATCCTTCATATCGTGGTAGTTCCTTCACCTCGATAGGATTAGTGATACCTTGGCCATTGATTCTGAGACCTCTTCCTTCATAACCCATCCAAGTTAAAATCTTCATACCAATACCTTTGGTATTCTTTTCAAAAGCGACAAAATATGTGTTATCAACATTAGTTGAAGGAGTAGAACTAGAAATGCTAATTACCTCCATTTATTTGTCACCCATCTTTTTTTGTTTCATAAGTTGATGATGAAGTAGATTATGACTCAAGACACCCACTTTTACCAACAGTAACATAAGGAGAATCTTTTAGATGCTGACAAAACTCACAAGCATCATTCTCCACATAGGGTCCATATCATGTATTTGGACCATGTCCACAAATTGGCCTCATCTTGGAGGAATTTTTTTTGGTTTCTAGAATGGAACCCTCACCAATCTATTCCTCCATCACATGCTGCAACTGTAGGAAAATTTTCCTTTTCTCCTCCCTTGCAACTTCAAGCAATCTCCTCATCTCAACATTCTCCATTCGAAGAGATAAATTAATCTCCTCCAACTCTTGGAGTCTTTCACACTTTATTTTCTTTCCCATACTTGCAACTTGGTCAGAACCTGCCATGATACCACTTGATCTAGAATTGGAGGAGAAATGCTCCTCTCAAAAACTAATCCTCATTTGATGCTTTGCAAGTAAACAAAATGGGGATTTAAAGATAAAAAAGTTTCATAACCTCTTCAAGATGGTGAGTTAGGCTTTCACATGAAATTTAAAAAGTACACATTCACATGCAACTAAAAATGACAAACATGAAGAGAAGAAACCAACATTTGATGATGGAGATCACCCCTCTTGGGCTATGTCTCCAGGTCTTCTCCAATAGCTAGACCACTCTATTGATTTCAGTAGCAAATGAATACATTTAAATTGATGACATTATAGTGGCTTGTTTCTCCTATAAAGAAACATTATCCTACAAAGAATTTTCACTCCATAAATATAACTACCTACATCAAGTCATGAAAATGTTAACATATAAAGAACACACACAATAATTCCTTGTACTCCACTTGAAATCCAAGCACAAAAAAAAATGCAACAACTCCACATTGAAGTGTTGAAAAGAGCTTCTCTCATGAACACATAATGAGAAAATTCTAAAAAGTGTTGTTCTACTAAATTAACAGCTCTACAGATGAAATTAGAAGGCTAGAAAACCCCTGACCAGGCTCTCTCCATGCTCAAAATTCCTTCAAACTTCTTCAAAACACTAATTGTCTCTAGGAGATAAAAGACTTGCTTCTGCTAAAAGTCCATCATCAAATGCTCAAATCAGAAAACTAAGGCTTTCATTGAGTTTAGGATGCTCAAAAACACCCATATAAGCTCTTCTTAAGCTCAAAATGCTTAAAAATTGAGCAAGTTATGCTTCTCCAAGACAAGCTCTGATATTTGTCCTACAATTTGGCAAAACCTGCTAACTGTCCTACAAATTCGCGCATTACACAGTTCACAGAGCAACAAATTCACCCATAAAAGGTGCATTTTGTCACCTCATTAAATTTCATAATAACGCTTAAGCACTGAATTTTCCACCCTATCAGCGGTTGCATGGCACCCATGTGGTCGGGGGTTGGGCTAACTTCCCGCCCCCGTTGGGCTAGCCCCAAAACTTCAGGTCATTGGTTATGTGTCGGGCCACGTGACTGGGGGTTATTCCTTAACTTATGCCCCCGTTGGAATTAGCTCCACGCCTAATCTCGTGGTGCTCGTAGCACCTAGGCTAGGGTTGAATGCCTACCCCATGTAACAGCCCTGGTTAAAAATCCATGTAAAAAAAATTATAACCAAGGTCATGGGACATGTATTCCAAGATGAATGTTGGGAAAGACATCCAAGTAAGGATGTTCATATGTTTTATTATGGCTATGGAAATTGGAAAAGGCAATTACTAAGGTTTTGGAAAGGCAAGGTGGTATTTATTGACAATTCTTTATGAAAATAATGGAAAATAGGAGAAAAGGGAGGTGAAAGGTCATAGGTTGCAAGTGAGGAGGAAAATGAAGGAAAATAATGGAAAATGAAGAAAATAGAGGCCTCATTGATAAAAAAAATTACGAGGATTAGTTGGCGGGATTTTTCTAAAGCTTTTTTATCAATGCAGTTTTGGATCTCTCTCTCTCACTCTTAGACACTTAAGAGTTTTTTGGAACATGTCAGCATTGGACCAAGAAAGGGGAAAATGAGCAAAGGAAGGATAAAGGAAGGGAAGGAAAGCAAAGATCAAGCAAGGAAGAGCAAGATCAAGCATCTTCAACAAGAATACTTGCAGGTAACATATTGCATGTGTGATTTCCTAGTTGGTTTGGACATGCATAGTTTATACATGGTGGTATTTGGTTCTCTTGTTGTCGGTGGCACGATTTCACTGGGTTTTGACAATGGTTTTCATCCTTACCTTCCTTTTTTTTTAGATAGCCATGGTGTGATGGGATTGATCTCGGTTTTGAGCTTTGGAATTACTAGATGATTTTCAAAATCTGGGGCGGAGGTGGTCTCAGGAAATTCTCAAAGGCGTAGGAATCCCTTGACTAGTTTTGGCAGGATACAAAGTAAAGCCTGAGGGTGGTGTCTCGGTTTAGGGCCTAGTGATCCAGTGTGGATTGTGGGAAATACTGAAAGACAAGGAGAGGGAAAATTCCTCAAGGATAGTGATGGAGTCTAGAGGCATTCCAAACTCGATTTAATTTTGTGATCTTGGCATCGGTTTAGGTGTGATCACAGTATGGTGAGGGTGGAGGTGGTTTAAGCTTTGGATTCATGCTTGGAATATGGCATGGGGGTGACTTGCTAAAGAGAGATTTGGCTCGACCATGTCACGGTTATTTCATATACTTACTTGTAATTTTAAAGATAATGGATGCAAGACCTAATTGATGTCATAACAGTTCAAAGAAGAGGGTAGTGATCCTTCTTGTCATGTCTCATAAGATTTTTCATTCATTCATACTTTGTCTTGCATCCTAGACCTGTAGATTGCATTGATGCCAAGTGTTTGATATAATTTCAATCCCGGTTGGGGATGGTCATGCCTAGTCCTGGACTTATTTTTTGGTTCATTAGCCTTATCATAATGTGTTTGATGGATTTTGGAAGCTACGGGAAGTTTTGGGTAATGACCGGGATTCTGGGCTTAAAAAGTGGCACAAATCTTGGGGACGCAAGCATAGGTCTAAAGAAAAAAGTTCCCAGATGCACCCATACCCATGATATGGGAGCATCTAGAGCCTCCGAGATGCACCCTTTTCCATATCAAGTGAGAATATGAGGGGTTTCTTCACTAAAAATCAGTGGGACCTAGGGACTGGTCAAGTGGTTGACTAGGATAGCCTCTCGGGGTACTGTAGCAGGTACAAGAGGTATGCGTTATGGGTTTCCACCAATTCCACTTCCTTAAAGTCACTAAAAAGGTTGAGTCTTGTCATAGTATCCCTTCATCTCACGTTTACCTTGGGTGAGCCGGTGAAAGTGGGTATATATGAGGGGAGGTGTCGATACACCCCCACTCCAGTAGCACCTCTTGGATCATGCGCAGTCCCATGTCAAACCTCATGATCAGGTGTTGGGGCTGGTCCCCACCCCCTATGTCATTCCTCCTCTATCAGGGTCATATGGTGGTGGCATGACCAGGGGTAGGGGCCTATCGCTCGACCCCTCCTCCCAACGCATAAACAATGTCACATTAAATATAAATCAGGGAACAGATAGGTTAAGAAACATTATGTGGCTTAGGAGTAGAGCGTTGGACTATCTTGCAGCAGGTCAAGGAGTCGAACCCCCTCAAGGCCTTTGGGACTATATATAAAAATTTTGACGAATCAGGAGATGCCACATGGAGGCCTCTAATTGGGACACGTGGCGGCCTCCTATTGGGCCACCAAAACTGCACGAACCAATCGAATGATGCCAACTCATCCATTTACAGATAGACACCTGGTGGGATCCTATTGGCCCCTATATGCCCAGTTGGCATGCTAAAATCAACATGATGTCAACAGTATGGACTACCCAGTGAACAGCCCAGTTAGCCGATCTACAATTTTTTTAGTTATTGGTCAAAAATTTCAAAATGTCATAACTTCTTCATATGACGTCCGATTGAGGCGATTCAAGCGTTGTTGGAATCAGGATGATGAACACTACGACTTGATCCTAGTTTTGGGAGATTTTGAGCACTTTCATTTTTTATCCTTTTTTTTTAATCTTTGGATCAATTGAGCTTTTATATATATATATATATATATATATATATATATATATATATATATATATATATATATATATATATATATATATATATATCAAACAAGCTTAGACCCACCTTAACTCTAGATCTATTAAGCACCGAGAGGGATCAAATCTCTCAAGGTGCAAACAATTCCTCAAGTTTTGCACTCAAAAAAGAGGTTTGCACCACGAGAGATTTGATCCCTTTCAACGCTTAATAGATCTAGAGTTAAGATGGATCAAGTTTGGTTATATAAATTTCACATTAGAAATATTCTTACTTTTAATTTTATTAAAAATCTCTCTCTCTCTCTCTCTCTATATATATATATATATATATAGGCAAGTGGTGGTGGAATCCATTGACCATTCAATTCCATGGGCTTATTTCAATGGGGTAGCTTCAAGGGGAATTAGATGTGGTGGAGGTGCGGCATTGTATCTATCTCACACCCATTTCTTTATCATGAAACTTGGTTTAGGTTCAGTCTCGAATAACTTTGCAAAAATTTACATCCTTGAGATTTTGCTTCTTCTTGACATTGAGAAAGGAATTTTGCACATATAAATTTTCGAGGATTTGATGTTGATTTTTAACTGGTTTGATGGTGTTTCTAGATTTCATGTCTATACTCTCGGTCCTATACTGGAAGAAATTATGATGCTTAAACAATATTTTTGATGTTATTTTTATTTCTCATTTATTGAAGGAAAGAAATGGGGTTGCAGATGGCCTATCCAAGGCAGGTGTTTATGAGGAAGAAGGATCATGTCAGATAGATGAGCACAATAGGGATCAACATTTCATTCATGGATTCCATCGAATGGATTAAATGTTTCTATTTTTGCTCAGCCTTTTCTTTTCGGCATACACTAGATTATCTTTTTGTCTTTGTACAATTATATGCATATTTTTCAGACTATTTGATGCTGGGTTGTATAAGCCTCGTGTTGTTTCTATGTACATATGATATATGTTAGTTTTGGGGGTTCCTTGTTTTATGGGCCTTTGAGGTTTATTTTGTCTATTTCTAACTTAGGGTTTCTTGTATATGCCTGTCATGTTTATTGTTGTCTACATGGTGATATTAGCATCCAGTTATGGATTTTCTTAAGTGCATCTCATGCACATATAGAATGTAATTTTCATATCCTTAATGAAACTTATATATATGTGCTTAGAATTTTTCTTTTGACAAGTTTATTTTTTAATGTGATATATGTGTGTGTGTGCACTTAGCATTTTTCTTTTGACATATTTATTTTTTAATGTGATATGTGTGTGTGTCTGTGTGAGAGAAAATTAGTTTATTGTAACTGTAAGTACTAAGTTTTTATATGTTTATTAATTAAATTTAAAAATGAAGTCACTAGGGTTTTATTCTCCGGAGACATTTTAACCTGCGTGGAAAAAGTTTAAACAAGTTGAAAATTGTGACGAGTAATTTCCATAAGCCCGAAGGGGCAGGAAAAAATGAATATCTTGATATTGACGTGAATAACAACAACCATTGTGATTCGATCCTAAGTCTTGGCCATAATAGTCCTCGTAAGTTACCGATTCACTAATTACAATGAATTCATTTATATATATAGTTTAATTTATATTGTAAAATGGATATTAATTTATACTCTCTCTCTCTCTATATATATATATATATATATATTTTATTTTTATTTTTATTTTATTTTTTTCTTCTTCTTTTTTTCTTTTCTTCTAATTATATGTTTATTAATTGAATTTGTTAAGTTTCTCTATGTTTATCAATTATGTGTTATGAATGTTTCTCTTCTAAAGATAATATTCATTCTGACACAACTAATGGTTAATAAGGAATATTATTTCCTTTTAATTTTGGCTACAAGAGAGAGCTAGGGTTTAATTTAATTTGATATGTCCAATTAAAATGTTATTTCTCAAAGCATTGGTAACCCTCTACCCCGCGAGAGAGTCATGTGATGGAGAGAATTTTATTGGATGATATAGATGTGGGGTTGGTATTTATCCTTAAGGCCAATAAACCCAATGTGGGGCCACACTCGTTGCTCGAATATGATGTTGACCTCATGGCGCTTTTGGACAAAATCGATAAGATGGATAGCTACATAGACAAGGATTGCTTCTCGTGCAAGGCCCATCCCAGCAAGAATGAACGTTGCAGATATTTTAGCATTACAAAATCATCATAAGAAGTCGAAATGTGTGTAATATCAAATCACATGAACTCAACTTCTTACATTGGGGATAGTTCAAATGTTGGGGCCTTGCAAGGTTACAAAAATGGAAATGTTCTTGGAAAGTTTTATTTAAATGTCTTTCTTGACTCTATCGTCATATTTGTATTTTTAGAGGGAGTTAGTTTGCTTCCAAAAGAGGATATGAATAAACCCTCCCCTGCCTCAAGATCTGGAAAATCAGGCATAGCCTTTTATGCTATAGAATATTTCTTTCATCTAAGATGAGGTTTTTACCATAAATATGGTGCATTTTATGGTCTTTCTAAGAACATTCTTAGGGGGGTCCTTCTGTCTAATTTTCAAAGCCTCAAATTTTATCTATTCACTTTTCACCAAAATTCATGATCAATTGTGAATCCCCTCTTTCAATATCTAGCTCCTACAATGTGAAAGGAAGCTTCAAGGCCTGAAATCCCTTAGAGAGCATGTCATAGCCAAGGACACCTCTAATTATTTAGTCTTAAGATTAAGAGGTGGAGCCAAAGGATGGGGTGCATCCTCCTCCTCCTAACCCAAGTCCTTTAATGATGCCCTAAAGCCAGGACTTTCATCTTTGAACCCCAAAGATCTCTCAGGGAAAACTTTCGGTGTGGATCAGGCGATGGACATTCCATCTCTTGAAGTGAATAACCTTTTAACCAACTTCGTGGCTACATATTATGAAAAAAAGGTGAGTATTTGTTGTTTTAATGAATTTTGGCCATCAACATCTCCTCTTTGTGGAATGGGTACACCAGAACTAGTCTTAGAATATAAAGCTACATTATTGCCCAAAAGGATTCTTTGTGGTGCGCTTCAAAAATTTATAGGACCAACAGAAGGCTTTTTATTAGGGACCCTAGCTTTGGGGTCGTTTTGGTCTCTCATTCCAACCATAGTTTTGTAATTTTAATCCTCTTTCTATGACAACTTTGAAAGCTCCAGTATGTGTAGGGCTTCCTAACCTACCCATTATACCTTAGCCTATGTGGAAAAATTGCTAGGTCACTTCATCAAAATATGAACAGAAAGGATTTCAAAAGGAATTGCACATTTTTTCACATATGTGTCGAAGTGGACCTCAGTAAAGGGTTTCTTGATAAAATCCCTCTCAAGTGGATTTTATTTTTTTTATTTTTTTTTTCCGCAAGGATCCCATTCCCACCCAAATACTAAGAAATAGAGTCGTTGATGGAAATATCCAAAGGGAACAAAAGGTTCCAAGAACACTTTGATTCACAAGTAGGAAAAATCACAATTACAGAAGAAATATACCACCAAATCAACTCCTTTAGACTCAACTTAACCTCATGCAGATCCATCTCATCCCTGAACAGAGGAGGCTTGTCCTTCAACTACAAATGAAAGAGACTCAGCTATAATTTTGGCTCCAACAATGAGTGGGCACAGACTTATCCATGAATCAAATCACTTGAATAGAAACAAGGAAACAAGAAGTACGGCAGAAACTTCAACAATGGAATTATCGCAAAGAAATGTTGTATTGTCCCATCTACATTTGTTCCTAACAACTCCTTGGAATGGATTGATGTATGCAATATAAAAAGAAAAAAGGAAAAATCCATGAACAATCTTGGGCTCTAATATGAGGATGTAGTAAATATATTTTCATGTACTTTCCTTATTTGTGATGGATGGATTGATGTAATTTGTTATTTTGAGGCAATACAAATTAAATTTCAAAAAAAAATTATGTGTTCTGAAAAGTACCCTAGATGGGCTGTTTTCAGAGCAGGGGGGGGGAGCTACCACTGACCGACCTAGCCAAGAGGTTGGGGGAATTGGAAACACGTTGTAACGGACCCGAGCTAAAATTTCATGTAATAAAAGTTAATAAAGGCAAAAATAATACCACAGTTAAGGGACACTTATTCCAAGTTGAATATTGGACAAAGATATCCTAGTGGGCATCACTATATTTGTTTATGGCTAAGGAAATCGACAAAGGCATTGGAAAAGGCTTTGGAAAGGAAAAATGACATTTATTGGCACATTTGTTTATGAAAATAATGGAAAATAGGAGAAAAGGAAGGTGAAAGGTCACATGTTTCATGTGAAGAGTAAAGTGAAGGAAAATGATGGAAAATGAAGAAAATCAAGGCCTAATTGATAAAAAGGCTTATGGGGATCATTTCATTTGGTAAGTTCAGTTTTGGAGCTCTCTCTCTATTCTCTCTCTCTCTCACTATTAGACACTTAGAGTTTTCTTGGAGCATTTCAGCATTGGACCAAGAAAGGGGAAAGAAATCAAAGGAAGGTTAGGGAAAGGGAAAGAAAACAAATATCAAGCAAGGAAGAGTAGGATTAATCAACTTCAGCAGGAATAATTGTAGGTAACATATTTCACGTGTGATTTCCTAACTGGTTTGGACATGCATGGCTTATGCATGTTGGTATTTAGTTCTCTTGCTATTGGTGGCATGGTTTTGTCGGGTTTTGATGGTGGTTTTCAGCCTTGCCTTGCCTTTTTCCGGATAGCTATGGTGTGATGGGATTGATCTTAGTTTTGAGCTTTAATTTTTGGATGGTTTTCATAATTTGGGGTGGAGGTGGTCTCGGGAAATTACCAAAGGCCTAGGAATCCCTTGACCGGTTTTGGTAGGATACACGATAAATCCTGAGAGACAAGGAGATGGAAAATTCCTGAAAGATAGTGATGGAATCCGGAGGCATTCCAAGCTCGGTTCGATTTTTTGATATCGACGCTGGTTTAGGTGTGATCATAATATGGTGAGGGTGGAGGTGGTTCAACCTTTGGATTCCCTTAGCTGTTTTTGGATCAGTTTATTTATGAGATCCCACATTCATGTTTGTAATATGGCACGAGGGTGACTGATTGAAGAGAGATTCGGCTTAGCCATGTCTATGGTCGAGTGGTACATGGAAGTCCTGAACCTGGTTGGTTCTTGCCTATTTTAATAAAAGCTAAGTTCTCTTTCTTTTGTACTTGTTAGTGTGTGGATTTAGTGGTTGTTATCTCACTGTTATTTACATGGTTTTATGTTGGTTATAAGCATGGTTATATGAATGTTTCAAGTCATGGTTATTTCATGTACTTACTTGTAATTGTAAATATAATGGATTCAAGACCTAATCGATACCATAACAGTTCAAGGGATAAGGTAGTGATCCTTCTTGTCATGTCTCATAAGAATTTTCAGTCATTCATGATTTCTCTTGTATCTTAGACCTTTAGATTTCATTGATGCTAAGTGTTTGACAAAATGGTAGTCCCAGTTAGGGATGGTCAGGCCTAGTCATGGAGTCATATTTTGGTTCATTAGCCTTGTCATTGCGTGTTTGATGGAATTTGGAATCTATGGAAATTTATGGGCAGTGACCAGGATTATGGGCTTAAAAAGTGTCACAAATCCCAGGGACGCATACATAGGTCCGAGGAAAAAAGTCCCCGATGCACCCATGCCCATGTTGTGGGAGCGTCCAGAGCCTCCCAGATGCACCCTTGTCCATATCAAGGGAGATTTGGGGGTATTTCTTCACTAAAACTCAGTGGGACCAAGGGATCGTTTAGGTGGATGACTCATATAGCCTCTTGGGGTACTGTAGAAGGTACGAGAGGTCTTTGTTATGGGTTTTTGTCAATTCTAGTTCCTTAAAGTCACCAAAGAGGTTGAGTTTTGTCATAGTAGCCCCTTATCTCTTGTTTACCCTGGGTGAGCTGATGAAAGTGGGTAGATATGAGGGGAGGTGTCGCTCCAGTGTGGTATCAGAGCACGATTCAGTCCTTGGACGGGATGGGCGGTGTGTTGGTCATGTATTTATGTTGGTTGTATATATGTTTCTCATACTTGTGGTCTATGTACTTGTTGCATCCACATGGTGTTGATCATGGTGGCAGTGATGTCACCATAGAAGGGTTGTTGGTGTTGTTGTGAAATGTGTTGTCATGAGTGTATGACCGACTAGACATGTCAAGTGCTTACATGCTTTCAATTGTGCATTGGTATGGTTGATGTTTTCATGCATGAGGTCATGGTGTGTAGTTGATATGGTCATGCATTGATGATTGAAATCTAGTTAGAATGATGTTTATGTGTTGATACACCTATGCATTATAAGTTTAAATGATGTTATTATGTCTATACATGTATTACACTGATTGGTTGATCTTATAGATGAGATATCATCTCCAAATTATGCTAAGGTATATTGATTTATTGTGATTTGGTTTAAGATGACATGAGATGCCTTGCAGGAAGAAATCAAAGATGATTAACAATATAGTAGACTACAAATATTCTCCCTTTGAACATGATGAGCATCATGGTGTTGGGCACTCCTCTAACTTAGAAGACACCTTGAGAATTTTGAAGGAAGAAATAAGGAGTTGTAAGGCAGACAATGACAAAATCATACGGGAAAAAGAGAAACAAGTAGAATTCAATGCAATAATCCTTCAAATTCTGTCAGAGTTGCAGAAACATGGACCACTTTGGATCAACTATGGACAAGAAGATGGGACTAAGGGGACATATGGCAGTAGGTCTCATGGTGGTCACAGGTCATATAAAGATGGCAGGTCTTTGGACACTTCGGATAGGAGAGGTTAAAAACACAAGCACTATTCTATCTCTGGTTCTGACACGCATTATGATCGTCATCATTATCATCCTTACAGGAGAAGTGACAAGGGATATTTTCCAGACGAGTTTAGGAAAGAAAAACCACCTACATTTGATGGAGAGATGAAGAAATCACAGGAAGCAGAAGCATGGTTGCTTGGTATGATGAAATTCTTCAGGTTGCATGATTATTCAGAAAACATGAAAGCCATAATAGTTACATTCAGTGTTAAAGGTAAAGCATATATTTGGCAGTAAGATGTGAAGAATGTCAGGGGTATTTATGAGGAGGAACTGACTTGGAGTGTGTTCAAGAGGCTATTACAGAAGAAGTACCTTCCAGAGAGGTACTATGATGCCAGATCTAAGGAGTTTTATGAGTTGCATATGAGTTCCATGATAGATACTGAGTATACTAGCAGGTTCTTGGAGTTGTTGAGATATGTGCCTTATCTCAAGGAGGAGAAGTCCAAGGTTCATAGAATCCTTAGTTTCTTGGAGTTGTTGAGATATGTGCCTTAACTCAAGGAGGAGAAGGCCAAGGTTCAGAGATTCATTAGTGGGCTACCAGTAGCCTACAAAGACCAAATTGAGTTCGATGAACTTAGATCATTGGAGGAGGTTATTCAAAAGTTGAAGCATTGTTATGAGTATTCAAGACACAAAGTTGAGCATAAGCGTGATTTGAAAGGAAATGAGAAAGCTAAAGGAAGATGGCCACCAAAACGGGGAAGACCGCAAGGTGCAAGTGAGAAAGAAAATGTGGTTCCTTACAAGAAGTTAAATACAGTTGAGAAGGGACATGGAGAGCAACATAATAGATGTGATGGTAGAACACCGTTGTATTGTTGGATATGTAGCAAGGATCATTGTAAGAGGAATTGTCTGCAGTATCAGGGTGGTAGACCCCAAATATATAATGCACAGGAGGCGCAAAAAGTTGGGGATGTTGGTCAGAACATTCCTCAGATTTATGTAGTTGTGGACAACAAGCAGTAAGATCACCATGCAACTATCATTGAGATGGGCGGTAAGCTTTGTGATCAAGTTATTTCTATTTTGATTGATCCTGGATTTTATTATAGTTATATTAATCCTAACCTGGTGGATAAGAGTGGTTTGAGAAAACAAGTGCATGTAGAATCTTGGTTGGTACAGTTGGATACAAGTACAAAGAAAATAGTTCACCATTAGGTAAGAGCTTGTGCATTTGAGTTCAATGGCATGTTTACAACAACACACTTAAACATATTGTCTTTGGGATCATATAGTATGCTATTGTGCATCGATTGGATATACCTTCACAGGACCAAGGTGGATTTCTTTGACAAGGCCATTGAGTTCTTGGATGACAACGGGGAAAAGATAATCTTGCAGGGAAAGAAGAAGCCTACATCAGTGAGGATGGTTATTGTTATGCAAGCTAAGCGCAGTTGCAGGAGAGGTTGTGTAATGTTTGTAGTGCATATATCTAGTGACACGGGTAAAGATGTTGATGATGCAGAATTATTCCAAAGGTATCCTATATTGCAACAATTTCAGGATGTGTTTCCAACAGATATTCCAGAGTTACCTCCTCATAGGGAAGTATATTTTTCTATTGAGTTGTTACCAAGGGCAACACAAGCATCAATGGCACCTTATAGGATGAGCACACCAGAGTTGGTAGAGTTGAAGTTGCAACAGAAGGAAATGCTTGATAAGGGATACATTAGGCCAAGTGTATCACCTTGGTTTGCACAAGTGTCGTTCATGAAGAAGAAGGGTGGTACTCTCTGATTGTTCATTGATTAGATGCAACAAAACAAAGTGACGATCTATAAAAGGTACCCAATGCCAAGGATTGATGACTTGTTTGATCAGCAGAAGGGAGAAATAGTGTTCTCTAAGATTGAATTGAGATAAGGATACCATCATGTACAATCAAAGAAGAGGAAATCTACAAGACAACTTTCTGGACCAGGTATGGGCATTATGAGTTTGTTGTAGTTTCATTTCGTTTGAATAATGCCCCAACTACAATTATGTGTTTGATGAATAGTGTGTTGCGTCCTTATCTGGACAAATTTATTATTGTGTTCATTGATGACATCTTGGTATATTCTAAGAATGAAGAATAACATGCCGAGCATTTAGCATAAGTGTTGAGATTTCTAAGAGAGCATCAATTGTATGCCAAGCTTAGCAAGTGCAGTTTCTTTCAGACAGAGGTGCATTACTTGGGACATGTTTCCAAGGATGGCATATCAGTAGATCCATAAACGATAAGGACCATCATGGAGTGGGTAACTCCTAATAATGTGGAGGAAGTCAGGTCATTTATGGGATTAGTAGGTTACTATAGGAGGTTCATTAGGAACTTCTCACACATTGCATATCCTATGACATCCTTGCAAAGGAAATATAATATGTTCGAGTGGGCTGAAGAATGCGCATCTAGTTTTGAGTAGCTGAAGCAGTCATTGACCAATGCTCCAGCCCTTAAGATCACATATATGGATAAAGAGTTCGTGGTAAACATAAATGCATGTAAAAGAGGGCTTGGTCGAGTCCTTATGTAGGAGGGACAGGTGGTATGCTATGATTCCATGAAGTTGAATGAGCACGAGCAAAAATACGTGACTCATGATATTGAGTTGGTAGCTATCATTCATGCCTTGAAGATGTGGATGAATTGTCTTCTTGACAGGAGGTTTGTGTTGATGAGTGATCACTGTGGGTTGAGATATTAGTTTGACTAGCCGAATTTGAACGCCATACACGCTAGATGGTTGGATACCCTTAGTGATTTTGACTTTGAGATAGATACATCAAGGGAAAGGATAATCGCGTCGCACATGCTCTTAGCAGGAAAGTACAGGTGAATCATATAACAACTATGAGCTCTTATGGAAAAATCTATAGGATATGGTCTTGCAGGCGAGACAGCGGGATGAGAAGTATATGGAGCTCAGACACAGGTTACAACAGAGTACATGTACAGGTACATGTGTAGGCACAGGTGATCAAGATGCAAACTATTGTCTCACGATAGATGGTTTGGTGAGATTCAGGGACATGATCTATGTGCCGGTGGGAATGATATCAAGAAGCTTATTTTGAGGGAGTTTCCTGTCAATTTGTACTTGGGTCACCCAAGATATCATAAGACATTGACGACGATAAAGAAGTTATACTATTGGTTGAATCTGAAGAAGGAAGTGGTGGAGTTCATGGCTAGATGTTTGGATTGTCAACAGGTAAAATGTAAGCATCGAGGTGGTCTACTACAACCTATTTCGATTCCAGAATGGAAATGGGAGGTTATTTCCATGGATTTCATTATAGTTCTTCCAAGAATAGTGAGTCAGCATGATTATATTATGGCATGGTAGGCAGGTTGAGTAAGGTGGCTCACTTCATTCTAGTGAAGACTACGTATTCATCTAATGAGGTGGCACAAGTTTTCATCAGGGATATCACGCGATTACATGGTGTTCCAAAGAATATTGTGTTGAACATGGATGCCAAGTTCACTTCCAATTTTTGGAAGGAGTTGTTTTCAAGTTTGGGGACAGAGTTGGCCTTTAGTATATCTTATCATCTACAGATAGATGGATAGACAAAGAGGATAAACAAGATTCTGGAGGACATGCTAAGGATGTATGTCATACATTAGTAGAGGAGATGGGAGGAGTGTATACCATTGGTTGATTTTGCATACAACAATGGGTATCGAGAGACATTGAGGATGAGTCCCTTCGAGGCACTATATGGGAGGAGTTGTATTACTCCCATCAATTGGAGTGATCTAATTAACACTGCGTTGATTGGACCAGACATGTTGGCAGACATGGAATAGGAAATGTGGGTTATAAAGAATAATATAAAGGAATCACAAGACAGATAAAAAAGTTTATGCAGACTAGCACAAGGCATTTAAGGAGTTTCAGGTTGGGGAGCATGTATATTTTCACATCAAGCCCAAGAAGAGCTCCTTGAGGATTGGATCATGTGCTAAGTTGGAACCACAATATTGCTAGCCTTTTGAGATCCTTGAGAGGATTGGACCAGTGGCCTAGACTTTCACTTCTTCCAAAAATTAAAGTGCATGATGTTTTTCATGTTTCATTACTTAAAAGGTATATAAAGGATGTTGATCATGTTGTTGATTACTTTTATTGCAAGTGGAGCAAGAAGGAGAATTCCAGTCGGAACCTTGGTGCATATTGCAGCGAAAGAAACTCATGTTCAGAAACAAAGCCATCGAGCAAGTTAAAGTGCAATGGAAGCACTTTAGGCCAGATGAAGCTACATTGGAGATGGCAGATCAACTGCGGGCTATGTATCCTTCATTGTTTGTCTATTGAGGTAAAGCAATTTTGGTATGATGTTTGGTATATGTTTGGAATATGTTTTAGTGATGTTTTGGTATATGTACATATGTATATGGATGTAACTACTACCATGAGCTAAGTTATAAAGCTGTAATAAGTGATATGGTTGTTATATGGTCATGTTAACATGGTGTTTTGCTTTGAGAAAGTCATTCATTGTAAATACTTCAATGAGCTAAGTTATAAAGCTCCATGGGAAGTATGTTTTCTACTCAGTGGTTTTGGTAAGATGTAGGTGTGGTTTAACATCAAGGATGGTGTTCCCTAAGGGGGAGGGTTTTGTAATAGATGCAGGTTAAAAGTTCATGTAATAAAAGTTAATAAAGGCAAAGATAAGACCATGATTAAGGGACACTTATTCCAAGTTGAATGTTGGGAAAAGATATCCTAGTGGACATCAATGGATGTATTTATGGATAAGGAAATTGGCAAAGGAAATGGAAAAGGCTTTGGAAAGGAGAAATGGAATTTATTGGCACATTTATTTATGAAAATAATGGAAAATAGGAGAAAAGGAAGGTGAAAGGTCACAAGTTGCATGTGAGAAGGAAAATGAAGGAAAATAATGGAAAATGAAGAAAATAGAGGCCTAATTGATAAAATGCTTCCGAGGATCAGTTCATAGCCTTTTGTTAGTTCAGTTTTGGAGGTATCTATATTATTTCTCTCTCACACTCTTAGACACACGGAGTTTTCTTAGAGCATTTTAGCATTGGACCAAGAAATGGGAAAGCAAGCAAAGGAAGGACAAGGAAAGGGAAGGAAAGAAAAGATCAAGCAAGGAAGAGCAAGATCAAGTAGCTTTAGTAGGAATATTTGTAGTTAACATATTTCATGTGTGGTTTCCTAGCTAGTTTGGACATGCATGGCTTATGCATGTTGGTATTTATTTCTCTTGCTGTCAGTGGCATGGTTTTGCCGAGTTTTCACCATGGTTTTTAGCATTTCCATGCCCTTTTTCGGATAGCCATAGTGTGATGGGATTGACCTTGGTTTTGAGATTTGGAATTTCCAGATGGTTTTCGGAATATGGGGCGGAAGTGGTCTAAGTAAATTCACAAAGGCCTAGTAATCCCTTGACCGGTTTTGGCAGGATACACAGTAGATCCTGAGGGCGGTGTCTCAGTTTAGGGCCTAGTGATCTGGTGTGGATTGAGGTAAAGCCTGAGAGACAAGGAGACAAAAAATTCATCAAGGATAGTGATGGAGTCCAGAGGAATTCCAGGATCAGTTCAGTTTTGTGATCTTGACACCGGTTTAGGTGTGATCATAGTATGGTGAGGGTGGAGGTGGTTTAACCTCTGGATTCCCTTGGTTGTTTTTTGATTGGTTTATTTATGAGATCCCACATCTATGCTTGGAATATGGCACGAGGGTGAATGACTGAAGAGAGATTTGGCTCAGCCATGTCTGTGGTCGGGTGGTAAATGGAAGTTCAGAACCTGGTTGGCTCTTGCTTATGTTTAATAAAAGCTAAGTTCTCCTGCTTTTGTACTTGTTAGTGGGTGGATTTAATGGCTATTATCTCATTATTATTTACATGGTTTTATTCTGGTAATAAGCATGGTTATATGACTGGTTCAATACACGATTATTTCATGTACTTACTTGTAATTGTAAAGATAATGGATGCAAGACCTAACTGATGTCATAACCATTCAAGGGAGAGGGTAGTGATCCTTCTTGTCATGTCTCGTAAGAGTTTTCAGACATTCATGCTCTCTTTTGTATCCTAGACCTTTAGATTGCATTAATACCAAGTGTTTGAAAAAATGTTAGTCACGGTTGGGGATGGTTAGGCCTAATCCTGGAGTCTAATTTTGGTTCACTAGCTTTGTCATCATGTGTTTGATGGATTATGGAAGCTACGGGAAGTTTTGGGCAGTGACCGAGATTATGGGCTTAAAAAGTGGCACAAATATCGGGGATGCAGGCACAAGTATAAGGAAAAAGTTCCCTAGATGCACCCATGCCCATGCTGTGGGAGCGTCGAGAGCCTCTCAATCGCACCCTTGTCCATATCAAGGGAGCGTGGGGGGGATTTCTTCACTAAAACTTAGCGGGACCCAAGGATCGGTCAGGTGGATGACTCGGATAGCCTCTGGGGTACTGTAGCAGGTACAAGAGGTCTGTCCTATGGGTTTCCATCGATTCCACTTCCTTAAAGTCACCAAGGAGGTTGAGTCTTGTCGTAGTAGTCCTCATCTCATGTTCACCCTGGGTGAGCTAGCGAAAGTGGGTAGATATGAGGGGAGGTGTCGCTACACACGTCCCTACAAAGAATGTTTAAGGCACACAAGACCTCAAGGCACTACCACATGCAGTCTACAATCATCATACTTTGTTTAATACACACTCCATACTCATGTTTTGAATGCTAGCTGATCCTCGAGATAGTTTGTTGGGTCTCTGCTCATGCAAAGCAACAAACAAGACTATTTTTGCTTACTACATCCCTTATCACAACCCAATTTGCATATTGCTCCATCATTGTTGGCTGCCAGAGCTTCCTATCTAATATGCAAGCCTCAAATCTCTTCGACTGCAATTGGTGCCTCTTGTTGGCCCATATCTTTGAGCCCTGGCCCATCATTATCTTGTTATATTTGGTAAGCCTTTGCAACTCCAACAAAGCCTAATGCCATCCATTATAAATTAGCACTACAACAACGAAGCCAATTTACAATTAATGGCCCGGAAGACAAGATTTACCTAGTTATTTCTTTCTCCTTGTAGGTTTGATGTGCATGGTGCAACTTTCAAGTTTGGTTTCTTATGCATGCAAGAAGATAATTCATTCTGTTACTAGACACCTTTTGTAGATGCGCACTCAGTTAGATTTGGTTTGAGTGGCACCTCTTGGTATTTGGTCATTGCATTCATTCTAGGGCTTTCTTTTGGTGTTCCATTATGAAACATTTTAGCATGTTTTTTTTTTTTCTCAGTACTTGGCTTGCTTTAGGGCCCAAGAGGCCTCTCGTTGGTCTATTCCTCTTGAATATTCTCCTTTCAATGATTCTCTTTTTTTACTTTCCCTGTCTCACCGTCCTCGTTCTCTCTTGAGTCAGCTTATCCCCTTCATTCTTTTCTTGTTGTCTATCTCCCTATAGGAACTTGGCCTCTCCCAATGCTCAGTTTCTCGAACTCGTCTCTCTTATGTGTGGCTTATCGCCTAACACCTATCACTTGCACCATTCATCTCCTAACCATATACTCTCCTTTATTTCTTGGTCCCTCCATCATGCCTCGTCGATGTGCCCATGTCTGCAGAGGAGAAAATTATTACTAGGAATGGTCTAGTAGAGGAAATATGTGTATACACAACTGTTTGGAGGAAACTACTACCCAGTTCTATGAGATTACCATGAGCCCCATCTATGATGAGCTCACCCACATTGAGAGAGAAGGATCATACCATATGCACCATCTATTGGACACAAAGGTTCTTACTAATATGGTAAACTAGGTGTCGAATATCAAGCATAAACGTGGACGTTTCAACCAATATATGCACAATTCTGACTTATATTGCCATATGAAATTACTCCTTGGGATAATTCTACTTGATAGGTTTGAGCTTCAAGAAGACCTCCTTCACTCTATGGATCACTTGCATCACCACATGAAGGACCTAGATCATAGACTAGATCGTATAGAGCAACACCTTTTCATCCCACCCCTGGCAGGAGGCACCCATGGAAACAACCAAGACCCCATCCATGTTGCAAATACGAATTCTGATCCCCCCACTCAGTCTTCTGATATGCTCTGGTTTCTATCATTTTTTTTTTTATTACCATCTATTCTCAAAGCTAATTTAGCTTGCTTTTCAATCTTTGTATACACAATTTTGGTTTTTTAGTACTCTTCTATCTTATATCTCTCTACGAAGAGTAAAATTTTGGTTATGGAATGGTTTTCCTAGTGAGACACTGACCTAAATATTTTGCATTTTCATGTAAACCCTTGTTCAGAAGGAAATACAAAATTTACCCCACAAAAAAAAAGTGTTATGAAATATCATGGTTATCAATATAAATCATCATTATTATTCAAATTTATTTAATGTGATATGCATATTATGAATATTTTTGAAAAAAAAATATATTAGTAATTTTATTAACAAAATCAAAATTACAATATAACACATTGAATTGAATCAATTTATTGTTTGTATTACTTTTTTAATTGAGCTATCTATATCTATATATATATATATATATATATATATATATATATATATATATATATATAAAGAAATCGGGTACTGTTTAAAATGGCACTAATCTTTGGTTTCATCCTAAACCAAATGATTACCGAATTACAGATTGGCACTCGCTTAGGAAATGGTAGATGGTTTAAAATATATTGGGTTTCATCTTAAACCAAATGATTACCGAATTGCGGATTAGCACTGGTTGATTGCAAAGGTTGAGAGCATGATCAACATATGGAAGCACAGATGGCTATCCCGAGCCGGCAGATTGGTCCTAATCAAATCTGTCTTGGAGGCCATCCCGGTATACTGGATGACACTCGCATGGATTCCTAAAGGTGTGACAAATCGTATCCAATAGATCTGTCAATGGATTCTTTGGTGGGGAATGAAGGAGGATCGTTCTTTTGCTTGGATTTCTTGGGAAAAATTTTCAAAACCAAAGGGATGGGGGGGTTGGGGAATGAAAGATCTCAATAAATTTGCTATTGTATTGGTGGCCAATATGGGCTGAAAATTACTGGTTGGTCACAGCCTGTGGAAACAAGTTACCTATTACAAGTATATCGCACCCATCACCACATTAGATTGGTTCAGGAGTAGCCATCATCTGGAAGGCCATCTACAAATCCATCCACCTGATCAGACAAGGACTGGCCTGGTGAATTGGGTCCGAGGAGCGAGTCAAAATTGGTGTGGATGCATGGTGCGGTTGTGGTATGGAATTCTCACTCCCCTTGGATATCAGACTTCATCTTGCTCGAGATGGCAGATTGTACCTCTCACAGATTTCTGATGTAGGTCATACTACCTGGGCCTCACAAGCTTGGCTATGTGCTCATGATTTGGACCTCCCTGCTCATTGGTGGCCAATATGGGGCAGATACATCAGGGTCCTTCACTCCACCACCATTAGAACTACAGATCAGGAGGATGAGATTCTTTGGGCCATTGCCCCGTCTGGAAGATACACTCCAAAAATCGGCTACATCACCCTTTGTAATTAGCTGGAACCATAGAACAAGGCTTGGTGGTGGCATCAGTTATGGAAATTGAAGGCTCCCCCAAAATCCAGATTACTTATGTGGTGCATTCTTTCGAACTAAACGCCCATGGAGGACAGCCTATGTAGAAAGGATATTCATGGACCATCCAGATGTTGTTTATGCCTCTCACAGGCGGAAAATGTAAACCATTTGTTCTTGGATTGTCCTGCTATCTCTCAACTCTGGCATGCTACGAATACAGTACTTGGTTGCACACAAATCTGGCAGGGCACCTTGATCTACAATGCCTAGTCCAATTGGTGGCATGTCTCCCGGAAGGTCCTCGTTGCTTGGGGTATTTGGCTCTATAGGAACCATTTTATCTTCTTGAATAGACCTGTTGATTGGGAAATAATATGTAGGAACATTGTTTCCATTTTCCATCTTATTCCAGAGGACAACCAAATTACTCTTAACAAGGTCATCATTCCTGAGAATATTGACCACTCCTTTCCATGGGCCTATTTTGACGGTTCATCCAATCCAAATGGATGCGAGGGGGGGGGGGGGGCGGTTGTTCTGCACTTGCATGACACTCATTATTTCCTCATTAAAATGGGGCTTGGTCCGAGTACTAATAAATTTGTTGAACTTCATAGGCTCAGACTTCTCCTCTCCTTTTCCAGGGAACATGATTGCAACAGAATTCAGATTTTTGGGGACTCACAGATTATCATCAATTGGTTTAACTTGAAGGCACAATGCCACACTCACCTACTTAGAGCACTTCTAGATGAGGTCTTATTGCTAAAATCACTATTTGATTTTATATCTATTACACAAATTTTCAGGCAGCGGAATCAGGGGGCCGACAAAATTTCCAAGGAGGCCTTGCAGCTAGAGTGGGGTCGATGGCACATATCGGAGCATATTGGGGACATGACATATCAGTACTACCACCGCCCGTTTATTGAAGATTTTGAGGCACAAGATGCTGTAAATAACTGAGTGCAGTTTTGATATTTTGATTGCGGCATTTATATACAGCGTACAAGACTGTTTTTTCTATTTATTTTGATACTCAGCACAGAATTTTTATTAATATTTTATATGTAAATGACTATTTTAGAATAGCTAAAAAATCGTCACTGCTTACTTGACAAAACCTGACTCCACGGAGAATATGCAACCTTTTGATTTTAGCATAGATGAATATGCTGCTAAATGTAACATGTGATTTTTCTTATTACTAATGAAAAATTACGACCTTTTTCTCTGGGAAAATAAATAAATAAATAAATAAATAAATAAATAAATATATATATATATATATATATATATATATATATATATATATAATGCCTCGCATTATAGATACTACAACATTTCCCCCTCATTGGGTTGTTAAGCGCCTCTCAGTGCAATAATTCATCATTTGTTTTGAATATTCTTGTTGTTGTTTACACCTCTTTGTATCCTTTTACTAATCATAGAGCCCCTAGTTTATAATAACACTCCTCTATCATTGACGTTCAAAAGATTATCTTCTCTCAGGCTCTTTAATTTTACCCATATTCTCCTTTGGAATTTTATCTAGTTATTTTATTTACTTTCTCACTTCCATATACAATTTGAAAAAGGATGTCAAGAATAATATTCTACCACCAAAATGGAAATTAAAATAATGTAATAAGAAAATAATTCCTAGAAATTTAACCTTCTCTATCCAAACTACTTCCTACTTTCTCGCTTAAAAAAGAACTCATTTCTTCTCCTTCTCATGTTGAATTGCAACTTCTTCCAACAAGTTATGGGCCACCTTTCCTCTATTTCTCTTTCAACATCTTCCAACAATTCACCTCTTCAACCCTCCCAGGTAATTCTTCTTTGAAGGGAGTCAACTCTATGTCACATTGACACTTGTAAAATAAATAACATCTTAAAACAAGCAACAATTCAATGTTTCAAACAACAATGGTATTCAAGATCATGCATCCTCTTATATGAAGACACCATTACTCACACACTCTCTTTAACATCTAGTTCCAGTGTCAGCTTAAACCCTAAACTCCTCCACCTAGTTGTCAAAGTTTTTTTAGAATAAGATATCATGTTAGTTAAAGCCTCCCTTCTTCCATGACATGTCTCTGGTTGTTTTAGGAGATGTGATATGTCTACATTCTTATGAAGGTTAGGTTATACTAACTATAGGTAGGTAGATACACCTCTTACACTAAAATTATTTCTTCCATAAGAGCCAAAAGCAATTGATATTTTTTATGAAATGGGGATGATATGGAACAAAAAAAAGCAAATATTTTTCCCATAAAATTATATAAGTGAATCATCTTGATTCATTCAATCACAATTGAATCACAATTTAAGAAAACTAATAACCATGTTCTTATGGAATACGTGAACTGACGGTATCATCTAATAAAATATGTGAATATGAATTTTTTTTAATGAAACAACACTTATATTATATTATAAAAGAGCTAGTTACAAGGCCAATATATGCCATATATATTCTTAAAAAATCTACAATTCTACATTGATATATGCCATATGTTCTACAAAAAAACTTCTAAAAAAGAGCATACTTTCAATACGTTAATCATAACACTGAAAATTAAGATGGACTAGATGGCCCAACTTCAAAAGTTGTGCCCAATTTCTCCTCTACCACAAGAAGTGCATTTTCTTACATCTCGACTGGATCGTGAACCTCTAGAGTATGTTGACCTTTTTTCACTTCCTAATGTTTCAGTGTGGGCTCAAACTCACCAACAAGGGGGGAATCCATTCCTTTAAATTTGAGTTTCATACTATTATTTTAGCCTCCATTATATCCAACTTCTTATCCAACTTGCTCTCCAATCATTCACACTTTTTTTCTAGCAATTGAAACTTCATGTCCTTCTCCTTCTCCACCATTCTAGCCTTTTGTTTGAAATCTCCACCACCCCTACTACTTCCCTTGAAATTTTTTCAATAGACTGATGCCAATGCTTCTACTCGGTCTCCTCAAGTTGTGCTTTTTGAATCACTAGTTCTTTCCTCTTCAAACTCAACATTCATGTATGAATGATGAACCAAAATCCATATGATTCTATTAAAGCACTATTGGATGCCATCCCAATATATATAGGCAGAGCTTGAAACCAAAGGTAGCATCGACCGCCGAGAGAATTAAATTCCATATTTGTTAATACCTAAAAACTGATGCAGGGATTCTGCTAGAAAGCATATCCTAGCATATAAAATTCAACTCCTTCACTCACTATGAAAATGCTCAAATTTTCTATAATATAAAACCATGAAAAAAAAACATTCAGCTTAAATTTACATGAAGGCGAAAAGAGCCATGCAAATTACTATAGATATAAATATAAAAATTCTCTGGCCATATATTACATTGGGTGGCCTCTTGGCTCTTGGCCCTTCAAACCACTCCTCACTCACTCCACTCTTCACTATCTCAGCTCTTCAACTATGTTTTTTCCCTTACAAAACACTCACATTTATACACAAATAATGAATTTAATTCATTCCAAAAATCTCTCCACTTAATCCTCAACTAAATCTAATTTAAATTCATTTTAGGTGTGGACTCAACTAAGTCCCGTACATAGAATTCCTACTCCCTAAATTTGCTACCTAATTCTATTTTCTCTCATATCCTTTTAATTAATAAAAGAATATATACAAAATCCTCACTTTTATAATTTCTCTCCTAATTTATTTAAAAATAACAATTAATAAATAAAACAATTAAAATGTCACACCCCCCTTATTACATAATTAAAAAATGAAAATTGGCCTTGATGCTCCTGCATCAGACTCCTAAGGTTGAAATTAATCATGATCGCCTAATCATGTGTTTGGATCTGTGTCTGCCTGGATCCCATATCTTATGCTGCAACTTTCCACTTGCGCTGCTTCTGTCTGTTGTTATTCTCCAGGTCTCCACACTTTATGCTGCATTGCCCCACTGGTGATGCTTTCATAATCTTTTGTTGTCTTTCTCTTACTGCTTCTTCTTTGTTTTATTGCTGCTGGCCTCTTCTGGGATATCTTCATCATTATCCTCCTTATTAGTTCAATTTCTCGATCCAATATATTTCCTCCAGCATCGGCAATAAAACCTGTACTCACAAAACAATTGTTAGAATAAAAAACATAAGGCTTCAGTGCCCCTTCCGCTGCTGGCAACATTTCAATATGTTGCTCTGAAATTCCCTCATCCATCAGCACATCAGTATGTTGATTTAATTCCTCTGTGAGACTATCAGTTAGTCCCTCCTCCACATCCTCTGTTTGAAAAATGTTTCCCTGTTCTGTGTCTTTCAGTAACTTTCCTTGAACATAGATCCTCTGCTTTTCCAACTCTCTTCTCTGAAGATCTAACTTTTTGTATAACCTAACAATCTCAACTAGAGTAGAACTTGGAAATTTTACACAACTTTCCATACCTTCATTTGATGTTGACCAATCATCAGATGGCCCTTCTTCCCCTGCTTCAATACTATGCTGAATATTTCTATAAAACCCCTCTGTCTTCATTTATTCCTGAGATCTTGCTATCTCGGCATCATTTTGAACAGATTTTAGATTCAACTCTTCTTCTTTAACAAACTTCAAAGTTTGTTCAACACCCTGTGATATACCTACCATCACACACAAATCATTAGTCTTAAAAACATAAGACCTTGTGATCTCACTGGATGCTTCAGTCGACATCTCTCTTTGCTGTTGTGAATCCTTCATTTGATTCAGTTCTTCTGTAGATTTCCCTTCTGTCTCATCACTACGTCCCTTCTCCCTTTGGAAATCTTCCTGAATTTTCCTGGTTTCAACATCATTACATTGTAAAATTTTGTTAGCAATCCCATTAAACAAATACACTTGTTTACCTCCTTAAAATTTTCCTTCAACATTTCCACTTTGTTCCTATTCAATAACAGCTTCGATTTTCTGTCTTACCCCAGACAAGAAGTCATTTATGATTTCTTCCTTTTGTAACCAATCAACACATTCCTTCTCTGAAAAGAATTCTCTACCAGACTTTACCTCAAAAATTTCATTCTCCTTTGTGACAGTTCCATCAGATTGTTCACTGTCTTTCGCACATCTTGCAAACATACATAAACTGTGAGAAAAATGTCAAGGCTTCATAGCCTCACCTGCTTCTCGTACGAACACATCTTCAGATGCTTCTGAACTATCCCAATAGTTCATGAGATCTTCCTCACTGATCTCTTCACCTAGAATTTCGCGATGTTCTGGGCCACAAATGGAAACATCTATTTTTAACTCAGCCTCTCTGAATTCTTCACAACTCAACATCTGCTCGAGCTTCCTCAGCTCCTCCATCAACTATATGTTTACCTGCTTTTCCCTCTTTGCGTGTAGCTTCTGCCACTTCACCTTCTTTCTCATGGTCCAACCATGTGTCTGGTATTTCACATTTTCCCGCAATAATTCTATTAACAATTCAAGGTGAATTGTTATCTCGGCCTTCTCCCGCTCGTACTCTTCATCAAATCTCTGAAAATGACTATCAACAGCCATCTTCCCCTCCTTTGTGAACTGCATCTGTTCACACGTGGACTTCATTTAATCCACTTCTCGGCAATCCCTCACACTTTCCATTCATCAAAATGCAATTTCTCCTCCTGCGTTTGGCTTCTCTTTGTCCTGGAACCAATCTCTGGCAACCTTTTTGCTACAATTTGCTGCAAACACACTTTAGCAACACATGTGTTACAATTACCAATTCTTTGGGTGTCGGGCTCCACCGATCATGCACCCAATTACATTCATATTTTGTACTTATCTTACGACTCTTTGAATTTAGACTTATACCAAATTTTCATCTTGGATGAAAATACTCAAGCTCAACTCAAAACTATCCAAACTTTCATTTGACTCTAACACCTGTTTTCACTTCAAGACTCAACCCAAAAATTATGACAATGGATGTTTCAAGTTATACAATCTTCACTTTCTTTCATATTTCATTCTTTAAGAAAAATCATCAATTTTCCTTATCATTCCACATGATACTGAAGTCTTTATTCAATTGCAATTCAAGTGTTCCAAGATTTATTTAAGGTGAAAATAAATAAACCATTCCATCTTTAATGTTCAAAAATATCTTCCTGAAGTATCATACCTCATGCTCCTGTTAAGGTTATTAGTACCTTTCTTCTTGCAACCTCAGCCCTCTGATTTCCATTCTTCTGTGCCATCTTTATCACTGTAAATACTTGCATTCTCACAAGTTTGTCATCTTAATGCAAACATTTCCCTGCACTTATATACACCATGCAACCTCAATTCACATCTCTTTACCTGTGTACAAAGAATAAGAAACTTCTTCCATGAATGATGTACATTCCTACACTGTTTCATCCTGAATATTCCCTCCTTAAATGCTGTCACGTGATGGTAAAACAAAGGTTTACAACATCAAACAATTTCCAATCACCAACAAAAGAATTCTTCTTTTTCCACTACATGCTTATCAAAATAACTTAAACAAACTATGAAGAATCCGCATTCTCTCTCTCGGTATGCATATAAAAATGCATGTCAATTTAATGCCCAAATAATATCACAATCTGGGAAAATTTTTAATCGTTTGTAGTGCATAAACTTCTTTCTTTCAATCACTGGTTATGAATCAAACAACCCAGAATTCCCTCTTACTTGTAGGAGCTTATTTTTATCATAATGGTTAAAAAAATCATATGAAAAAAACCCATCGCATATATTCAAATGATTATAAAACCAACCAATCAGTCCAGATTCCTATAAAACCATGACTCAGATTTCATTTGAAATCGAACCATCATTCGAACATTTCCATAATTAAAGGTTCGAACTTATCCTCACCTCAAAGGAGCTTAAACCAACATTCGAAGTTTACAAAACTTCATTTAAATTCGCCACGGCTTCCATTCATCATATATCCAACCCATATATGAATACATGTTCCATTCATGTGAATACTCAATCTTCGACTTTTTCCTTTATAAACTTCATTCAAAGCCCAATACAATAATGAATCACAACTTTATCATCAAACATATATGTCTACAACTTGCCATTCACATTCCACAAATCAAATGTTATAAAACATTTAAGAACCCAGAAACCATTAAATTTTTTTGGTATCCACATCATTCAAATGTTCAAAAAATTTAAACGCTGGCTCATACCTCTTCCAGCGTTGTTACTCAACTTCAAAGCCACGCTTCAAAGTCGCTTCTTCAAACTGATTCCCACCTCTGCGTTAAGACTGATTCAAAACATCATTCCGGAAAATAGATGAATTCTGCCTTTGCGTTAATTATCATTCCGGAAAATAGATGGATACTGCCTCTGCGTTAAGACTGACTCAACAATTATCATTCCAGCAAAACAAAATGAATTGCTTCATTATAACAATACTCACCATATCTTAACCCATTCGATTGGGTTAAACCACTCGCACGGTTTCAAGGTCCGAGCACCCCATCTATAATTGTAATGATTTCGATATTAAAATCGACTTCAAATTATGTCGATCAAACCCGTCTTGCAATTTATTGATCCGCTCCAGTGGTTGATTCACTCCGCCTTTTGAACGCATGGTTCTAAATTTTGTTGGTTTATTATTGAGCTTGATATTAAGTGCAGAGCATGTTGCGCCGACCAGTTCCTCTGCAGCTATGCATCCATTTTCTCAAAATTTCTTCCGAATAGAAGAGAAACAAAAAACAAAACCAAAATAACCATAACTCGCCCCTCGGAAGAGATCCCTCGTACCCAAAAGCGGGATAGCTTTCAAACACCTACACTGGGTCAATCTCTCTAACCAAGAATAATGGGTGGACATGGAACTAGACCGAAGCCACCGAAGGAGGTTTTATTTGAATAACGATGCATCAACCTGGATATTTCCTGCTAATTCCCTTTGTACTTCTCTGTTCCCACCAACATCAGAAACAAATCTCCTTCCCACAACGACAATGGAATAAAACTCGGGGCTGAAAATGCTCAGGAGGATCATTGTCACCCTTCATCCTTCGACCTCCGCACAGTGAAAAAAAAATAGATCTCATGCCATCTTTACGAAAATATAGTCACCTTAACAATAAATCCCTTGAAGCACATAGGAAAGGTAAGACTCACCAGCAATAGAGATATAACTTCATAACGAACTTCTATAATTCCAAGAATCAATACAAAATGATTTTTCCTTATTCAACGACTAATTTCGATTTTATTTATGTCTTTGATTACTGAGTAAGGCTTCTGCGCCTTCATTGCTCACGCAGATCGATTTTTTTCGATGTTGTTGACAACCTCAACGAGCATGAAATCTCAGCGCTAAATCCCTTGGAGTTTCCCTTGTGATTTCTGCATTAGTTAGCCTCACGCTAACAATAAATTTAACAACTTGAGACTCGGCTTCGTCTACATTCTCTGTTATGGCTCGTTCCTTCCATATAATTTTTCTCTTCAATGCGTTTCACCGCAATTGACAATGCTCCTCGAATCAATCTTTGCTTACTGTCCCTGTTGCCAAACGAATGCAACAGCAGTAACTTGTGTTAACGTTGGTGTCAACTCCCTCAACGAGCTCTAAAACTCTTGTTAGCTTCGCCTGGAATTCTCTGCAATTGATCAATCTACGTGAGATGTCACAAAGTCATGGCGTTCTTCCAATACATCCACGTTTATGGACAATTTCCTCCCATTTCCATTTGGCCCCTACATGCAAATTAGTTTCTCACAGTGCACACACAGTCTATGCACATATATATATATACAAAACAGGCATCTTAACAAACTCTGATACCAAAATGATGTAGGGATTTTGCTAGAAAGCAGATCCTGGCATATAAAATTCAACTCCTCCACTCACTGTGAAAATGCTCAAATTTTCTATAATATAAAACCATGAAAAAAAACATTCAGCTTAAATTTACATGAAGGTGAAAAGAGCCATGCAAACTACTACAGATATAAATATAAAAATTCTCTGGCCATATATTACATTGGGTGGCCTCATGGCTCTTGGCCCTTCAAACCACTCCTCACTCACTCCACTCTTCACTATCTCAGCTCTTCAACTATGTTTTTTCCCTCACAAAACACTCACATTTATACACAAATAATGAATTTAATTCATTCCAAAAATCTCTCCACCTAATCCTCAAATAAATCTAATTTAAATTCATTTTAGGTGTGGACTCAACTAAGTCCTATACATATCCTTTTAATTAATAAAATAATATATACAAAATCCTCACTTTTATAATTTCTCTCCTCATTTATTTAAAAATAACAATTAATAAATAAAACAATTAAAATGTCACACCCCCCTTATTACATAATTAAAAAATGAAAATTGGCCTTGATGCTCCTGCATCAAAAATCATAGGAACAATCCACTTCTTCCATGGAATTTATGTCATCACCTGAACTGTAATCCATTTCATTTAAACCCAGATTGTGAATTGAAAGGTTAATTTCATAGTATAATTAAGGACACTCACATCCCATACAAACTTTGAATTTCCTATCATCAATTTGGTGAGTATGCATCCGAATCGAATCATGAAGAGATGTATGTTGATCACATGTACACCACTTGTTAAGAACCTACAGTGACCACCATATGTGAAGGACTCAAGGCCAACGATCCCTCCTTTGGAAATTACTCCAAATCTTGAATTTCAATTTTTTTCTTTAGTTTGATGGCAAAGGTGGCCATCATTTTCGCACAAAATATTTTGAGAGCACCTCATGGAATTGAGGAAAACATCCTTTGGGATTGATTAAATTCCATTATTCCTTGCGTCAAGTTTACTCCTTTATTGACCATTTTATACACTTCTGCATTTAGGTGCCTATAGATGTGGGAAAAATTTAACTCATCAAATTTCTTCAGCTGAAGAGTGATCCTTTTTAATGTTACAAAGTTAGTTTTTCCTCTCCCCTTCTTTAATTTGGAGACTTTCCTTATTAAAATCATTGAGTCTCCTAGTACCAACATTCTCTCTATGCCTATGTTGATGGCTAACGGCTAACAGTAGTCCTTTTCAAGGAGTCAAAATTTTACACTGTTTGTTTATTAAAGCTCCCAACCCCCAAGAAAACTGGATCTCTTTTTGTTTAATGAGGTAGAATATCACCCCTCTGGCTCTTGCTAACCCTAGTGAATTTTTTTTTTTTTTTTTACGAAGTAGATTATTTTGTATTTATTTTAATAAAACTATTTTTTAAATTCAAATATTTGTTTAATTGAATAAAAAACTTTTAAAAGATTGAATATTGTCGCCTTTCATCTAATGAAGTATGTTGATGATCCGGGTCTATCAGCTACCAGATTTACCCATGATCTTTTACTTCAGTGATGTGGTTAGAATTGCACTGAAACGAGCGTTAAAAGAACACATATGCATGATTTAAGTAAGAGGAAACAAGATGAAAATCAACAACATAATAACACGAGACGTTGATAACAGAGTTCACCCAGTGTGAGCTACGTCTCCAGGCCCGGTGTCAAAATGGGGTAGGCCACTTCATAGAGTGTTGGAAATGGTGATGATGTACATGGACTATGTTTTTTGTCATACTAGGATATATGCCTTCAACATGAGTGGCTTGCGACTCCACGAGACGTTCTGTTATAGGAACTCTCACTCACAATAGGCCTCCTATCAACATGAAAAAGTCTCACATAAGGTGACGATTTGGATCCCTTCAACAAGGTTACATAAGGATCATAACAATCCATGGTGAATACATATCACATGAAGTAGAAACATAGATCCCGCAACATACATCAAGCAAGGATCTAAACACCTAATACATCTCACAACAAATGATAAAAGAGGCACATGACATCAATACTGCATATACCTCAACCCCTGAAGTTGGCTGAAGAAGTGGATGCTCAGTTGTTGATTCTAATTGCACCATCAAATTCGTGGTGTTGAGAGGCATAAAATTAGTTGTCCACACTTGGGAATCTGACACTGCCACTCCAATTTGGAAAATGGCTGAAAAATGAGAAGCCCTGCTGCTTCAACAAACATCACCATTGAGTTCCTGTTGCCGAGAGGTGTAAAATCGACATAAAATTTGTTGAATTCTGACACTGCCAACTTTTGAACCTTAGGGAATCTTTTGATGCTCCTCAAAATTCCTGGGACATGGTTCCGCCCCTACAATAAAATATATTATCGTGGAACAACATGCCGGTCTTCCACCTCAAAGATCTGGTTTGCTCCTGCATTGGCTTAGCGCTCCGTCCGCCTTAAAATCACTCTCCAAATCTGCTCCTCCTTCGTTGCGAATGAATTACAAGGTTCATATATTAATTTGGGAGGGTAGTTTGCCAAGTGAATGGGCCGGCCTATTGGAGAGAGAAAAAATTAGTTGTTGGGAGGTCATGGGATCAAATCCCACTCCTCCCCATCAGAAATATTAAAATTTTGGTTGGCTAACGGATTGTGCGGTGGCATATATGGAGTTTGGTTGGTTTGAATCATTTGTGTTGGCGTTGTTTGATTTTGGAGCCGCCTGTTGGGTTCCAACCCCTCGTGGGCTGGGCGGGTTGAACCCCCGCTGACTCCCCTCCATGTGATGCTAAAACAATGGGCCACCACATATATAAGTTGGTTTAAAACCCGTGGTCCACAGGATTGGCGTATATATATATATACCAACCAAATATTTAATTCGTCAACCTTCCAACGACATACGTATTCGTTGGTTTGCTCCATTATTTAAATTTTTTTTTGTGTTTTTTATATAGTTATATTAATAAATATATATATTAAATGATTTTTGTTTTGTTTATGAGATTTTTAATATATATATTTTGGTCTTTTATGCAGGTTAAGGATCCAATGACTAGGGGACAAATGTCAATAGGCCATGTGTCCACTTCCATGTAATCAGTGGGTCCCACCTGCTCACCAGGATGCCATGTGGCACACTATGGGTCTCACTTTTTCCCTGTCTTGTCAAACTTTGAAGAGCTCTATCTCCCTCATACAAGCTCGGATTTGAGTGTTGTTGGGTTCCAACCCCTCGTGGGCTAGGCAGGTTCAATCCCCGCCGACTCCCCTCCACGTGGTGCTAAAACAATGGGCCACCACATATATATGTTGGTTTAAAACCTGTGGTCCACAGGATTGGCATATATATATATATATATATATACCAACCAAATATTTAATTCGTCAACCTTCCAACGACATATATATTCGTTGGTTTGCTCCATTATTTATCATATTGTTTTTTGTATTTTGTTTAATACAGATATAATAACCATAATGTTATATAGTTTTGTTTATATTTGAAATGTTTTGATTTTTTGTGTTTTTTATATAGTTATATTAATACATGTATATATTAAATAATTTTTGTTTTGTTTATGAGATTTTTAATATATATAATTTTGTCTTTTATGCAGGTTAAGGATCCAATGACTAGGGGATAAATGTCAATAGGCCATGTGTCCACTGCCATGTAATCAGTGGGTCCCACCTGCCCACCAGGATGTCATGTGGCACACTGTGGGTCCCACTTTTTCCTTGTCTTGTCAAACTTTGAAGAGCTCTATCTCCCTCATACAAGCTCGGATTTGAGTGTTGTTCGTGTCATTGGAATCGGGGCAATGAGCAGTACAATCTTGTCCTAGTTCCAACGCATTCTGACCACTTTGAATTTTGACCATTTCTAAGCCCTCTTGGTCTCTTGAGGGTGTCCGGAGCCACCTAGATCAGTTGATGAGACGTATTATGTCCTCATTACTGTGTGCATTAATGACATATAGTATGTTATCATTTTCATAGGTGAAACTTGGTTTGAACACTATAATTTATAGATATTGGTTTTTTTATTAAATTCAATAGTATCTGGCACATACCAACTAGAAAAGGAAGCACCATGAATTGTGAATTGACTAAGGATTAAATATTTTGCGACCAAAATAACATTCTAAAATTTACTTTGATCAATTAGTGTGTATCAAAGCTCCTCGATAGTAATCATCCATAGTAGATTGATTTCGCTTTGATGGATTGTTCTGATAATATTGCCAACTATACTTTCCAAGGTAAGATTTTTCAAGTAAAATACAAGATATGTTTTTTCTTCATTTTTGTAGCAAAGTAATGGTTAAGGTGATATATAAGATTTGTTCTACAAGTGAGACTCCATGAAATTTGAAATCATGCAATAATTTTGGTGATGTGGTACTTTAAAATTCTAATGATTAGTGGCCATAAGGAAATGAAATTCCATCACTCGCATCCTTCGTACGCTCTTGGAAACCATGGAATTGACAACCCTAGTGATAAATAAGCATAGTAATAATATGCACTCACTATATATATAAAACATAAAAACGTACACCACACATTTAACTCCAAATATAACATTGTCCCAAGCCCTTGAAAAATAACAAGAACATTTCGAACACCACCACCATGACCAGATACAACACAATGTTAAACATAGTTGCCATCACCCTTCAGGTAAAAGGTGAGAATTTTTTTGTTGAAGCTTAAACCATATCAATATCCCCACCATCTTGCAACACTTGCAAATAAATTTAGCAAAATTCTACTCAACCATCCTTCTTGATTGCTTCAAATACAAAAGATAAGTCTGATTTAAATGCATCCTCCAAAATGAATGTATTTCCATGGTTTCCCTCACGAAATCCCATTTTGATAGAGGAATTGCACTTAGTTTCCAATCTCATATGGATTTTTTACTTGTTACCCCGAGAGGCTTCAAATTTCCATGAAGGCTTGGAATGATATAGGCCAAACATTCATGCACATGTTAAAATCCACCAATCTAAGCATCTTTATCACTCCACAAAACTTACCACTCACATTAATTTTCACTCATATTTGCAAATGTTAGCATTCATCCCTGATAAGGCCCAAATAAATTGAATCATGAACAATGATCATGGTATAATATGACTATCAATGAACTAAACCCCTTCCCAACCTGCCCCCATAAAATAAAAATTCCATTAATAATACTTATTGAAAAATTTAAAAATATGGGACATCTTCCACAATTTCCACTAGATATCTCTCATGCAACTTGATATGTCGCATCTAGTCTCTTATTTCCATTTATTGTGGTTTCCCAAACATCGTGTTTGATACTAATGCCCATCAACCTCACTATAAGATTTTTATCACAAAAACAATGCATTATCATATTTGGTGAGAAAATTGTCCAGGTTAGTTTAGTCCCTATTTACCCCAGGACCACAATTTCTAGTATATTCAATCAATCCATGAACCCGTGTATTTTCATCTACTGGTGATAACCATGGGTTCCTTATCTTATTGATCCAAGGATGTAACATCCCTAACACTTCATCTTGTTGATATTGTAACTATAATTAATTATGTTATTGATCCATGTATGGTCATGTAAATGTAAATGGGAAAAAGACCTAGAATGATTGTAGTTATAATTTAAATACCACTAGATGAAATGGTGAAGCCTTGATATGACACATACCATGTGAATCCATGAGGAGAGGGAAGACAACAAAGGGGAATTGGAGGTTAATAGTTTCCAATTGACTATAAGTTGAGCCAAATGTTCTTCTGGATTAATATTTTCAACCTTTCCCAAGAAAATATCAAATGGGAAGGTGCAACACTAATTACCAACAATTATGAGGAGAACAATGCTACTAGGACTACTCAAGAGTATGGGTAGTGTACCTCAGAAAGAATTCACTAGAAGTATATGATGCCATAAACACAGGTAGACCTGACATGTAATCTGTAACATACCCCCTACTAACCCTAGCCCCTACTAAGGTAGAAAGAAGGAAATTACTAAGCTGACTCAACCTCCAAGGTTCTAGTTATGGAAATGGGGTCTAAAATTTCGATCTTTTCCAAAATCTTCAAAACATAAAAATTGACAACATCATTGTGATCATCTCGTCGAGACCTTTCCAACTATATAAATTTAATCTTGGCTTGACTTCCAGATCAAAGGATAGGAGACTTCAAAGATTCAGCCAATAGTCACATGCCATGTCATCAAGACTGGCCATGTGGCTCCCATGTTGTACCCACATGTATCACGCATGGACCTCCAAGTCTCAACTTTACTCGTTGCTCACTCATTCATTCCATTTTCGTTACTTGTGGGACCCCCTTTTTCCATGGTCCACTTAATATATAATACAAATATATATAACATTATCATCTAACCCCTTGGCCCAACCCTCATTAAATGCTATGATGCATCAAGTGGGGCCCTCAAGACCACATCATCCTGGGAGGAAAATCATGGGAGTTTCCCTTTGAGACCTTTTACAAAATTTTTGGGTTCCTTCGATGGAAATCGTTGAGGTGATGGAGGAGTACCTTATCCATGTACCCCATTAAAATGATGTCTCGGTGATAAAATCTTGACGGGATTGTATCAAGCAATGTCACTAGTTTTGTACGTCATGATGATGTCACGAGCTCTAATCGTTGGGGTGATGTGGGGCTTCCTATGAGTTGGGGTCTTCATTTAATTTCAAAGCGTTCATGAATAAATGGGGCCACACACCACATTGTCTCAGGAATTAAATATCAAAAGTTATAATTGCTGACTCCCTTCAAAACCTTTGGGGTAATAATTTTGGGTTTCATCTAACGACGAAGGTTTCCCAAGATATATGATGGCCCATATTTCCTCTGGGATTTAGGTTTCCAAGTCCTAAATACTGTCAAAATTGAACTTATATATGTATGTAAATAGAGGCCTCTAGAGCCATAACATATGTGGTTATGTTTGCGGTGTTATCTAGCTATCACTTCTAAGATTTTACTTTTCCTTGGTCCATCTCAACCTTCATTCATTGTGAAAAGAAGAGGGAATATGCCTAGGTGTCTATGCACACACACACACACATACGTACCTTGTCCTATCCCTCTTGATCTTTTACTCTGCCTCATCCCATCTCAACCTACTCGATATAAAAATAGGGTTATCCCTCCTGATCATGTAGATTAAAAATTAAGGGATGATGGCCAAATTGTTTTAGTATAGACTTTAAGTTTCTTTTTATTATTTTATCAAATATTGTCTTTCTTTCGATGAACTGACATTTAGAATAATCTGCAGGTTCAAAGTAAATAGGAATAAACCCATTTATTTAAGATAATAATCAGGGAATCGACCTCTCATTTCTACAAAATAAATAAGGTGTTACATGATGTGATTTGGAGCCATTAAAATCACAATGAAATCCATAAATAGTAAATATAAAACTTCATACATTTAGCCCTTATATATATGACAAAATTCATAAAAAGAAACATAAGCACTCATGCATTATATTCAACAAGTTCATGCACCAACATTACACAACAATGCAACATCATTTAGAGCCACATCATGATTTCCACTAAGAAATTCTTTCGTTTCACAACTCTCAGCTTAGAGAATCTTATTTACAATACATAAAAGGGGAAAATTGAAGGCAAGACTTCAATTTTCCACCCAAACATAGACCTATTGTAAGCAAAATCAATTATAGCAATCATCCCCGAGCCATATCCATGATGTAAGGGGAATTTATTTTCAACAGATTTAGCAGGAAGCCATATTTAGTCCACATAGGATAGGAAATACATATAAAATTTGGTGGTTTATCAACTAGTCAAGCAAAATAGATTTCACGACATTGGGTGGTTTATTAGATGTGTCAAATGCTCTAAGAGTGGTTTATCAGGCCATTGTAAGAACCCTAGGAGGTTTATCGACTCTCTCAACAAGCAACCATCTGCATGTGGTTTATTATCCCTAACTAGCACCCTGAGTGGTTTCTCAGCCAGTCATTGGCAAGCACTCATTCCCATTTACACTTGACCCTCTTGCACTTCTAGTCACAATTTCCTCTTTAAGGGAAGCCCATTCCCTCATCTCACAACTCTTTTCAGATTTACTCATGAGCTTCACCAAGAAGAGGTCCAACCCCCACATTATTGTGCATTTGCCTTTTTGTTATTTCCTTAGTGTTTCTTTCCATGTTCCTCTTGGACTCTTCCTCTTCTTTTTTTCTTATTATTTTCACCATAAAATTAATGAAGGGTGAAATATAACCCCACATGGGTTTATCGTTCCTATTCTCTCTTAGATCATAGATTTTTGGTCCCACTCTTCAAGCCATTACAAAGAGATATACTCATTTATAATATCAAGTACCAGTAAATTACAAAAATCAGGGGGAAAACATATGAAGGGTGTCACAAACCCCTCCCCCTTAAAAGGAACATTTTACTCAGTGTTCGTATTAACACAATAAACAAACAAAAGTGAACTTTACATACAACTCATACATATCCTTATTCAATTATCAAAAAATGGTTACCACAACCTTATTTTCTCAACCATCTCCCAGATGGCTTCATCAGGTTCAAAGTGCTTCCATTGCACCTTGAAATACTCTATTGTTCTATTCTGGAGCGCGATTTGACTTCGATATATGATGCATAGTGGTTTTGGTTGGAAATTTCCTTCTGATTCCACTTGTATCACATATTAGTCAACAACGTGATTAATTTCATTAACATAAATCCTAAGAAACGAAACACGAAAAACATTGTGTACTTTCGCTGTGAGTGGAAAGGCCAATATGTAGGCCATTGATGCCAATCTCTAGAATATCTCGATTAGTCCGCTATTTATGGGTTCCAACTTGGCACATGAGCCCATTTTTAATGACTCTTTTCTTTGGATTAATACAAAGATAAGCATGCTCTCCCACTTGAAACTCTTTATGTAGTCTCTACTGATTTGCGTAAATTTTCTACCTATCCTGGGTTGCCTTTAAATTTTGCTTGATCTTGATCAACTCCTTCTTCATTTATTTTAGCAATTCTGGACCAACGATTACTCTACTCGATCATCCCAACTAATAGGGTTTTTTCATTTCCTACCATAAAGTTCCTAAAAGGGACTCATTCCCAATGACTCTTGATAGTCGTTGTTGTATGCAAATTCTACTAGTGGAATGTAGCCTTCCCACTTTCTTGGCTAATGCATCACATACATCCTCAACATATATTACAATATTCTATTTACTCTCTCTTTTTGAACATTGGTACGAGGATGATAAGTTTTGCTAAAGGATAGTTGGGTTCCAAAACCAACAAACAATGACTTCCAAAATTTCGAAGTAAATTTGGCATTTTTTTGATATTATATATTTTTTGTACTCCATGCAACTTGATTATATTTTTCACGAAGATTTGGGTTATATCTATTTATTTATGAGTAGAATTAACAACAATGAAGCAAGTTTCATTGCTCAACTTATCCACTACCACCATGATAACATCATGCCATCCATATGTCTTGGGAAATATTGTAATGAAGTCCATGGATATGACCTCCCATTTCCATTCCAGAATTAGAATTGGCTGTAGCAGTCCAACTAGATGTTTTCGCTCCAACTTCATTTGTTGACATGCCAAACATTTTGCAAGGTATTTTCCAATCTCTTTCTTCATTCCTAGCCAAATATATGTCCTCTTTATGGCTATCATCATCTTTTGATATCGAGCGTGACCTGAGTAAGATTATTTTATGGAATTCATCCAAGATAAGGCAATGGTTCATTGTCCCACAAAGATATCTTAGGATGTGTTTGGATGTTATCCAATGGTCATGCCTTGGCTCCATTTGAAATTGACTAAGGATATTTACTGCAAAAAAAATGTGAGGTTGAGTATTCACAATATATATTGAGGAGCCAATCAACTGTCGATAGCATGTAGGATCCACATGAATATATTTTTAACTCGTCAACTTTTTCATATTAGTAATGATTGGAGTTGTCATTGGCTTACTATCCATCATGCCAAGAATCTGTAATATCTTGATCACATATTTTCCCTAACCAGGATAAATTTCACTAGGTTTCTACCAAACCTCTACTCCCAAATAGTAGTGCATAAGCCCAAGATACTTCATGTCAAATTCGACTGCCAATTTATTCTTGCATTCTTGTATACGATGTTCTACACTTGTAATAAGAAAGTCATCCACATATAAAAGTATGATCACAGGTTCATCCTTGACCACTTTGATATAGAGATTATAATTTGCAGAACTCTTGACAAAACTAAGTCTCAATAGGCATGCATCCATCCTAGCATTCCATGCTCTAGGTGCTTGTTTCAAGACATATAGAGCCTTCTTCAATATGTAGACACGTGTCTCCTTATTATGGATTTCAAATCCCTAGGGTTTCTCAATATAAAACTCCTCATCAATGGTCCCATTCAATTATTTATTTATTTATTTATTTTTAAATCTATTTGATGAATATTCCATCCCATAGTGGTAGCCAAAGAGACAAGTGATATAATAGTTGTATATCTTACAGTAGGAGTAAGGTTTCTTCATAATTTATTCTTCCTTTTGTGAAAAAAATCTTGCCACAAATCTCGCTTTATACTTGTGAATTCTCACATCAACAACATGTTTTATAGTATACACCCATTTGGAAGTGACAACAAATTTGTCACTAGGTATGGGAACAATTTACCAAACATCATTTTTCATAACGGACTGATATTATTCTTGCATTGAATTCCTCCATTTTTGATGTTCAATTTCTTTCTCACACGAGGAGGTTTCAACTTCAATGATATTAGTCATATAAGCTGCATAACCATAATTCCTTTTAGGTTTCTTAATTTTTATGAAATTTCCCTTAGTTGTTACATGTCCCTCGGACTCTTGTAGAGTTTTCCTCAACCAAGCAGGCCCCTTACAATTTTATGGAATGATGACATGCTGCAACATCTTCATGATTAGATGTAGGATCTTGAACATCTTCCCTTGTTATTCACTCGAAAATGGGTACTTCTTCTTCATCAGAATAAGCCAAAATATCTTTGGATCTTTTGTAAGATAAATTTTCATAGAAGATTATATTTCTACTTATTTCAATACAACGATCCCATTTAATGTATATTTGGTATGATTTTGATGAAGTGTTATAACCAACAAAGATGCCTTTTGTACTTGTAGGATCCAATTTATTCCTCTTGTCCTTTGGAATGGGAATGTAGACTAGACATTCAAAAATTCAGAGATGATCCACACTTAAGCTTCTTTCCTGTAAAAGCAACTTCCAGAGTCATATTATTGAGAGTTTTATGAGGAATGTGATTTTTCAAGTAGACTGTTGTTACAAATGCTTCTTCCCATAATAATTCAGGGAGATCTTGGTTACAAATCATGTCTCTAACACATTATTCAATTGAACGGTTCTTCCTTTTAGCCACACCATTTTGTTGAGGGTTATAGGGAACAATTAGCTCCCTCTTTAATCCTGATTCCTTTGAAAATACTACAATTTATTTGGAGGTATATTCTCCACCATTATCAGACCTTAGGATGTTTATCTTCCTTTCGGTCAGGTTTTCCACTTCATTCTTGAATTCTTGAAATTTCTCCAATACCTCATCTTTAGTCTCGAGGAGGTATAACCAAGTGTTTCCAGAGTGATCATTAATGAATGTCACATAGTATAAGTGACCTCCAAGATCTTTTACTAACATACGTCCACATACATAAGAGTGTATAAGATCTAAGATCTCTTTGGATCATGTATCAATACTTGAAAAAAGTTTCTTCACATTCTTTCCTAGAGAACATCCCTTGCATATTCCTCCATGTTCTTCTTTCAAATTAGGGATACCAGTGACAATTTGATTCAAAGATGGAAATATCTTATAGTGAAGGTGTCCATACCTTTTATTCCACAATTCAGAAGGTCTAACATCTAAGCACACTAAATATTGAGGAGGAGGTTTAATAAGTCTATGAAACATCCCCTCATAAATCCTAATTGTCTTGGCATGTTCAATAGTAGAGCCGTTTTCCCAAACCAAACTTTGCCATCAACAAAAGAAACTGTATCACCTTTATCTTCTAGGAAAGAAATAAAAAGCAAAATTTTCTTCAAACCTGGAACATATAGTATATTATGAAGATGAATACTTCCACTGGTCTCTAGCTCCGCTGAAGTAGATCCAATCCCTTTCACACAATAGCTCTTCTTGTCTCCAAGTTTGATTGAATGAGAAGATATTCATTTTTATAAATTTTGGAGTTGACTACATTCACCTATCATATGTATAGAAGCTCCACTGTAAATAACCCATACATTGTCATCCTTAAAAGTACTTGTGAGAGCGGAGAAGAAACTTCCATTCATCACTTATTTTGATAACTTGGATATGTACTTCAAGATGTATCCTTTGTTAGTTACAAGGAGACTCCCAAGAGTCTTGAGACCTACCTTCATAAAGCTTGTCATTGAGAAAAAAGAGTAGATGACTGCTTCTAAATTGTTTCTTCAACAAAAGTGACAACAAATATGTGATCATCCAACTTCCTTCCTTCACCTTAGCTCTGATATCATGTTGGAAAATCAAAGTATTTGTAGATTATTGTTGACTTTACTTACTTGATAATTACCTGTGCAATTAGTTGATCATTTATTACATTTATTTCTTCTTCATAGAGAAATTACCAAAACACGAAGATCACAAAGACACAAAGAACACAAGATTTAGGCTCCAAGCGAGGGAAAAACCCAAAAATAATACTTCTCTTCTTATAGAATCAAATCAAAGTGATACCTCCAAGACCCAAATACCAAAGTCAAGATTCCGTCCAAGCACCAAGTCAACCCTCTAATAGAACCTCTTCCAAACAAGTTAAAGTCATCTAAAGTAAAAAGGGGTCAAATTCTCCAAAAGATACCCCAATAAAAGTTTTGGTCCTCTACTTCAGGTCTGCAATTTTCACCCACAATTCTAGGCCCTACAATCCGCACATAAACCCTAGATTTTTGCTCATGTGAGCAGAAAAAGGTCAAATTTTCAAGTCTTCTTCCTTCGCTTTGGATTCTTCTTTTCTCCATGAATTTCACTCATGATTTCCTTGTTTTCTTATGGTAGGTCAAATTTGTGAAGTCTCTCCAAGTGATTCAAAGTCTCATGTTATATATACACTTCTCAAGGGGTCGAATAGGCCTATTCTAGCCCGACTTCTCCTTGGCAGGGCTGACTTGGTCTTGGAGGACAAAAATAAATTCTAGACTAAAAAATGATGATTTTCTACTCTTACAACAAGTCCAAATAGGAATTACATGAAAACAATATATTCTTTGACTCAATAATCCCTAGAATCATGAAGAACATGCTTTGGCCTAGACTTTGAGCATGAAACCCATGCTTGAATAATTAATTTTTTTTTTCTCTTTTTATGTAAAACATACAATGTCATGATTACAAAATTCATTATGAAGACCGAATCTAGTTACATTCTCTAACACTAGGATGTCATCCACAAACACCAAAACACATTTTTCCAGGTATGGTCTGAGCACATTATTCATTAGGCACATAAAGATTGCTGGAGAATTTGTAAGACCGAATGGCACTACAGTGAATTCATAGTGGCCATACCTCATCCTAAACAAGGTTTTATGAATGTATTCTTCCTTGATCCCAACCTAGTGGTATCTAGTCCTTAAATCGATCTTGGAAAACACATCATCCATCTTAGTTGGTCAAATAGATTTCCAATTCCAGGCAATGGGTATTTATTTTTCACGGTGGACTTGTTTAGTTGCTGGTAATCTATGCACATACGCATTGTTCCATATTTTTTTTTTTGGACAAAGAGTGTTGGGGCTCCCCATGGTGAAATTTTGGGCTATATGTATCATTTCTCCACAAATTTCTTCAATTACATCTTTAACTCCATGAGTTCAGGGGCACTCATACGATAAGGGGCTTATGCTGTTAGTGTTGTTCTCGGGATCAAATCGATGCTGAAATCGATATCTATGCTAGGCAGTAGTCCTAGAAACTAATACGGGAATACATCTTTGCACTAAATTAGTGATTCATAAAATTCCATGGATATTCCAATAGATAGTTCGTCACGTCATATCTGATAAAATTATATTTAAAATATGAAATTTTACACTATTATAGTTTTATTTCTTTTCGTATTTTTGGATATGTAGATTATTGTTTTTTTTTTTTTTTCCACAGAAAAATCATAACTTTCATTATAGATAAGAGAAGTTACATGTTGTATATTCATTTTGCATATTCATATAAGCTAGAAACTGTATTAGCCCCAAGGGATAGCTCAAATGGTCGAGTTCCCGTTGCTAAAGTACCTTGCCATATGGAAGGTCACGGGGTCAAATATCCTCGACGCCCTTGGGGTTAGGCCCCGAAATTAAAGCCGACGGCTAATCCCTTCGGGTGGATCTACCAGATTATTACCCGTGGATGTAGCGGCCACTTAGTGACCGTGAACCACAGCTGAAAAAAAGAAGAAGAAGCTAGAAACTGTATTGTTCAATTACATCTTTGATAAAGTCAAAAGTAAAAAACATATATAGTATGTGTTCAGTAGAAATTTTGTTGTATGATGATGTTTTTTATGTACATATGGAGAAAATTAACAGTAGTGAATTAACACAGAAAAAAAATAATTTATCATGTAGTAGCCCAAAAAATAAACATAGTGTTGTAACATATGCAAGGTGTCATCATATTCCCACGGCCCTTTGATTTTGATCTTCAAAAGGTCGATGGAAAAATTGGTAGAATTGGTGTTCATTCTGCTCCTAGATAACCCATTGATCCCTCAATAGGTTCACTACCTCCTTGGATAACTGATTGGAAACTATGTTCCTCTCCCTGTAAATATGTTGACATGAGATGAAATCAAAATGTGCTTTGAGTTGATAAACCTCATCCAAGATGTTCTGTAGTGTCTGCACGTGACATGCAGAATGATGGTTGAACTAATCAATGATGATTTTAGAGTCTACAAAATCTGTAGTTGGTTGCAGTGTTTTGTGATGGCGAATTGTAGTAGAGCAAGGAGGTAGGATAGTTCAACATAGTTGTTTGTGCCTCGTTTGAGGCCAATTTTTATTTTGAATAAGTGTAGTTCGGATAGGTGTAGAAGGAATCCTTCCCCATAGCCATCTATATGTGTCAAACCATCAAAATATGCCCAGGTGTAATCAATGATCTCAGGGATGATATTTCGGGGGGTGGGTGGGGGAAGGTCATCCAAAATGAGGTGATAGATAGAGGATATGTGTGTAGCAGTTATGTTCCAAGTGGGCTGAATTTTTTGAAAGATATCATGATTGCACGAAAGCCAGATACCCCAACAGACTAATGTGGGGAGATTTCGGAGTTTATGGGGATTGGGTGATTTCCACCAGGATTCCCAGGCTGAGTGTATAGTATGACCCTCCCATATTAAGTTTAGGTTGAGGGTGGAAAGGATGAGGGTCTAGAGAGCTTGGATGATAGGGCAAGTGAGAAATAGGCGTTCAATGTCCTCTTCTGCCATTGTGCATAATACACATATGGTGGGTCCAATGTGAGAGCACAGTTGAAGGTGAGCCCCAGTGGGTATTTTGTTTGAGAGTAGACACCACATCAGTAATATAGCTTTTGCAAGGCACTATATTTTCTAGAGTGAACTTTACCATGAGCATAGTACCAAAGGATGATGAGATTCAAAAATGTATATATCACCCTCCTTAGGTGTATATTTACCATGTTTGGAGATCATCCATATGATCTCGTCCTCTCTGTCGGTGATTCTAACATGTGATTCCGATAGAGCATTTAGGTAGAGTGTCCAAGCCTCCTCCCATTGTGGATGTTTTTGTAGGTCACGGAGGGTCAGATGGTCGTGGGAGAAAATAGTAGTATGTTCCCTATCTGCCACTTGACGTAGAGTGTGTATACCAACTTGATTGAGTGCATGGATAATTGTAGGAGGCAGGATATGTGCATTCCCACAACTAGACCATGGGTCACAACCAATATGAACCTATGTGCCAGAACCCACCTTCCAAGAAAGTCCATTTATAATGTGTTCAATTGAATAAAGGATGGCCCTATAGATATTAGAGATGTTGGATCTGTGTCCTAGCACATTTATGATCCAATCGAGTGGATAGAGAGGGTATATATACTTTTGCATAACAACTTTGGTCCATAGGTTCTATTCAGTGAGGATCTACCAGCCTAGCTTTGTAGCCAGAGCCTTTGTAAAGGAGTGTAGATCTTTAATGCCCTAGCCACCCCATATTTTTGGAAGGGAGATGAGTGTCCATTTTGTCCTTGCAAAATAATGTCCCTCCTTAGCCCTGTTCCATAGAAATATTCAATAGATTTTTTGAATCCTGTTGAGTATGCCTTTTGGTATCCAGGCTAAGGACATTCAATAAATCGGGATGGCCTCTAAAATAAACTTGATAAGGATAAGCCTACCAACCCAAGAAAGCAATCGATGGTACCAATAATTTAACCTTTTGTCGATCTTAGCGATCAACCAAGTCCAATCAACATATTTGTAGTTGACAGGCTTGAGGTGGAATCCCAGATATTTAAGGCCATCTTCAAATCTGATCAAATTGAAAGGAAACCACTGCTGAGAAAATATTGAATCATGTGGGGAGAAATCATGACAGGTGATTATGGATTTGGTGTTAGTACAATACATGCATGTGGCTTTGCAAAAGAGCTGAAGAACTGAGTTCACCGCTGTGGAATCACCAATGGATCCATTCATAAAGATTATAATGTCATCCAAAAAACGCAGATGAGTCAGAATGAAATTATCAATGATCTTGATGCCCCTTAGTCTGCCCCTGTCCCTTTCATCAATTAGGCATCTGCTAAGTCCTTCCATGATCAAGAGGAAGAGGAGTGGGGATAAAGGGCATCCCTGTTGAAGGCCTCTCTCCGCATGAAAAAAGTTTGCGGCAAATCCATTTATGAGGACGTTGTATGATACCGAGTTGATACAACACATTATCCAGTTGATCACTAGATTAGGGAAGCCGAGGTGTGTGAGGAGCATGCGGATATAGAGCCAACTAGCATGAGCCAATTGCTTCATGAATCTGTCTATTCTCCAGAAAAGCAAATTTCTCAGGGGAGATGTAATTTGATAGTATAGGCTTAAGTCTGTAGGCAATTATTTTAGCCATGATTTTATAAATGCAATTTAACAATGAGATCGGGAGAATATGCTTAAAAGAGGAGGGATGATCGGTATTGGGGATAAGAGCAATAAAGGTGGAGTTGAAAGCATCATATATGCGGCATGTTTTCCTTGTATCCTCCACAACCTCCAGTAAGTCATGTCCCAGAAGATCAAAAAAGGCAAGGCAGAATTCAACCAACCAACCATTAGGTCTAGGGCTCTTCTCCTTCTTGAACCATTCGAGGACGACCTCCAGTTCATCCATAGTGAACGGTTCATAGAGTTCCTCTGCAGTGTCTTGATTCACATATATAGGAAAGAGGGTCGCGACCATGATAGTTTCCGCCAAAGTGATGTGCCGTGGTGCCTTGTAGAGGTTTCTGAAATGAGTGATGCCCTTATTTGCAAGTTGATCAAATGTAGAAGCAGTAGTGCCATCCTCGTTTTCAAGCTCCCATATAGTATTGAAGGCCTTCTACCTCTGGGAAATTGCTGAATTTTTTGTGTGTTTTCATCCCCTTCTTTTACCCAGATGGCTCGGATTTTTAACCTCCACATTTCGTCTTTGTCCTTTATAATTTTTAAACGCTCTCTTTCCAATTTAATGAGGTGTTTTTTGGTAGATTCAGATGAGAAACCTCATGTGAAGGGTCCTCAAATGTTTCGATCTCTTTCTCAATCTTGATGAGGTCTTGGTTATTTTTTTTCCTTTTTTCCCTTACCCAATCAATGGTCATCTGCTTTATTAGATGAAGTTTGTATGCAAATAGGGAGGAGACCAAATGGTCAATTTTAGGTCGTGCATGTCTCCATGTATGTTTTACCATAGTAATGTAATACTCATCCTGTAGCCACCCAGAGCAGAACTTGAATGGCGTGGCTAGTTTTCGAAGAGCACCAGAGAGTTCAAAGTATATGGGGGAGTGTTTAGATATGCCCCCCGATCCGACCCAGTGTCTGTAGGAGCCCAATTTCTGTATGAATTCCTCTTTGATGAGGAATCTGTCAAATTTGCGGGCAACCATGGCATTACTAGTCCGAGGATTGCGCCAAGTCGGTGAGGGGGAGGCAGTAATGGGATCCACTAAATGATGAAGAGAGAACTGATGCCTGAAGAAATCAGTAAGTGGATCCATTTGAGCGTTGGCACCCCAGGACTAGGCTTAGAGAGAAATTTAGGTCTGTAGCTAATATGATGTTCTCAACCCGAAAAATAGAAGTTTGGAGAAGAGTCAACCAAAAATTCTGATGGTGTTGATAGGGGCCTATACATTAATGATTCGAAATTGCAGGCCAAGTTCTTCTGAGAAAACATCAATAGATAGTGTGCCTTCCCGACCCCAACAGTTAATGAGTTTAATGGTCCTGGGATTGAAAAACAGAGAAAGTCCTCCAGATCTCCCCCTAGCATCTAGGGCATGAAAGGTCCAGGTGGGAAGGATAGCAGAGAGAGTGTTGATAGATGACTTAGATGATGCGACGATCTCTTGTAGGAGCAGAATGTCTACAGTGACAGATTCATGAAGGCACCAGAGAGAAAGGCAATTTGCTGGATTAGCCAACCCTCTACAATTGAAAGAGAGGCATTTCATTTGGTAACCAAAATGGGGGTGTGTCTTGCTCTAAGAACCCCTTCAATAGAGAATTGTTTGTTGATGGCAACATCCAAGCCAGCTTGCAAGATGGCCTTGGATACATTAGAGTGTCGGCCTCTGGGAATTTTTGTAGGGATGACGGAAAGGTCATGGGAGGAGCCAAACCATCATGTGCAGAGGATTGAAGACGAAGGTTGTAGGGATGGGTGGAAGTGGTATCAAAGGAATCTGCCTCAATAGTGGGGGAGGAGGCAGTGGGGGGGATGGTTGGGGAGGTGGGGGGGGGGGGATATGGAGGGGTATGGAGGTTGGGGGATGGTTGGGGAGGCAGGGGGAGGGAGGTGGGGGGGGGGGGTGGTAGAGGGGTGGGGGAGAATACCAGAGGGGAGTTGATGGTAGAGCAGGCTACAGATGATACATGTATACCAGACATATGAGATGCAGTACAAAAATGCATTGCAGGAATAGACAATAGGGATGTAAAAGAGAGAGGAGGAGGATGAGATGTACCAGAACCCATAGGGTGCCCAAAAGATGCAGCCGTTGTCATAGAACAAGTGATCCTTGTTGATGCATGAGCAAAATATAAGTTGGCAGTCCCTAAGGATGGAGCGTCCTATGGAGTCGTGAGGAAGCCGAATAATTATTCTTGTTTGTTCAAAGAGATTGTGACTGGCTCCTGGATGATCCGATTTCCAAAAGATGGGGGGCTGTAGAAGCAATGCTGAGCAATGGACAATATTTATAAACATGACCCACCATATGGCACCATCTGCACCTAAAAGGTACACCTTCATAATCCAGGATCTGGATCTGAGTTGTGTTTCGCCAATGGATTTTAAAAGTCTCCTCCAATCCCTCACGAGTGCCCAAATGTACAAGTATGTGGGCAAAGGCCATCTTTCTAGTCTCAATGTAGGAGTGGTCGTGATCCAGATAGGTCCCCAAAATGTTGCCGAGGCTGGTAAAAATCTCCTCCTTCCAAAGGTGTAATGGGAGACCAGGTATTCGAACCCAGATGGGGCCAACCCGAAGTTGTTCGCGATTGGGGTCAAATAAAGGGCTTCATCTCTTGAGGAGAATAGGAGAAAGCTCGATATTCCAAAACTATGAAAGTACCTAGTCTGTGGGATCCTTCAATGGGAACTGGATTGCAAACCATCCCTTATTAAGGGTATAATGGGTGAGTAGTTCTAAGACTCAATTCCGGAGTCTCTTAGCATTGTAGTTCATGCCGCAGACCCTTACAACCAAGAATTTTTCCGTTGTACCGAGCACATCGGCCATCTGGATGCCCTCACCAGGCGTGAGTTGACTGCCACTATTGCAAGGCCTAACACACTTGGTATGCCTGGTTGCATGCGGGGGGGGGAGAACGTGGGTGGAGAGAGGTTCAGAGGCCTCCGAGGGGGGGGGGGGGGGTTAGGGAGAGACTGCAGTAGTGGAGGGTGGTCGATTCAGTTCAGGGAAGTTGACATTGGAACGACCAGAGGGGGGAAGAGGGAAAAACGGGGCAGTACAGGGGGGACGGGGAATATGAAGGTGGCGCCATAGGGTTAGACAGGTGAATAGGGCCGGATGAAATGGGGTGTGGTTCGTAGGATGGAAGGGTTTTCAGCAGGGAGGAGGGAAGAGGGTGCGAGCTCAATAGTTCTGAGGATGATGGGGGGAGAGAATGCGTAAGGAAAGCAAGGGTAGATGGGGATTGCAGACGGAGGTTCGGAGAACTAATGTGGTCGAAATCTACAGCTGTGAGAATGACAGGGGGTGAAGTAGAGAGCTTGGGGACCAGGAAAGTGTCGAAAGCCAGAATGGGACCAGAAGATATGGGATAAATGGGAGATAATGAAGGCGATGAAACAAGCATAAAAGTGGAAATGACTGGCTGAGAAACGTGCATACCTGATGAAAACCAGGCATATAAAGACTAGATGTCCATAGAAGAATAGGGGTCATCTGAATAGTCGATGAGTTTTTCATCCATTACCCCCGCCATAGTCAAAACCGTAGGCTGTTAGAGTAACCAGTAAACTGTTGATCTAAGGTTGACTCTGTTGGCAGAGGAAAAAATGATAGAGGAGGGTCAGTGCACCTGTTGAGCAGGTGGGAGCATTGGGGTCAGGTAGGACGTGGAGAACTAGGAGCAAGCGGAAAACCCTTGCTACTAGTTGATCCGCAAGTCACGGGGTCGAACCCGCCTCTGCGCCAAGGTCAATGCTATCAACGCCTTCCTCATGCTCTCTCCCCCACTCCTAGCCTTCTTGCAAATGAAACCCCAACAAATATTACTCTAACTGGTGTATCTTTTTCTGCATAAAAATTTCAAATATTACTCTAACTAGTGTATCTTTTGTTGCATCAAAAATTTCAAAAAGGAAAATGTAGACTCATTTGTAGATTATTGTTAATAGTGCATGCATACAAATTAAAATTTATAAAAAAATAGAGAACAATGAAATAAAATCTCACACATAAACATCTAACACAAGATATGACCTAGGAAACCTTTTTGGGAGAAAAAACCCAACTGGAAGATGAGGCTGCTCTACTCTCTTTCTTTGAATAGAAAATGTTTGCAAGTACAAAGAATTATAACCTGTGGCCTATGGGATAATACGGTGCACAAATTCTCTCTATTTTCTCTATCTCCTATCCCTCTTGTTTATTTTTTCTAAGCTATGGAACAAATGCACTCCAAAGAATGGAACCCCTTTTCCTCCTAATGGCACATTTATAACATATCTCGATAGTCTATTAATGGTTAGGTTTGACTGCCTCGAATCCTAACCAGAGTTACAATATATAAAATTATATAGTATTCTACATCAAAATCACATGGATAGCCATTTTTTCACAAATAATGGGAGCTAACATTGCCTCCTTTCGAATTATGGTGGTGAAAACAGGAAGGTCAAATTCTAAGTGGCATAACTTTTGCATACAGACTCCGATTGACACGATTAGTGCGCCGTTGGAGAGGTATATATGTGTAGAATATGAAGTAGGTGTCAGGCTAAAGTGGCAAAGTTCCCCCTCCCCCCAAAAAATAATTGTTTGATTCCTCAAAATTCTCCCAAAAGGTTTTAGATGCCATTTTTCCAAACTAGGTCGCATCGTTAAAAAATGGTCCTTAGACCTGATTCCTCCACTTTTTCCACCATGGAAGCATCAAGATGGATGGAAAATAATATAATTATCCAATCCTAACTAGTTAGCACTGGGAAATTATCTAAAGGATTGACGCTAGTTTATTTCTCCTCTGTCATTTGGATGACATAAAGGGAACAACCTTTTATGATGTAACACTTTACTTGCATCGTTGAGGCCATTTTGAGTGTTATTGTCCTCTTAATTCTGTGAAAAATTATTTGGTTTCCTTTGTCGCTAAGAAACTCTGAAATTTATTCATAACAATCCACCTTCGCCCTATGGGCTACCAATTAATCCATACATATCAGGACATCATATGACCTCAATGACAACAAATTCAATTTGACTGTCGTAGTGATGCCCCTTATTTCTACAAGGCAAGAGTCAACCATATCTGTTATCCATATCTTTGTCCTAGTGGTAAAATGAATAAGCCATGATTCCTCATGGGTTTTATCTTTAAATTCATTTTTTTCCAAAATATTAGGGCTAATATTGCTGAAATTAGATCCTAGATCAATTAAAATTCAAATTGGTGAATTTTTTACCATACCTTCCATTTGATTGATTGTTGCTTGCTGGTCTGCCTACCTATTATTCAATATAGCATTTATTTTAGGGATGCTCTTGGCCACATCATTCAAAGTTTCTGCCTCTTGTATTTTATATAACTTCTTGCCCATATTTTGCATTAGAGGACAATTTATATAGATGGTTCTCTCCACATCCTAACATTGTATGCCTCCTCTTCCAGATCCTTGACCCTGTTCATTCACTGATTTCTGAGGTGTATTTCTGCTAATTGTGGAGTTTTATTGATTTTTACTTTTGGTGTGGTTATTAAACTTTCCACCTTTTCCCCCTTGATTATACCCTAAGGTTCTATGCCCTCCTCCTTTTCTTTCTTCTAGCAAGCTCAAACCTCATTCTTATGCTTATATTATTCATAACAATGCTTGGTCTTCCGAATAACCTCCTCAATAGTCTTAGTTTCACTGAATTCTAATATATCTTGGTATGCTTGTGGTAACCTACTAACATACCTCTAGATCTTATTCTTTCCATCCTTGATGTAAGGTACATACTTTCGTAGTTCCAAGAATTTGCTGGTATTCTCCTTAGGAGTCATCTGACCCATTTTATGTTCATAAAATTACCTGACCCTGTTATCATAATATTTCTTGGATAGGTAGTTTACACGAAAGTAATTTTAAAAATTACTCCATGTTAGCTCCTTATCTATGATGCCTTTGATGTTCTTAAAATCCTCCCACCATATATCAACTTTCCCCATCAAGATGAAGACAACCACCATGGCCTTCATGTTCTCAGAATAATCATGCAATATAGAGTAATTCTATATTCCCAAGAGCCAAGCCTATACATCTTCTACTTTATTACTTATCCATCAAAAATAGGAGGCCATGCTTTCTTGAATTCTTCTAGCATGGGAATACTCCTACTCTTCCTTTGATGATAATCTCTCATATCTGCATAGTCTAATGATCTATCAGATTAGCTTGATTTTCTTTCTAGTGTACTGAGCATAACTGTTCCTCCCTCTAGATGGCTATGCCTCTTTCTTGGTTGATTTCATTTTTCCTTATTTTTATCAAACTCATGCTTTTGGATCTTGTTATCAAACTCATGCTTTTGGATCTCTAGCGAGATATCCTTATAATTATACCTACCCTGATGGTTGGTACCAATATCCTGTTGTCTATGTCTTTATAAGTCTGACAAAATCTGCAATAATATGACATTCACTTATTCTTTCTAACAATATTTTCATTATCTTCCTTGCAACTTCTTATCTTATCTCTTAGGCTTCTAAGAGTTTCCGTCAATTTAGGATTGGCCTCTTCTTTCATATTCACTTGTCCAAAAATGCTACTCATTGTTTCTCTTTATTATTGTTTGTTATGCTTGTCAATCTCCTTTTACACACACATAGATGTTAACTAACAAGAAAATAAAATCAAAAGAACACAAATTTTCATCACCTTGGTTTGTATTTATTTGAAACACCAAATTTTAGTTAGCACATAAATACTATTCCATCAGTAGTTCCATGAAACCATGCATTTCAGTAATTTGCAATTTCAACACCATCACACATTTGTTAGCGAAAAGGAAATCTAACAGATCAAGCATATCAAGCATTCATCTAGAGTATGCATGTGAGCCTTTTCAGGTCTAGTGCTTGAACCTGGAGCTATGATACAACTTTGTAACATACCCCCTACTAAACCTATCCCCTACTAAGGTTAAAAGAGGGAAGTTACTAAGCTGACTTGAACTCCAAGGTTCCAATTATGGAAATGGGGTCTAAACTTTCGATCTTTTCCAAACTCTTCAAATATTGAAATGGAAAACAACGTTACGATCTTCATGTCGATACCTTTCCAACATAATACATTTGATCTCGATTCGACCTCTAAATCAAAATATATGAGCTTAAAAGGTTCAACCAATAGCCACATTACATGTCATCGAGACTAACCACATGGATCCCATATGGTCCTCACATGGAGCCCGCGTGGCCCTCCAATTCACAAATTTATTCGTTGTTGACTCGTTCATGCGATTTTCCATACTAGCGGGACCCCCTATTTCCATGGTCCACTTAATAACACACACACACACACACACACACAAAGACCATTATGATATAACCCCTTTAACCGACCCTCATTAAACAATATGATACACCAAGTGGAGCCCTCAAGGCCATGTCATCCCGGGGATAAAATCCGAGGAGTTTCCCTTCTAGACCTTTTAAAAAACACTGGGGTGCCTTTGATGTAAATCGTTGGGGTGATGGGGAGTACCCTATCAATGTACACCATTAACATAATGCCTCATTCCCCCGCCCCCCATTTCTAACTTACAAACACTATATTGCACTTAAACATATTGGATTGGATCTCTCCTACCATGTAATCTCAGGGATAAAATTCCAATGAGATTTTACCAAGTGCTACAGGAAATTTCCAGGGTAGGAGCCACTAGGGTGATGTCACAAGTTTTGTACACTGGGGTGAAATCACGAGTTATAATTGTTGGGGTGATGTGGGGGTTCCTATGTGTTGGGGTCTTCATTACATTGCAAAGGGTTCATGAATGAACATGCCCACACACCTTGTCATCCTAGGAGTTAAATCTTGGAAGTTCGAAGTGGAGACTCCCTTTAAAACCCCCGAGGTAATAATTTTGGGTTTCATCCAACGAAAAAGGCTTCAAAATATATCCAACAACCTATATTTCCTACGAGACATTGGTTTTCAACTCCCATACACTTTCAAAATTTAGATAATATATATATGTAGACAAAGTCCTTCATCGAGCCTCTAGAGCCATAAAATATGTGGTTATGTGCATGACTTTGTCGAGTTATCCCTCCTAAGCTTTTACTTTGCCTCAACCCATCTCGATCTGCGACCTACTATATATATATAAATAGGGTTGTCCCTTTTGAGATTTTTGATTATAAAATAAGGCCTAAATGCCAAATTGTTTTAATATAGGATTTCAACTTCTTTTTATATTTTTATCCAAGATTGTCTTTCTTTCCATGCACTGACATTTAGACTAATTTGTAGGTTCAAAATAAACACATGAATAAAACCCTTTCCATAGGATAATAATAAGAGAATCAACCTCTCATTTCTACACAATAAAGAAGGAGTTCCTTGCAGTGATTTGGAGCCATTAAACCCAAAATGCACCCATCACCAATGAATTGAAAACTTCATTCAATTATCCCTTATATATATGACATAAAATATTAAAAAGAAACATAAGCACTCATGCATTACATTCAAAAAGTTCATGCACCAAAATTACACAACAATGCAACATCATTAAGAGCTACATTTCAATTTCCATAGAGAAATTATTTACTTCCACAACTCTCAACATAGAGCATCTTATTTAAATTACATAAAAAGGGAAAAATGAAGGTGGGAATTAAATTTACCACCCAACCATAGACTTATTGTAGCCATAATCACTTACAATAGTCATCCCCAAGCCAAATCCATGATCTAAAGGGAATTATTTTCAACAAATTTATTAGGAAGCCATATTTAGTCCATAGAGGATAGGAAATACATATAACATTAGGTGGTTTATAAACTAGTAAATCACAACATATTTCACAACATTGTGTGGTTTATCAATTGTTTCAAGCACTCTAAGAGTCATTTATCATCCCACAACAAGCAACCTGAAAGGTTTATTAGCTCTCTCTCAGCAAGCATCCATTTGCATGGGTTTATGAGCCCTAGGTAGCACCTTGAGTGGTTTCTTAGCCAGTCCTTGGCACACACTCTTTCCCATTTCCTCTTGATCCTCTTGTACTTCTGGTCACAATTTCCTTTGTCTAAGAATCCCATTCCCTCAACTCATAGATATTTCTAGCTTTAATAATTAGGTTCACCAAGAAGAGGTCCAACCCCCACATTACTGTGAATTTTCCTTTTTATTATTTCCTAAAGGTATCTTTGCATGTTCCTCTCAGACTCTTCCTCTTATTTTTTTCTTATTATCTGCACTATAAATTTAATTAAAGGTGTCAACTATCCCCATCTAGGTTTATCTTTCCCCTTCCCTCTTAGATCATGGATATGTGGTCCCACTCTTTAGGCCATTACATAGAGATACATTACTTTATAATATCAAGTATCATTACATTACAAAAATTAGGGGGTAAACATACCAATGGTGTCACATAATCTCATCAAAGGAAGAAACTCGAGGAAGGTTGACAAAAAGAAAAGAGGGAGGAGAAAGGGGAAAAGAGGGGGGGACTCTTCTAGGGGATAAAGAGAGAAGAATATAGTGCAAGAGCAAGATAAAGGAGAATGGAGTGAAGGATAGCACACGGGCACAAATAAAAATGAGCACTCATGGAGGCCCTCATGTGAAGGATAAAGGAACCCCATGCTTTAGTAGGTTCACCAAATTTCTGTGAGAAAGATTAAGTGGTGAGTTTCAGCCTGATACATGGGAACAAATGAATTTATGAGGATTGTCTATGTTATACAAAAATATACCGAAAAGAAGTGCCAAGGGACTCTTAGACTGAGAAAATGACTCCTTTCATGTTGTTTGGTCTTAGAGTGACCATCTACTAAGTAGAATATTGGATGCCATGCGCCTGATCACCCAAGATAGGAATTTATGAACTCTTGGTTGACTAAAGGGATCTCCTTTTGTTGTGCAGGTTCTATTGTGGCCACATTAAGAATAACATAGGCCATGAAATTACATTCTAAAAGAGTCCATACTGGCATCTGATTGGATGAAAGAGAGTGGCCTTCATCCTGACATCATTTGTAGCTAGGAGATGTTCTCTGTGGGGTGCTTAATGTGTAGAGTAGTCGAGAAACCACCCATAGAAAGTGGGAATAACTCTGGGTTTGGTGTGATATGAAAGGAATTGATGAGTTAATTTGATGAAGGAGAGTGGCCTTCATGATTCCACCCTATATTGCTAAGTATATAAACTTCCCTCATGTCTTCTTGGTTGGCTCGAGGGTGGTCAACTACAAGATAAATTTCATTGCAAGTGGGCCTATGGTGGGGTGGAACATGAATCACCCTTCATCAATTACCAACAACATAGGATCTCAATTAGATAAGCACCCTTGTGGACTTTATCTTTGTATTGTAAAATATTTTAATGAGAAAGAAATAATTGATGTTGAAATGTATTATGTTGATGTGCTTGTATAATTAATAAGCAATATGATTTACATGTTGTTTATTTATAATGTGAAATAATAGATTTAGTTGAAATGGTTGGGTAATGCTCATATGCCCCATGTTCAATATTTAATACACTATTTTCATGCCTTTCATGTAACCACGTGGGCTTCACTCAATGAACCTATGACATACCACATGTGTTCATGGCATACTAAACATTACACTTAATTTGACTACATATAGGAAAATACCTCTAAAAATCAAATTATTTAACCTCCTACTAATACGAACCCGATACACGTACCTAATTAAAAAAACCCCTAATAACACTAGATATTTTAGGTATTCATTTTTTCAATAACATTTTTTATACCCCTTTTCATTTTTTCATTAACTTTGAGCTTCATTTTTTATACTTAACAATATTAAAACCCTTTACCCCCTATATATCCCACAATATATTTTGTCATTTTTTCCTCAATATATATGCCCTAATATGAAAGCATGTAGTATGGTATTGCTCCCCCAGTGAAGCCCCAGTACATGTAACAACCCAAGATTAAAATATACAAAAATAATTACATCAATCCATGCTATCAACACAAATCTTCAACTGATTAGCATAGAGTTTTAAAAATAAACATTAAGATTAACAAAGAAAAACATTCACAGAAAGTGAAGAACGTGTGGATCATATCAGCCCCCCATTAAATCGTTTTGACAAGCAATCCTGCTTAAATCCTTTAAATCCCCTTTCTTTGGTCTTAAGAATTCTTTTGCTGCCTATCGTTACCACACTCCCCCCCCAAAGTACGTTTTAAAAGGCCATAAACCCGCATTTAAAAATATATATAAGGCCTAGCCCTTTCGGTCCTAGCCCCCCTCTATCTTACCATCCACATGACCTGGGCGCTAGACCGAGCGCTAGCCCAGAGAGCGCTTATCGCAGGCGGATATCGGGTGCAATATTATCCGTCGATCTGCACAGAACAACGCCCCGCCCATGGCCCACTCCATTCACCGCTTCGATCGCCTGTCCACCGTCCGATCATCCTGCAAAATCAACGGTCCGCAGCTTATCCGCCCTTGTGGTCCCCGTGCCCAAAAACACTGTCCAAAACCCAGTGGTATCTATCACACTGCCTTTCGGCGGTGGGCAGTATTTTTGATTTCGGAGTGATTCCATACATCGCTCGACACGTGTCTCCGCGTACGGCTAAAAAACCACCCTTCATCGTGCGTTAATGTTAGGCAGAAGATGTGGCGCGAAATGCACGTGAGCCGCCCAATATAGAGTGGCCCATCCGACGGTTGTTGCTTCACGAAGTTGCACGGGTGTTAATCCAAGTATACAATGCCCCTGGCCCACTGTCCATCGCCTCCGGTGCATTCACAACCATCGATCTCCCCCTGAGATCGAACGGTTCAGATTTGATCGCCCCCGCCTTTGACCGGTCCCACCGTCAGCTCTCCACGTCATCTATTTCCTATTGTCTTGGTATCGCGCCACATGTCCTCCAGTTTTTCTCCACGAGCTCTCCGCCACCTCGGGTCTATATTTGGTCCATTTCTTCTTTTTTCCGTATTTTCACGTTCATTCCTCACTGTGTCTGCCATGTTGCATCACCATTCCGCAGCGCCTTCCACTGAATTTTTCATCATCCTTCCACACTCCTACCACCAGTTCGACGACCATCAATGCATTCACCCTCCCCGTGCATATTTTTCTTAACAAGTTTGCGGGTTTTGCAGGGTTTCAACGACGACAGACTGTTGTGATTTACAGTCTTGATTTCAGTAGAAGAGCACATCAAAGGTCGATTTTTCAGAGACTGTAATTATGTAGAAAGGCTTGAGAAGGTAAATCGACAAGACTTCCATTAAAGAAGCAGGGTTCAAATCTGTCAAACCCTCCAGAGTCATTCAAAGCACAGATTGCGCAGATGGAGATATTAATGGAACAACAGAGAAATATTAGTGGATGATCGAGGAATTCAACGCTTAGCATTGAAGATCCTAAACCGTAATCCAGGGTTTAGAAGGTAGATGGTACCATTCGCAGAAAACACTACCTTATGGCTTTCTTTTCAGCACCATTTTATTTCAGGAAAGGATGGAATGTTTATGTGATTTTACTTATTTTCCGTGTTCCTGAAGAGATTTCTACCTAGTGCATTTATTTCAGTTAGCAGGCCACAGAGTACAAACAACATTACAAAGTCATCGAGTAGTATGGGCGTGCATGTCTCCGCCATTTTGTTTTAATGAGACAATTAAATGTTCATCACCTACTCCCTCTTTGGAGCTTTCTTGTTCTCCCATAAATCTCCCGATAAACATATGATTTAAGGTTCCATATTTTATCAGAAAATTATGCAGTGAAAGGATTTTTGTATACATTTTGTAGAACTCTTGTATGAAGGCTTAGAGCCCATAGGGTCTCAGTGAGGAGGAGTTCCATATGTTAAAGAGGATTCTGGTCTTTGGTATTTCACAGTCTGTAACTTTCTCTTATGTGTTATTTAAATAGATCATTTCATTTCATCCATCTTTCCTGTATCATGTTTTGGAATGCGAGTGGCTCACTGATTTTTGGTATGGATTTATCCTAGTTGATACCCATGCTCGGATTAGTCAAGCGCTTTAAATATGGCTCATGCATGATATTCTATTCCACTATTCATCTAAACCGTATTTCTGCTATATTAGTTTCTTTGGGAGGGTGTTTTTAAAATGCTATCGTCATGTATGGATTCTTAGATTGGTAAGCCCATGCATGGTGGTATTGTGTATCTGGATATCAGCTCAATGACAACTAATATTCTCTCAATATTTCTTTCACTACATACACCTTCTGATAATTAATTTTTGTGAGTTATTTCTGAATTGGCCCTCTTTGCAGTAAGCTGTCTCTGAATTGTCTTTTGCTTTTGTATTAGAGTTTTTCATGTTGCCTCTGCATTATTCCTATCTCTGTATCAGTTTTCTGAAGGTCTTGGTCCCATTCAGATTAATATTCCTTGTTTTACAAGAGATTAGCATGAGAGCTTTCTATTTGACAACTTCCTCTGTTATATCATATGCTCCTTGCTAATATAAAATGTCCTAGGCACTGGTCTATCACAACTCTAGGCTGTCTCTAGGAACGACAACAGAACAAAAAACATATCTTACTAGTGGTTTGGAGTTGTAACGCCAGTAGGGTATTTCTAAGTGTTGGGGACAACTCTCCACCCAACCTTAGACAAATTTTAGCCAATATCTCATGCAACTGTCACTCGCGAGCCCTCAAATATCAACTTACTATTTCCAGTGCACTTTTTCTTGCAATATTCCCTTCCTCAATGAATGAGAGAATGAATGAATGCTTCTCACCTCCATTTTCAACCATTTAATAGAACCAACTATTCTAAAATTGGAAAGGGGACTTGAAAGGGGTCCACATCTGCACAATCCATGTGTCATGATGCCATTTAAAAAAAATAAAAAATTCTTTGATATTTGTTAATTTATTATTATCTTTTCTTCATTATTTGTTATTTTATTTATTATTGTATTTTCTTCGTTATTTTTCTACTTTTATTATTATTATATTTTCTTCATTATTTTCTATTTTATTTATTATTATATTTACTTCGTTATTTGTTATTTTATTTATTTATATTATTATTTTTTTCATCATCATCATTATTATTATTAATATGGGGCATTACATACTTTCCCTCTTTAAGGAACTTCATCCCAAAGTTAATATATTCATTTGTTCATTTCTTATTTTGTTTATTTATTATCCAATGTGTGCCCAATACCCTCTGTTGAACTAGTATACCATTAGATCTCGAAAGTTACATCATAGCGCCGAGGGAAAATAAGAGGACTATCAAGCCTCTTTCCTAACTTTAAGAACCAGAAAATATAACCTCCTCGGTCTATATCATAGCCCCATGACTTGCCCCAGGGCTTAGACCTCATTTTCCCTAAGGAAGGCACCCAAAATAGTACTTCATGACGCCATAAATCTAGCAAGATTGGTCCAAATCCCTACACAACCAACTAAGGTACACAACCCCATACATTGAAATCCTTACACCACTTCTAGACTTCGACATCCCAATCCAATTCCAGGCACTTGGCCTCCTTAAGATGGTCCCATAGCTTCTTAATAGCTACTGATTAAGAGTTAAGCAAGATAAAATAAACATTGGCATATGTAGTGTTGATTAAGTTTGTCCCTAACTCATATGATTTGCACATTCTCCCCCGTAGGTATGGGCTCCCATGAGATCATCAAATAAACTGGTCCTCCCGACCCATTTGGGAAATTCCTGTCAATCACCACATCTCAACATGCAACCCATGCATTAGTTGTAATCATAACATCATAGAAAATAATACACATGCCAACTTTTTCATGCCATATTAAGAATATAACATCATTATTTTTTTTTTCTCAGCAAATATAGGCCTCCTTCTATTAAATATTTAAATTTGTACATACAGTGATCTGCCGGCACGTCGGAAACCAGACCGAGAGTGTCCAAAATTACAAAAACATATTTGCCCATATCAGGAAACCGAAGGAAAATCTAGTCTGATGGCCACTAACAAAGGCATAAGAGCCATAACTCCAACTTGTAACCAACTAAACCTACTAAGACTACGCACTAGAAACATTACTAGGCTAAATTCACACAGATATCTTAACACAACAAAAAGGTCCAAGGTACCTGATCAGTCCTGGTCCTGGTCCTACCCTCCCGGACTTTTTGACTCTGGCTTAGTCACGTTCTCCTCTTCTTCTCCATCCCCGGCGGCTTCCAACAAGAGCACACTGTCAGGCCACAAAATGTCTAAATAAACAACCATGTTCGAGGTGTCCTGCAATTTGCCGAGGTTTTTTTCCAACGCTTTCCTGATGCTATTGAGATTTTCCTCGACCGCCTTCCCAATTCTCCTCCTCTCGCAAATCAAACGACCTAGGAGGATCCTCAACACCCAGGCCATGTGCACCTCAACCCCCAGTACTCAAGACACAATGACTTAACTAGCTCCGGCTCCATTTTTGAAATGGCGTTGGTGTCCTCATCGTCATTCTCCGTAAAGAACAGGGCCTCCCAATTGAGTTTTCCACCCTAATTATCTAGCGGAGAAGAATGAGGGGTTTTTCCGCCTCTAGATGCCACTATGCTGCTGCTGCCTTTTCTAGGACCCACACAGTGATGGCACTGAAATGGGAAACCCGCCGTCATTTCTTCCAAAAGGGAACGCTAATGGACCCCAGCCGCAATCACCTGCACACCTCCGGAGACCCCTCCACCTCTATGCTCGAACACACTGCTGCACCAGACTGAAACAATACCAACCATGCCCTCCGCACATAGAGAAAAGCATCCCGACCTCTGCAACCTCCTGTACCTCCTTCCCTCCACCCTCTGTCGATAATAACTACACATGCGAGCCAACTAGGACAGAGGTGGTACCTCCCACTCTTGGGATCCTGTACCCCTTTCACCTCTGCCTCCATTCTTCTGTACTGCTAACTTGATGCAGGGGCATTGGACACTAGCCAGCAATGTGAGATAATTGTCCACATGTTGTGGCTAGAAGGGTTCGAAAATGTATAAGGGATGTACCAGCAAGGTGTCAATACCTTAGCTGTATGTTGCACTTAGAACAGTTAGGATTAGTTTAGTAACTACAAAAGTCGAATAGTTTGATTCGTGTCTATCTGTTTAGTTTTTGTTGATAGAATGTAATTAGGCTTTTATTTTATGTTAAGAATAAAACGGTCCTCGAGAAGGAACCGAACAGTCATGTAACAGTCTATAAAATGTAAGCCCCTGATACAGAGTAAAAGGGGGATTTTGGCAGTGAAATATTGGATCGAGAAACATTGTTCTCTGTTGAATAAAATTCGGGTTCATTGTCTATCTGTGTGTTATTGGAATTTCCCGAATGACTCATTCTTTCGAATTGAGAAATCTGTGTATAATTTTCAATGTTGTGTTAAATCTCCTTGTTCCTCTCTGTCTATCTCTGAGCTCATATTCTCAGTGAATAAATTATCTTGTATAGAAGTTTGTAAAAGAGTCGATTCTGTTCATTGAGTGTGACAGAAGCATTCTCTGTTTATATTCGAGGGATATTGAAATCCTGTCTATTGGAGTGTATGGCGTTGTTTTGTTGCTGGTAGAACGGTATTGTTGAGGCTAACCCACAGTGTTAATGCGGGGAGACGAATTGACGAAATACACTAAATTGCTGTGAAATTCCGAATTGAACACTATTCAATTACCGGATTACCGAAGAGCGGTTTTGGAGGAGGATACTACCGGTATTGCGCAACATTTTGGTGGAGGAGTGGTTTTTCAATTTGGAACACGATCCAACAATATTTGGACACGTCACCTCTCAAATACCACCCATATCGCATTTTTTCTGAGCGCTAAAGTAATGCGAGCAAAAAAACGCGATATCAACCAGAACCATCCAATTTGGAGGACGACAGATCCTAAGGCAATCGCGCATTGAAGCTGCACGAAGGTTAGCACAAGGTATGGTCAACGGTTTTTCATTGATAAATGTTTAATTAATAAGTTTGATGGTGGGCCCGAAGTAATAAGCGCGGATTAAGTGTTTCGAAACATTGGTTAAAGTATTATAAGCCTATGGTCGGGGTTTTAAATAAATCAAATAAAAGGCGTTGATTTGCGGTTTGTTGATGTGTTTCATTATATCATGTTTAAACCTTAGAGAGTTGTTTAAAAAGGTCAAACGTCGAGTTATTTACCTTTTGATACAATATATAAAGAAGGGGTTTCAAATATGATTAAAGCGCTTTATTAAAAAGACCAAGGGTTATATTAAAGGGAGATATAGTTTCGGGCATTTTATTTAAAATACCAAAGGTCTTGTTATTCGAGTGTTTGTGTAAGATCTTACTAAGGTATTCATTAATCAATTTCCATGAAATTGATAAATGAATTTGAAAGAAGAAATTAAAGTAGACTGCCTTGGTGAATGAATTTATTGAAAGGAGTGACTAGCTTTCCTTAGCGCCTGCACCTTATTTTTCTATCATAACTGCTAACCTCTACCACCATCCTTCCCCTAATTAAACTTTCACGCCACTCATGCCTACACCCACGTCGCAACTTCCATGCGGCATGCGCGTGCTCGCCCCCGTGGTGAGCACATGACACCCCTCCTGCCGCCCAGGGGCCCTGGTCACCCGCATCTGGGAGAATATAACATCATTGTTATCACAATATTATGAATACACGATGTGCATCACAATATTATCACATACTCCTCTTTCACATCAAATACTACGTTTCACTATTTTGTAATTTCTTCCCATAACATCCCCATATTTGCATCATTTGCAGGGAAATAGCCACTGCTGTGGTACTTTCTATACTATCAACAACAATGTAAAGACCAGATTCAATAACCCAGTCTCTCCTGCATATCTAGAATGCAATTTCAATTGATGTAAATGTAGATTCTTCACTGGTGGACAACAGAGGTGTTTCTGGTGCAGCTAGTATTTCAGTTGCAGCCGAGCAGGAATTGCAGGCCAGGGGAGGATCGGCCATGTCGTCTCCATTTCCTTCTAGCTTTTGAACAACCCTATCAATACAGGGCCGATCTCTGAAGTTGTATTGAATGCACCACGCCCCAATTTTAGTGAGTCTTTTTGCCTTTTCCTCATCTTCTGCCTCCATTTCTCCTCCTCTCAATCTCATCCCCAACTCCCCGGCCTCAAGCAACTTGAAAGCCCAATCAAGAAAGTAAAACTGACTCGAGCGACTCATCTTCTAATCAATGTTCTTTCTACCCAACAATTTCCAGCAAAAGCATTCCGCAATCGATGGAGACTGTGCTTGACATTTTTGTCCTATATTCTGTCCACCGGAGCCGACACGAAGGGCGGATTGAAGAGATGAGCATCCAGGAACTTCCCCTCCTCCGCTATCTGCCTGCCCGCGGCAGTGCCATGGATGCCTCGAGAGAATGTCCAGTGATCAACACATTCTACCGCCGGTGATCAGAAACGTGTTTCTTCCTCTAAAGGCCACCATGATCTTGGCACACCCTGCGGGTGGAACTGGAAGCCCGCCATCTTCTTGCTCCATTTGTATACGGCGTCGAAAATGCAGCTACCCTCAATAGCTAATTCTACCAGTGGTTGAAGAAGCTTGAAGTTGAAAAACCCCCCACCAGCATGGCAGCTGAACCTGCGGTCCTGCCAATCACGTTCCAGAGGTACACACCCTGTACCAGACTGGCTGCAATGCAGATAGATTGCAATCGTTTGTGTGAATGCAGATAAATTCAAATTTCAAATTAACGGAATTTGCCGCGCCACACTTTGATTTAATTGCCGTGTCCTATTCGTTGTCAGAGCTCATTGTCACACCTTGAAACTATCCACTCACCACATATGCATGTCGGAAAAAAAGAGCAGCCGGAAAAATCAAAAGACCTCGCAATCTTCACCATTCTGTGTATGGGCATGCTTCTCTTGGCATGGCAGTATAGATGTATGATCATTGTCACATCATTCTCAAAAAGTCACATTATAGCTTACTCCATTTTAAGATATGACTAATGTGTCTCCATTGGGAACATGTGAAATTATGGTAACACAAACATGCACATATAATCATGGCATGCATTTTATATACAATATGTGTGGCCAAAAAGGAAAACATGACTTGAGGAGTATGGTAGATATTAGTATTAGAATATTATGAGGTAAATGCACTTAAAGTATGACTGGTGTAAGACTTTTTAAAATTCTTTGTTTTAAACATGAGGATCTCATGAATATTTATCATTTCCAGACTTGTGAAATACGATAAATGTATATACATATATAGACTTAAATCACAATTTTCTTTTATAATAATAATAAAAAAATTGTTCAAATGCATAATTTTTTTTTGATGATGATGATGGTTAACATTCACTAAAACCAAATTTTGGTTTCTTGGACCTAAAGAAACATATTATTTAGTTTTCTTTAAAATTGTATTCCTATGCTCAAAGAGCTTGGAGAGAAGTGTTTCGAGCTCACTATAATTTTGACATGTTAAAAGACTAGGAAGGTCGATATTGCAACAAAGATGATGAAACTGCGATCTAATGTGGGTGTATGCAGGGCACTCTAAGAGGAAGTGATTTTCATCCTCAATGTTCATATTCTCACAGACATGGCAGATCCTTTCCACCCATGGTGTTTTAGGAACTGCCCAATGACCTGTTTCACTATGGAGCTCATGAGAGTTCGTTCTTATCTTGGCTATATTAATTTTTTTCTTTGAGCTATTTAGAACATAGAGATACTGTTGATCTTCTAGAGTAGGGTTGATGACCTCCTTATAATATCTTAATTTTCTTTGAGCCTCTAAATCTTTCTCACACCACATTTTCTCTTTAAACTTAGAAGTAACAATATTTTTAATGTTATTAATATTTTGCAATGCAACATTTTCGTCGATCTTCCAATGGTTTAACCAGGCCCTCAGATCTTTATACCAACCTCATTTGAACCTTAGGTGGTTTTGGTTGGAATTTAAAGCTAGCTTCTAGGAAGTCTATGGTCTCCCATGTTATTGATTTTGTGCTTGTACAACAGGATGTTACATGTGCCTCAATCATATTTAAAGACAACAAACATATATCTATAACAATGTTTCTATATAAATTTTTTTGTTAATATTTAAAATGCTACATGTCAACTCTATTTTAAAAAATGAATTAATTACAAATTTCTTTAAAATATTTATTAATACAATAAAGTTAATCTCTCTTTATATACATTCATATTTTTTTAGTTATTTATTGAACCAGTGATTTCACATCAAAGAGTGCCTTAACATAACACCCAATCACCGTCTATCGAAAACCCATATACTTTTTTATTATAAATATTAACTTGTAGAGTCTTCCCTATTAATAAACTTTAGTTAACTTAATTATTAACTTTAGTTAACTTAATTATTGTCATTGTTGCGATTCTCTAATGGTATACTTAGGCAAGGAGCATCTGTATTGATATCCTTATTCAATACCAGTGTCGTTGTCCAGGGAAATCTCATCCTCGACTTCTTCAATATATTGACCCGTTGTGGGTGTTGTCGATTTCACCGGGATTCATAATCCAAGGGCATTCCGAGGGGCTTTTAAATTTGAGGTTGCACGAGATTTGATTTATAATGTGAGGGTGTTCAGATGGCACCATGAGAGAAAACTAGGCGAGTCTAATACTTCACAAGCTACTGAAAGAATTGTGTAGGAATCTAGTGGATGGAATTTCGACTGGACTTGTAGATGATTCGAACCTTTTTGAATGGAATGTAGCCATAATGGGGAAGCCATATACATTATATGAAGGTGTATATTTTAAGCATAGTCAAAAAAATCTACAAAATAATTCAGAAATTTCGGTAAAATTATGAAAAATTCTGGCGAATTTTTTTGAAAATATGGATTACAGTGGTTAAACTTCATTATTTTGGGTGCCTTGAGGGATTTTGATGGTGCTGATTCCATTTCCATTTCCACCATCAAAAATGCAATTCAAACACTACACCTACTTGATTTTTTGAAATTTTTTTTACTGGATTCGGACAAAAAAACTGTTATCCAGACTATTCTATTGCGTCCTTAAACAACTCCATATTTTAATGCTATCACGAATTTCCATACAACTACCCAAATAGTCCTCCATGAGTGAGATTTACGTCACAAATGTAGCATCCAAATGTTTATCCATGGACGTGTTTACATTTCTATTCTTCATGCACGAGGGGATGATCCAAATGGCTATGACCTTGCCACTGAACGACGATGGTCACCTGTGCACAGAGTGGAAACTATTCTCTCGAGTATCATATCAATGCTCTATACTCCCAATGACGAATTACCTGCAAACATCGATGCAACCAAAGAACGGCCAGAGCACAAAAATGAATTTAAGAAGAACGTTAGCAAAATTGTCGAGGGTCCAAGAAATTTTTTGAAGTCACGTGGAACTGAACTGCTTTTTTTTTTTTTTGTCAGTGTTGACACTTGAGGGAAAACCTACCTGTTGGTACAAATCGTATCGTAATAGATCTTCTCTTGAAAGTAGTGCTGCATCACATCTTGAAAACCCATTTTTTGTGTCCTTCTATGCAATGAACTTTGAAATTCACAACAGGGAATGGTAAACGTGAACTTGTGCGTTGTACCTCTATTTTGCAACATAAAAATAAAAATAAACTAAATGTACAATGTAGTGAGTACATCAATTATTATATTATACTATAATGTCTAGTATTTTGAAGTATAAAACATATATTATATGAATTTTTAATATATTTAATTGGGATAAATATATTTTATTAGTATTTGTATCGAAAGGTGCAAAGATATGTCGATAATTTGTTTGGTTTCCGAAAAGTATAAAGATACGTCGATAATTTGTTTGATTTGTTTTTCACTTTTTGAAAAAATTTAATTCTCCGTAGTTACTACTTGTCATTAATTCTCTTTAGTTACTACTTGTTATTATAACAATGAAATCACTTAATAATGACAACGAAAGCACTAAATCTTACCATACGAAAGGGAAGTGATTTTCAATGTTCGTCGTACAATTTGCACACATTTATAACAAATTAAGACATCAAATTGATTCAAGGGAAGTTGTAAGGGGAAGACATGTTCACGTGAAACTAAATTGTCTTGATATGTATGGCAACCCTTCCCATCCCTGCAATGCACCTTTGTCTGGTCTTCATTATCACTCGTTTTCTTCGATTGATAAGGGCTCAGCGTGTGCGTATATAAAAGTACAAGGCATTTGTGTTGTTTTTATCTGCCCATCTAAGTTTTAACAGTACACCCTTATCAACTGCCTTTAGTTTAGTCGGCTTGTCGCAATCATTAATTGAGAGCTTGCATATGGATGTAGCACTGCTAACTAATGAATTGGAATAACTTTCTCACTTAGAACAAAGCTGCTACAATTTGCAATTAACTAGAAATATCAAGAACAATGTGTATATCTATTGGCGTAGTTATAATGTTTAGCGAATCATGTTTGAGCTTGGTAGATAGGAACTTTCCCCATCTTCATTATCATTATCAATGTAATAGAGGCGTAAGCTAGAGTCCAAACAGTTTGCTTCTTTTAGAATCAGCCTTTCCTACCCACAACTCTAACAAACGATGTTGCACTAGTGGTAGTTAGCATAGTTTCTTCCTTTGATGTGATGGGGAGATTTTGAATTTAATTAAAGGACATGAAGTACATGGAATGTTTATGGTGGAACAACCTTTGGTAATTCCCTCCGCGCCCATCCTTTATTTCCGGATTTTTTGAAATTTCTTAGACAAACTTTGCATTTCCAAGATTTCGACTTCATTTTTCAGCTCACCCTCACATGCGACTTGCTCCTCCCCCAACTTTATCTCCATTAGTCCCTGATCTGTTTGGTTTCTATCTCATGTCTCACCTTCTGCCACCCTTCAGCTCCAGCTCACACATTTAATGTCACCTCAGACCCCAAGATTTCAAACTCTACGACGATACACATTTTTTTTTGAAATGAAGTGATATGTGGAAGAGAGTGACCGAGTGCTTCTTTGAGTAAGGAAAAGTGTCCCATGTAGTAGAGCTACCGAAAAGAGATAATTGCCATCAGATTTTCCCGTGGTAATCAAGTATATCTATATGCGATCGATTCAAAACCACCACATCCATGATAAGTTTTGAAGTTTGTCTCATATTGGCATTGAGCTTTAGCAAGGGATTCTGGATAGGAAGACACTACATAGTATCATTTAAGTTGGGATTTTGGACAGGAACGCACTACATAATATAATTTAAGTTTAAGCTAAGAATGAATCATGATAATTGTTCTTGGTTTTGTATCAATTATGGTATTATTTCCATTTATATAGAAAGCCTCCTGACTTTCTAACTCGTGGAAGGAATTTGCTACAACCTAGTTTGCTTCTCTGACTGTCTGAAAACAACAAGCACCCACTTTGGTGATTACATCATCTAGGCTTCGTTTTAACCCTAAGGGAATATTTGTGGGTTGTAAAGGGGTCACACCCGGAATGTGGATTGCCAAGTCTTGCTGGCATTCCACTGCAAAAGAACCTGAAGAATGAAATTATTAGAACATTGAGAAAAAGGGGGAAATATATGTGAATATGAATGGTAAATATGAATTGGGAAATCACCTAAATATGAATGGTAAGTGATGGAAAAGATCGACACATTCTACATCCAGAAGGAAACATACATCATGCACAACTTCTTGGCGAGAGGCACTTCCCAGCTAAGGAAAGTATCAACGATAATGTAGGAGACGAATTTTGCGCTGGATTGATTGAGATTATTTATGAGCTCTTCTACATGGCTTTTCAAATTATCCAACGACTGAGCAAATCTCTGGAGCTTGTTCCATCTCTCGAACTCGTTGGGCAGACAATTGGGCAATGCCACCAGCCGAATGTCGAGGCCAAGAATTCGAGGTTAGGCAAATGCATCCAAACCAGTGCCAATATGACCGTGAGTGATGATGTTGTGCCATTATTGTGTGAGGAAAAATGTGATGGCAATGCCCTTTGGATGCGAGCTTCTTTGTGAAATACATCATGGTGTTGATGTGGCCTTGCACATGCATCACAACGACTACGACATGAATACCATTTTTTCCTTCAAACTGATCTATATCTGTAGACATCAATTTTCCATTTCGTTTTGTTTCAATGTTCACTATTTTATAATGTCTCACAGAGGCATGCTAAGAAGGGTACATGCCTCTTTAAAACAAGGATGGTGGACAATGCAATTCAATGTGGGAGGTGTCCGTGCGAGAGGTATGGCAGACAAGTTTGATTGACCAACGGGAAGGAGAAGGGTACAACATGCCAGAGAGGAATATGTTGGTGGTCGTAAAGTGAGTAGAAAACAATTTAGACATGGCAAGATTTTATTGGTGGAGGGACCAACACATGTAAAAATGTTATTGGTTAGAAGGGTGAAATCCAAGCTTTCTTATTGGCTGTGTTTCCCACCCCAAACCAGCAAAGAAAACACATCCTCGGTAATAAATTGGTGATTGAACTTTTACTATGAAGGAAATGAAATTTCGTGTGCATGGCCCAATTGCCAACCGCATTCATCTTCCAAATTCTGTTGTATTCATCTTCTAATTTTTGTTGATCAAACATCGTGTTGTTTCAGGTATGCTGTTTGTTTATCACGCGAGTACAGCCCTATATTATCTATCACCCATTTTTGATATTTTCCAATTCCGCTCGATTTGCATTTATCATCATCCTCATCAGATTATGGGAACATGTTCGTATTCATGCTTGGGGTTTGGGGTCTGTCACACAACTTTAATCCAAAAGATATATATATATACACGTCGTGTGCATAGCAGGGATGCAGGGATGGATGTGTATGTCAAACGAATTTGAGCAATGCAGGGATGGATGTGAATGTCAAATGAATTCTTTTGTTGTACACGCTAGTTGTTTTTCGATGTGAATTATATATATATATATATATATATATATATATATATATATATATCAGCAACGATGTCAACTATGGCTTGACTAAAAAAAAAGTGTGCAGGAAGAAGTGATGTCATCTATATTCCAGTGTCATTAACAATGAGAAACAGTATGGAAAATGTTGAAAATTTAATTTTGAAATGTGACAATGGGGATGTGATCAGGTGATCACGTCAAAGGGGAAAAAAATGCTCAAAATTGGAATTGCTCATAATTGGTTGCAACCTGAACGACTAGATAGGCCTCGTCGCTGCGATTCTGGCGCCGTGAACGAGACCCAAATCTGATGTCGTATGAGAAAGATATTGAAGTTTGAAGTTGCCCAATAACCTTTAAAACAGGGCTTTTGAACAAAAAAAATTTGTCATCTTCATAAAATTTTTATGGCAAAAATATCATTTTTATATGGTTTTTGGTGGCCTATCAAAGGGTGCCATGTGGCCTGCCCAGAGGCTGCCACGTGGCCCCAGGCCTATGGTTCAAGTTATGTTCAAAAAATATTTTGGAGGGCAGACCCGACCCGACCTGAACAGAGTCAGGGCACCCTGAACGCATTCGGGTCAGCAATCGGGCACGACCCAACCCGAACGTGTATGGGTCAGCAAATAGCGGCCTCGTGCCTCGGGTCAGTGAATCTGGTGAACGCGTTTGGATCAGTCGTGCGGAGGACGACCCGACCTGAACGCAAAAGGGTCAGCGTATAGTGGTGTTGGTTGAACGATTGAACGAGCGGTTAAAAAAAAACTTAGCCCTCAGGGCTTAAGGGGGAAGACCCCGTGACCATCATGCAGAACCGAGGGCTAAACCCAATTTAACTGGCGGAAAACGAAAGGGGCTAGCCCGACCCTTCATGTAACCCTAGTGCCGTGACCCTGGCGCTAAGTCCCAAAACCCACAGAGCAAACGGTTTAGCAAACCGTTAAACTTAAATGTGACCACTCCAGAGTTTAAATGTGGCGGGTTCGGTTAGCATCTTATGTGGTGGTTTATGCGGGGAGGTCACATGTCCCCGCCTGACATTTATTGTAACCCCAAATGGTTTTAACGTTTTAGAACGGTTTCCGCCAAGTCCAACCTATCCGCCGAATCTGGAGTTCTAACTGGAGTTCCTCCAGTTTTGGATGAGGGTTTTGGGGAAAAGTAGGTAGAATATTGTTTTCATCATAATTTCTCCATTATTGAACCAATTGGGACGAAATTTTGGTCAATTTTGGGTATTTTGAGCATTACAGAGAGTTTGGGATAGGTTACAAATCCAACAGAGGTGTTCTTCAGCCACTTTTTATTCAAGGAAGCTTGGAGAGCCATTAGGGCCATGAGTGAAATGGAGCTATATTGGGCTATACTTCACTGTTTGAGGTGAAAAAAAAGCCATTTTTAGCTTATTTATGTCTTCTGAATTCAATTTCACAGTTGGTTTTTCCTGTTTAGGCATATTTCTCACTATAATACCAATTTAAACAACTTAATAGAACAAGGGCATGCCCATTGGGAGCTTTGGACCCGACAAATGTAGCCCAGGAGGGGTGAACTGCCTCATCATATTGCTGTGTGTTGTTATGGTGAAGTTTTTCTGATGTGTATTTCTGACTTAAGATGTTAAACAGTAATTTTAATTAACATTCCCTCACACATAAACTTAGAAACAGTTACAAAAAACACTTTGTTTAAATTGCAAGACATGATGAACACTTTGCACACTTAATTAAAAGGAAATGGATACTTTGCACACCATTATAAATAGTTCCATTTTCAGATCAGATGGTATCAGAGCTTCAGGATTTGAGCCTTAGGAGCTATATTTTTACTCAACATTTGTTTTGTGCAAAGATATAGTTGATTGTTTGCAAGTTTTGATGCTTACTAGGCTTAAACTCAAGAGACACTTGGTTAGTGCAAAAAGTAATCCACAACCAAGAAGGGCCAGAGAGCCACCTCCAAGAGCCATAGAAGCAACTTCAAGCATGTATTCAAGAGAAGGAGAAGCTCCTGAAGACATTGATCCCAAAGAATAAGAGCAGGTATTCCGAAAAGCTTTCCTAGACATGACAGAGATGGTGATGATACTCTACCAAGAAAGGAATGATAGGTTTGTTGGAGAAGGGTCTAAAAACTAGAAAGAAGGAGAGGGTTCTTCAGGAGGAAAGAAAAGTGATGAAAAGTCAAAGAAAGGACATGGAGGAAATGGTGATCCACCATCCCCATCTTCATCCTCTTCCTCTACATTGTCATCCTCAACTTTGGTGAATCAACCTCACAAGTCTAAAACTACTGGTAAAAGTCCATTTTTAAAGCTTGATGTTAAATTTGAGTTGCCTATGTTTAATGGTGAGGTCAATGCATAGAAACTTGAAAATTGGATTAGACAATTGGAAGTTTACTTGAGGATACAAAACCTTCATGAAGACAACACCAAGATTCAGTTAGCCTCTTTGAGAATGGAAGGAACAACATTGGTATGGTGGGAAGCCAAGACCAAGGATGAAATTAAAAAACATGGTAAGATCACTTTATCATGGGATGAATTTATTTTCGCAATTAAGCAGAAATTTTATCCATTAACTCATTTACAAAAGGCTATCATGAATTGGAAAAGTTTTAGACAACTTAAGGGACAAAGTGTTCAAGATTACACTCAAGAGTTTAGAAGAATGGATTTACTTGGAATTGATTTGCATAGCCAAGAGACTTTGCTGAAATATATAGGTGGTTTACACAATTACCTTATACATACTATCCTTATGTTCAATCCTACTAGTCTAGACGAAGTTTGTGTGCAAGCTACACATTTAGATGCTAGAGGTAAACAATATTTTGATGGGAATATGGATAGTGAATTTAAAGGCAAAGGGAGGAAAATAAATGCAAACTCGTGAAATAAAAAGGAAATTTATTTTGTAAAAAATGTTACAAAACAAGCCACGATGAAGACCATTGCTGGAAACTTCAGCCGGAGCTGAAACCAGAAAAATTTAAAACCAAAGATAAGGCCAAAGAAAAGGGCAAAATTGTTGCAACTGTTGAACAAGACTTAGGGTCTGAATCAGGGGATGAAACTAAAAGCATAGACATGATACTAAAGAAAATAAAGGGGAAAGGGGTTGTAAATGAAACAAATCTTAGTTCTATCACTTTAAACTGTCACATAGAAGCTCAAAATGAAGAGAGGAGGATAGAGTTGTTTCATGTGAGGATAATAGCCAAACACACAAAGATAGACACACTATTTGACAGTGGGTCACAAGCGAATCTCATCTCAGAAGACTCAGTCAAGAAGCTGAAACTTGAGACCATACCTCATCCAAAGCCATATCCACTTGGTTGGATTTGCAAGGATGTTAATTTAAAAGTCTCAAAAAATTTCATGTTGCGCTTCGCCATAACAGCTCATTATGTTGACATGGTTGAACTAGATGTGGTACTGCTTGACATTATAGGTGTGGTGTTGGGTAGTCCGTATTTATATGATAGAAAAGTGATCTTCCATCGCCATGAGAACAAGTACCATTTGTTCAAGGATGGTAAGGAGTTTATTGTGAGAGCACATCGGAAGAAGCTAGAATCGTCTTTAGTGAATGCAGGGAAATTGAAAAGGCCTGTCAATGCAAGTCAAAATCTGACTTTGTTGATGGTTAATCAAAAATATTTTGTACATAATCCTTTTCATGTTATTGCTGATGTAAATGATGAAATGTTTCAGTCTAAAAGTAGGTTGTCTTTGGAAGAAGATGACAAGATGTTGCAGAAAGTGCCTTTGGTGTCGATCGGTGCAGAGAACAAAGTGTCAGTGCAAAGTGGTGCAAGAATCCAAGAGAGGGTAAAGCATGCAAGAAAAGAGGGCACAAAGTTCAACATGGCTCATTGCTGGTTTCAGAATGGCAGATTGGTATGGCGAGAAGACTTGGTCAGGAATCGACACAAGTACATGGCTCATTCGACAAAAATTCGCCATGAGGATAGTTGGCAAGGTGAATCTCAATTTCAGTTTCCTTTGAAGTTAGACCATTGTAGAAACATTATTATTTCTGCAAATTATAGTTGTTGTTCAACAAATTTCAAAAATATGCATCATGACTCAGTCAATGTTAGCAACAGTCAGTCAATGGATTCAAGGAAGAATTTATCTTTTTATGAGAAGCTCAATTTGATGAACTTAGGAAGATTTCAGTGGTTCAAGTTTGGACGAGGGGAGAATCAGTCTCCTCATCTTCAATTTCTATAAATCAGAGGGATTTTGGGGTCCAAAAGCTTCCCATTTGGGAGGTGTGATTAGGTGATCATGTCCAAGGGAAAAAAATGCTCAAAATTGAAATTACTCAGAATTGGTTGCAACCTAAACGACCGGATAGGCCTTGTCGCTGCAATTTTGGCGCCATAAACGGGACCCAAATTCAATGTCGTATGAGAAAGATATTGAAGTTTGAAGTTGCCCGATAACCTTCAAAACATGACTTTTGAACAAAAATAATTTGTCATCTTCAGAAAATTTTTATGGCAAAAATGTCATTTTTATATGGTTTTTGGTGGCCTATCAGAGGGTGCCACATGGCCTGCCCGGAGGCTGCCACGTCGCCCCAAGCCTATGGTTCAAGTTATGTTCAAAAAATATTTTGGAGGGCAGACTCGACCTGACCTGAACGGAGTCGGGTCACCCTGAACGCATTCGGGTCAGCAGTCGGGCACGACCCGACCCGAACGTGTATGGGTCAGCAAATAGTGGCCTCGTGCCTCGGGTTAGTAAATATGGTGAACATGTTTGGGTCAGTCAGGTGGAGGATGACCCGACCTGAACGCAAAAGGGTTAGCTTATAGTGGCGTCGGTTTAATGATTGAACAGGTGGTTAAAACAGAACTTAGCCCTCAGGGCTTAAGGGGGAAGACCCCGTGACCATCATGCAGAACCGAGGGCTAAACCCAATTAAACCGGCGGAAAACGAAAAGGGCTAGCCCCTTAGGGCTTGCCCAAACCTTCATGTAACCTTGGCGCTAATTCCCAAAACCTGCGGAGCAAACGGTTTAGCAAACCGATAAACTTAAATGTGACCACTCCAGCGTTTAAACGTGGTGGGTTCAGTTAGCATCTTATGCGGCGGTTTATGCAGGGAGGTTACATGCCCCTGCCTGAAATTTATTGTAACCCTAAACGGCTCTGACATTTTAGCATGGTTTCCGCCAAGTCCAACCTGTCTGTCAAATCTGGAGTTCTAACTGGAGTTCCTCCAGTTTTGGAGGAGGGTTTTGGGGAAAATTAGGCAGAATCTTGTTTTCATCATAATTTCTCCATTATTGAACCAATTGGGACGAAATTTTGGTCAATTTTGGGTATTCTGAGCATTCTGGAGAGTTTGAGACAGGTTGTAGAGCCAAAATAGGTGTCCTTTAGCCATTTTTTCTTCAGGGAATATTGGAGAGCAATCAGGGCCATGAGGGAAATGGAGCTGTATTGGGCTATACTTCACTATTTGAGGTGAAACAAAAGCCATTTTTAGCTTATTTTTGTCTTATGAATTCAATTTCACAGCTATTTTTTCCTTTTTAGGCATATTTCTCACTGTAATACCTATTTGAGCAACTTAATAGAACAAGGACATGCCCATTGGGAGCCTTGGACCCGACAGATGTAGCCCAGGAGTGGTGAACTGCCTCATCATGTTGTTGTGTGTTGTTATGGTGAAGTTTTTCTGCCATGTATTTCTGATTTAAGATGTTAAAAAATAATTTTAATGAACATTCCCTCACACATAAACTCAAAAATAGTTACCAAAAACACTTTGTTTAAATTGCAAGACATGATGAACACTTTGCACACTTAATTAAAAGGAAATGGATAATTTGCACAACATTAAAAATAATTTCATTTTCAGATCAGGATGAGTGTTGGAAATATTTTTATTAATGGAAAAGATACAGATATGGACAACAACAGAATCATCGACTATAAGGTAAAGGAGCAGATCAGGCATTGCGCAGTAGAGAAGCAGAGAAGCAGAGAAGCAGTTAGGGTAGAAAATGAGAGATTTTTAGAAGAAGCAAAGAAGCAGAGACAACATAGGCAGCAAAGAAGCAGAGGTAATAGAGACAGCAGAGGCAGTGAATGGCAACAGAGATGGAAAAGAGGTAGATACAACTGAAGGCAATCAGATTTTCTAGACACAGCAAAGACCAGAGATCATGGACATATCAGAAGCAGGAAGAGCGGAGAGAGCTAAGAGGAAGAAGCGAGAGCAGCGAGAGCCAGAGATACAAAGCGGGACAGTGTAAACAAATGAAAAATCGACTAAGGCAGAGAATTATTTGAAGTAGTCCAAGGGAGGCGAACGGATGGTCAGGATTAGATCGCAAATGTAAAGGCGAGAAATGGACGGATATGATTCATCGTAAGATATGCGGGGCAGAAATAAAATCGAATTGCAAGCAACAACGAGGACTGTAGATTTGGGCAGATCAACGGTGATGATCGCATCGGCAGAAATCAAAAGCGTAAATCGCAAAGTATAGCGGGTAAGTGTTAAGGCGTCACAAGGTAAGTTAAATCAGTTGCGATGCGAAGTGAAGAAGGGACACGCGGCAGCATAACACAATATCACACATCACAAGAAATAGATAATAACCATAAAATAAATATTATAAAGTGTGAAGTGTGATCAGATGAGGACCGTTAGATCTGGGGGTAGATCAATGGCGGACGACGAACCACATACCGCACATTGCAGCACTCAAAGGATAGCAATAAGGCGACCGCAAGTAAAGTTAAATATTTTGCGATGCGAAATGGAGTGGGAAACTTGTGGGCAAGCAAAATGCGATGCGTTGTGACTAGTCACCGCGTTGTGGGACCCTTCAACCAAAGTTAAGTGTGTATGTCGGGCATTTCTAGTGTTAAATCGCATCGAAGGTAAAAAGGGGAATTATAACGTAAAACCTTTGATACGCCGAAATGTGATATGAGACCGGACGTGATAAAGTTCAAAGTTTAGATCTGATGTATTGAAAGTCTGGGGCTATGTGATTTTATGAAGAACAGGTTGGAATCATAGAATGACTTGGTTTATGAAGAAAAGACTGAATGCTAGCAAAAGACTCGGATATATAAAGGAAATTATGAACGGGAGTAGACTTGGGTAAGATCCGACTCTAAGTGTAGAATAATGTTGCGGCATTAAGTCAAACGAAAAGTTGAACGCAAGAGAATGGACTCGGCTAGAGAGACTGGATAGTGCATGCAGGGAAGTTGAACGTTGTGGTTAAATATAATAGGCAGAGTCGGGAAATAGAAGGAGATATAGTAGCACTATTTGAAACGCAACAACATGGGTCAAGTCGGGCAAAAATGCGGTTATGCAGCATAGTTAAAATTTAACGGCAAAGACAAGAGGACAGCAAGAAGAAGAGGACAAACACTCAACAAATCTTAGAAACTGAAAGGGATGAGTAAAATAATTGATTGAAACTGTAAATGTTTTATTTATTTTATATTATTTATGATGCAAAGGCAAGTCTCCGTAGGCAAAGAAAAACTCAAATTTAATACTGAAATGTGTATATATTGTTATATTATTTTGAATGTGTTGGGCAAGAAAACGAGAAGATGGAAGGCAAAGAGTCACACCTGTTCATTTCATATTCCCATATGGAATGCAAACAATTGAGAGGTGATATCTATAAATGATGTTACTGTCATATGCATAATGATGTTAGAGAGTGGAAGAATAAGAAGAAGAAATAGTAGATAGAGAAGCTGTGTAGATCTAGAGATGATATAAGGCAGATATGAAGGCTGGAGGACAACAGTGAAGAATGAATAGAACAGAGATGATATCCAAGTAAATAAGCATGTGTTTTGATTTTAGTGTGAGGAAGTTGGTGTTTCCATATCAAGTTGTAGCTTGATAGATGTCCAGTTGTAGCTGGTTGAGGTAGGAGCCTCTTGTGGGTTGTAGCCTACAAAAAATAGATGGGAGTTAGAGCTTCCTTGCAAGTTGTATCTTGAAAAATTGAGGTAGTAGCCTCTTTTAGGTTGAAGCCTACATAAATTCAGTGGTGATAAGGAGTTGGATCTTGCCTTTGAATCACACCAATAATAGGATGTGGTTTTCCCCCTTATGGGTTTCCACTTATATGTGTTGTCTATGTGCATGATGATTATGTGTTGATATTTTGTATTTAATCTTCTTTATACCTGTTTCTCACTTATTAAGATTGTTTTTCCATTGTACATTAAGATGATAATGAAATGAAGGTGTAAATAAGTTTTAAAAGAAAGTTTAAAAGTCCATGAATGCATTAAATTGATTCACCCCCCCCCCCTCAGTTTAACTAAGGGTTCAACAATTGGTATCGGATCCAGTTCCTTCTGTATCAGTTTCACAACTGGAAAGAGATCCTAAGTCCCCAAGATGGCTAATCTAGATGGATGCTCAACAAATAAAGCCCAATTTTTTACTGGAACAAACTATGCTTTCTAGAAAATAAGAATGGGGACATACATAATGTCTCTAGGAATAGAAGTCTGGGCTACTGTGGAAGAAGGATATGCTCCAAAGGATACTGACATAGAAAAATATTCCAGACAAAATTTCATAGCCAATGCAAAAGCCAGGAATGCACTTTTGAGCGGTCCATGTGAGTCTGAATTTATCAAGGTAATGCACAGTGTGACTGCCAAATAAATTTGGGATACACTGGAAAGTATACATGAGGGAGATAAAAAGGTGAAGGCGGCCAAACTGAAAGCCTATAGAGCACAATTTGAAAATATAAAGATGAATGAAGAAGAAGATGTAGCCAACTTCTTAAAATTTGTAGAAATTGTGAATAACATGAAAGCTTTAGGAGAAACCATTAAAGAATGTGTAATTGTACAAAATATATTGAGATCTTTACCATCCAGGTTTAACCCTAAGGTTTCTTCCATAAAGGAAACAACTAACTGGGAAACATTTACCATGAACCAATTGCTTGGAAACCTGACGACCTATGAGATGAGACTTCCAAAATGGAAGTCAAATGTGAGGGAGGCAACCTTTACGGTAGATAAGTGCAAATGAGAAAAGAAAGATACTTGCTCCTACTGTGACGAAGAAGAGGCCAAATTTTTCAGAAGACTAGATAGAGGCACAAGAAAGTATAAAGGTAAAATTCCATTTAAATGCTTTAACTGTGGAAGAGTGGGGCACTATGCATCTAAATTTCCTCATAAGAAAATGGAGAATCATTCAAGAGGGAAAGAGAAAACCAATTTCAGCAACAAATCGAAAGGGAATAGATTTAATCAAATATCTTTCTATGTTCAACAAGACAACAGTGCATCTGAGAGCTCAGAAGACTCCCCCAATGATGAGGGAACATATAAATTCATCTTGATGGCGAAGGAAGTGCTTGAGGAAGATCTCTTGGAATTTGAAGATGAAGGTGAGGTAGATGTTGAGGGGGAGCTAATTAGTGCCCTGGAGGAAATAGAAAGACTTAAACTCAAGTGCAGAAAACAGAAAGGCATTATCCTGTAATATGTAAAAGAAGAACCAAATTCGGAAAAACTCATTTAGTTGAAAGTAGAAATTGAAGAAGCTAAGAAGGTGGAAGGCATTCTACTAAATAAAATTAAAGATAAAATTCAGGAGCAAGAGAAATTGGAAGAAGAAGTAGTATGTCTGAGAAAGAAATTAGAAAACGCTCAAAGGGAATTATCAATGAAAACTCCACAAATGACAAGCTTTGAACAGTTGGATAAAATCATAAATGATCAAAGATCTCCTCTCATAAAGGTTGGGATAGGTTATGAAGGAGAAACCGGCAAATCAAAGGTAGAAAATAACAAGAGTATCATCTTTATAAAAGCTAGTGAAGCAGCAAAGAGGGAATCCACTGAATTTGAAACCGACAAGACTGTGATATATAATGAATCAAACAGAAACAAACAACAACCTTAAGTAACAACAAAAGAAATGAAGATACAGTTAACTTCAAAAGACTCATATTATCCCAATGATGAATTTAACAATTGCGGAAGATGTCAAAAGAGGTTTCTTCTTCCTATGAGGAGTTTCACTTGCTTTGCCTGCCATAGACCTGGACACATCGCGACATACTGTAAGACAAAGAAAATCCATTCCAACCAACTAAAGATGCAACAACCGAAATGATTACCTCAAACAACTCTCTCTGCTAGAGATATATACTACTTCCATGGGTATTTTTTTATTGTAAGGGGTTCGGTCATAAAGCCCTGGAATATAGAAAGTATGGAAAAATACTAGTGTATGGAAAGTCAAGGAGAATTATGAAAAAGGGAGAATTCACTCGTATACATAATCCATTCAGAAATATAATCAAATTATTTGGCCGCCATCAAATTAGACACAAGTCTCACAAATTTCCTCTCAAAGGTTGTGGTCCATCTCCTCAAGAAAGTTACCAAACAAATAACAACATGCAGTGGAAAAAGAAGCTGAATAAGTTTTATCTAGTTCTAATTAGCTCAAGATCAGAAAAGACAATGGTATATGGACAGTGGGTGCTCAAAGCATATGACTGGAGACCGAAGCAAGTTTATAACCTTTGATGAAAATAAATCTGGAAATGTAACATTCAGCAATGACAAAGCAGGGAAAATCAAAGGAAAAGGCTCAGTTAGCTTGAATAATGGAAGAGGGGAGGCTCAAGATGTACTATTTGTGGATGGGCTAAAAAAAAATCTGCTAAGCGTCAATAAAATGTGTGATAAAGGCTGCGAGGTCCTTTTCAGAGCCCAAATTTGTGAAGTAAGGTCTATCACCACAGGAAAGACCTTGATCAGAGGTGTTCGAACAGAAAGTAATGTCTATATAGTAGAATAAGAGAATGAAGTGTGCCACATAAGCTAACTTGACGAATCTTGGTTATGGCATAGAAGATTGGGACACCTAAACTTTGACCACATCATCAGTCTGAGCAAGAAGAATGATGTCAGAGATATGCCTGCAATAAAGAAACCTCCAAATACCATATGTAAATTCTGCCAACTGGGCAAGCAAACCCGCACATCATTCAAAGCCAAAGATCAGCTATCTACAAGTAGGCCACTTTAGCTTGTACACATGGACCTGTGCGGACCTTCAAGAACTAATGCACCAAGTGGAGAATCTTATTTAATGCTGATAATAGATGATTATACCAGACTACCGTGGGTGGCATTTCTCAAATATAAATCCGAAGCATTATAAAAATTCAAGATCTTCAAGGCACTGGCAGAAAATAAAACAGGATGCAAGCTAAAATGCATCAGATTAGACAGATGAGGTGAATTGAAGGCCTATGATTTTGCAGACATGCAATGAATATGGGATAAAACAACAATTTACAATTGCAGGTACACCTCAAAAAAATGGAGTGGCAGAGAGGAAAAAAAGGTTAGTACAACAAATTTCCAGAGCCATGATGCAAGAAAATAACTTTCCCCAAACCTACTGGGCAGAAGCAGTACACATAGTTGTTCACATTCTTAACAAAGCTCATCTAAGATCAAATTGTGACAAGACTCCTTACGAATTATGGAATGGGAAACCAACATCAATCAAGCACTTTAGAGTCTTTGGTAGAAAGTGTTTCATAAAAAATAATGATGAAAAATTTGGGAAGTTTGATGCAAGAGCTGATGAAGGAATATTTTTGGGATATGGATCCAAGAGTAAGGGTTATAGGCCCTACAACATAATAATCCACAAAATTGTGGAAATAATTGATGTGAGATTCGACGAAGATCTACCAAACATAATAAGAAGCACAAGCTGCACCAATCCTCCAGATGATCATGAAGTTGACAACCAAGATAATGATGAACAGAGAAAGACATCAGAAGATACTAAATTAAAATCAAAAGGTCCCTCAAGACATACTCAAAAGAACCATCCAGAAGATCAAATCATTGGGGACAAGAATGCAGGAGTCCAGGCTAGAAGACAACTAGATGAACGGACAGAAGAAGTATACCTAGCCATGCTATCACAAATAGAACCAAAGAAGTTCGAAGAAGCCAATAAAGACAAAAACTGGGCAAATGCTATGAATGAATAACTAGACCAAATTGAGAAGAAAAGTACCTGGGAGTTAATGCCAAGACCCACTGGGAAAAATGTCATTAGCACAAAATGGATATTTAGGAATAGGATGAATGAAAAAGGGTAGGTAATCAGAAATAAAGCCAGACTTGTATGCAAGGGATATTCTTAAATCGAAGGACTTGATTATGATGAAACATTTGCCCCTATAGCTAGAATGGAAGCAATCAGAATGTTTTTGGCCTTTGCATGCTATCATGATTTCAGAGTATATCAAATGGATGTGAAGTCTGCCTTCCAGAACAGAGATTTAGAGGAATAAGTCTACATGGAACAACCTGAAGGATTCTCCTTAACAGATAAACATGACTATGTGGGTAGATTAAATAAAGCCTTATATGGTCTGAAACAAGCTCCTCATGCATGGTATTCAAGGCTAGACAAATACTTACAAAAACAAGCATTCAAGAAAGGGGGAGTAGACAAAAATTTGTACATAAAGGCTGATGAAAATGAACTCTTAATTGTAGTAGTATATGTAGATGACATCATGTTTGGTAGCAACAAAGATGAGTTAGCAAAAGGATATTAGAAGAGATGAAATCATAATTTGAGATGTCTATGATTGGAGAGCTCACCTTCTATTAGGGCTTCAAATTGATGCAGGAGCATTAGGCTCAGAAAATCCTTTGTATTTTAATAGACATAGGGGTCTTGTGTTTTCAAAAGAATATTGGTTTCTTATGTAATTATTAATGTTTTTGAGTGACATTTAGAATAGGAATTAATTAAATATTGAGAGATTGTAAATGTTCCCGAATGATTGGAGAACATGAGGGAAGTAGGATAGTTGAGATTCCATGGGAAATGAGAGGTTTGAAACTTAATTGTAATTCCTAAAGTAGAATTGGTTCCATGATTTCATGAGTTTGAAAGGATTGTTAGGGATAAAGGATAGATTTTAGGACTTAGAGGATTTGGAGGATTTTGTTGAGATAATGGAAGATCTAAACCTAAATTGGTTCATAATATTTTGTATAAACTGTAAAGCTTGAAGGCAAAAAGGGGTAGCAGAGAGTAGTAGAAAGTAGGGTTTTGGACAAACAGAGGTTTGTTGTGGTAAGCCTACGGGCAGTTGCAGAAAGGGCCATTGATTAGAAGATCAGGCCAGGGACAAGAAGTCTTTTGTAATTATTTGATTACATGTATATATATGGAGGAATTTGATTTCTGAATTATTGCGTGCACTGATTTATTGAGTTTTAATGAAGGAAACGAATGAACAGGGTACTCGAACTCGAATGATATAATGAATGAGTTCAGGAGAAAGTGTATGATTATGTGTTGAATGACTCTGTTTATATCTTATGTGGAAATAAGGGTTACATATGCAATTGAGAAGACTGGATGAGGTTGCAGTCATCGATCATTGAAAGGATCAATGACCTTGCAACTCTACTCAACTTAGTGTTCCTAAATTGATGTCATAAATTATCAACCAGGGCTAGTAAACTGTTGAAGTGAAGTGCACCATATGTGCCTAGGTATCTTCTTCCTACTTCGTTGTGCTTAGTGTTTTTCTAGTGTTTTTGGTTTTGTGTTTTTATACTAAGGGGAAAAGAACTGAATTGCTAGCAAAGAGAAGTTACTGATCACACTAAAACAGAATAAAATCTACTCTAAACTATGAATGGCACCTAAGAACAGAAAATGATAATCCACAGATTGTAAAGCTGATAAGAAAAGTAACTCATAACATTAAACTCAGTCCAATTCATTTCATTAGAGGTATGTTGGAACAAACTGAGAAAATGATTAGTTTGATGTAATGAGGTTCTCTTTAGTAAACAACAACTTAAAATATCACAGAGAAAATCTCATCCGTTGTTAGAAATTTGTTGGAACATTTTGAGAAAAGATTATTTGCAACATAGTAAGGAACCCTATGCTAAAATAACTTATGACACTAGAATTAACTCATTCTGCAACTCAAAATGTTACTATTAAGTCTCGTTCAAAGGTTAGAGATCTCTTGGAACAACTTGGGAAAAAGGCCGTTTATAAAATTATGAGAAATTGCAGAACAGTCAAGAGCTCAAAATGATATAACTAATTCTTGTTCATATGATAATGATGTGTTAGAAGAAGTTAAGAACAAGAGTAGCTTATAAAATAATGAGGGTCTTTTAAGTCTAATTAACAGGACTGAAATGCAATTAACCAATAGAACTGAAATGCAATGAACAGAACTGAACTAAAATGCAATTAACTCAAGAGTACTACAGCTATATATCATTCACGCATTAGTGATATATTGGAACAACTCATGAGAACAATATTGATTGTAATATTCGATGTAAGTAAATGACATAAGCATGATGCAAGAGGATAAACTCAGAAAACTGCCTAAGTTAAGAACAAAACAGAGTTAAAGGTCACTTATCTAGAAAATATGCACAAAGCCTTTCGGACAATAGGGGCCCTCTACCATCAGATTGGCACACGAATCCTTAACTCCTTAAAGTTTCTTCAGATCATGCATCAAATTTATACTTCTTTCATTAAAGGAAAAACGCTCAGAAACAGAGTATCACAGTCTTTGAGAACTAACAACAAAACATCAACTAACTGTTTCTCGGTTCACCGAGTTATTTTTATAAGCAAATACATAACTGTCATTGAGTAGAAATAGGCATAGATGTCTTTTATAATCAAAATCGAACTAGAACTCCTGTTGAGGACTCGTATTTTGCTGAAGACACCTGCAGAGTCCTTATCCTTGAAGAAGTCTGCTTCTTGGTTTTGGCTTTGTCCACGTGCATAACCACTTTCAGATTTTTGCTCAACCTTCGTGGAGAACAAAGAATGATGTAGGAGAGTTCTGGAATTTAACCATATGCGTCTTTCCCTCAAATGACACCTGTAACCTATGTAAACATAAAGATGGCTACGGAATATGTGACTAGCTACAGAATGACTGCATTCTGTAGCTAAGTTTGCTCAAAAATCACTATGACAACAAAACCACAAAAGTATAATAAGTCAGTCATTGCATGCATTCTTAAAGTGATTTTAATCATTCCTATTGATCTTTTAAGCCTATAGCTAATAAAGGACAAATGGAATGAAGTGAAATTTGGTGAAAGGAAAGGACATATTTAGGGCTCAACATACACATAAGCGAAAATGTTTTGTTTCAATTCGGCATTTGGATACATTGACCATATGTATCGGAGAAGCACATACGATCAAACGATGGAATTCGAATCATTGCTAGAATGGAGATTAACGTGAGGTAGATCATTTAAAAGTATAACGGAGAGTAATTTTTTGTTTTGCGAAATTGCATTGATATACGGACTCATATCGAAACGGAAGTATGGTTGTGTGTTTGAATGAAGAAATCATTATCTAGTGAAAGAACGAATGCGGAACCATGAGTAAAGTGGAACCATGAATCGGGATGGTATGGAACGGAAGAAAACGGAAAAGTGAAGAAGGCATTTTTTAAAAAACCGGCTAATGGTTTCGCGCAACCCACCAACCGATGAAAGTGGTAATTGTTGAAATGAACGCGATAGCGTTACGGCTGACATTTCTGTGTATCGACGGTAATTCAATACCGCTTATTTCGCGTGCATAAGAACCATTAAATGGTGTGAAATTTTGTTATGCGATGATCGTTGGATCATTGAGCTGGAGCACGATGAAGCGTCAGTTGTTGGATGATTTGATGAATGATGGACGGTGCGGATAGATCGTTATTCAATGGTGAGTTGTTTGATAGCTGTGGGTCCCAACATACATATGTTGGTAACTTTGGGTTTTAAACCAAATTCGGATACAAATTTCCATAAGGTGAGTATTAAGTGTGGGCCATATTTGATTTAAGTAGAGCGTCGACATATGTGCAGTTTATTGACCGACGGAAAGGGTAAGTTATGAAGTATTGTATTAACTTTATAACATAAAGTTTATGATTTGAAGAATATTATGATATGCGGGGTAATAAAGGTTGAAATATATGTGGGGCCGAAATTTTATGGGTTTTATCCAAAGTTGAATTTCTAATGAATGTGAAGCTGTGGGGCTGAAAGTTCATATGGTTATTTGTTGGCATCTTTGGTAATTTAAACCAAAGTCGAAATTTTATGTTAAGCATGGGCTCAAATGTATGAAGGTTGAAAAGGGGTATTTAACTAAGGTTAAATATATTGATTCAATGAGTATTTTTATATTGTTTTTAAACATAAATGAGAAAGGAAATATGCTTCCGCTTAAGAGTATTTAAAGTCATAAAGGTTTAGACTTTAGAGAGGAGTAAAGGAAAGGACTTCCGCTTATAAGATTAACTTTGGATTGGTTAAAGGGGTATGAAACCTTAATGAACAGAATAAAATTCTGAGTATGAGATGGAAAATGCTGGGAATGAATGTGACATGAATTTTATATGCAGATTGTGGGTTTGAGCAGCTTAGGCTGCATCATTTTGGTATCGGAGTAGGCAAAGCTCTTTTCTGAAGATTAAATTTTTTGGAATGCATGTGTGATGAAGGAAATAAGGAAGCTTATATTTTAAATCTAATTGACAGTAATTGTAGATTTGAGTAGGTATGCAGTGAAAGTATGATAATGAGAAAATTCAGATTTGCAGAATTTGGGTTTAAAAGCAAAAGTAATTTGAAGATTTACCAAGTTATGTTTTGAAAGATGTGAATATAGGAATAATGGTGATGGCAAAAAAAAGGAAAAAGAGATCAGATTTGAATCTAATAGACAACATGTAGTGTAGCAGAATATTGGGAGAATTTGTAGAATCAATTACAAGTGGGTGTTGAAACAAACCTTGAAGGTGAGGCATTTTAATTTTTTTTGAAGATTATGTTTGCAAAATGTAGATTATAGACAATTGAGGAGCATCTCAGCAAGAAGATCACAACTTTAAAGAGCAGTGATGAAGGACGCCAGTAAAGGTTTCTAAGAGAAAGAAGAATGTGGCAGAACCTTGAGGAATTCCAACAGAGGTTGGATAAAAAGAACAGTTGTGTTCTTAAGAGGGTGCAGATGAGTTGAAGCCTAGAAGGAGCAGAGAGGATTGCTCAAGAGGTTCCAGAAGATAGAGAACCAGTGCTTGCCAAAAGACCAAATCCAGAGAAAATGATTGGTGAGGTAAGTTGTAACAAGGACTTGTTATTGCAGAGGCTTTAGTATAGCTCATGATGAACGAGTGAGGAACACATGAAGATAGAAATAGAGAAGAAGATGACTACTGATAGTCATAGTAGAAATGGCAGAGGTTCTGAGAGAGACCACAATAGAATGAAAGTGAAGAAAGAAGATGCCAAGACAAATGGCATACATAGACAGTTAAGTAAGGAAGAGTATGAGAGAGAGAAAGCTGAGATAGCAATCCAACTTGAAGTGTTGTTGGCTTTGTTACAGAGGAATGAAGAAGACCAGAGATGGGGTTTTCTTGTAAGAAGAAAGATAAAGTGGCATAAGCTACAGATGAAGAAATAGCAAATGATAAATGCTCGGTTGAGGGAAAAATTACTCAGAATAAATGAGTATTTGGAGAAAGACTTGAAGACTGAAAATTCAAGTGAGACCAAGAGGTCGAATGATTTTAAATCTAATAAATTTTGTATGTTTGTAGGAAGAACATGTGGAGTAGGAAAAACTGCTGATATTTGCATAAAGGAAGAAAATGGGACAACCAGATCTTTTGTAAATGTCCATACACAGTTGGAGAAAAGTTTTACTTTTCAACATATTGGAAGCAGAGGAAATTTAACTTATGATGATGGCCAAAAGCTGGAAATTAAGAAATCAATTGAAAAGGTTAAGGGAATTGAAGAGAAGACCATTGAAGAATTTCTAAATTGTATAGAGGACTTGGAACAACAGGAGGATTTGGTGATTAAATCATCAAATGAGGCGATAAGGTCTTATGGTTTTAAAATTGACAAGTTGTGTGTGAATGCAGGCATTGCAGAAGAAAAATCATGTGATGAAACTGTATTGAGTGAGATTGAAAGTTGCCAAGAAAAATATGGTGATGATTATCTTTCAGATGAAGGTCAAATTGAATTATTGCAACAAAAGGAGTTCGTAAATTCCTTGTTTTGTGAAAAGAATTGTTTCAATGGAAATATGACAGTTATGTCTGATGATGAGAAATTTGTTATTGGTAAGGAAAATGAGAAATTGATTTTATTAAATGGCCAAATGAAGAGTGATGGACAAACAACTAAAATTATTGCAGAGATGGAGGATCAGAATTCTATTATGATGAAATATGAAGAGATAGTGTCACTAGGAAACTTGACTTATGATAAAGAAGAAGGTAGTGAAGATTGTACAAAGATTTTTTTAGATGAGATGGCAGATTTGTGGCATGAGTTAAGTATTCTAGAGAAGAGGCTAGAAACACAGAGAATAAGTGTTCAGGTTGTAAAATCAGAGCTGAATGAGAATGAAAAAGTTCATTTTTATGAACCAGAGCAAAGAAACATCCTTGAAAGGGATGATGTGGAAGAGAGACTAGCTGACAGTCTTGAGAATTATTTGAAGAATTGGAATCAGCATACTGATGTGCTGATAAAGGAGAAAATGTCAGAGCAACAAATTGAAATGTTTTCGGAGGAAGAAGAGACACAAAGGTCTTATGATTTTAATGATTGTTTTATGATTGCATGTACTGATGAAAAGAATAAAGAATGTTTGGTCCAGGGGAACAAATTAAAGCAAAGAAAAGAAGATTACAGTGAATGGAAAACCAAATACCATTCCAATAAATTGTTGAAGACAGAAGACAAAGAAATTGTCATAAATGAAAATCGGGAAGAAGTTATCAGTTGCAGAAAACAAGAGGGTAAGGATGAAAGGGTGGCAGCAAGAATATAAGTTCAGTAATCAAGAGGTAGAAGTACTTAGCAGTCAGAAGATATATTAGACAAATATATTGAATTGATAAGAAGGCTAATGGTGAAAGTGTCTCAGAAGAAGACAGCAGCAGGAAAGAAAAGAAGCAACAGCAACAAGAGAAAGACAGTAGCAAAATGTGAAAATATAGCAAGTGGGAAGATGCAGAATAAATTATGGAAACCTAGAAAAGTGCAGTTGAAGAATGATGAAGACAATGCAGCTTATGGACAACAACAAAACAGAGTATGGGATCTAGGAAGACAAAGATTAAAAGCACATGATCAGGAGATCATGATTATTTTTAACCTTGGGAGTCTGATGCAGGAGCATTAGGCTCAGAAAATCCTTTGTATTTTAATAGACATAGGGGTTTTGTGTTTTCAAAATAATATTGGTTTCTTATGTAATTATTAATGTTTTTGAGTGACATTTAGAATAGGAATTAATTAAATATTGAGAGAAATTGTAAATGTTCCCAAATGATTGGAGAACATGAGGGAAGTAGGATAGTTGAGATTCCATAGGAAATAAGAGGTTTGAAACTTAATTGTAATTCCTAAAATAGAATTGGTTCCATGATTTCATGAATTTGAAAGGATTTTTAGGGATAAAGGATAGATTTTAGGACTTAGAGGAATTGGAGGATTTTGTTGAGATAATGGAGGATTTGAACCTAAATTGGTTCATAATATTTTGTATAAACTATAAAGCCTAAAGGTAAAAAGGGACAACAGAGAGTAGTAGAAAGTAGGGTTTTGGACAAACAAAGGTTTGTTGTGGTAAGCCTATGGGCAGTTCTAGAAAAGGCCATTGATTAGAAGATCAGGCCAGGGACAAGAAGTCTTTTGTAATTATTTGATTACATGTATATATATGGAGGAATTCGATTTCTGAATTATTGTGTGCACTAATTTATTGAGTTTTAATGAAGGAAATGAATGAACAGGGTACTCGAACTCGAATGATATGATGAATGAGTTCAGGAGAAAGTGTATGATTATGTGTTGAATGACTCTGTTTATATCTTATGTGGAAATAAGGGTTACATATGCAATTGAGAAGACTGGATGAGGTTGCAGTCATCGATCACTGAAAGGATCGATGACATAGAAGCGAAAATGTTTTTATTTTAATTCAGCATTTGGATACATTGACCATATGTATCAGAAGCACATCCGATCAAACAGTGAATTCGGATCAGTGCCAGAATGGAGATTAACTGCGGTCGTCATTTAAAAGTATAACAGAGAAGTAATTTTCTGTTTGTTGAAACTGCATTGATATACGACTCATATCAAAACAGAGTATGGTTGTGTGTTTGAATGAAGAAATCATTATCTAGTGAAAGAACGAATGCGAAACCATGAGTAAAGTGGAACCATGAATCAGGATGGTATGGAACCGGAAGCAAATGGAACAATGAAGGCGGTTTTAAAAACCAACCAATGGTTTTCGCGTAGCTTTTAGAAGGTAAGTGGTAATTGTTGAAATGAATGTGATAGCGTTCAGGCAGCGACAGATAGCATCGATGGTAATTCAATACCGCCTATTTCGCGTGCATAAGAACCATTAAATGGTGTGAAATTTTGTTATGCGATGATCGTTGGATCGTTGAGCTAGAGCACGATGAAGCGTCAGCAGTTGGATGATTTGATGAATGATGGACGGTGCAGATAGATCGTTAGTCAATGGTGAGTTGTTTGATAGCTGTGGGTCCCAACATACATATGTTGGTAACTTTGGGTTTTAAACCAAAGTCGGATACAAATTTCCATAAGGTGAGTATTAAGTGTGGGCCATATTTGATTTAAGTAGAGCCTCAACATATGTGCAGTTTATTGACCGGCGGAAAGGGTAAGTTATAAAGTATTGTATTAACTTTATAACATAAAGTTTATGATTTGAAGAATATTATGATATGCGGGGTAATAAAGGTTGAAATATATGTGGGGCCGAAATTTTATGGGTTTTATCCAAAGTTGAATTTCTAATGAATGTGAAGTTGTGGGGCTGAAAGTTCATATGGTTATTCATTGGCATATTTGGTAATTTAAACCAAAGTCGAACTTTTATTTTAAGCAAGGGCTCAAATGTATGAAGGTTGAAAAGGGGTATTTAATTAAGGTTAAATATATTGATTCAATGGGTATGTTTTTAAACGTAAATGAGAAAGGAATATGCTTCCGCTTAAGAGTATTTAAAGTCATAAAGGTTTAGAATTTAGAGAGGAGTAAAGGAAAGAAATTCCTCTTATAAGATTAACTTTGGATTATTTAAAGGCTTATGAAACCTTAATGAACATAATAAAATTATGAGTATGAGATGGAAAATGCTGGGAATGAATGTGACATGCATTTTATATGCAGATTGTGGGTTTGAGCAGCTTAGGCTGCATCACAAATTCTACAAAATAATACAGGAATATTCATTTCACAAGAAAAATACTTAAGAGAGATGTTGAAAAGGTTCCAAATGGAAGACTGCAAACCTGTGTCAACTCCCATGATCATTGGATGCAAACTATGTGCTGATGATGGATCTGCGGATGTAGATCAAAGACTTTATAGATCCATGATAGGAAGTCTGCTATACCTAACTGCCACTAGAATAGACATTATGTTGGCAGTAGGACTCGTGGCAAGATATCAAGCAGCACCAAAACAAAATCATTTGCTAGCAATCAAGAGGATGTTCAGATATCTGCAAGGAACTGCACATTATGGCCTATGGTATCCAAAATACAAAAACTTGACATTGACAACATACACAGATGCAGATTGGGCCAACTGCGTGGATGACAAGAAAAGCACAAGTGGAGGTGCATTTTATTTGGGAGAAAGTCTGGTGGCATGGCTAAGCAAGAAGTAAACTTCTATCTCTCTATCTACAGCAGAAGCATAATACATAGCAGTAGCAGCTTGTTGCACACAAGTAATGTGGATGAAACAAACCCTCCAAGACATGAAGGTAAGCATTTATGAACCCATTTCTATCAAATGTGACAATACTAGTGCAATAAGTATATCAAAAAATCCTCTACTTCATTACAAAACAAAGCACATCCCAATAAAGTACCACTTCCTCAGAGAACAAGTAGCACAAAAAATAATGAGCTTGGAATATGTACCAACAAAGGAACAAACAACAAACATATTCACAAAATTTCTTGCTAAAGAACCATTCAAATATCTAAGAGACATACTAGGGGTAGTGTCTACAGATGTTACTCTCTGATATGATCCGAAAAAGAAAAAATCATATATATATATATATATATATATATATATATATATATATATATATATATATATATATATATATATATATATATATATATATATATATATTGTTTTGAAGTTCAATGTTGGAAATACACTAGCAAAGGCTATATACTAGGGACAGGATCAATGTAGTAGAGAAGTGATAGTCAGTATCAGACAAGAAAGCATCATTCCAGGGGGAGAGCAGTCAATATAAGTTGTCACAAAAGAGCTAGAGCATTGGAGCAGTGCATGGAACAGGTCCTCAAGACCAGAATATTATGAAAATATAGAAACCACACTGGGAAATGTGCAACCATTTTCCATTGATGTCAAAGGGGGAGGAAAATCAAGCAAAGGAATAAAAGACACCTCTCAGAATGATAAGGGGAGGAAATACTGAAGGAAGTATTCGAGTATTTCGATCAATTCCAAAAGGGGAGACTGTTGGAAATATTATCACTGATGGCAAAGATACAAATAGGAACAACACCAGAATCATCGGCTATAAGGTAAAGGAGCAGATCAAGCATTACATAGCAGAGAAGCAGAGAAGCAGAGGTAGCAGAGAAGTAGTTAAGGCAGAAAAGGAGAGATTCACAGAATCATCAAAGAAGCAGAGACATCATAGGCAGCAAAGACAGCAGAGGCAGCGAATGGCAGGAGAGACGGAAAAGAGGTAGAGAAAACCGAAGGCAATCAGATTTACTAGACACAACAAAGACCAGAGATCCTGCACATATCATAAGCAGGAAGAGCAGAGAGAGTCGAGAGGAAGAGGCGAGATGAGCGAGAGCTAGAGTTACAGAGTAGGATAGTGTAAACAAACGAGGAATCGACTAAGGCAGAGAATTATTTGAAGAGGTCCAAGGGAGGTGAACGAAAGGTCAGGATTATATCGCAAATGTAAAGGTGAGAAATGGACAGATATGATTCATCATAAGATATGCGGGGCAGAAATACAATCGAATTTCAAGCAGCGATGAGGACCGTAGATCTGGGAAAATCAACGGTGATGATCGCATCGACGGAAATCAAAACCGCAATTCGCAAAGTATAGCTGGTAAGTGTTAAGGCATCGCAAGGTAAGTTAAATCAGTTGCGATACAAAGTGAAGAAGGGACACGCGGCGACACAACACAATATCGCACATCGCAAGAAATAGAGTATAACCATAAAGTAAATATTATAAAATGCGAAGTGCGATCATATGAGAACCGTTAGATTTGGGGGCAGATCAACGGCGGACGGCAAACCACATACCGCACATCGCAGTGCTTAAAGGATAGCAATAAGACGACCGCAAGTTAAGTTAAATATTCTGCGATGTGAAATGGAGGGACACATGTCGACCCTGCGCAACATCGCATACCGCAAGAAATAGGAGATAACTTCAAATATATCACAAGGAATATTATGTTGGTTGCAATGCGGTAAGGTTTATGCGTTGCGATGTGATGAAGGGAATCCACGTGGAAGCACCGCGCACGAGCGCAGATCACAGATCGCAAGGTTTAAGGTTTATCACCAACGGTAGAGTGGGAAAATTGCAGGCAAGCGAAAAGTGATGCGTTGTGATTGGTCACTGCGTTGTGGGACCCTTCAACCAAATTTGAGCGTGTGTGCCGAGTCTTTCTAGTGTTAAATTGCATCAGAGGTGAAAAAGGGAATTATAATGTAAAACCTTTGATACACAAAAATGTGATATGAGATCGAAAGCGATAAAGTTCGAAGTTAAGATATGATGTATTTCAAGTCTGGGGCTATGTGATTTTATGAAGAAAACGTTTGAAGCAGAGGATGACTTGGTTTACAAAGAAAATACTGAATGCTGGCAAAAGACTCCGATATATAAAGGAAATTATGAACAGGAGTAGACTCGGGGAAGAACTGACTCTAAGTGCAGAACAATGTTGTGGCAGTAAGTCAAACGAAAAGCTGAACGCAAGAGAATGGACTTAGGTAGAGAGACTGGACAATGCGTGCAGAGAAGTTGAACGTTGTGGTTAAATATAATAGGCAGAGTTGGGAAATAGGAGATATAGTAGCACTATTTGAAACACAACAGCATGGGTCAAATGAGGCAAAAAGGCGGTTATGAAACATCGTTAAAATTTAATGGCAAAGATAAGATGACAACAAGAAGAAGAGGAAAAATGCTCAACAAAGCTTAGAAACTGAAAGGGCTGAGTAAAATAATTGATTGTAACTGTAAATGTTTTGTTTATTTTATATTGTTTGTGATGCAAAGGAAAGTCTCCATAGGCAAAGAGAAACTCCAATTTAATACCGAAATGTGTACATACTGTTATATTATTCTGAATGTGCTGGGAAATAAAATTAGAAGGTGGAAGGAAAAGAGTCATACCTTTTCAGTTCATATTCCCATATGGAATGCAAACAGTTGTGAGGTGATATCTATAAATGATGTTACTGTCATATGCATAATGATGTTAGAGAGTGGAAGAATAAGAAGAAGAAAGAGCAGATAGAGAAGCTTTGTAGATCCAGAGATGTTATAAGGCATATATGAAGGCTGGAGGACAACAGTGAAGAAGGAATAGAATAGAGTTGATATCCAGGTAAATCATCATGTGTTTTCATTGTAGTGTGAGGAAGTTGGTGCTTCCATATCAAGTTGTAGCTTGATAGATGTCTAGTTGTAGCTGGCTGAGGTAGGAGCCTCCTGTGGGTTGTAGCCTGCAGAAAATAGATGGGAGTTGGAGCTTCCTTGAAAGTTGTAGCTTGCAGAATTGAGGTAGTAGCCTTATGTAGGTTGGAGCCTAGATAAAATCAGTGGTGAGAAGGAGTTGGATCTTGCCTTTGCATCACAACAATAATAATATGTGGTTTTCTTCCTTATGGGTTTCCACTTATATATGTTGTCTATGTGCATGATCATTATGTGTTGATATTCTGTATTTAATCTGATTTATACCTGCTGCTCACTTATTAATAAAAATGGCCAAAAAGTAAAAGAAATGAACCCCATCAAAAACAAAGGCCCAGGAAAGTGTGCAAGTCTAAATGCCACTACTTTTTACTCTGATGTAATAAACAAATTGTGTGCAGCTTGTCAAACTTTTGCCACAATCCATGAATAAGTCAAACTGTTTAAACTTGGCTTACTCATATTTCAATTTCATGTTGTAGATTAGAGAATAAATATCTGACCAAACAGTTTAATCTTGGCAGATAAGTAGATAGGTAGAGTTAATAAGAGGGGCTCAACAGTTTAATCTGAGCCCTTGGATGTAATAAGGGTAGAAGTAGATAGATTTGCCTTGTAAAAAAGAAAAAGATTGATAAGGGTTTGCAAGTCTAAATGCACCCTAATAAAGAAGAGAAAATGGTAGTGTTAAGTAGCTAGGGTAGGTAGATGGTGCTGCAAAGTGTTATCTGATGAATGATGCTGCTACATGTTTTTGATCCTTTACTTTCATCACAAGTACTAAAGCAGGAAATACACAGGAAAATCATAGCAAGCAAAGTCAAACTCATTAACTTCCCTCATCACTTTCCCCTCAAAAGTTTTACTAATTTCCCCCAAAATACTAAGGTATTTGGAGATCAAAAGGGCTCAAGGCATTTCCTTGACTTTTGGAGGGACCGGACCCTCGGCCTAATGATCAAAAAGACCTAAGTACTTGAGATAATTCATCATTATAATCATTCATCTTTAACCTTTTCTTAAGTAAAATCTTATTTTGCTTAGAGAAATTATGCAAAATTCCATAAAAATCCCTCAAAATAACTTACCATTCTAAGTTTAAGTGTTGAAGATGAGATATTGCAATTTACTTCAGAAATTATCACTTTCTTAGATGGGCAAAGTGTTTTGAGTTCCCTTGTCCCTTGGTCATATTAATGTTTAACTCTAGTTACTAAATCCCTAGTGAAAATGCCTTATCCTAAGTATATAATTCCTTTTAAATTAATATCCCAAAAACCCCTCTATTATGTTTTAACCAAAGTATTTACTTTCCAAATATTCATTAAAAACCCGCTTCATACACCCTTTGGTTAAATATATCCTTATATCATAGTCTCGCCCCTATGGTAATTAAATAATGTTTATCTATTACCATATAAATAGAAATATCGAAATAACGTTTAAACATATAATTCTATATGTTTAACACAAAAAGAATAAACCCGAAGTTTTATTTTTAAAACCAAAACTTCGGAAAAGCCCCTATGCCACCGTGGCTCATCCACCTGGCATCCCACCTGATGTTTCAACCACAATTGAAACCCCGCCGCGACCCCTCTTTCCATTATACCATGGGATTAATTAATTATCAGAATTAATTAATAACCAACTACCTCCACCAATCAACTCCCGCCCGGGGTGATTAATTAACGATAAATATATTGGGCCCGCACCATTTAACTTCCCACCATCTCCCCGTCGTTTCAACTGTCGGATCGCCCCTCCAAAGATCAACGCTCCACGGCAATTCCGCTACCCATCCTTTGTCAGAGCTTTAACGCATGGGGACTTGGTGGTTTTGAAATAGTCCACCTGCCACGCGTCCATCGCACAATGGAATCACTGCCCTCTCGTTTAAAACCACTCTTGTCCACAAGCGGTGCGGGGATTACCGCTTACCGCCCGACCCCCCCACCACAGGTCAGCCCGTACTCAAGTGACGTCACTCCTCGAAAAACTACAAACCCCTTTTGACTTTGGAAATAAAACAAATTTTCGTGTTTTTATGTCATTTCTTCGCTATTCAAAGCGACCGTGCCTTCCGCTAAGAAATTCCAATTTCCACTTTCACTCCAAATCCACGTTCTATTCGATTTCACCTGCATTCCGCCGTACCTATGTTCAAGCATCCTCCTCATATCGCCCGATACCCGTTAAAAGCCGTTTCCTCCAAGAACAAAATGCATTTATCCTATACTATCTAACTCAAAGAAAGTCTCTGCTTTCCTGTTTTCCACTGATTATGTTGATTAAATCTTATCACGTAGATCATTCCCCATTTTTAAATCAGACTGTTCCCCCCGAACATGCAAATTGACCTGTTTCTCCCGTGAATTCACTCAATTCCTCACCATTAGCCAAATTTCCATTTTGAATCCACAAGAACCAAAATGGAAGCTCCTGTGGCTTTAAACGTTGCCCCATTGAACGCCCCTCATAGAGACCTGGATTTCATTAACAAATTGTTTGATTTTAGCAGGTTACCATCAGAATATGGATTTGGACCAACAATTTCAATACTAGTTGACAAAATTGTTTGCTTCAAATTCTCAGATTTTAATTCAATATCTTCATTCAACAAACAGTTTGTATACAAATTCAGAGAGAGATTAGAATGATGAAATGTTCACAGTGAATGGTAAAAGTGAAATGAGAAATTACAGGGATAGTAAAAGCATAACAGTTAAAGAGTATCAGTGGTTAAAGTGTATCAGGTAAAAGTCAAAGTGCAAGTTAAAATGAAGTTACAGAGCAGTCAAAGGTAAAACAGTAAAAGTAATTACAGAGGCAGTAAAATGGTAAAAAGAGATGAAAATACTTTCACCAACATTGAAGTTTATCTAAAGTGAAAGTAAAACAGTCAAAGGAACAAAAAAGTGAAAAGATGAAAAATACAACAAGAAGGAACATTTTTGCAGAAATTGCATGTTTTAGTCATAGTTTTGCAGAAACTATTGTGATCAATCCAAGATGAATTTTGAAAAACTGAAGGAGGTTTATGTTCATAAGATGCCCACCCACAAAAACCTCTCTCACGTTTCTAACAGCTATCATGGTTTTGGAAATATTAAACAATGTTGGAAAGCATTTTTTCAGAAAATTCCTGTTAAGTCATCATTTTGCAGAGAATAGTGTGGCCAATTAGAAATACATTTTATAAAACTGAAAGAGGTTTTTGTTCCTCAGATAACTAGAGACACAAACCTATCTCAGTTTTTTCACAGTGATCTTATAATGAGAGATACATGCGTATCTTTACATGCCATTTTTCAGACTCTGTAAAACTCTGTTTTACATATATTTTTTACAGAGAATATTATGCACAGCTGGAGAGGAATTTTAGGAAAGTGAAAGAGTTTTATCTCACCGACATATTTATCCACAATAACCTCTTTCACTTTTTACATATCTATTACTGATTGAGAAATACGAAGATATCATTGGACCCCAAGTTTGCAGAATTGTTGGAGCAGATTGCACAAAGAAAGGAAGCAGTTAGTGACTTGGATGCCTCATCATCAACTAAGAGTTGGATCAAATTCTAATTCTCCTCTTTGTAATCACCTATCCATAAAAAATAGTGCCAAATATATGCATTAGTTTGAGTGTCCTTTAATTAAGTTCTATTTATGTAAATAGTTGGAGAGATTTGTGAACCAATTTTGATATTTGTTTCAAGATATTTTAGTTTAGAATTTGTATAAATACTCCACTCTTGGAAGCATTTGGTGTGGATTCTATTACTCTGCTGTAACATTGAGATTTTCGGAATAAAAATCTTTTGGAGAAATTTACTTGTGGCTTGCTGGATGACGTTTTGAAGCACTGGACTTGTTGCAGGATTCATGTGTTGGACTACAGTTCAATAAGTGTTTCTACCCTTTGTCTGAAATTTTATATTAGTTTATCATATCATCATATCCATTTCTGAATAATTTACATAAAGGATTGAAACATAATTTTCTTAATTGTACTCTGTTTTCAAATGTTATTATTCTTAATGTTTTCTTCTAAATTAGTTATAAGCATGAATTCTTAAATGCTCCTGCTTCGCTAATTTAAACACTGTTGATTACTGTAATAAAGAATTCTTCATTGCTCTTTGTTTGTATTCATCTCATTTCCTTCTTTTGAACATGGTGAAAGATTCTTAGCTGCCTTTCATCCCTTCAAGATCATCCCATCCACTTTAAATTTTAAGGATTGTTCTCTGTCTAGCTATCTTGCCTTATAATACCATCTTGTGTTTAGAATAGAAATCCAGTAAAGCCATCCTTTGACTCCATAGCCCAATGGACTGAAAACTTTCAACCTTGCCCTTAGTTTGTGGATTCCACCATTTCTCAAAACAAACTCTTGGATCGATAACTAGCCTAAAACCTTCTAAGAACAAAGATAAATCATAAAGAGAGAGCCCTCTCTGGATGCAGATTGGCTAGATTCTGCATCTGAAGGTTGGTTTGTGGTTACCTCGGGTATACTTTCCTTTTCCACAACTTCAAGGAAAACCTGAGTGATAACATAGTGGCGACCATACTGGGGATCTGAATCATTTTATTGATACTATTTTTTGATTTATAAGCTATAGACAGAGTCTGAAGATCAGCCAGGTAGCCTTTGAAATGCTTTTGCTCTGCAACTGCATAGTAAACAAATGCTGCTTCAGTCTATCTCTGGTTTAGCTTATAAACTTAACTTTGGATTCAAAACATTAAATCAGACTCTCTAGTTCAATAAATCTTTGAGAAAATTTTAATTAAAAATCTTAAATTTCTTAAAGAAATCATAGAAGTTGTTTTGAAAATTCATAAAAAATTAAAATAATCATAAAATATTCAAAATTTGGTTTCCTGAAGAACTAACTTTTTCTTCAGAATTGTTTTACAGGTTTAGATCTGATCTATGATGGTGGACAGGGATCAGACACACAAAGGTTAAAATCATCCACCTGGCGACTCCAAATCAATTTCAGAATCAAGACTCCATTGGAGGAATGAACCTCAAAGGACAATATGGAAAGATCAGGCTTTCAACTTGGATCTTAATCCAAGACATTATGTTCTTTCTCATTAAGAAATTTTTTCAATTTATATTGTATTTTATAGAAGATCTTAGATTAGTTTTTAGTTATTTTCCTTTGAAGTTTGTAAGTAATAATTCTCCTAATCTCTTTGAGCAGCTTTCTTATGAATTTAATGATGATCATTTTCCAATTAAGAAGCCTCAAATAATCAAGACTGATCTTGCAATCCCTGTACATATCCCTGTTCCATATAAAGTTCCAGATAGATATAAGCCCCTTATTCTACCTCCTTTACTCCATGATTTTCCTGAAAAATACTACAAGTATCTTCCTAGATTTGATGGAGAAAATGGTATCACGGCCCAAAAACATATTCAAGGTTTTGAAAATTATTTGGATTTATTTGAGATTGATGAAGATGATGTTAAAATCAGACTTTTTTCTCTTTCTTTGCAAAATAGAATAAAGAGTTGGTTCAAAAATCTTCCTAATGCTAGCATCTCAAATTTCCAACAGTTTATCAAACTTTTCCTTGATAGATGGATAATCAAAGTTAATCATTTTGTGATCATGGAAGAATATAATCAATTAAAAAGACATTCAAATGAAACGATACAACAATTTTCTGACAGATTTAATCAAGTTTATTATTCATTGCCAGAAAATATTAGACCTCCTCATGATTCAACTCTCTTGCATTATCCAAGTGCCTTTGATTCAGAAATAGAATTTCGGTTAAGAGAAAGAGATCCAAAAACACTTGTACAGATGCAAAATATTGCAGTTGATGTGGAAGTTAATCTCCAAATCAAACAGAAAAAGTTGAAAGTAGAAGAAGAGGAAAGGAAAAACATTGCAGAGGTAAAACTCAACCTTTTGGTAAGAAAACTAGATGAAATAACACAGGAGATCACTATGAAAGAAGAATTTTTTATTCAAAATCACCATGAAGAAATAGAAGAGGTTGATATCCATGAACAAATTCCTCTTAATTCAAATTATCATAAATCAGAAAATGAATTTACAAATCAATATGAGGAAGAGGAATCTGTTGTTCTAATGTGTATGTTTGATGACATTCCTTATTTTGATGATTTTCCTAAGTATGATCATTATGATGATAGTTATGTTCTCCAAGTCAAGCTAAGTTTACAGAGATATCAGAAGCTAGTTTGGAGGATGAAGAAATGCAGTTTCAGCAGATTGAAGATAGTGATCAGCCAATACAGATCAGCCATGAGAGTGAGGAAGGAAGAGCAGAAAATGTGGAAATAAGTGAAGATTCTTTACCTCTTTGTTTTGCTTCATTTCAGTTCATTAGAGAAAACTATCATGCCATCAATAATCAGCAATCCTTAGGAATTGTGATTGACAACAAAGAAGATAATGAAACTATTGATCAAGATTTTTCAGTTTCACAATTGCAGTTATCAGTTCCTATTGAAATAAATGATCAAATGACACAAGAAAGTTCCATACCACTATTTTTTGAACCATTTCATCTTTTAAAGGAAATGTGGTATAACATATTTAAAGAAAAGAATGAGAAACTTGTTGAAGTTTATGAAGTCCCATGGAATTTTATATGTCATAGGTTCCAGCAATTTTCCCAAGATTTTCAGGATCCAATAGCAGATATGTTGAATATTGAAGGCATTCAAAGCATTCTTCTATTAACTAACTATGATTTTCAGAATCAAGATGATAAAGGATTCAACACTCAAACATTACAATCAGTAGGAATATCATCACAAATCTTATCTCAAAGTTTACAGGGAGATAAAGATGAAAATAACATTTCATATTCATGGTATGGAGGCCATCCAGAACAGATGTACAGTTGTTCAGATCAGTTAAACATCAGAGTATATATTTTGGAAGATCCTTTTGTACAGTTTCTAGAGTCAACAAAGGAAATCAAGTGTTTCCTTATCCTCTCATTTGTTGACAAGTTTCTAATAGGTTGCAGAAGTACAATTTTGATAATCAACAAGAAAATGCAACAAAATCTATCAAAGTACATAATGCTTGAATGGTTGCATTGAATATTTCATTTTACCTAACTAGCAGTTGAACAGTAGATTGAGTAGGTAGATGAGTGCTAATAAGCTCAGAATTTTGAGCATTTTTTTAGTTTTTCAATTTTCAGCTATTTTTTCATTAAGTTGGTTTGAAAATTTTTGTGTGTTTCAAGATTAGATTTCAGGTTGCAGAAAAAGGACTATATTCAATTCAAGATTTTCAGCCACAGCTAATGCATCAGTTTTAATTGGATGGTGACTTCTTGAAGTTGAATCCCGAAGTGAAGGCCCTAAGCTTCAAAAGTTTCACTATCATATGTACAATAAAGCTACCAGAAGAAGGAGATTACATAGTTCGGTTTGAAGACATGTTTAGGCATCTGATCTACTGTTCTTGACTTTCCACAAGGAAAAGCCATCCCCAAGTGGAGCCAGTGTTAGACTCCTATACCAATAGGTGTCATTTTTCATGATTGTCTTGATTGAACTATGGAATATGTTCAAACCTTTTTCTTGGACAAAGGTGTTCCATATTCTTGAAAAAACCAAAAAATCAAAAAATTTAAAAAATGTAAAGAGGGTATACCCTAAAAGAAAAATCAAAGGGTAAAAATAATAAAAATGGCCAAAAAGTAAAAGAAATGAACCCCATCAAAAAACAAAGGCCAAGGAAAGTGTGCAAGTCTAAATGCCACTACTTTTTACTCTGATGTAATAAAGCAATTGTGTGCAGCTTGTCAAACCTTTGCCACAATTCATGAATAAGTCAAACTGTTTAAACTTGACTTACTCATATTTCAATTTCATGTTGTAGATTAGAGAATAAATATCTGTCCAAACAGTTTAATCTTGGCAGATAAGTAGATAGGTAGAGTTAATAAGAGGTGCTCAACAGTTTAATCTGAGCCCTTGGATGTAATAAGGGTAGAATTAGATAGATTTGCCTTGTAAAAAAGAAAATATTGATAAGGGTTTGCAAGTCTAAATGCACCCTAATAAAGAAGAGAAAATGGTAGTGTTAAGTAGATAGGGTAGGTAGATGGTGCTGCAAAGTGTTATCTGATGAATGATGCTGCTACATGTTTTTGATCCTTTACTTTCATCACAAATACTGAAGCAGGAAATACACTGGAAAATCACAACAAAAGAAAAAAGATTGATAAGGGTTTGCAAGTCTAAATGCACCCTAATAAAGAAGAGACAATGGTAGTATCAAGTAGATAGGGTAGGTAGATGGTGTTGCAAAGTTTCATATGATGAATGATGGTGCTAAATAGGTTTAATCTTTTACCTTCATCACAAGTACTCAATCAGAAAATGCACTGAAGAATTCACAAAAAGCAAAGTCAAAATCATTAACTTCCCACATCACTTTTTCCCTAAGTTTTTACTAATTTCCCCAAAGTGCTAAGGTATTTGGAGATCAAAGGGGCTCAAGGCATTTCCTTGACTTTTGGAGGGACCGGACCCTCGGCCTAATGATCAAAAAGACCTAAGTACTTGAGATCATTTGTCATTATAATCATTCACTATTTACCTTTTCCTAAGTAAAATCCTATTTTACTTAGGAAAATCATGTAAAGTTCCACAATAATCCCTCAAAATCACTTACTATTCTATGTTGAAGTGTTGAAGATGAGATATTGCAATTTACTTCAGAAATTGTCACTTTCTTAGATGAGCAAAGTGTTTTGAGTTCCCTTGTCCCTTTGTCATATTAATGTTTAACTCTAGTTACTAAATCCCTAGTGAAAATGCCCTATCATAAGTATATAATTCCTTTTAAATTAATATCCCAAAAACCCTTCTATTATGTTTTAACCAAAGTATTTACTTCCCAAATATTCATTAAAAACCCGCTTCATACGCCCTTTGGTTAAATATATCCTTATATTATAATCCCGCCCCTATGGTAAGTTAATTACATTGATTAATTTATCATATAATAAAACATATATGAAAATAACGTTTAAACATATAATTCTATATGTTTAACACAAAAAGAATAAACCCGAAGTTTTATTTTTAAAACTAAAACTTCGGAAAAGCCCCTATGCCACCGTGGCTCATCCACCTGGCATTCCACCCGACGTTCCAACCACAAATGAAACCCCGCCGCGACCCCTTTTTCCCTTTATAACTATGGGATTAATTAGTTATCAGAACTAATTAATAACCTTTTTCCACCAATTATGTGCCACCCGGGATGATTAATTAAACACTAATTAACTCGGGCCCGCATGATAACTACCCCAGCATCTATCCGTCCCTTCCCACCGTCCGATCTCCCTCTGCAAGATCTACGGTTAGCGTTCATTCCGCTAGCCATCCAATACCCGAACAATAACCCGCGGGGCACGGTGGTTTTCAAAACGCCCTCCCTCCACGTGTCAGTGCCCCAATGGAATCGCTGCCCTCTCATTCAATACCGCCATTGCTCATAAGCGGTGCGGGGATTACCGTTTACCACCCACCACTTACCGCCCGACCCCTGCACACGTCAGCCCGTACTAATATGACGTCATTCCTCGAAAAACTAAAAACCCCTTTTTGACTTTGGAAATAAAACAAATTTGCGTGTTTTTGTGTCATTTTCGTTATTCGAAAGCGACTGTGCCTTCCGCTAAGAAATTCGAATTTTCACTGAAATCCACTGTTCTATTCGATTTCGCTCCAGAATTCCGCCAGACCTGTGTTCAAGCATCCTCCTGCTACTGCCTGATACCTGTTAAAAGCCAGCTTTCCTCCAAGAACATGTATTTATCCTATAGCGCTTCGAACTTCAAAAGAAAGTTTGTTTTCCTTGTTTTCCACTGGATTAGTGATTAAATCTTATCACTGAGATCATTCCCTGATTTTTAAACTGTGAATTGTTCCCCCCGAACCTGCAAATTGACCTGTTTCTCCCATGAATTCACTCAATTCCTCACCATTAGCCAAATTTCCATTTTGAATCCACAAGAACCAAAATGGAAGCTCCTGTGGCTTTAAACGTTGCCCCATTGAACGCCCCTTATAGAGACCTGGATTTCATTAACAAATTGTTTGATTTTAGCAGGTTACCATCAGAATATGGATTTGGACCAACAATTTCAATACTAGTTGACAAAATTGTTTACTCCAAATTCTCAGATTTTAATTCAATATCTTCATTCAGCAAACGGTTGTATACAAAGTCGGAGAGAGATTAGAATGATGATAGTAACAGGTGAATGGTAAAAGTGAAATGAAGATACGAGGGGATAGGAAAAGCATAACGAGTTAAAGTATCATTGGTAAAGTGTATCGGTAAAAGTCAGTCTGAATAAAATGAGAAGTTACGGAAAGAAACAACACAAAATAGTAAAAATGATACGAGCGGTAAAATGGTGAAAGATGAAAATAAATTTTACTGTATTGAATTTTGTCTAAAGGTGAAAGTAAAGCGATCGAAGAGAGAAAAAAAGTAAAGATGAAAAACACAACAAGAAGGAACATTTTTGCGAAATTGCATGTTTTAGTCTAGTTTTGCGAAACTATTGTGATCAATCCAGATGAATTTTGAAAAAGGAGAGGTTTATGTTCATAAGATGCCCACCCACAAAAACCTCTCTCACTTTTCTAACAGCTATTATGGTTTTGGAAATATTAAACAATGTTGGAAAGCATTTTTTGCAGAAAATTCCTGTTAAGTCATCATTTTTCAGAGAATATTGTGGCCAATTAGAAATATATTTTATAAAACTGAAAGAGTTTTTTGTTCCTCAGAGAACTATCTACAAAAACCTATCTGAGTTTTTGCACGGTGATCTTATAATGAGAGATACATGCGTATCTTTACAGGCCATTTTTCAGACTCTGTAAAACTCTGTTTTACATATATTTTTTACAGAGCATATTATGCACAGCTGGAGAGGAATTTTAGGAAAATGAAAGAGGTTTATCTCACCAAAATATTTATCTACAATAAACTCTTTCACTTTTTACATATCTATTACAGATTAAGAAATACAAAGATATCATTGGACCCCAAGTTTGCAGAATTGTTGGAGCAGATTGCACAAAGAAAGGAAGCAGTTAGTGACTTGGATGCCTCATCATCAAATAAGAGTTGGATCAAATTCGAATTCTCCTCTTTGTAATCACCTATCCATCAAAAATAGTGCCAAATAGTTTGAGTGTCCTTTACTTTAGTTCTATTTATGTAAATAGTTGGAGAGATTTGTGAACCAATTTTGATATTTGTTTCAAGATATTTTAGTTTAGAATTTGTATAAATACTCCACTCTTGGAAGCATTTGGGGTGGATTCTATTACTCTGCTGTAACACTGAGATTTTTGGAATAAAAGCTTTTGGAGAAATTTACTTGTGGCTTACTGGATGACGATTTGAAGCACTGGACTTGTTGCAGGATTCATGTGTTGGACTACAGTTCAATAAGTGTTTCTACCCTTCGTCTGAAATTTTATATTAGTTTATAATACCATCTTATCCATTTCTGAATAATTTACATAAAGGATTGAAACAGAATTTGCTTAATTGTACTCTGTTTTCAAATGTGATTGTTCTTAATGTTTTCTTCTAAATTAGCTATAAGTATGAATTCTTAAATGCTCTTGCTTTGCTAATTTAAACACTGTTGATTACTATAATAAAGAATTCTTCATTGCTCTTTGTTTGTAGTCATCTCATTTCTTTCTTTTGAACATGGTGAAAGATTCTTAGCTGCCTTTCATCCCTTCAAAATCATCCCATCCACTTTAAATTTTAAGGATTGTTCTATGTCTAGCTATCTTGCCCTGTAAAGCCATCTTGTGTGTAGAATAGAAATCCAGTAAAGCCATCCTTTGACTCCATAGCCCAATGGACTGAAAACTTTCAACCTTGCCCTTAGTTTGTGGATTCCACCATTTTCAAACAAACTCTTGGATCTATAGCTAGCCTAAAACCTTCTAAGAACAAAGATAAATCATAAAGAGAGAGCCCTCTCTGGATGCAGATTGGCTAGATTCTGCATCTAAAGGTTGGTTTGTGGTTACCTCGGGTATACTTTCCTCTTACACAACTTCTAGGAAAACCTGAGTGATAACATAGTGGCGACCATACTGGGGATCTGAATCATTTTATTGATACTATTGTTTGATTTATAAGCTATAGACAGAGTCTGAAGATCAGCCAGGTAGCCTTTGAACTGCTTTTGCTCTGCAATTGCATAGTAAATAAATGTTGCTTCAGTCTATCTCTGGTCTAGCTTATAAAATGAAATTTGGTTTCAAACATTTCATCAGTA